>CAJVQF010000005.1:0-1200000 GCA_911254575.1 Candida sanyaensis
ACGTCAGAGAACAGACTAAATGATTGAACATCCTTACCTCAGCTTGAAACATCCTTACCTCACTCACTTTAAATTTTGGTAGACCTCACACCAATATGTTTTTATGTACTGTAGAAAGGGTGCGGTCACGTTTTGTTGTCACATGACATTGTCACGTTTTGTTGTCACATGAGTTTGTCACGTTTTGTTGTCACATGACATTGTCACGTTTTGTTGTCACATGAGATTGTCACGTTTTTTTGTCACATGAGATTGTCACGTTTTGTTGTCACATGAGTTTGTCACGTTTTGTTTTCACGTTTTGTTGTCACATGAGTTTGTCACGTTTTGTTATCACATGTTTCTGTCACATGTTCTCCTCACATGTTTTCCTCACGTTTTTCTGTCACATGTTCTCCTCACATGTTTTCCTCACGTTTTTTTGTCACATGTTCTGCTCACATGTCCATTTCACTATTTCCCACGCCGTTGCACTCTCCTTTCCATTACCTTTCTAGATCTCTACCTGGTTTCACTCTATTTTGATTTTTTGATTTTTTTTTTTGGTCAACTTTGTTAAATTCTCAGATGAAAATTTTTTTTGTGTGTTGGCTCGTTCCTAGATTAGCGGTTTTGCATCCTTACATTACGTTTCTCTGTGTGTGTGTGTCTGTGTGTGTGTGTGTGTGTGTGTGTGTGTGTTTCTGGGGTTGTGAATTCCCCTCGGGGTGTGATGCCAGAGTGGCAGATTTGATTGGGGTTTTGAATTTTATTATTTTTTTTGTTTTTCATATTGTAAAGATTCCAAAATCCTGATGATTAATAACAAATGCTAAACATTGATTGTTGCTTATATGTTTGATACAAACGATATTGTAATCGTGTTATATTTCTTTAATTCCCTTTTTTTCCTTCTGTTGCAAAGGATTTCTCGAAAAGCTGCTGCTTTATAGAGAATGATGTGACAACGGTTACTTGTATATTTTTTATTGACTATTTATAGTCCTATTGATTATTTATAGAGGTCATTTCTGTATATTTGTACATAGACAACTCAATTTGAATAAAAACAAGAATCAAGGAAAAAAAAAAAAAAATCTATGATTGGTTTGATAAACAACAACAGAAAATTGCATTTCATGAATTTTTTTTTTTCTGTTTTTGTTGATAATTGGTAATTTTGCACGACAACTTCAGCAAATGCTTTTCAGGGCGACGCTAAAAATAATTTGTTGTTGTGATTCTATACAACATTCCAGAGTAATTGGATTCATGGGAAAGATTAATCAACTATACAATGAAGAAGTGTATTGTTATTCTATAAGTATACCTTAATTTTGATTGATTGGTGTTCAGTTCTGTAGTTAAAACACACACTGTAGTATTATGGTTTGTGACTTCGCAACCATATTTGGGTGACTTTCGTAAAATATTGGCTGCATCGGGCATAATTAATTTCCTGAGCATGCTCTTTTAATGAATATATCAGTTATATAATGTAGTAACTTTGATATTTCAATTAAGGTTTTGGTATAGCCACCCAATTTTTACAATACATTAATCCTCTTTTTGATTCTAATTTGTTGAAATTTTGTACCAAAAGTTGAAAATGCCCGGGGAAAGAAATATCACACGAATAATCCAAAGCTAAACAGACAGAGCGATCATGATGTCAATATTCTAAATATAACCCACAACAGTTTGATCTATAAATATAACTGAACATCATCAATATAAATAGTTTTATATTTTACTTCGAGGTCTGACTATATTTGAATGTAATAGATTACATTTTATAACAAGTAATTGCTACAAAAATGGGTCAGTAGTGGCGAATAAAATTACAATTGATGTTGTTTTGATTGATGCAACATTACCTAGCGGTTGTTTTGGATCTGATCTACCAACAGTTGGTTGCTCTCAAATTCCCTTATGGGACCACCGGTAAGCTAATCTCCCTGGATGCAAAAATATGACCCGTCAATGCACAAAAGGAAAAAAAAAAAAAAATTGAATCTAGATTAAATCTTTTTCACCAAATACCTCGCACTTGACCAAATCTCCGACCACTCCTGATAAAAATAAATTTACTCTACTAAACTAGTGTATATGTATCTCGACTATGGCAATCAAAAGATTTACTCCTATGATATCACCTGTGGATAGAGATTAAGTTTCATATATACACACATTTTCTCTGAATATTTGTTATTGACTTTTTTTTTTCTTGATACCGAGGTCGTGCAGCATAATAAATATAAACGACCGGCTGTTAAATTAAAGTATCAATATGACATGCTGCAAATAGAACAAGAGATAATATAATGCATAATCAATATTCGTGTGCCAATTTTAGATAACATAAAACAAAGTTAGGAACTCTGATTAAATAAACGGTATTACATCTTGAATATATTACATTTCGATGTGAATTTAAAATCATCTTCCCCAATTATAATACATTTCCGTAATTTCTTTTTATGGGTCATTATTAATTCCACTTGTCACTGGATTTAAACCATTTCCATTTTTACTCCCGATTTTGGTGCGCAATAAAAAAAAAAAAAAAAGACAAATACATTAACCACCGATCGCACAAAAAAAAAAAAAATTGAGCACTTTAATTATACTTCACTTTTTTTTTATAACCGACAGGTACGGCTAGATATTCTACCGATTACCAACATCAACATCAACATCAACATCAACATCAAAATCACCCTTTCAACACCTACTCATCCATACTATCCATACCAGCCACATTAAAAATAACTGATTCTCATGTTAATCACTATTCGTATCTCTACCGAATCTCCCGTTTATCTTTACCCCCTTCCTCCCCATCTTTCCTTTCCTCCTGATACGTTTTTCCAAAAATATTACACAAAAAGTCCCTTAACATCCGACTTGCAGCAAAATTTAATGTCTACACTAATAAATCCCGCACGAGCGTCTCAAGAGGCTGAACCACTTCTCTATGATACTGATACAACACTTCATATAGTACTTCCTAATTATCTACATCAATCTGACCTCATCAATATCATACCACACACACTCACACACATGATCTGGCACCAATGATATCAACAACTTTGCATGGGTAATAATTTTTAGGGTCAGTCACTTGCCGAGAAAAAAATTTGTAATTCCTTTGTCATATGCTCGCTTGTAAAATAAATGTTCTATAAGAAATTGCACAAAACTGAGAAATGGAAATAGCGAAAAACCATACCAAAGGATCGCAACCATTTCACTTATAAATACACCCATTAATCCCCCCTAATGAAGTATTCAAGTTATATATATATATTTTTTTTTTTCATTTAGTTTAACTAATTAAACATTATGTCACATACAGATTCCACATTTAATGATAATGCTAGTGTCGATTCCGAAAAAGTCAGAGATTTCGGCGATGCAATGCAAGAACAACAACAACAACATCCTCAATTGCATCAAACCAGAAGTATCATAGACAGAATTCGCTCCCATGAGTCACAAGACGATGAACAAGAACTCAAGAGATTGGTCACAAACAACAAAGGGGTAGAGAAAATCATTTCTGAATTACATGACGGTGCTGGTCTGTTAGGTCCTTTGGAACAGCCATACGATGTCAAAAAAATTGAAACCCATGCTGATCCCCATACCGATTATAACGAAAATGATCCTTGGAAGTACCCAGTGGACCAAGATACTGGGTTAAGAATTGTTGAATGGGTGGACGGTGATAAGCAAAACCCTAAAAATATTAGCAATAGCAAGAAATGGCTCTACACTATGGTTCTTGGTGCTGTTTGTTTTGTTGTTGCCTTGGGTTCGGCCATTGTTACTGCCGATATGGAAAGACCTGCTGAACATTTTGGTGTATCTATCGAAGTTATGATTTTGGCTTCAGTTACTGTTTTCGTCATTGGTTTTGGTGTTGGTCCTTTGGTATTTGCACCAATGTCTGAAGAAGTCGGAAGAAAACCAATTTACGTGGTCACATTATTTGTCGCAGTTATCTTTATTGTACCTTGTGGTTATGCCAGAAACATTGGTATGTTAATTGTCTGTCGTTTAATCGATGGTATTGCTTTCAGTGCACCAATGACCTTGATTGGTGGGTCATTGGCTGATATCTGGGAAGGTCCACAAAGAGGTACTGCCATGGCCATTTTCTCTGCTGCTCCATTCTTGGGTCCAGTTTGTGGTCCAATCTTTGGTGGTTTACTTGCTGACCATGCTCCAACTTGGAGATGGGTGTATTGGACATTTTTAATTGTTGCCGGTGTGTGCTATGCTTTCTTCATTGTTATTGTTCCAGAGACTCATCACGGTACCTTGTTGAAAAAACGTGCCAAAAAATTAAGAAAAGAAACCGGTGATACTAGATACAGAAGTTTAAATGAAATTCAAGTTAGAACATTTGCTGAAGTTGCTAAAACATCTCTCTTGAGACCATTCCTTTTATTGAGTGAATTGATTGTTGCATTGGTTACCATCTACATGGCCATTTGTTATGGTTTGCTTTATATGTTCTTCTTTGCTTATCCAGTTATTTATCAAGAAGGTAAAGGTTGGTCTGCTTCATTAACTGGTGTCATGTTTATTCCAATCGGGGTTGGTGTGATAATTGCTACTATTGCTGCTCCATTCTTCAACGCCGATTACAATAGAAGAGCCCAGAAATACAGAGACAGAGGTGAATTACCACCTGCAGAATTAAGATTGATTCCAATGATGGTTTCTTGTTGGTTTGTTCCTGCTGGTCTTTTTGCCTTTGCATGGTCTTCTTATGAATGGCTCTCTTGGGCTGGTCCATGTTTTTCTGGATTAGCTGCAGGATTCGGATTTTGTTGTTTATACAACCCAGCCAATAACTACATTGTTGATTCCTACCAACATTATGCTGCATCTGCATTAGCTGCAAAAACTTTTGTGAGATCCATTTGGGGTGCCTGTGTTCCATTGTTCACCATCCAAATGTACCACAGATTAGGTTATGAATGGGCCACTTCATTAATGGCATTTATTTCTTTAGCTTGTTGCGCCATTCCATACTTGTTCTTCATTTACGGTGCTAGAATTAGAAAATTCTCTAGATATGCATATAAACCAGAAATGGATGACAAACTAGCTGACATTGAAAACGCTGCTCATTGATTAAATAGATTGTATAGACGATATTTATTATATATTAATGCCGATGATCATTTGCATTTGTGGCTTTACGAAAATTTTTGTGCTTAGCCGTGGAACACAAAACTAGTCGCACTACCGTTGAACGAATAAAAAAAAAAAAATATAATCGCCTGAACAATCAAAAGACTAAAAAAAGAAACTTAGCCGCTATTTGAATAAACACACATTAGTAATTATCCATTACTACAGGCCGATCATGCATATCCAAATTAATTATAAAAAGTCATGGAGTTTCCCTTGAAAATTTTTTTTTTTTGTTTGCCTTTGATATTCTTCATTCCTCAAAGATGTCTGATAATACTACATTAGATAACGCCAGTCTTGATTCAGAAAAAATTGTTGATTTTGGTGAGGCCATTCCTCATCATACCAATCCTATAGAAAACATTGTATCCCGTATTCGTACCCATGAATCCGAGCAAAGAGAACTTGAACGACTTGTAACCAACAACAAAGGTGTGGATAGAATCATTTCCGAGTTGGGTGAAGGTGCTGGTCAATTAGGTCCATTAGAACAAGCTTATGATATAAAAAAAATCGAAACCCATCCTGATCCTCATAGTGATTATAATGCAGATGATGAATGGCAATACCCCTTAGACCAAGATACCGGGTTGAGACTTGTCGATTGGGTTGAAGGTGATAAAAAAAATCCAAAAAATTTTAGCAAAGGATTCAAATGGTTGTGTACTGTTTTATTGGGTGTTATTTGTTTTGTTGTTGCCTTAGGTTCTGCTATTGTTACGGGTGATTTGGATAGACCTGCAGAATACTTTGGTGTGTCGATGGAAGTTATAATCTTGGCTTCTGTCACAATGTTTGTTATTGGTTTTGGTGTTGGTCCTTTGGTATTTGCCCCTATGTCTGAAGAAGTTGGAAGAAAACCAATTTATGCCGTTACATTATTTATTGCTGTTATTTTCATTATACCCTGTGGTGTCGCCAAAAACATTGGCACCTTGCTTATCTGTCGTTTAATTGATGGTATTGCCTTCAGTGCACCAATGACCTTGATTGGTGGGTCATTGGCTGATCTTTGGGAAGGTCCAGAGAGAGGTACCGCTATGGCTGTGTTTTCTGCTGCTCCATTCTTGGGTCCAGTTTGTGGTCCAATCTTTGGCGGTTTACTTGCTGACCATGCTCCAACTTGGAGATGGGTATATTGGACATTTTTGATTATTGCCGGTGTATTCTATGCTATATTTATTGTTATTGTTCCAGAAACCCATCATGGTATTTTGTTGAAGCAACGTGCTAAGAAGTTAAGAAAAGTTACTGGTGATTCCAGATACAGATCATTCAACGAATTACAAGTTAGAAAATTCAGTGAAGTTGCCAAAACATCTCTTTTGAGACCACTTATCTTGTTGAGTGAATTGATTGTCTTTTTGGTCACCATTTACATGTCTGTTTTATACGGTTTGCTTTATATGTTTTTCTTTGCTTACCCAATGGTGTATCAAGAAGGTAAAGGTTGGTCTGCATCAATGACCGGGGTCATGTTCATCCCAATTGGTGTTGGTGTTATTTGTTCTTCCATTGCAGCTCCATTCTTCAACGCCGATTACAACAAGAGAGCCCAGAAATACAGAGACAGAGGTGAATTACCACCTGCAGAATTGAGATTGATTCCTATGATGATTGGATGTTGGTTTGTTCCTGCTGGTCTTTTTGCCTTTGCATGGTCATCATACCCTCATGTTTCTTGGGCCGGACCATGTTTCTCCGGTTTTGGGGTTGGATTTGGTTTCCTTTTGTTGTATAACCCAGCTAACAACTACATTGTTGATTCCTACCAACATTTTGCTGCTTCTGCATTAGCTGCTAAAACTTTCGTGAGATCCATCTGGGGTGCCTGTGTTCCATTGTTCACCATCCAAATGTACCACAGATTAGACTATGAATGGGCTACATCATTAATGGCATTTATCTCTTTAGCTTGTTGTGCCATTCCATACTTGTTCTTCATCTACGGTGCTAGAATCAGATCTTTCTCCAAATATGCATATTCTCCAAACATGGAAAACAAAAGACCGGATACCAAATAGGTTTTTATATTATTTATTCTAAGTACATATCTATAACATAGCATTTAATTTTTCAATTGAATTTTCTACAATGACATCCGAAGATTTATGCTCTTTACCAAGCTTGTAAACTTTCTTTACATAACCTTGTTTGTCCAACACAACGAAATCAGCATCACAGCCAATATTCAAGAATCCACGTTCACTTTGCACACCAATAGACATGGCAGCATTATTGGTGACAGTCTTGATAGCTTGTGGTAATGAAATATGAGACCATTGGATCAAGTTACGTACACATTGGGGTAATGTAGTTGATGCACCGGCTAAAGTATCAGTATTTTCCAAGTACAATCGGTCACCAGTTTTAACAATGACTTGTGAATCCCATTTATAGTGACCATCTGGTAACCCAATCAAGTGCATGGCATCAGTTACCAAAACACATTTATTTGGATTGGATCTATAGGCAAAATTGGCCATGGATGGATCAACATGAACACCATCACAAATCAACCCAAAGTATGGGGTCTTGGCTGTACCAACAGATGGAGAATTGATCAATCCAACAACACCAGCATCACGATGATGTGGTTGTGGCATAGCATTGTACAAATGGGTTATCATGGTGGCACCATTTTCAATAGCCTGAACCCCTGTTTCATATTCGGCCATGGTATGACCAATGGAAAACACACAATTCTTATCGGTGATACTTGGAATCAAATCCAATACCCCTTCAATTTCTGGAGCAGCAGTAACAATGCAAACATTTTCCATCAAATTATCAGCTCCATACACTTGGAATAATTTCTCTTCACCATCTTTGGCATCAACAAATGTCTCAATTGGATGACATCCTTTCTTTTTCAAATTTATAAATGGACCTTCTACATGTGCACCCAAGGAATCAGTCTGATCATCCAATCTAGATCTCTTGTAAAATGGCAATACTTTCTCATAAACTTCTGGGAAATTGGAAGTAACTGTAGGACAAGTAGCAGTGACACCAGTAGATAAATATTTCGTCATGGCATCTTTGTAGAATCTTTTAAACTCAATGACTTTTTCAGCACTGGATTCACTATTGAGATTGGAAAAATTTAAGCCATAGATACCATTATTCTGGATATCAATAAAACCCGGAGCTAAGATCTGTTCTTTCAAATCAATAGTTTCTGTAACCAAATCAGGGTTTGATGGTGGATGGGATATTTTCTTTGTTTTGTTATTGATATATAAATCAGTAAACTCGTATAACTGACCGTTATCAATCAAATGACAGTTTGTAAATCTAGTATATGACATAGTGTTTGGTGGTGAAATGGAGGAAAAATAAAAAAAAAAAAAATTTGATATTTCCCACCCACACTTCAACCACCAAAGAGGAACATTGAAGAGTTTATATATTTGTCAAACTTCCAACAATGCCGAACCACATGGGACATTTTAATGGTCATTAAAGCGTGATGAAAAAAAAAAAAAAAAAAAAGAAACAAAAAAGAAAAGATGCTTAATCTGCGCGGGTGTTGCATTATCTTACAATAATAAAATTGCAACGTCGTTGGGTTTTTTTTTTGTCTCCATATATCAGAGGTTACATCAGCCCAACCTCGGAATTGTAACCAAAATGGATAGCATATAAATCTGGATAGATTTTTCCGAATTTCGTAAAGATGAATCTGAAATTTAAATCTTTATCTTCATCTTTATCAATCATGAGACAAGCTACTTTTTCCAACCCAGACGATGCCTCAGAATACTTGGCCAACTACATCATCCACAAAATCAACACCTCCACATCTAGTCCATTTGTGCTTGGTTTACCAACTGGATCTTCTCCAGAAGGTATTTATGCTAGATTAATCAAAGCTAACAAAGAAGGTAGAGTTAGTTTCAAAAACGTTGTCACTTTCAACATGGACGAATACTTGGGGTTGGCACCATCTGATTTACAATCTTACCATTACTTTATGTTTGACAAATTCTTCAACCACGTTGATATCCCTCGTGAGAATATCAACATCTTGAATGGTTTAACTACTGATGTTGAAAAAGAATGCGCTGATTATGAAGCTAAAATTAAGAAATATGGTAGAATTAACTTGTTTTTGGGTGGTTTAGGTCCAGAAGGTCATTTGGCATTTAATGAAGCTGGTTCCACAAGAGATTCTAAGACAAGAAAAGTTGACTTGGTTGAAAGTACCATTAAGGCTAACAGTAGATTTTTTGATGATGATGAAAGTAAAGTTCCAAGACACGCATTAAGTGTTGGTATTTCCACTGTGTTGGACAACTCTGATGAAGTTGCTATTATTGTTTTAGGTAGTAACAAAGAATTTGCATTGGATAAAACTATCAATGGTAAGGCTAATGATCCAAGATACCCATCAAGTTATTTACAAGACCACGACAATGTGTTGATTGTTTGTGATAACGCAGCCGCTGGTTTGAAATCTAAATTGTAGATATATAGTAAATAAATAATTGTTCATTTTGTCATACTTTCTTAGATCATCCAGTCACGTCTCTGTGTTTATCCTGATATCAGATCATCCTTTTGATTCTCTGATTCTACATTTCAGTGTTTCTCGTAACTTAGGTATATTTAAACTCTATTTATAATATGCAGCCCCAATAGCAGCTCCAATGATTGAACTATTGTCAATCAACTTTAAATCAATCTTCAATCCCAACTTTTTGGACACCTCATTATTGTTAACATAACTTATAATCAAACTTCTATAGTCATGAAAGTAATTCAAAACAGACCCTACATAACCAATGGTAACATCACCTTGTAATTTATCGTCATTGTATTGTGCCAATAAGTTAATGAAAGCAAGAATCATATTGGCAACAATAAAAGCAGCTCTTTGGATAATACAATCAATAACCTGTTTCAAAGTGATGATATCGTTTATTGACACCGATGTCCAATTATACTCACCACACAACTTGTCACTAATCTTACCATAGTCTTCAGTTTGATGAACAAAACACATAACCTCTCCACTAAATCCATCATAATCATCATGTAATATCCTTTCCAATCCATCAACGTTCTGGAAAATCTCTCCAGCCGCAATCAAATCAACCAACACCAATCTGGTTAACTCTGGCAAGTACCTACCACTGGTCATTAATTCATGTGGTTGAAAAAGGGTTTTCGTAAGTGGATCTACTTCCATGTATGTCTTAAATGGAAGGTCTTTTTGATTGAATCTAGCATCAATGACACCATCGTACTTTGTGGCAAAGATGTCACACAAATTTTGACCAAATAATGAAGCTTCACAGTTGAACAATGTGGCATCGTCAAACATCTTATCTGGATGAAGATCATCTGATTTATTCAAAGAACAACACATATTGACACCTGTGCCTAAAACCATGGCCAACTTTGTGTTATCATCAATAAAGCAACCAGCCGCGTACACAGCCAAGGAATCGTTCATAATCGAACGAACATCAACGGTTAAATCAAACTCATCTTTCATGACCTTTTCCAACACAAATTTCAAATCTTGGTCATAAATGTCATCCCCAATAGTATAACCTTTGGATACATGGCGTATCTTACCGTTGTTGTAATTTGTAGTTTCTAATGGGAATGACCAGGTGATACCAGTATTAATCACCCCTGTGGAATCAAGAACATTCTGAGATAATAACACTTCGTTGATCTTTTCACCAATAAACTTGAAAAACCCATAATCAATTCTTTTAAAATCATTAGCAATAATCCACTTCTTTTCCACAACCACATGGACTCTGTTTTGTCTTGACTTGCCGGTGGTCGGTTCAGCAATATCAACTACAGCAACTCTCAAGGTTGAACCACCCAAATCAATAACCAAGTACTGGCCATATTCATTTCCACTTGGTGAAATATTATAGTTGGGTAACATACTGATTTTGGAATTCTCCACCAAGGCGGCCCTGAAATCACCAAACACTTCTTCAGAATGTACATTCAAATTTTCCTCAGTTAATGCAGAAGTAAACATTTGAGTCACATTGGTTAATACACTAGGTTCCATAGATATATCACTAGACTGGGAAGAGATATCATTAACTTCAATCAAGTCAGAGGATTTAGGAGTATCTGCTGGAGTAGCATTAAATTCTTCTATTGTTTTAATCATTTGTTGAACAAATATATATCTAAAGAATAAATAAAGATCAAAAAATCAAAAAAAAAAAAAAGCGAAGAAATAAAAATAACTACCTGGAAGCCATAAAAGTATTTATAAAATCATTCATATAAGTTGTGGTCGATAAATTTATTGTTGTGGGATTTGTTGTACTTTCTTACATAAGAAAAACAACAAGAAACAACAAACAAAAAAAAAAAAAAAAAATTCTGTATTTACGTTGCATCAATAATTATTTTTCTCCAGGATTTTTTCCGGGCATGCTACAGCGCTACATCGAGGGTTCACGGATAAAAAAAAGAGAAAGGAAATTAAGTTTATTACTTATCAGCTACAATGTTACATATCGTCCAATTCAATGTTATCCAGATACTCTTCGGTTACAACAGGTGGGGATTCACCGGAAATCTTACCCAAACGACGTCCTTGAACCTCATGATCATCAATCAAAATTTCTCGTAACTTTTCCTTTACCATTGCAACAGTTTCATCAAAGGTTCTTTGTGCAACAACTATAGCTGGCTTCAACAAATTTAATTTATACAAAACATAAATACTGGCACCAAACAACAATGCCAATGAAAACAACAATGGGTTTCTGATTATTGCCATAAACTCATTCCATCCGAGAAAAACTATAATCAAGTAGATGTAGTATGGGATTTGCGTAATGTGTTGCACTATAGAACGCTTGGTTTCAATATACTTTGCGTCCACCTCCTTTTTAAATTTAGCCAAAATCTCCAGTTTCTCCTGTTCAGTGATAATCTCCGCAAAACAATGCTCTTCATCTTCATCATCACTATCTTCATCATGAACTCCTAAATATTTTTCCCTCAACTTGGGTTCAAAAATATCGTACCCTGCGATAATCTCAGAACCATCACTTAATTTAGCAATGATCAAAATTGGTAACACTTTCAATGCGTGTTGTTTAGACTCAGTAAATGTTCTTTCTAAATCCGCCTCATTCAAGTACAATTTTGGTAACCCATTATCATCGTATCTAAATATATCATCAAATCTATCCTGTAACAACACCAATAATTTCTCCTTGGAAATTAACCTGTGCATTAATTCGTAAAATTGAACCCATGATTTGAATTGGAATCTTTCAAGTGCTTGTTTGTTTTGTTCTTCTGTAGTGCCCAAATCGAAATCATCCCCATACTTCGTCACAAAATCGCCCGTCAACTTATTGAATTGTTCAAGTACAGTATCCCATGTGTTCTCACTAGGATTACCCAATTCAGATTGAATGGATTTAGCCAAATTGTTAGACAATCTCTTGACTCCCTTGTTAACAACAGAATTCAATTCAATAACCTGTTGTTTAGAAACAATTTCAGCAATGTCTTTACTCAAACTAGTGGTTACCTCATTTGATGAAAGATCTCCCTGTAAAGAAATCAAACCTAGAGTATTGACAATCAGAGCAATCAATTTGTTTGATAACTCCTTGACACTTGTAGAAAAATTCTTACCTTTCAACGCAACTACATCAGTTTGGAATTTCTTCAACAATGTAGAACTCAACTGCTTGGCATATAAATCAAAGACTTCTTTGAATTTCTCATTAACCAATGTGGTCAACTTGACTCTTTTTTGTTCATATACCGACTTGTTATACTTTGACGCTGAAATATCATAGTTTTCAAGGGTATCGTTTCTCAAATCAGTAAACAAAGCACCCACTTGTTCATAATCTGGATCCACCTCTGGGTTGCTGAATAATTGCACAAATTTCTTTAAAAACTCTTGGAAAACATTTTCAACAATTTCATCACACTTAAACTGGGCAACTAAAATCTGTTGGGTTGGCAAGTCCAAGTCCTTGTTTGTTTCAATTTGTTCCCAACAGTTTCCAGCATACATTACCCACCCATCAATTGGGACTTGATGGTGATATTCTGGCTTAAACAATTCTTCATTTACCACTAATCTGTCACCAAGGTTATTGATACCTTCAGAAAACTCTTTTGGTTGAAGCACCTTGTGGTTAAGAGCATGGAAATCAACATCAAAGAAATCAGAAAATTTTAAGTCTTCCAAGTCTTCAGGTTTTGCAAGACTGGCCCACATATTAATCAAATCCTGGGTAAATGTTTTTGCCAAACTTTCAACAGGTGTCACCCCAACATGATCTCTGATTACAATCAATAACAACACCTTATGATCATCATGTTTCTCCAACTTGCCCTTGCCAAATAATGACAAGTTGACTTCAAACACGGTTTTTAATAATCCCATGTTTGCCCCCTGGTACAAACCAACCTGGGTTTCCCAGATATTAATGATTAAAATTTCAGATGTTGACAAGGCAAATAATGCAGCTTTACGTTCAAAATCCTGGTCTTCTCCTCTTTCTCTACCGTCGGTACCTTCTACATCCATTACAAGAATGTTGGACTTGCTGCTAGTATGACCTGAACTAGTAGACACAACTGGGGAAAATGCCAACCAAATACCCTTGGTTGTTTGTTGACGATTCAGTTCATCCATAACATCAAAATTCGTATTAAATAACTTGTTCAACAACGTGGACTTACCAGTTGATTGGGATCCAAAAACTGATATGATGTGGTAGTTGTTTCCTACATCCGCAGGAGCAGTTTTATTGATATATTCAAGAACTCCCTCGTTGAAATGCTTGTCTTCATTAATGATCTGAATAGCATCTTGTAATTGACGTTGATCAACTGGCACAAATGATGACGATGATGATGTCTGAGACAATTCACCTGATGATAATTCGGAACTCATATTTGAATCAACTTAGGATAATTAGGAAAGGTTAAAAAAAATAAAAAAAAAAAAAAAGAACAACAATTCATGAATGTGAATTTTTTTTTTCTCTCTCTCTCTTTGTTGTACACTTTCGTGTCACGCTTGTGTTATTTATTTATTATCATTTACTGTACATTATTTTCTCACTTTATTACACATGCAATTATTTATAATTTTTGGGTTAATTCTGGAATGACTTCATTCAAATCTCCCACTAAACCAATATCTGCAACATTAAAAATAGGAGCATCACCATCCTTGTTGATAGCTACAATGGTCTTGGAGTCTTTCATACCAGCTAAATGTTGAATGGCACCAGAAATACCAACGGCAATATATAAATCCGGGGCAACAATCTTACCAGTTTGACCAACTTGCAAAGAGTTATCACAGAACCCAGAGTCAACAGCAGCTCTAGAAGCACCAATGGCAGCATTTAACTTTGAAGCCAATGGATCAATCAATTGATCAAATGTTTCTTTGTTCTTTAAACCACGACCACCTGAAACAACTCTTGTAGCCAGTCCTAATTCTGGTCTTTCAGATTTAACAAGTTGTTCAGAAACAAATTCAGTACGATTACCAGATTCAACAGTTTGTGTGACTGGTTCAATTGGAGCAGTAGCACTACCAACTTCCGCTGGTGAGAATGCAGAGGCTCTCACAGATGCAAGGATAATGCTATCCTTAGACTTGACAGTAGCCAATGCATTACCAGCATAGATTGGACGAACAAATGTAGTTGAGTCAATGACTTTGGTGATTTCTGAAATTGGTTGAACATCCAATAACCCACCTAATCTTGGAAGAACAGATTTACCAACAGATGAACCTGCGGTTAAAAAGTGTGTAAATTTTCCATCTTGGATAACTTCTTTGAGTAATGGGGAAAGTTCCTCAGCCAAGTAATGATCAAATTTAGAATCCTTTGCCACCAATACTTTAGTTAAACCTTCAGTTTTGGAGACAGCTTCAGCAATAGCATCTCCATTGCTACCAAACACAATGGCCGTTATTGGTTCACCAATTTGGGTGGCAGCAGTGATGGTGGATAATGAAGCTGGACTCACAGCATTATTCACACCCTCTATCAATGCAAGTGTATCCAATCTAGTTCTAGTTGAAGAGAATAATCTCTTTGCAATGTATGAAGCCATTGTTGTCGTGGTGATAAAGGTAGAGGAAGAATCTGAAAAAAAAAAAAAACCGAAAAAAAAAAAAAAAAACTAAGAAAAGAGAAAGTAAGAAACCCAAAAGCGAGCATTTGTATCTGATTCGTCATTTCACACTACCAACAGCCGGTCCGGAACTTGAAGACTATGCTGAATGTTTTTTTATTCTCTTGGTTGCACAGTTGGTCATTGTGATTATATTTCTCTTCTAAATTATTGCTGCAAAAATATTCAAATCTAGATTTTAATATTCTTGACTAGATATTAAACGTTTACCCATTTGAGAGCAATAAAAAATGTGAAAAAAAAAAAAAAAAAAAATTATACGAATGGTGCTGAACCAACTGCACATGTGGCTCTCACAGTCGAAAATATGTACAGTATAATTCGATGTGACATTTTTTCTTTTCTTTTCTTTATCTCCAACTTTTATTTCACTTCCACAGTACCAATGAAACGAAGCCCGAGATCGATGAATAACTCTTCGGAGGAATCACGAATCAGAAGCCCATCTTCTAGTGTTCGTCATATATCCCAAAAGAGAGTTAATAATGAGCGACTGTCACTACTCAAAGATAATCTGCACTTCAGCTATTTATTTGATTCTCAACCAACAGATATAGAATCGATCATATACCAACAACCACCACAATCTGAATATATTCCTACCCTTACTCAAAGTTTAGCAAATTTAGAATGGTCAGATATTCTTCCATATTATATACCATGTTTATCATGGATAGACCAATACAACTGGAGCTTTTTCATAGGTGACTTGATTGGTGGGTTGACTTTGGTATTCTTTCAACTACCACTATCCTTGTCATACGCAACCAGTTTGGCTCATGCTCCTGTGATTTCAGGTTTATACTCCTTGGGTATTTCTCCGTTGATTTATCTTGTTTTTGGAAGTGTACCACAGATGATTGTAGGTCCAGAAGCACCAATATCTTTGATAGTAGGACAAGCCATTGAACCGTTGCTCCACCATAGCCACAAAGAGCAGCTAGACCCGTTGGAGTATGTTGTGGCTATAACTTTTGTCAGTGGTGCCACTTTGTTGGGCTTTGGGTTGGCTAGGTTTGGATTCTTGGACAATGTATTGAGTGCTTCGCTCTTGAAAGGGTTTATTGCTGGTGTTGGTATAGTTATGATTATAACTGCTTTGGTGATTATTCTTGGATTAGAAGCATTGATGAAGAGAATATCTGATGATCCAAGCGAAATGGATATTCATTCTCCATTCGATAAAGTAAAATTTCTCATTCATTACTTTCGCGAGTATAATCAATTGAGCACAAAGATAGGTCTCATTGGGTTTGCAATTATCATGTCTATTCGAATTTTTAAGAAATATGCCGCTAGAGGTAGAGGTCCCTTGAAGAAGTATGCAGTGTTTATTCCAGAAATTTTAATAGTGGTTGCTGGATCTACTATACTTTGCCAGTACTATAGATGGGATTTACAAGGAATAGAGGTGATTGGGAAGGTCAAAAACAATGACGGATTTAAATTGTATAACCCGGTATCTTTTAGTCAATTGCACTTAATCAAACCTTTTGCAACATCTGGCTTTATGTGTGCCATGTTGGGATTTTTTGAATCTACTACTGCTTCCAAGTCATTGGGGTCAAGATATGACCTTCCCATTTCTTCCAATCGTGAATTAGTGGCATTGGGTAGTATAAATATAATTGGATCGATATTTGGAGCGTTGCCAGCGTTTGGAGGATATGGTAGATCCAAGGTAAATGCCATTTCTGCTAAGACCACTATGCTGGGAGCCATAATGGGGATTTGTACTTTATTGACTGTTCAATTTTTGTTAAAGTATTTATACTTTGTCCCACAGTGTATGTTGAGTGTTGTTGCTGCGGTAATTGGGATCCTGTTGATTGAAGAAGCTCCATATGAGTTATATTTTCATTGGAGAACCAGAGGGTACGACGAATTGATTACTTTTGGTATAACAGTAATAACCACGTTGTTTTTTTCAATGGAAGGTGGTATAGCCGTGGGGATTGTTTACCTGCTTATCCGAGTGATTAAAAATTCCACTTTGTCTCGTATTCAAATTCTTGGACGATACCCAAACACCAACAGGTTTGTGGATGCAGATATTCCTACCTACCAAAGTCTGGAGAAGATTGGATCCCATATCAATTTATTTGATGATGCTCAGTTGATGCTGTTAAATACTTCTGTTATTGAAGAAGTTGAAGGGTGTTTGATCATAAAAGTCCCTGAACCACTCACATTCACCAATTGCAGTGACTTAACATCGAGGTTAAAAAGAGTTGAATTATACGGATCAACAAAAGCTCATCCTGCACTGAAGAGAAGTAGAGATAGCTCTATGACAAAGTATGTGATTTTCGATCTCAAGGGAATGTCGTCCATTGACTCTACTGCGGTGAAAATCATCAAAGATTTGATTCAATCATACAGAGCTAGAGGCATCAATACACTTTTTGTACGACTTTCTCATGATGAGAAGTTAAGGAAACGGTTTGAAGATGCTGGCATTGCTAGGTTGTTGGTAGATAACTTAACAGCAATAAAGTATTTCGAGATGCAAGAACTTGCAGAACAAAACACTGCTTCGGTAGTCACTCCAGAAATGGAATCAATTCTTGGTTGCTATTCACTCATAGAAAGTAAATCTCATCCATATTTCAATCATATTAGTGACGCATTAAAGGTTATTGATTCCTATGAAACCAATTATGAGAACACACTTATATAGACGCGCGTGAAGAATTTTCACGAATTTCCTTTTTTTTTTATTTAGCGAACGCGGCGCGGACACCAACGAACAAAACAAAATATTTATTCTTTCAAAATTTTTTTCCTCTTTTTCGTTTCTTTACTCTTTTATCAACACACACACACACACACACAAATGGCCGAACAACAGGAATCAACTGAACCTCTTTCCATCAAGGAAGAGTATCAATTATGGAGAAAGAATTGCAGATATATGTATGAGTTTGTTAGTGAAACAGCATTGACATGGCCATCACTTACAGTTCAATGGCTCCCTAATCATACCATTGCCAATGGACTCATCGACGCTGGTCTCCTATTGGGTACACATACGTCTGGTCAAGACACAAACTATTTAAAAGTAGCATCAACTGAATTACCGACTGATGGCAAAGTGAAAGCCAATTCAAAGATTAAAATTATTGAAAAACTTGGGAACAATGCTGAAATTTGTCGTGCTAGATATATGCCACAGGATTCAAGCATTGTTGCAACAATTAATGGATTGGGACAAGTTGACTTATACAATCTCAAATCAGAAAAAAATTATTCACATTTTGCTCCTCATACCGAAAATGGTTATGGTATTTCATGGAATCCAAAGCAGCAGGGTCTCTTGGTTACTGGTGCTGATGACCACTGGGTATGTGTTTCTGATACAAACAAAGACAATGCAACATTATTCAAGAGTGATATTCAGAAGAACATTGTTAACGATGTTAAGTGGCATCAATTCGATGGAAACTTATTTGCCTCAGTTTCAGAAGACAAGCACCTTTATTTATTTGATATTAGAGAAAAGAAAGCAATTACAAGCTACTATGCCAAATCCTCTGAAGGGATCAATTCATTGGCCTTTTCTCCATTTGCTCATAATCTCATTGCCATTGGTAACACCAATTCCAATATTAATTTGTTGGATATGAGAAAACTTGGACCAAACACGGGGTTGTTACACACAATGATGGGTCATTCTGAAGGTATTACATGTATGGAATTTTCGCCGCACAATGATGGTATCCTTGCCTCTGGTTCCCAAGATAGAAGGGTTATAATCTGGGATTTATTCAAGGTTGGTGAAGAACAACAACAAGAAGATGCTGAGGATGGTTGTCCTGAATTATTTATGATGCACGCTGGTCACACTGCTGGTGTCAGTGACTTAAGTTGGTGTCCATATAAAGACTGGACACTTGGTTCAGTAGCTGATGACAATATTGTACATCTTTGGGAAATCAGTAAGCAATTGATATCAAACGAAGACACAGATGTAGACGTAACTGTATTAGAATGAGTACATAGTCAAAATATACATCTATACCAATCGTGTGATAACAAGGCTCGCAGGTTTTTTTTAGGAACTGGGACACGGGAAAAAATAAAAATCAATGACCGAAAATACAAAAAATAAAACAACAAGAAAGAAGAAGAAAAAAAAAAAAAAAAACCAAGCACAACTGGAAACTCCTTTTCTTTTTCTGTTCACTATAATTATGTCTGATTTCCCTCCAAACTTATCCATTAGACCGTTGACCATTGCAGACATTGATCAATGTGTTGAATTAGAAGCAAAAGGGTTTTCTCCAGACGAAAGATGTACTCCTGAAAAGTTCAAGTATAGGTTGACAGTCGCCCCAGAATTGTGTTCAGGTTTGTTTGTTCGAGAGTACGAGTATAAGTACAACGCCATCAACTTGCCAGACGTTGCTGACAGACTTGAAAAAGAACACGCCAAAAATGGGGACAAGGATGATACTGAAGATGACGACGAGTTACCAATCAAATCATCTGTAGTCAAGGAAACATTAATTGGCCATGTTATCGCAACAAAAATAGCATCAGATAAAATCACAGATGCGTCGATGCAATTGCCTTCCAAAGAAGTCAAGGGATCAGGCCATTTTGACAACTCCAGAAATATAGGTATTCATTCTGTGGTTATTGATCCAGAGTGGAGAGGTAAGAACTTGGGTGCTTTATTATTGCATGATTACATTCAGAAATTGTCTAACCAAGATGTGGGAGACCAAATTGTGATTATCAACAAGAAAGATTTGATTCCATTTTATGAAAAAATCGGGTTTAACAATTTGGGTGAAAGTGAATGTAAATACGCTGGGACCACTTGGTACGATATGGCTATTGATTTGGTTGCTACCGACGACCTTTAGATTGGTGTTATATCCTCCTTAATAGATACTGGAATAATATATGTAACAGAGAACAGGATAACGAATGTAGTTTTAATAAAATTATAGGATTAATTCAAGTTTGTCGTTTGTGTATGTATATTAGAAACAATAAAAAAAAATGTATACGTATAAAATGAAAAAAAAAAAAAAAAAAAAAAAAAATAAAAAAGAAAAAAAACGTTGTTCATTCACACTGTAACCAACGATGGCCGTACCAGCAGTTATAAAGGCACTTTTTGACTCAGTTCCCTTACAGACGTATAAAGATACAACCCCAGCAATTAAAGGAGATGGTGTTCATTATTTCAAAGGTGAAAGTTCTGCAAAGTTAACATTAGGAGTGTTCAATGTATTTGAATGTGAAGGAAGAATTATCCCCACTGATCCTATATCACTTGGTACATCATTGATTCTTGCCTTCAAGAACAACTTGGAATTACCAGTTCCAGGAAATACTTCTGGTTCAGAAAGTGGAATAATGAAGATGTCATTATATGGATCACCTAGAAAAGTTCTTCCCATGTTGATTGAATCCAATGAACCAAGAATCATAAGAAGTTTAGATGAAATAAACCACAGCATAAGTGCCAATAACTTTAGTGATGAAGAAACAAAGTTGATCAATGACTTGATTGATACCCTGTTCTACGATGTATGGATATTATGTATTTTGAATGAACAGTTACCCTCCCAATCCATGGAACAAATATTTGGATTAACAAGATCTGTTGTGAGTAAGGCAGAATTGATGGATTTCATGGCCGAAGTACCACTGTGGAATAATTTTGCACGCCGTCATCCTAATTTATCCGGTCAATATTTGGTAAACTTTTACGATCAAAAGTTGAAAGAATTCAACAGAGATTTAGACTTGATCATTGACTATATCGATAAGAACCCAAATGAAATTATAAGGTTCAAGGTGGCAGGTTATCTTATCATTATCGATCAGTTGCTACAAGCCACGAAATTGGGGCAAATTGTCATCCAGAAACCATGTGTCAAATCATACTATCAATTATTGAACTAGTTTCCATACTTGTATATAGTTCTCATCTAAGAATAACAACTCCGAACTCAGCAATTTAACCTCTAAATCGTCTATCATCATCCAGTCCTTGTCAGTGTTTAAAGCTATTGACCAGTGGTTATTTTTTTTCCGAATTGAGGATAACAAGTAGTACTTCTTCCCATATAAGTCCAACTCATCGGGAAATTTAACCACAGTTTTGCTTTCCCTAGATCTTTCATACAGAATGATTAAGTACTCTGGCAGCTTGGTGATTTTGTATGTCCTGATATCCTTTGGTCCTTGCGTAGTGGTCACCCCGTCATATTTCTGAAGTAACTCGTTCAAATATATTTCTTCAATTTTATCACCATGAGAATTAAACAGACTCAGCGGAATATCAACACTTAGGATCCAGAATTTCGATTCAGTTGTTTTCTTTTGGGATTCTAATGTAACAAACTCAACTTTATCATTTCCTTCGTGGGGCACGATTGGTGTTGATGTGATTTCAATTTTCCCTCGTAAGCAATCCATTGGACCATCTAATTTATTCAAAAGCCAGAGCAAAAACGCTTTGGGCGTACCTTTCTCAGTGGTAAACTTTTTCTTTGATTCTTCAGAAACAGTAGTCAAAAATCCTTGTGGTGATATATGACTTTTGAACAAATGTGGCGACCACATTTTTCTGACCAATTGTCCAAACTTTCCATTTAAGGAATCAGTATTTGGTAACTGTAAATAATAATCTCGAATAGGTGTAATATGAGCTAATGCTTGTACAACAACATTGGTATAATCGTTTTGTTTGATATTGTTTAGTCCAACATAACCCACACGATACTTTTCACTATTCAAATCAAATGATATTCTTGGTAACAACTCAATATCTCGTTTGGTATACCTTGGATTAAGATACTCAATTATATCTTGGAGTTCGTGCGATTTGGGAATTTCAATATCCCCAGGTAGTTGGTAAAACTTCTCCGAAGTCAAATTGAGAAATTTATGGTGATTCAAGGTAATGGCATGGTTGTAGGCTGGTGATGATTTTGATCTTCCTTGGAAATATTTTCCACAAACCAAACAACAATACACATTTGTTGAATCCAATGTTACCAGACAAACTTTTTCAAAATCAAAATCTAACAATTCTCGATGGATTGTATCATTATCATGAGTGATTTTTCTTCGTTTAGAGAATGGATTTGACATATTTCTTGGTTAACATATTACAGTGACAGATAAAGTCAAAACAAAAAAAAAAAAAAAAAAAATCTTTCTCGTTTATATTAAAATTTTTCTACTTTGTCTATTGAATAGCTACAGCATCAATATTTCCTGTAAGCAAAGTACTAATATTATCATCTATCAACTTCTCTGCAGTATCAGACAAATGTTTCTTTGGATCTTGTTTTCCAACATATCTTGTCTTCAATTGTTCTTCAGTCAATTCTTTTTCTTCTTGAACTCTTTGGTTGTATAACTTAGCGATATTGACCATCTTTTCGGTATTGTCCAAATTCTCAACTTCCTTATGATTATAATCAACTAATTTCAATCCTGACTGCCAGTTCTTTTTATGTAAATTCAACAACATATTTGTTTCATATGCAGTTTTATGGTAATCAATATTCAATGAGTAGTAATGACGATTCAACCCGTGAATTAATGCTTGGATAGAGGGTTTATTCAAATGACCAACATTGGATGTGGATTGACGTGGTTCTTGGCCCATCATTAAAGTGGTTGCGTCGATAGTTCTGAATGCATCAATCACAACTTTACCCTTGACAGACTGAATAGGATCTATAACAACAGCAACAGCACGTTTATTCAACTGTTCGAATGATTGTTGAGTATTGACATCGACAGAAGATAACCAACATCCAAAACCAGGATGTGAATGGTACCATCCAACAACCATTTGATCTCTTCCTGTTTGTCTAAGCATATCCATCATTTTAGTTTGGAAAACATCATCTACTGCTTCAACAGAAACACCAGTACCTGATTGGGGCATAGCAAATACATCATGTACGTGAATTGTAAAGTCATCCACAAATTCTCCCAACATCAAACCCATAACTTCCATTGGCACACCTGCTCGTCCATGTTTTAACATTTTAAGCAAAGCCAATGACGATATGTAAACTGTTTCAGAATTATCAATTGCTGGTCCATCGCTTTGTGGTGGAGCTGCTCCTCCTAATCCACCTCCTTGTCCTAATAATCTTTGTAATCTTTCCATTGTAGTTTGTATTTGTTGATAGTGCAAAAAAGGTGGCAAAGAGTTCAGAAAGTTAGAGAGAAAAATAAAAATTGTTGTGTACTGAAAAAAAAAAAAAAAAAAAAAAAAGAATTATAAATCAAGTGCAGCGAAAATCTTAAAGTCACGTGTAAACAACCACGTGTCTCGCTAAGTACTACTTTTTTATTATTGTATATTAAGCAATGGAGAACTAATGTTGATATTCTCATGTTTGTGTGAGACTTCCAACTTTTTTTTTTTTAGTGCCATTCGTTATTATGGATTGGGTTCAGAATGCCTTACGTACAAGAAAAATAATTTTTTTCGTGAAACCTTATCATACAAGTATTTAAATTTCAAGTGATTTCCTGTCATTATTTTACTTTTTTATTTTTTTTTTTTTTTTTAATAAAAAAAAAAAACATTCAACACTATATCAATAATGACAGACGGACCTAAATCACTTGAAGGACGAAAGTATCCAGCAAAGAAGCACGCACAAAATGTTTCAACTCATTTAGAAAAGAAGAACTTATCCAAATCAAAAGATTCTGTATTCTTCATCAGTGGGGAAGACTTGGTGCTTTACAAGTACTGTGATCAAACCCAACCATTTAGACAAAATAGATATTTTTACTATTTGACTGGTTGTAACATCCCAGGTTCTCATGTCTTGTACGATACTTCCGACGATAAGTTAGTCCTTTATTTACCTGATGTGGATAAGGAAGACATCATGTGGTCTGGATTGCCATTATCTAAAGAAGATGCATTGGTCAAATATGACGTCGATGAAGTCAAATACGCTGCTGATATTGAACAAGACTTGAAGAAGGTTGGTAAGGCTTATACTACTGATATTAATACTTTCAACGACAAGTTCAAGACATATTTAGTGGAAAAAGACAATGATTTCTTCTATGCCCTTGATGAATCAAGACTTATAAAGGATGACTATGAAATTGAATTGATGAAATATGCCGCCAAAATCACCGACAATTGTCATTTTGCAGTTATGTCTGCCCTTCCAATTGAAACAAAGGAAACCCATATTCATGCTGAGTTTATGTACCATGCCTTGAGACAAGGTGCCAAAAACCAAAGTTACGATCCAATTTGTTGCAGTGGTGAAACATGTTCTACATTGCATTGGGTCAAGAATGATGGTGATATAACCCCAGATAAGAGATCCGTGTTGATCGATGCTGGTGCTGAATGGGAATGCTACGCTAGTGATGTTACAAGATGTTTCCCAGTTAATGGTGATTGGTCCAAAGAACATTTGGAAATCTACAATTTGGTATTGAAAATGCAAAAAGCTGCTTATGATTTGATGAAACCAGGTATTGATTGGGAAGATCTTCATTTGGCTGCTCACAAGGTTTTGATTGAAGGGTTCTTGGAATTAGGTATTTTCAAGTCAGAATATTCTGTGGATGAATTATTCAAGGCAAAAGCCAGTGCCAGATTTTTCCCTCATGGTTTGGGTCATGTACTTGGTATGGACACCCATGATGTTGCGGGCAACGCCAATTATTCTGACCCAGATCCTTTGTTGTGCTATTTGAGAATTCGAAGAAAATTGCAAACTGGAATGGTAGTTACTAATGAACCTGGTTGTTATTTTTCTCCATTCTTATTAGAAGATGTATTAAACAACCCAGAAAGTTCTAAATTCATTAACAAAGATGTATTGGACCAATATTGGTATGTTGGTGGTGTTAGAATTGAAGATGATGTTTTGATCACTACTGACGGATATGAAATATTTACACAAATTACAAAAGACCCAGAAGAAATCAGTAAGATTGTCAAAGCTGGTCTTGCAAGAGGTAAAGAAGGATTCCATAATGTTGTATAACTGTTGATTTACGTAGATTATACATGAATATTTAATTTAACACCCAAATCTGTATGCAACTGTTGCATTTCGAAAAAAAAAAAAATAAAAAAAACCAGGAAACGCAAACCCAAATGCAAGACAAGAAAAAATGTAAGAATCTTTTGTCACACTAAAATTCGACTCCCCTCGTTAGATTTGCTGTCTGTCGCCGTCGTTGTACTTTCTCAAGGGAGAGAGCGAAAATCAGAAAAAAAAAAAAAAAAAAGAACGACAATCCACTCACTCATGTACAGTTATCAAATTCTAATCAATTAGTATTAATATTTCATATTCACACTACTCACACATAATGGATGAAGATTATGATGTCATTGTTTTAGGTACCGGGTTGACCGAATGTGTTTTATCCGGTATTTTATCTGTTGAAGGAAAGAAAGTATTGCATATCGATAGACAAGATTTCTATGGTGGTGAATCTGCGTCATTGAACCTTTCCCAATTATACAGCAAGTTCAAACCAAGTGCCCAGAAACCGGAATTAAAAGGAAGAGACAGAGACTGGTGTGTTGATCTTATTCCTAAATTTTTAATGGCTAATGGAGAATTAACCAATATCTTGGTTAGTACGGATGTTACTCGTTATATGGAATTCAAGCAAATTGCTGCCAGTTATGTCTACAGAAACGGTAGGATTGCTAAGGTCCCATCAAATGCTAAGGAAGCATTGGCCTCATCATTGATGGGTATTTTTGAAAAAAGAAGAATGAAGAGATTTTTGGAATTTATTCAAAATTACGATGAAGAAAATGCGTCCACTCATCATGGATTTGATTTGGACAAAAATACCATGAATGAAATTTACACTTATTTTGGTTTGGAAAGTGGTACTAAAGACTTTATTGGTCATGCCATGGCTTTGTGGTCTACTGATGATTATTTGAATGAAGTTGCACGTCCTACTTATGAGAGACTTTTGTTATACGCATCATCTGTTGCCAAGTATGGTAAATCCCCTTACATTTACCCATTGTATGGTTTAGGTGAATTGCCACAAGGTTTTGCTAGATTATCCGCCATCTACGGTGGTACTTATATGTTGGATACTCCAATTGATGAAGTTTTATATGAAGGTGAAGGCGAAGAAAAGAAGTTTGCTGGTGTGGTTACCAAGGAAGGAAAAGCCAAGGCTCCTATTGTTATTGCTGATCCAACTTATTTCCCAGAACACGTCAAGAAAACTGGTGCCAAAGTCATCAGAGCCATTTGTATCTTGGATCATCCTGTTCCTGGTGTTGATTTGGATTCATTGCAATTGATTATCCCACAAAACCAAGTTGGCAGAAAGCACGATATTTACGTTGCTGTTTTATCTGACGTTCACTGCGTGGTTCCAAAGGGTTACTACATGGCTATTGTTTCTACTATAATTGAAACTGATGCACCACATGTTGAATTGGAACCAGCATTCAAGTTATTGGGTCCAAGAGTCGACACATTGATGGGTATTGCTGAATTGTATGAACCTATCAATGATGGTACCAAGAATGGTATATTCATTTCCAAGAGTTATGATGCATCATCCCACTTTGAAAGTACTACTGATGATGTTAAGGATATCTACTTTAGAATTACTGGTAAGCCATTGGAATTAAAGAAGAGACCTACTGCTGAAGAAGAAGAAGCTCTTCAAGGTTTATAGATTTTTTAGTTTGTAATAAATGCTTATTGATTTTGTGTAATGTTGAGCCACAATTTTTGTTTGGACGGAATCTGGATATGATTTTTTTAAAAAAAAAAAAAAAATTCAACAATTTTAAACATGGCTTACCCCTCTACTTATGGATTAACAAACATTATGGGTTTCACTACTGTGTCTGGTTTACCGATAACCATTGGTATTGGATCAGGTACTTCCGTTAAAGATCTCAAACGAGGAAATCCTTCTTTAGAAAACCAAAATTTGATTATTGATTTGCTTAGATTTGCAATAGATAAGGGTTTCAATCATATTGACACTGCTGAAGTATACACCACACAACCAGAAGTGGGAAAAGCTATTGAAATCTATGATAGAGAAAATTTGTGGATTACTACAAAGTATGCCGTTTCCTCGTCAATCATCAAGAAGAAGAGTTTTACTCCCACAGACTTTGTGGACCAAGCTTTAAATGAGTTGGACACTAGTTATCTTGACTTGTTGTTGATACACTCGCCTCCCAAAGAAAATGAGTCATATACTATCGAATCATTGTGGAATGAGTTTATTGAAATTAAGAGATCCGGTAAAGTTAGGTTCATTGGTGTATCCAATTTTAATATTGATCAGTTGAAGATAATATTAAAAATTAGCGAAGCGCATGGGATATTCCCATCAGTAAACCAAATTCAATATTACATTGGTTCTGAGAATTTCCCTATTGTTGAATTTTGTCAAGCTAATGGAATTACAGTTGAAGCATATGGACCGTTAACTCCACTTAGAAGTCCTAACAACTCGCTCGATGTAGTACTTGAAGAACTTCAAAAGAAGTACAATGCCACTAAAGCTCAGTTATTGCTTGGGGCATTGATCGCAAAAAAAATATTACCAATTACAACTTCCTTTAAAGAACATCGATTGGAAGAAGCTATAGAAACTTATAAATTTGAAATTGATCCAAAGGATCTTGAACTTTTAGAATCTATTTAATATATGTCTTAATTTTCTCTTTGAAAGATATTTCCTCCTAAAGATTTTTTAGGAATTTCGGATTCAGAAAGAAATTTGGCTTCAATATGTTTGCCAATAACCAAAACTTCACGCTCTAAATCAATAGTACAACGATGTCTCCTCAACATATCTAATCCAAATAAGATGCCAACGGAAGTGTCCACAACGTAGAAAGAACATGGCAACTCAATTTTGGAGTCGCCGATTTCAATTGGCGCACTATGAATTTTACCTCCAATATTTTGTGTTCCAACCCCAACGGCTTGGCCCTGAAATCTTTTGTCAATCAATCTGGAAAGCCCAACTTCTTCTGCAATGGAAGGACTGATAATGGTCATGGCCGCGCCAGAATCAACCATGGCAACTTGATCAACACCATTGATTTTTAATTTGATATAAAGCATATTAACACTAGTGAAACTTTCTGGGGATATATCCCATGCTAATTTCATATTCTCTTCAATAGCCTCTTGCCTTATCAATTCCAATATACGAGCTTGGTTCTCAGGATTATCAGGATCTTGTTGTAAACGTAACATTTCTGCTTGGTTGGAGGCAGATTCGTTTTGCTGTTCATGTACTTGTTCCATCATCAAGCTTCTAAACCTAGTTGCATCATTCAACGCATCATAAAGACTTGGTTGTGTCAATCTCACTTGATCTCGTGCAGTGGGATCCGATAAGATTTGTTGTCTAATCATTTCTATTCTTTCATCAATTGGATTGGATTGAGGCACAGCCGAACGTTGCTGTCTTTGTTGTTGTTTCTTTGATAATTGTAAGAGATCATTGTCATTGATTTGTAATTCGTTTAATGGTTTGTTTTCCACCAAGTCGTTACCATTAAACCTCAATACTTGTTCATTTGGTTCAATACCAGTCTCAGCTTGCAAGTATGCCTTGAAATCTTCCAAGGTAAGTGACTCCGGTACATCGACGGAGATGATATCATTATTATCCTCTAAGGAAATCGTAAGTTGCATTGTTTAGTTGGGGAAAGTTTCTTGTCAAGAAAGAAAATAAGGCTGGTGGCCAAAATAAAAACAGAAAAAAAAAAAAAAGAAAATTACAGTGGGGGGACAAAGATTCTCACGCGGAAATAAAAAAATAAACAAACGGGAATAAGATTTTCTGCCAAAATTATATGTTTTTCGCAGTGAATTCCAGGAGCAACTCTCAGAATGTAAACAAACTGTTGCAAGAGAAAAAAAAAATCAATATTTCGTGTACTCTAGCATAAAACTTCATTCTAATTGAATGAACTTGTAATAGTAATTTCCCTAAAGACATCAAGGCTATAATACGAGAGCATATTTAAGCTGTCAAAAATAGCAATAGATGCTCTAATTAAATGTTTGTCAATTTATTTTTATTTTTTTACTTGTTTTGTATATTAAATTTTAAAAAATATAAAAAAAACTGTTTTTCGGAAATTCGGCCGGCAAAAGCAGAAAAGCTTTTCCGACGCTAAATAAAAGGTTTGTTTACATCCGAAGTTGTAATTTTTTTCTGTTGATGGTTTGTTTACATTTCGAGATGATCTTTTTTCAATCAGTGCGAAAAACATATAATTTTGGCAGAAAATCTTATTCCCGTTTGTTTATTTTTTTATTTCCGCGTGAGAATCTTTGTCCCCCCACTGTATGTTGATACTGCCACTGCTCTATAAATACCAAAACTGAACAGTACTTTATACCTTTCAATACAAACGCCACCTAGGTGGCAAAAAAAAAAATAAAAAATAAGAAAATTGTTGATTAATAATTACGACTAATCGGCCAATAATATAATTCGTTTCTCAATGCATTATTTATTATTACAATGTACTTATATATTTACACAATCACATTTAAGCACTACTGGCAACGACGTCCGGGAGAATCATAGCAATATGACCACCATTCAATAACATCTTCTTTACTGGTTCACTTTTGGAGCCTGAGTTATCGATTTCAGTAACATCTTCCAACACCATATTGACAAAATCATCGAATCCAATTAGTTTACCATAGAACTCTTTATCACTTGTCATTAATACTCGGACTCTTTGCCCTACGGATTTGTCTATTATCTCTAATGGTAATACGGTCTGTTGGATGGTTTCAGGGTTTAAAGCTTCGTCAGACATGATGAATAATGGTTAAGTAGATATGTAACAAACTTGTCTTGGAAAATCAGAATGGGAGACGTAAAGAAACCAAAAACAAAAAAAAAAAAAAAAAAAAAAAAAAAAAAAAAAGAGTTGAAAATAAAAAGCGATACAAAAATTATCCTCAAGTACACTCCCTATTTCTATCACAGTAACAGTACCATGATATGGGTTCCATCATTAAACTAGATACCTCGGTCGTTAGTCAGGTACGGTCTCATGTTATTCTAAATTCATTTGAACAAGTTGTTGGTGAATTGTTACAGAATTCTTTGGATGCTGGAGCAGATAATCTTTTGATTCGCCTTGATTTAGAATCCCTTAGCATTTATATTCAAGATAATGGTAAAGGAATAACACCTGATGATTTGGAAAGGGCTACATTACAGAACTATACGTCCAAATTAAATAATGGTAATGAGAGATTATCAACGTTTGGGTATAAAGGTGAAGCATTACATGCATTGTCGTCAATTTCAAGAGTGACTATTATTTCCAAAGTGAAATCCTTCAACAGCCTGTATAAGTTATCAATACAAAATGAACGACCTGTTGTTCAAATATTTGATATCAATACAACTTCAGGATACTTTCAGATTGGAAATATCGAATCACACGGAACCGTGGTCACAGCAACAAATATTTTTACTGGCATTCCAGTTCGAAGACAACAAATACGTAACTATCTGCGTGCTAAATTAGTTGAAGGGATTAAAGTGGTAATACTTGAGTCACTCATTAAAAACCCCAGGGTTAAACTACAACTTTTATTGATCAATAAAGAAAAATTCCAACTTGATGAAGTGGTATCATTTGATAATCGAGGTTCGACATCCTCATATTCAAACTTGTTGCTTTATTTATTTGGACTCAAAGATAAATTTGAGCCTGTTTGTGCTAGGTTCAAAGATATCAAAGTATCAGGTATTATCGGATCAAAACCTGTCAATTCAAAAAACCATCAGTATTTTTTTGTCAATGGTAGGCCATTTACTATCCCAGCAGATGATTCTAACAAATTGAATAATTTGTTTACCAGCAGTGGGTTCACTATCGATATGAATGCTGCTACTAAATCAACGGGCAAACCGTTTTATAAATATGCAACGTTTTTGATTAAGGTGAAATGTATTGAGAAGCGATCCCTTTTCAATGACACGGTGCATTCAACCACCTGGGATATTATTATGAAAATCGTGGAACGGTTAATATCCAAGTACTTAGAAACACTTGGGTTTGATTCAAATAATAGAAATAGTGGTCTCACACCATCGCCATTTTCTAGTCCTAAAAAGAGAAAAACTGATAGATTCATCTTGAATACCAAGACAAGATTGGGGAAATTAAATGAAGTGGAAATTTCAGGATTAGTGGGACATGATAAATGTATTCAAAAAGTCAAACTGTTACCTCTAATTCCAAAGAAACAGATACCTCGATATCAAAGGTCGACATCGCGAGGACTGGGCTCAAATTGTTTGTGTCATGATCAAGAGTATACTTTAGATGAAAGTTTAGAATTCACTAAGGAACATTTACTCCCAGGAAATTACAAGATTATCAAGCAAGTTGATAAAAAATTCATTTTGGTTACTTTGAAAGAACAACTAATGCGGGTTGTTGTTTTTGATCAACATGCAACTGATGAAAGAATTAAAGTTGAAGAATATTTACAAGAGTTTATCCTGCTGTTACAACAGAATCCAGGATTACGGCTACAGGCACCGTTGACACTTGATGTGACATCATTAGAGCTTGCGTTACTTGATCAATATATTGCAAATTTCAATATTTTTGGAATAAATTATGAAATTCGCCAAGAGGGACAAGTAATGGTAACTCATCTTCCATTGATACTTCTTAACAAGATAGCTAGTGATTCTGGGTTTTTAAAAGATTCCCTAGTTCAACACTGCTATGATTTAAGTGATCATGTCAAAAAATCTCGTGTTGATTTAAATAATTGGTTTGAGTGTTCATATCATTTGCCACGAATAATAATTGAGCTTATAAATTCAAGAGCTTGCAGGTCAGCAATTATGTTTGGAGATGAATTGAGCCAATATGAAATGGAACTACTTCTTGAGAAATTAAGTCATTGTAAGTTGCCATTTCAATGTGCTCATGGTCGACCTTCTATTGTTCCACTAGCTAGACTTGAATAAATGAATAACTAATAAATCAAAAAAATACCTTTTATTTATTTATTTAATTAATAATACATCTATGTTATCATATTTAAATCCATTTATCTTGCTTCAAATTGTACCATTCTTCTAGTTCTTGCTTTATATATAACTCTGTGACCACATTCTTTACATCTAATGGCATCGCTTTTACTTAATGCGAATGAGGCACCACATTGAGCACAGTTGTATTTAACACCAAGAGATTTGTTTTGAACTTGACCTTGAGCTGCGTGTGAGATAGATGATGGGATAGTAAATCCTTCTCTTTGTGGGGAAGCCATGATGAATAGTGAAGTGTTGATGGTGGGAGTAGAAGTATTGTTTGATTAGAAATTTTCTTTTTTTTATTTTTTTTACTCTTTTAATTTTGCGTTGATTTCGATGAGAGTGAAAAAAAAAAAAATTCAGGAAAATCAAGAGAGTGGAAAAAAAAAAAAAAAAAGAAAAATAAAAAAGCTAATGATTAACAAGTTTTACAATATACCAACGGTTTGTGGTTTGAAAAGAGAAATAAAGATATGGTATTAATATGCTTTCTATAAAAGAAACGATCTCAAGAATAGGAAGATCAATACGGCAAGTTGATAGTTTGAAACAATCATGTAATCCAAGAATTTCAAACAAAAAACCAACAAGTAAAACTAAAACTAATCCCAAAATTATTATACCCACAATTCATAAAGATTTACCAAAAGAAGAGTTAAATCAACTAAAGCCATTATATACTGATTTTCAACGAAAAATTTTTCAAGATTTTTTAAAACCATTGGAATTACCAAATTTAAAAACATTTAATGAAAAACAAACATACAATGATATTGAAGCAAATCAAAATTGGGTTCAAAAATCTTCACGAGATCCTCAAGATATATTAGATACATATGTGAAGCATAGATATCAATTTAATCGTTTAATGAATTATCTATTAGAAATAACACCTAATCATTTAAAGGGGATACCTTATAGTAATGTACATCAAATACAACATATACTTGAAGAAGAAGCAAAAATTCATGAAGAAAGATCAAAAATACCCCATAATATATTTCATGAGATTCCACTGTTACCATTACATTTAACTAAAGAAACATTTGAAGAATATATTTATAAATTAACTCATGCAAAATATCATTATAAAAATTCACTGTCATTACAATCAGGAATAATACCCCAGATTTTACTTTATACACATAAATTATCAAATGAAAGATTTAAACCATTTAGATCAACCAATACTTTTAATCATTTAATCAAATATTTTGGTCATGATAAGAATCAAAGTTTATTTGCAAGAGAATTATTATTGGTGATGAATAATGATGAACATTCACCTAATTTTGGAACCATAAATAATCTTTTATCAGTAGTGAAATTACATTCTCGTATTAGATCAACTACAAGTTCATATAGATTAGCATTAAAATATTTAGAATTTGGTGAAAAATCTGGTATACGAGTGAATTTAACAACTTGGGTTCGAATTTATGATATTATTGATAATGTTTATTTAAAGGAACAATTTTTAAATATTATTCAAGATAATGGAATACCTATTCTGAGATCATTATTATTAAGAATCCTTGATGATTTTATTAAAACCACTAAAAATACTCAAGATGTGATTTATTTCATTGAGAATGATTTAGGAATGAAAAATTGGCATCATGATGGATTAGTAAGAGGTAGAGTTGTATATCATCAAGCTCTTAATAATTCACAAGATATTACTAATTTTGAATTGAATGAATTTGATTTCAAAAATTGGTTACAAGGGATAAAATCAAATGAAATTTTTAAAGATAAAAAATCATTAATAATGTTGAAGAAATATTTTTCACGAAATTTTGATATTTCCGAATCACTTCCGATATTCACCATTATAATTGAACAATTAATTATGGATTTTCAGGATATTAGACATTTAAAACAATTGGTATTTATAGTCCGAAGTTTAATTTATGAAGCTACCATGCAATTAAATATCCCTATTGAAATTAATAGTTATCAAGATGGGAATTTTAGTATCCCAGAAAACTATAAGATAATTTCTCGAAACCTGTATAATGCATTACCTGAATTACAAGCAAGAATTGAATTTATTAATAAATATAGTTTGGAGAAATTATCTTCACCATGGGAATGGTTAAGCGAAGAAGAAATTTTGCAATGGAATATACTAAAACAAAAGTTTAATTCTAAAGAAATTTTCCCTGAATTTAAAGATACAAGTTTTATTCCTCATGATCAAATAGAAGAAATTTTGAACCATATTAAAGCTAAAGGAATATCTAGTAGAAATAGAGCTAGAGTAGAAATGATTAATTTGGGATTTGATAGATATATATCACATATAATGAAGGAAAGAGGTTTGATATAAATCCCAAGGATGATACAGTATATACTTGTAAATAGAAATTATACAGTACAAAAAGCCTCAGGATTAATACTGTACATACATGTACATGTAAACATGTTATATGTTTGTTATTTCTTAATTCAGTAATCTCTGTACTTTATTGAGGGACGTATCGGTAAAAGTTACATAAGTTTATAGGGAAAAGATACAGTGGTTATCAGAAAGTATTGTAATTTAGTTTGATTTGGTGAGAACATGTACATATTCCGTGATAGGAATACCGGAACTAAAGTGAATTAAGGCTTTAAAATTTTGCGCAAAAAAAAAAAAAAAAAATAAAGGATAGCAAACAAAATGGAAGATTCGGATAAATATTATCCACTCTGTTTTAGGAAATCAAATTGCTCTGAAAAGAGAGATATTAACAGAAACAAAAAACATTGCAGAAACATTGCAATGGATTACCGGTGAAGTTTATTTTACTTTAAGAGATATTGAAATAGTCTGTATAGTTTATCATATTAGATTGTTTCTAAATCCTATACAATGCTATCAGATGTAAAAACCGAGGAAATTGTACATTAATCATAAGGATTAGGTTATAAATATGATGTTTATACATATTATTTAATAAATATTCTCACATGTTTCGAAGGGGGGATTGCAAAATTTCTCCTGAAATTTGTACAAAATCTATAGGAAATATTTCAATTTTAAATTTGTTTGTTGATTATTTTTTTTTTTGGTCAAGAATTTAATTTCCATGTGGGGGGGGCCGAGGGAAATTAATAACCACCCTGTTTTAGTTAGTTTAAATCCACTTTGAGTAGATCTAGAATCATTGAAGAAACATCCCTTGATGAACTATTGATGTAGTTCTGTTGTTTATATTCTTCATCTTCATCTTCATCTTCTTCATCTAGTTTACACACACATCTTGTATTTTGATAAACAAAACTAAAATAAAATAAACTATGCAGCATTAATATGTGATGCATATGACCTACCGAAATAAAGTTGCTGCGGATTGTGTAATTATCAAATTTTTGATCAAAAAAAAGAAGAATAAATTCTTGTTTTTTTTTTCAAATTCCCCGATGATTTGTACACGACTTTATCTATTGGTGCAAATGATGATTTTCTGTTTTTTTTTTTTTTTAAAGTATAACGTTATACTTTTTTTGATATATCAATCAAAGCAAAGCAAGAGAAGAAACAATACAACCAGTCTCGGAATACAAGGAATTAAACAAAAAAAAGAAAGAAGGAAGATAACCATTTGTTGAGGGCTGAGTTGTTTCTATTTATATACTGTAATAATTTAGTCGTATAGGTAATTCCAATAGTTACCAAGTAATCCCATTCAATTTTTTTTTTTATAAAAAAAATACATTTATTAGAGAACTTGGCTTAAAATTAAAAAAACAAGGAGGTGGGTGATGGGGAAGATGAAGATGGAAAAGGGTAATGTCTAAATTAATTTTTCACCATGGTTACAGTATATACAATAAGTGAATATATTTTTCTTTTTACCCTTTTGTTTTAGTTGAAGTTTTTTCTTTAACTAAAAATAGAAGAGAACTAGGGGGTAATTAGAGAAAAAGAACAACAACAAAGAAAAAAAAAACCATACACACTAGTATACTCCCAGATATAATTAATTAAATCAAGGTTTTATTTTTAAGACCAATGACTCTTTTCATTGATATTGATTAATATCAGTAGTAGTAGCACTGATGTGACACCACCATGCGTGATAACATCCGAATGGCTGAACCGGAACTTATTATTGAGCCATTAATACAGGGAGAGAGAGAGAGAGAGATAGAGAATACAGTACACACACACACAAACAAATAGTGATGAAGTAAAAGATAAATTTAAAATTACACAAAATTCATCGACATGCATAAAATGTAAACATTGAAATGTGTTTGTGTAATTTATATAAGCAACTAATAAATTCTTTTCTTTCCATTCTTGATTAATGCAACATTGGTTATACTGTATATAGTTTTACAGTTATAAACAACTAAAGAAAACCCCCCCCAGATGTATATAGGGAGTTGTTGTTGAATATTAACTGTGTGTGTGTGTGGTTTATGTAAAATATATAAACCATTGAAATTTTCTTTTTCTTTTTCTTTTTCTTTTTCTTTTCCTGTTCCTTATTATTATTTTTATTTAATTTCAAATTAAATTATTTCTTTTCAGTTATCTCTTTTTTTTTAATATCCCCCTTAAATTTATTTTATTTTTCATCATTGAAAAACATTTTCATCTATTTATTTAAAATCTTGTTGTTTCATCTTTCAATCATCATCAACAACAACAACAACAACTACTACTACTACTACTATTACATCATCAATAACTTTGACAACTTCTATTTTAAAAGAGAGAGCAATAAAAGAAAAAAAAAACGCAATTAAATTTATTTCTCATCTCCCCTTTAATTTTGTCATTTACAGAGAAAAGAAAAAAAAAGAAAACGACGACAAAATTTTCATCATTTTTGTCCAAACCTATATTTCTCAACTTTTCTTCCATTCATTTAAAATAGAATAAAGTCAAAAAAAAAAAAAAAAAATTATTCAAAATCTTCAATCCATTCTCCATCACTAAGAGAATATAACCCATATCTCGAGTATTATTGAAATTAATATCTATTCAATCATTCATTCCGAGGTTATTAAAACTACAAACTTTGATTATTAATAATTTATTTTTTTTGCTTCCCATTTCTTATCGAAGTTTTGTTTTGTTCCGGAATTTCAGTCTGTGGTGTGTGTGTGTGTGAGTGAGTGTAACAGAAGATATATTTTACAGAGAAGAAGAATCTGAAATTTTAAGATAAAATTAACATTTATTACATATTCTTATACTTATTAGGACAAGTTGAACCTGTAAGGTTATAAGGTAAAGAGCATACACATCTTTCCAATTACAAATCAGTTGAGTATTTTATTGATTTAATTTATCAAATCATTAAATCTATTTTTTTTTTTTCCTTCTTTCTTTCTTTTGTGATTCCTTCTTTTTTTTTTTTTTAATTAACTAAAAATAATTTTTTTTTTTCCCTCAGTTGTTGGTTCCTTAATTATTGCTTTTTAATTTCTATTAATATTTCCTAAATCTTGGAATTTTCATTAATTTTGGATTCATTTTAAAATTTTTTGGATTTTTTTGGATTTTTTTAATTTTTTGGATTTTTTGGGTTTTTTATTTTTTCATTATAACTATACAACTCATTTGATGAATCGAATACTTCACCTGGTGGTTATTGTACTACTAATACCTTCAGTTGTTAAAGCCTTATCATTGAATCTATGTTCAAATACTAATTTAGGTGATGATAAGACTTCAAGTGAATATATGTCTAATGGACTTTGTAGTGATACTTGTTCAAATGGAGGATATGCCGTAGCTATATTATCAGGTTATGATTGTTATTGTTCAAATGATGTTCCAGCTGATACTGTTGATATGTCAAATTGTGAAGTTGGATGTCCTGGATATAAAGATCAAGAGAATTGTGCTGGTGATGGTTATTATGGATATTTGGTGATTTCAAATCCTTCAGCTACAATTGGTGCCACTTTATCATCATCATCATCATCATCAACAACAATAACAACAAGTTCATCTACATCAACATCATCTAGTAGGACTAGTAGTTCTACTAGCACATCTTTATCAACTAGTACATCATCTGATCCTCCAACCACAACTTCTACTTCATCATCAGCAACAAGAACGTCTTCTTCTTCTTCTTCCTCCTCCTCTACCTCCTCATCCTCAACATCATCATCTACTACTACTTCAATACCTACTACATTAATTACAAGAACAACTGAAATCACACAAACTCATCTGTCAAATAATATTGTTAGAATTACTGAATATTTCACTGAAACAATTACTCCATCAAAAACCACAAGCTCATCCTTATCCTCATCATTATCATCGGAAGATGAATCATCTGAATCTCCAGTTGTATCAACTAAGATTGAACCATCAACTATATATTCTATTTTGACTATTAATGGTACTCAAACTCAAGAAGTTCGAACAATATTTGTGACTAAAACTCCAACAACACAAGATGGTGATTCAACTATTTTACAAACTGGATCAATTTCAAATCTTCGATCTCAAGATGCTTCAGCAACACTTGATGAATCATCTTCAAGTACAAGTTTATCAGGTGATGAATCTCTGGAATCAACTAATAATAGTAATAATAATACTCAACATAAAGATTCATTTTTTGATGATACTAGTAAAGTTGCAGGTACATTTTCTGCAGTTGGAATAGTTGTTGTTGGTATAGTTTGTGCAATATTATATTGTTGTTGTTGTTTTGGAGGGAATAAAAGAGGTAATAATGGTGATAATGATGGTTTTACTGATGAAGAAAATCAATATAGTTCTGATGAAATGTCAGTTAATCATGAAAAAATTGTTGTTCCTCATAGTAAACAATCATCATTTTCATCTTTAAAAAGGGATAGTTCTGGTAAATCATTATTTGCTTATTTTACTGGTGATAAAAATTCAATTGGTGATAATAATAATGATGGAATTAATAGAAGTTCATCAAGAAAAAAATTGGTTAGTAGAAGAAACAGTAGTATTAATAATAATCATAATAATAATCATAATGGTGGACAAACTAATGGAGTTGATGATGGAATTATGTTTCCAATTAATGAATTAGATTCAAGGTTAGATCCTGATACAATGTTTTTAAATCATAATTTTTCAAATAAATCATTTGGTGATGATCATGATTATTCAAGAAAATTAAAAATCACCAATCCTGAATAAGAATCATCAATCCTGAATAAGAATCACCAATCCTGAATAAGTTTTCCATTTACCTTGTTAACCTTTTAACCTTCACGTTTATTTTTTCACGTTTATTTTTTTCACTTTTATTTTCATTTGCACTTTCAACCACCTCCATTTTTTGAAAATGGTGTTTTAGTCATTCATTTTGCATTAATTTTATTCACATATTTTTTTTTTTTTTAATTTTTAATTTATCAACTTAAAAAAGTTGACTTTTAATTCTTATTGGATGGGTTTTTGGAACGGTATACATATTCTTTAATTTTTTTTTTCCCCCCCTTATACGTTAATTATACTTTTATATATAAATATATATATATATATTAACATATTTCTTTTATTATTATTTATATCTATAATACAAAAACAAAAACAAAACCACTCATTAATAATCTATTCTCCCAATTAATTATACTTGTTTATTGTGTATCAGGAGGAAGTTTTGAACGATTTTCATAATATGGTTGATATTCATAAGCATTAGGTTTAGGTATTTCATTACCATTATTATTTTCATTATTATTACCATTATTATTTGATTCTCCTTCATCACCACTTGAATCACTACTACTATCATCTGAACTTGAACAACTATGATCATCATGATTATGTTCTTCTTCATTATCATCAAATGAACGTTGTGGATGAAATATACAACATATTTTAGTTTTTTTTTTATTCATATGTTCATTATCAATAGTATCTTCACTCCATCTAACTTTTGATTTAGATTTCTTCTTCTTTTTTTTCTTCTTAAATTGTTCTTGTTCTTGTTCTTGTGTTTCTTTTGATTGTTGTGAAGGTTCATTTGATGATGATGTTGGTTCAGGAGTTGGTCGTAAACGTAGCACATTATTCTCTTGAACTATAGTTCTTGATGATTCATTATTCATATTTCCTAGAGATTTCTTTTTTTTTTTTAAAAAAAAAATGATAATTGATTATTGTTTCTTTTCTTTTTGGGTGTCTATTTCTTATATTACTTGATTATTAATTTTGATGTTGGCAATATTGAGTTTTTATTTATTTTTTTTTGTTTCTGGATTAACAAAATAGAAAACAAGGAGAAGTATGGGACAGGTTTTTTTTTTTCTATCTCCTTCACACGACCTATAATACAGTTGCTACATAATAATTAAATATGATGATTATTTTTTTAATTGTTCCATAAATAGATTATATGGATAACACATGACTTGTCTGATGGATATATATATAAATATATAAATAGGTTCAACAAATGATTCTAATCCGCTACACAAGGTGACTAAACTAATCATAACTATAATAACATGAATAAGAAAATCACCCGTATTTCAATTTAATCAATACCTTCATCACCCCCTTCTCCCTTATTTATCCCCAGGATTTTTTATTACTAAAATGGAGAATCATTTAAACGGAAGTCGGTATACTGTATATTTACAATTTAATTTACGTTTGAAGGTTCTAATTTTTTAAAATTAATTAAAACCCTTATGAGTATTAGATTGAACTAAAGCAAAAAACTGTGGTTTATTGTTTTTTTTTTATAACCACTTAAAAAAAAGCTTAAAAAAAAATGAATATATGAGAATACCCTGTATATGATGTATAATCCAAGAAATCAATCAATCAATCAATAAATGATATATCAATAGTTAAAATTTATAAAATTTTTAATCCCATTTTTTTGTCTTTTTTTTTTTTATCGAAATTACTAAATGATTAATCATCAGAGTTTTAATTAATTGATATCTATATTCTATTAATTCTTTTGTTTTGTATCTCATGAAAGAAAAATTCCATGGGTTATACTTTAGTATAACAAATCCATGGATAATATCATAGTAGAGCAAATCTATGAGTAGTAATAACAAATTTATGAGCAATAACATGTCAATTTTACAATTTCTTTCAACTTAAAATGGAGAAGTATTTCCGCAAAGTAAAGTAAATCCCCCCCCCCTCCCCTCGAACAAAATGATGGAGTATAAATAACCCCTTTGTAAGATTAGTAATATAAAAGTATATATTAAAAAACATTTCGGCGAAGTAAAATAAAAGCAAACTAAAAATTTTTAAGATTTCTTTAAGAAACAAAGATATAGAATTGGTTTACAGTATAATAATTAGTCGTTGAATGTAAAAACTCATAGTTAAGAAAAAAAAAAAAAATAAATGTAAATGAAAATATAAAATTACAATTCAAAATATCATAACAGTGAATGACATACTGTACAGTGGGCGGACAAAAGTCTCCAGCGAGAAAATTGCAAATGTAAACAAACCATTTTTTCGCTTTTTGCGCAGAGATTTTATTACATGTATAGGTAGTGCGTGGGTCAAATGTGATAACGTAAAACCAGACCAAGAGAGTAGTGTGGACACCGAAACCACCATTCACAGGTGGAAATGAGTATCAAGGTACTCAAATTAATTTGTAAAATCATAAAATGTATCTAGTTTTTTAATTTTTCGTCTAAGCTTTTTGCAAAATTTTTTCAAAAAAAAAAATTATACAAGAAATGGTGACACTTCTTCTGAAGAGGTAGATATGGATATTATTTGACCCTATGGCTCTTTCTTTACATGGTTTGTATAGTTTTTATTGTTTGCACTGTATATTAAGATAAAAAATGAATTCATTAAATAAAAATATACCGGATCGCAAAAGTCCGGAAACAGAAAATATTTAATTTCCGATAAAAAATGGCATTTCAAAATTTGGGGAGCCAATAAAATCTCTGCGCAAAAAACGAAAAAATGGTTTGTTTACATTTGCAATTTTCTCGCTGGAGACTTTTGTCCGCCCACTGTATGTATAGTAAAAAAGGGGAAAACTACGGAATTGAATTGATAATATAGTATTAATCAAACCCCACTCGACATTTAGCAATAAATATTGTATACTTATACTTATACATATACCGTAGTCTACAGTAATCTATGTAAATGATATTATGAATGCAATAATGATATCAATGTACGATATAGATCGACATTAAAATAAATAACAGATCAAGTGTATAAGTAATAAAAAAAAAAAAAAAAAGAAAAGGAATCATTTTTTTCTTTTTCTTTTTCTTTTTCCTTTTCCGTTATTTTAATTTGCGGAGTTGGTTTTGTGGTTTGGTTACAGGTTTGGTTACATTTTGCAGATACTAATATTACGGAAGTGTAAAGTGTAAGTAAATCTCGCACCATTTATTTACATTTAACAACAACAATAGTCAACAGTCAACAGGTTTTTTTTTTTTTTTTTTTGTTAATCATATCAATAGACTATACTATACTACAACCTTCGTGTAATGAACTATCCAAGGGTGGAATATCATTACCCTAAAGAAGGTTTTTACTTTTTAAAATCAATTATTCAATCGTTGCTTTTTATGTTATTTCATTTTTCAATGTTACTGTAAGTTAAGCCAAGATTCTTTTGATCTATACTTCCCTTTAACCCTTTCTTTACATTTTCCAATCAATTGAAAAAAAAAAAAAAAACATATTGCTCATCCTTTTTTTTTGTTTTTTGGTTAATTCCGCGGTAAACTGAAACTAACGTGAGATTTTCATTCTACATGTAATCATGATTTCTCTTTAACATATTACATTACATTATGTAAAAGTTTCATTATAATATGTTTAGATTTTCAATTAATGTATGTACTTGTATACAGCACATACTTTATTTTACTTTACTGTAGTGTACTGTAGTGTACTATTTGCGTTTTCAATATTAATTTACATTAAATCTTTAATTAACAACAAATACGATTCAAATAGAGGCAATGTACAATGTGTAGAAAGTATCGCCGTATATGTTTGACTGTACAGTACAGTATGTGGGTAATTGCAAAAAAAAATTTTTTTTCCCTTCCTTTCCCTTCCCTCATATGTCCTATTACCCATTACGAGGTATTAGATAATCTGACAGAGAAAGAAAGATGGAGAGATGGAGAGATCGAGGGATGAATAATAGGAGAGAAAGGAGAGGAGGTAATTATAATTATTTTATTTATTTTAATAAAATTTCCCTTTACTGTATTAAATTTTCATCTCTTGCTAATTCTTTTTTTTTTTTTTTTTTGACAGATGAGGTACGACAGACCTTACAGATGAAGATATACATAAAACGGTCATTATCACACACCCCTCTCTCTGTGTGTTCCAAGAAGAAGAACAGGAAGTGGTATGATAAATTAATTATTTCTTGTAGTTGACATTAAAATAAGAAGAAGGAGAGGAGAGGAGGGGGGGGGCGCAGAGAAATATTTAAATAGTAAAATTTGTCTATAAATATATTTATTAAAACATTTGATCGATGAGTGGGGAAGGAAGGAAGGAAGGTAAGATATTTTTTTGTGTGTCTTTTGTCGGTCTGTCGGTGTTTTCGCTCCTAATGTGGTGTATTTTTTATTATGTACAGTACCCACATCTTACATAATCATACATTTGGTTGTTTTGGTTGTTGTTAGAGTAAATGTATACAGATTCTTGGCGCTAAGAAAAAAAGGACGACATTTTTTTTTAAGGAATTGGAAATGTGCAAGACCATGTGACTTGAAGTCGTGTAAATGAGGAGAAGCTAAAAATTCGGGTTGCAATAAAAATTTCTTGGTTTTTAATTGAATCATACACGCACACTCACACATTAACTTTTATTTTAGTCTTTAAATAGGATAAAAGATTGTTTAAAAAAAAATTTGAAATTTTCTTGGCATTTTATCATGAAAAACAAAAAAAAAAAACGACAACCAAAGCAAAAAGAAAAAGAAATCAAAAATTATTGATGTGTGGTTGTCTTTGTTAATGGCGGTTATAGTGTAGTAAAATTATTTATTTAATTAAACGTGTGTAGTGAAGTTTCATTTAATTTAATTTATATAAAAATAAGTTAATTTTTCCCAAATTATAAATTACAAGAATTTTTTTGTTTCTTTCTCTCTCAATATTTTATATTTTTATATTTCTTTACTTTTTAGACAACAACAAACAAATAAAAAAAAATCAACCAATTTTTTTATTTATTTAAACAAAGCAAAAGAAAAAATTTCCCTTTCTTTTTACACATTAAAACAACTCAAACTCAAACTCAAACGAAAAAAAAAAGGAGGATTTCCAAATTGAAACAGAGAGAAAATAGCAACCATAAATTTTTTATCTATTTAATTTAAATATCTATCAAATCTATTTATCTCCACTACAATTTTTTAATTTTTATTTATCTGATTATTATTAATAATTCAACTTACAATTATTTTAAAATGAACTATAACATTCATCCAGTCAGTTATTTAAATGCTGATTCTACTCAACAACAAAAACAATTACAACAACAACAACAACAACAGCAGCAACAATCTCAACAGCAGCAACAACATCATGATACAATTTCAAAGAAATCTCCTTCTTCAGATATTGAAATTGATAATGTAACTTCACCTTCTTCATTTACATCTTCTCATTCTCCTCATATTGCTGCATCTGGTAATAGTCCTCATTCTTCTTTTACTTCACAATCTGCTGTAAATTCTCCAATTCAAGATTCAAAACAATCATTAATTAAACCAACTTCTTCTTCTACTCAAGAAGAAGATAAATCAATTCAACAAACTTCAACCAATATTTCTCAACAACAAATTGGTTCTCAAGTTTCAAATGTTGCTCCTTCTTTATATCCTCAATCAAATGTACCACTGCAACAATTTCCAACTCAATTACATCCAAATCTTAATCAAACTTATAATACTCAACCATCTTTGTACCTACATCAACCATCATATTTGTATTCTCATCAACAACAACAACAACAACAACAACAACAGTTGCATCCAGAATATTCTCAACCACAATATACTAATAATGAACAACTTAGTCAAGGTTATTACAATAATCAAAATAATTTGAATGGTGCTGCTAAAGTTCCACCTTATATTAATGGTACTAAACCTCCAAAGAAAACTTACAAGAAGATTAGAGAAGAAGATTTAAGAGGTCCATTCAAATGTTTATGGGGTAATTGTAGTATTATTTTTGAAACTCCTGAATTATTGTATGATCATTTATGTGATGATCATGTTGGTAGAAAATCTTCAAATAATTTATCTTTAACTTGTTTCTGGGAAAATTGTGGCACTACTACTGTAAAAAGAGATCATATCACTTCACATTTAAGAGTTCATGTTCCATTGAAACCATTCCATTGTGATTTATGTCCAAAATCTTTTAAAAGACCACAAGATTTAAAGAAACATTCAAAGATTCATGCTGATGATCATCCAAAGAAATTAAAGAAGGCTCAAAGACAATTGTTGAAACAACAACAAAAGGAAGAAAAACAAAGACAAAAATTGAATAATAAAAGGGGTAATAGTGTTCCTACTGCCAGTGATTTACAATTGAATTATTATGCTGGTAACCCAATTGATGGTGGTTTAACTTATGATGAAGCTTCAAGAAAGAGAAGATTGGATAATAATTCTCAACATAATATGTATGTTGTTAATAGTATCTTGAATGATTTCAATTTCCAACCTGTTGCTCCTCCTCAACAACAACAACAACAGCCTCATACTGTTGTTGGTACCGCTGGTTCTGCTGATTATGCTACCAAGAGAATGAAGGCTACTAGTGATTACAATATCGATGTTTTCAATAAATTGAATCATTTGGATGATCATTTCCATCATCAACATCAACATCATCATCATCACCATCAACAACAACAACAACCTGCTTCTGTACCTGCTCCTACTCAACCAGCTCCTCAACAAACTTATGGTGGTAACATTTATGAAGCTGAAAAATTCTTCAATTCATTGTCAAATTCTATTGATATGCAATACCAAAACATGTCTAACCAATATCAACAACAACAACAACAACACAATGGTTCTACTTCTTCTACTTCATCTTATATTCAACAAAAACCAACACAACAACCAACCAGTCTGTTGTACCCATCATTACCAACACTTAATAACGGTTCATACACTACAAGTATAACGAACAAAGAAGGGTTGGTTAATAATCACAGTAACTATTTGCCATCATATCCACAAATCAATAGACCATTGGCTTACAATAGTCTTCAAACTGCTACTTCTTCTCAACAACCACCAAATGCTTTGGAATTTAGTGGTGTTTCCACCTATCAAAAATCTGCTCAAGCTATTGATGACGAAGAAGAAGAAGAAAATGAAGATGAAGATGAATATTCTTCTGAAGAATATGATAGTGAAGATTCTTCAAACACTGAAGAAGAAGATGAACTTGATGCTTTATTTGACAAGTTGGAAATTCAAGATGATGACGAAGAAGACGAAGAAGAAGAAATTGTTATTGATGGATTTAAATTGAAAGATGTTGTTAAACACAGAGCCATGGTTAAATCTGTTCTTGCGTACTTGAGAAAACAAATTGATGAACAAGAAAAGAAGAGAGTTGATGAACAAGAAAAGAAGACTGTTGATGTTTCTGAAGAACCAACAAAGTTATACCCAACAATAACTGCCTTTTAGAGAAAGAAAACAATTTTTTTTTTAATTTATTAGTATTATTTTATGTCCGGTTTGAATTTTTTTTTTTTTATATATCTGTTTTATTCGTTTTAATGTGTTATATTAGTTAAATTTTTTTCTTCTTTTTTTATGTATAGTTTGAATATTTTAGAGATTTTTCTTTTGATGAAATATATATATATATATATATATATTTCTTGTCTTTAACTATTTACATTACATGGTTTTACTAATCATTCCTCCACCTAATACTTGATTATCATTATATAATATCCCTCCTTGACCTGGTGCCAATGCTCTTACTGGGTTTTTTAATTCAATTAATAATGAATCACCATTATCTATGATTTTTTTAACAGGAACTGGAGTAGTTAATGAATGATATTGAAATTGTAAATTATTCATTGATAATATTTTTTCTTTTGGATAAATAAATTCTAAATTTTTAATTTCAACTTTTTGTTTAAATAATTTTAAATTATTTGTTCCTTTAACAATAATTAATTGATTTTTTTCAATATTTTTTTCACTTATATACCAAATCCCATGATATTTTGGATCACCTTGAGGCATTGAAACAGTTGATCTTTGACCAATTGTTGCATGCCATAATCCTTTATGTTTCCCCCAAATTTTACCATCTTCAGTAATTATATCACCAGGATTTTCAGGTATATATTCATTTAAAAAATCTCTAAAATTAGATTGATTTGGATTAACAAAACATAAACCTTGAGAATCTGGTTTTGATGCATTAAAAAGTTTAAAATTTTTAGCTAATTCACGAATTTCTGGTTTTGTATAATGACCTATTGGTAATATAATTTTTGATAATATTGAATTTGGAATTGTTGATAAATAATAACTTTGATCTTTACGTTGACTTAATCCTCTTAATAAATGATATTCTCCAGTAATTTTATGTTTCATAATTCTTGCATAATGACCAGTAACTAACCACCAATTTTCATTTTCATTTTTATATTTTTCATTTAAATATTCAATTAATTTACCAAATTTAACATATTTATTACATCCAATATCTGGATTTGGAGTTAATCCATTTTCATAATTTTCAATCATTGGTAAAAAAACATCATTCCAATATTCATGTTCAAAATTAACTCTTTCACAATCAATTTTTAAATCTTGACAAATTTTTTCAACATCTTTCCAATCTCTTTCTGTACATGTTGCAGTTTGTGACCAATTTGCCATATATATTCCATGAACATTTTTATAATTTTGAAAAAGTGCTGCACATACTGATGAATCAACTCCTGATGACATAGCTATAATTATATAATCATCTGGTTTAGGTGTTGGTTGAATATATGTATCTTCTGGAAGTATATTTATTGGTTCATTTAATGATGGATATGATTTACGTTTAGGATAATAAGGTAATGGAACATCAGAATATTTACGATGATATGATAATATTGATGATTTAGTAAAATTTCCAATATTATTAATACGTGATGATCGTAGTAATTTTATTATTATACTCATTGTAGTTCGTGGTTGTGATTGTGATTGTGAATGTGATGATGATGATGATGATGATGATACGATGAAGTTGAAATTGAAATTTTTTTTTTTTTTTTTCACGGAATATTTCCTGCATTTCACATTAATCATATAAATATCAAGATTTCAAACCATATTGCTTGTTGCAGATAAAAAAAAAAACATTCATACTTAATGATTCTTTCAAAGAATATCAACAAATAAACTCCAAATACTTAGTCAAACTGTTCATGATTTATCAAGTGGTTTAACAAAAACCAAAACTGCTATTCGTGTATGGTCTCGGGATTCGATCCCGAAATCTGCTCCGCATTTATCCAACTAAAAGTTCCGGGATAAATTTACTCTTTTTTTTTTTTTCAACTTCCATTTAAATTTCAATATCTTTTCCTCCACCAAAAACTAAAAAAAAAAAAAAAAATTCACTTCAATTTAATTCCCCCCCCCCCCTCTAGTCCTATTCCTTCTCTGGCTTCCTTCTTCTCTTTATTCCTTAACTACTGGTTTAGAATGACTTCATTGAAATATATTGATACTGCAAGAAAGATCCTTTGTATTGGTCGTAATTATGCTGCTCATATTAAAGAATTAAATAATGTTGCTCCACAACAACCATTTTTTTTTTTAAAACCTTCATCATCAGTTTTAAAACCAAATGATGGACCATTTTTAGTACCAAAAGGAGTTATTGTTCATCATGAAGTTGAATTAGCATTTACTTTAAATAAAGATTTAAAAAATTTACCAAGTAATTTTACACCTGAAGAAGCATTAGAAAGTATTGAAGGGTATGCATTAACTATTGATATGACTGCTAGAAATGTTCAAGATGAAGCTAAAAAAAAAGGTTTACCTTGGTCAATTGGTAAAGGATTTGATACATTTTTACCAGTTTCTAAATTTATTCCAAAAGAAAAAATTCCTGATCCATATAATGTTGAATTAATTTTAAAAATTAATGATGAAATTAAACAACAAGATAAAACTAATTTAATGATTTTCCCAATTCATAAAATTTTAAGTCATATGTCATCTATAATGACTTTAGAAAAAGGTGATTTAATTTTAACTGGTACTCCAAAAGGTGTTGGTCAAATTAATCCAGGTGATAAAATTGAAGCTTATTTATTAGTTAATGGAGAAATAATTGAAGAAATTAAAATTAATGCTGAACAAAAACCAGGTCCTTATGAATATAAACAAATTTAAGCAAATTATATATATATTTGGTTATATAAATATACCATCTTTAGGTGGTTTAAATTGTCTTAATATAATATTAGCTTCACTCATAACTTGATGACTTTGAATATCCATAGAATAACTTTGAGCATAAACAACTTCTTTAATTCCACTTTGAACAATTTTAATTGAACAAGTTAAACAAGGACAAGTATTACAATATAATACACTATCACCTCTAATTCTATCTCTACCAGCTTCTAATAATGCATTTTCTTCAGCATGTAAACAAAGACAAGTTGATAATGATGATCCACTTCCATGACCTTTATTACAACGTGAACATCCACCCTCATTACAATTAGTTAAATGACGTGGTGTACCATTATATCCAGTTGCAATAACTCTATTATCTCTAACAATAACACATCCAACTCTTCTTTTCATACAATTTGATCTTAATGCTGCTAAATCTGCTAATCGCATAAAATATGAATCCCATGTTGGTCTTAATCTTGTTGAATTAATTAAATTTAATTCTGATAATTTTATAAATAAATCTTTAATTGAATTAGATGTATTTATAATTTTAACTTGTGCTTGATTATTAATTTCAATTAATGGATTTTTAATATTAAATAATAATTCATCATTTTTTTCAATAAATTCATCTATTGTTAATTTTAATTTTTTTTTAATAATTGATCGTTTATATCTTATTGATAATGGTGCATCAATTAAAATATGTAAAAAAAATGGTCGTTTTTGTAATATTTTTAACATATTCATATCTTTAATATGAGAAATTACAAAATTTTCTTTCCAATTAATAGTAACATAACTATCTAATTCAGTTAAATCATTAAATGAACGAAAAATTTCCATTTTTGAACTTTCATTTAAATTTAATTCATCAAATTGATTAGGTATTTCATTATTAACTTCTTCTTCTTCTTCTTCATCATCACTAGGAGTGGAAGTATCTGATTCATCTGTTTCTTCTTGTTTAAATGATATTAGTTTGAAACCTTGAAAAGTTAAGTATCTTGCTACTTCAGTTTTACCAGCACTTAAAGTACCTGATATACCAATTAACATATTGTTGATAAATATCAGTTGATCTAAAACAAATTATAAAAAAAGAGAAAAGTAAAAAAAAATGTGGAAACGCAAAAAAAAAAAAAAATAATGAAAAATTTGTTACTTGGATACACCAGACGCGTATGGGGAGGGTGGTCTTGATGTTACTGGTTCCAACATGAACTGCAATGTCAATTACAACATCAACTGCAATGTCAATTACAACATCAACATTGTTATTATAATTACCAAAAGGAAATTTACTTCTGGTTGGGAAATACCCTTGGTATAAGTTTTGTATTACAAATAACCCCTGGGGGCCAGAGTGTACTTTGAATACCAATGGGTCAAGACCAATTGATATACTAATATGTACCGCAGTATAAGCCACCACTTGGAATACCAGGTTATATGTATTTATTTTGGTCTTTGTATATTGTTACAAATGTTTCTATTGCATTCAAATTTGATTTGTTCACTTAAATATTATTATTTTTTTTTAATCCATATTGCACGATACTGTAAGTCATTCGGTCAATCAAAGTTCAAACATAATCCTGTAACCTTTTTTTTTTTTTTTTTTTTTGTTCTATATAAGCCCCCCTAAATTTTTATTTTTCGTTCCTCCAGACTATTTTCTTTTCCTAATCACATATAGATTAATTTACAATTATATAATTCAACATCAAAAAATACTTATTTTATTTTTGTTTTCCTCCCCAATATATTTCCTTAAAAAGATTATCATCATAATAGTTTAGAATCACTAATTGACATTGACATAATGCAATTACTCCAGCTTTTGTTATTTGTGGTGCATTTTGCCATAGCAATAGCGAGTAATTTACTGAAACATCAACCAGGATATTGTAATACATATGATAATTGTGGTAAAAAATCTATATTTGGTAAACCATTACCTTGTGCAACATTCCAACCAGCAATTAAAGCAAGTAAAGAATCTATTGATAAATTGAAATCAATTTGTGGAGAAGAATTTGAATATATTTGTTGTTCACCTGAACAAATTGATAGTTTAGAACTGAATTTAAAACGTGTTGATCCATTAATTTCATCTTGTCCAGCATGTAGAAAGAATTTTTATGATTTTTTTTGTCGTTTTAGTTGTTCTCCTAATGAATCCCAATTTGTTGAAATTTTAAAAACTGAAATTGCAAAAGATACTGGTAAAGAAATTGTTACTGAAATTAATCAATATATTAATCCTGAAATGGCTGAAAATTTTTTTAATTCATGTAAAAATGTTAAATTTCTGGCCACTAATGGGTATGCCATGGATTTAATTGGTGGAGGTGCAAAAAATTATCTGCAATTTCTTAAATTCTTGGGTGATGAAAAACCATTATTAGGTGGATCTCCATATCAGATCAACTTTAAATATAATTTATCATCCAATCAAGAAGATGATTTAGGTTTAGTGTTGAGAAATGATGATGTTAAACCATGTGATGATGAAGAATTTAAATGTGCATGTACTGATTGTGAAGAATCTTGTCCAAAATTACCTCATGCAAGAGATTTAAATAAAAAATGTACTGTGGGAATATTGCCATGTTTTTCATTTACTATTATTATCATATGGTCATGTCTTATTTTATTACTTGGTGGATACCATATTTACTTGGCAAAATTAAAGAGACAAAGAAGTACAAGATTATCTATTGGTGGAGATGATGATGATGATGATGATATTGATACTATGATGGATCCAGGACAGTATGTAAATTTCACCAAAAAAAATGCCAAAGCATTTCTGGAAAATTTAGCCATACAAATCCAAGATGCATTTGAATTTCTTGGATCATTTTGTGCACGTTTCCCCGGAATTTCAATTGGTGGAAGTTTATTTATTGTCATTTTACTCTCATTGGGATTATTTAGATTGAATTTGGAAACTGATCCTGTTAAGTTATGGGTTAGTCCTGAAGATCAAGAATATAAGAATCAACAATATTTTGAAGCCAATTTTGGTGAATGGTTTAGAATTGAACAAGTTATAATTAGTTCAAAATCAGAAACACCAGTTTTGAATTGGGATGTGGTTAAATGGTGGTTTGAAAAGGAATCACAATTGGAAAATTTAAATAAAAATGTTTCCCTTTCAGATATTTGTTTTAAACCATTAGGTGAAACTTGTGCTATTCAATCTTTTACTCAATATTTCCAAGGTGATATTACTGGACTTGATGAAAAAAATTGGAAATCTAGATTACAAGCTTGTGTTGATTCACCAGTTAATTGTTTACCAACTTTCCAACAACCTTTAAAACCAAATATTTTGTTTGATAATAATGATATTTCTAAAGCCAAAGCATTTTCAGTTACAATTTTGGTGAATAGTGATAGCAAAGATGAACAATACTCTGAGGATACAATATCATATGAACATCTGTTTTTAAAATGGGCATCTGAATTGGAATCATATTTCCCGGATACATTGAATGTTGCATATAGTACGGAAATATCACTTAAAGAAGAACTTAATCAATCTTCCAATACAGATATTAGAACTATTGTTATTTCTTATATTCTTATGTTTATATATGCATCATTGGCATTAGGAGGAAAATTACCTCATGCTAATTTGTATTCTTTAGTGAAAACAAGATTTACTTTGGGATTTGCTGGAATTATTATAATTTTATTGTCAGTAACTGCTTCAGTTGGATTTTTTTCATTGATTGGATTGAGATCAACTTTAATTATTGCCGAGGTTATACCATTTTTGGTATTGGCCATTGGTGTAGATAATATTTTTTTGATTGTTCATGAATTACATGTTATTTCTGAAATTCAACCCGATAAAGAAATTGATTTACGAATTGCCCAAGCATTAAAAAATATTGGTCCTTCATGTTTTATTAGTGCAATTTTACAAGTTTCCATGTTTTTATTGGCAACATCAGTAGGAATGCCAGCAGTAAGAAATTTCGCCTTTTATGGTGCTGGGGCGGTATTGATTAATTTTTTGTTACAAATGACATGTTTTATTGGTTTATTAAGTTTAGATCAAAAAAGACTTGAAGCAAATAGAATTGATTGTGTTCCTTGTATTACTATTGCCCCAATTAGTTTGGATAATGAGAATGAGAATGAGAATGAAGAAGGTACGAATGAGGAGGAGAATACTCATGTTGAGTATAATTTTTCCAATTGGATTGCTAAACATTATGCTCCATTTTTATTGAAGAGAACTACAAAACCTAAAGTTATTACGTTCTTTATATTATGGGTGGGTATTTCATTAAGTTTATTTCCTGAAATTCAACTTGGATTAGATCAAAGAATTGCTATTCCATCTAGTTCTTATTTAGTAAATTATTTTAATTCAGTTTATGATTATTTAAATGTTGGTCCTCCAGTGTTTTTTGTGGTGAAAGATTTGGATGTTACTAAAAGACAAAATCAACAAAAACTTTGTGGTCGATTTTCCACATGTAATGAATTTTCATTAGCAAATATTTTAGAACAAGAAGTTAAACGTACCCATTTATCAATGCTTGCTGAACCAGCATCTAATTGGTTGGATGATTTCTTTAGTTGGTTGAATCCAGATTTAGATCAATGTTGTAGATTCAAGAAAAGTACAATATTTGAAGGGAATAAACCAGAATTTTGTACTCCATATGCTCCACAACGTCAATGTCAAGCATGTTATTTGGATCATGAACCAGAATATGATTCTAGTATGAATGGATTCCCTGAAAATGATGATTTTATGTTTTATTTTAATGATTGGATTGAAGAACCTTCAGATCCTTGTCCATTGGGTGGTAAAGCATCTCATGGTCAATCAATTTCCAAAACTGTTAAAAATATCAAATCAAGTTATTTCCGAACTTCATATGTTCCATTAAGAGGACAACATGAATTTATTAATGCACATAAAAGTGGACATAATATTTTAAAAGAGATTAAAAAGTTTTTACCATCGGTTGATATGTTTGTTTTTTCCCCATTTTTTATATTTTTTACACAATATCAAGATATTGTGTTATTAACGATTTTATTATTAAGTGTTGCTATGATGATAATCTTAATTGTTGGAAGTGTTTTATTGAGTTCATTTAGAGCAGCAAGTATTTTAACCATTACGATAATTACCATCATGATTAATATTGGAGGGGTGATGGCATTATGGTCAATATCATTGAATGCAGTTAGTTTGGTTAATTTAATTATATGTGTTGGATTTGCAGTTGAATTCACCATACATTTAACAAGAGCATATTGTGTTTCAGATATTAAAATGTTTGATAATACTTTAGAACAAGAAGTATATGATAATCTTATACATATTGAACCACAGAATTTAAGAAGAAGTTCAATTACTAGTATTAATGCTAATTTTAGAAATTCCAAAGCATATAATGCATTATGTAAAGTTGGAGGTTCATTAATTAGTGGAGTTACATTGACAAAGATTATTGGTATTACAGTATTGGCATTTACAAGATCACAAATATTTGAAGTTTATTATTTCAGAATGTGGTTATCATTAGTTGTGATTAGTTTTGTTCATGCTTTTGTATTGTTACCTGTGTTGTTAAGTTTATAAAAAAAATAAGATACATAGTATCCTCAATAAACAATAATAGTAGATGTATTTGTATATTGCTGGTTGGCTGAATGGTTGGGTTGGTTGGTGCTTTCCCCCGTCTCGGTGGGAATAACTTTTTTTTAATTTCCGAATTACGTAATGAGAATAATTTATAGCACAAACATCAAAAATATGAATGACGAAGGGCCAAAAAATAAAACAAACAAACAAACAAGCAAAATAGAGAAGAAGAAGAAGAAAAAAAAATTTTTTTATTTGCTTTAAAGCAACAACAACTAACCATAAAATACAAGAAAATCCTCGAAAACTGAAAATCATCTATAGTGTGATAAACAGAGTTTAATGTTGGTAATTGACAGAGTTTTTCTTTATCAAACTAGAGTTATTATTTACTAGTCAAATTTTAGTGTCAGTAAATTATAGGAAATTGAAAATTTAATCAGGCGGAGAAAGAGAAAGAGAGAGACAGAAAAAAAAAAAAACAGTGACACTGAATATGGGCAAGAGAAAATGAAAGAGATGGCTGGGTAGTAATTACACAAATGTAAATGAATATTAATGGAACTTCAATTAACTTTTGTGTAGATTTTCTCCAACCACACCCATCCATCATTTTTTAAAAAAAAACTTCAAATTTAGACATTTCAAACTTCAACTTTTGTAGTATTTCAATGGTAAGCTTTAATTATAATAGTCATGCATTTTTTTTCTATCTTTCTATCATTCTCTATCAACAATAATTTGTGTAGAATTGTATTTCTTTTGGTTTGTAAGGTTTGATAACTTTTTAGTTTTTTTTTTTTTTATTTTTTTTTTTTTTTACTTACGATAAAATTACTATGGTTAGAAAATGTATATATGTATATTTCTGGTTAGTAATGATGAATTAGGAAATGAACATACTGTATAAGATTTGAGTTTTCTCTCGTGAAAATTGTTTACTGTGTGTAATAATCATATTACTAAGAGAAAATCAAATTTATCAGTATATTGTGTAATCTATAATATTAAATATTAATTCATTAATTGTGTACCTGTGTCACTGTGTGTGTGAGTTTTCCTTAATTCTACAATTTTTAAAATTATTTTTCGGGTGGTGGATGAAAAAAAAAAAAAACAAACAAAAAAAAATGTTTACACATTGAGAAAATTATTTTTTGCTAAATTTTTTTTTTTTTTCTATTTCCTTTTCTCTTTTATTCACTTATTTATTTATATTTTAATTTCCTTTTGTCAAGTGATATATTTATTCCTAATATCAATTGATACAGCTTATTATATTGAAACTAATTTATAATACTTAAAGACAATGTCCCTTCATTACACTTTTAAATGGTATGTACAAGATCTTATGCTTATCGAATGGCAACTTTAAATAGCCCATCTTTTTCTCAAAGCCAAAGTCCCCCCCCAAGAAAGAAAGAAAGAAAGAATCGAAAAAACTAAACTATATGTATACAATCAACCGTGGATTATACTCGAATTACAAGTGGATTGAATGAATTATTGATCATAATCAATGAAATGGATCGATATATATATGTATTCAAAATCCTCGTGGACGAGGTTGTGCTAAAATTGGAAACAAGAAAAAGATAGACAATTTTCTCAACAAAGAGGAGAAGATAGGAATTTTACTAACAGATAATTTTTTTTTTTTTTTTGCAGGCCTGCTGGACCACAAGAAGTTATTCTTACCGGTACTTTTGATGATTGGTCAAAGTCATTACCACTTGTTAAACAAACCGATGGCTCATTCGCTTTGGAAATTCCCTTAACAGGAGAAACCGACGATATTATTTATAAATATGTTGTTGATGGTGAATGGAAAGTTAACCCTGATGAATTAACCACTAAAGATGAATCTGGAAATGAAAATAATGTTATTGCCAAAGAACAATTACATGAATTAACCACTATCCCAGGTGCCTTTATTCCAGAATCTGGTTTGGTTGCCGCCACTTCCACCAATCCAGCTTCAAAAGAAGATGAATTAAGTACCACTGTTTTGCCAAAGGAAGATCCACATCATGCATCTGTTGCTGGTGAACCAGGTGTTTTTGTTCCAAAAGATAAAGAAACTTTGTCTGCTTTTGAAAAATTTGAAGAAACTGATGCCAAGGCTTTAAATGAAAATGTCACTGAAGTTGGAACTGCCAATACAAACGGAAATGAAGAATCTACTATTTCAGCTCCAGTTACCGGTGTTTTGGTAGAAGGTTCTCAATTAACTCCAGAAGAAAAGAAAAAGCAAAAAAAGAAGGTCAAGAGAGCTCAATACAAGGCTAAAAAGAAGAAGAAGGCTGCTGAAGCCAAAGCTACCAATGGTGAAGCTACCAGTGGATCCAGTGAATTAGATTCTGAAGAATTGACCCCAGAACCAACCACTAAAGATGTTGCTGGTAAAGAAAATGAAAAAGAAGATATTACTTCTACTGGATTTGTTGCCGGTGGTGCTGCTGCTGCCTCCGCCACTGCTGCTTCAGCTGCTTTGGCTAACCATTCAGAAACCCCAGGTTCTACTACTCAAACTAATGATATTACCACCAAAGATGTTGAAGAACCAATCCCTGTTGATGTTACTCCAGTGGATGATGGTGTCAACACTACTGCTGCTGTTGTTGATGTTGATGTTCCAGTTGTCGAAGAATCCACCCCAGTTGTTAACGGTTCTACTCCTATTGTTGAAACTGAAGCCACTGATGCTCCAAAGACTTTGGATCCAAAGGTTGCATTGGATACTGAAGCTCAAGAAGTTGATGCTTCTCCAGTTCAAAAAGAACCTGTCGTTATTCCTGATGATGAAGATGAAATCATCATTGCTGCTGCAGGTGACAGTGCTAAGGATCTCACTGCTGCTGTTGCAGCTCGTGAAGGTGGTAGTGTTACTCTTGAAGAAATTGAACCTACTGAATCTCAAAGGGAAAGATTAACTAAAGAAGCCAACCTTACTTCTGAAGCTGTCAAAAAGGCTGAAACACCTGCCAAGAAGACTGATACTACCCCTGCCACTACTTCCAAAGCTAGTGGTAAAACTGAAGAAAAGAAGAAAGGAGGATTTAGAAGAATCTTGAAGAAGATCTTTTCTTAGACATAAATGTTTCATGGGTCAAGGTTTTTTTTTTTCTTTGTCCCTAACTGAGAGACTATTTAATTTATTAATTATTATTATTCTTATTATTATTATCATTTTCTGTTACCATTAATTGAATGCCCCCAAATCCTAGCCTTAGAATCAATTCGCTACTTCCAGGATTTCCTTCACGCTTTTATTTTTTTTTTTTTTTTTTTTATTATTTTCTTATTATTTTTATTTGGTATTTTGTTACCGTTGTTGGAATTTCATTTCATGAATATTTCCTTCCTTGTTCTAATTGTCAATGTAGTATATATATATATAGCATATAATTTCTTTATTTTTTCATTAATTTTTTTTATAGTGTCGTTAATTGTTTAGATTATATTAATTAAATCATCTTTACTTTTTAAATATGTGTATTATTCATGTTGTAGAACTATCGTCCGAGTGAAGCATTTACTACCAATGTATTTGGTAGCACACTATCACACGTCGGTCGTGTATACTTGTACAGAATTGTACTATTCTCGCGCCTTTTCTTTCTTTTTTTCTTTTTTTTTTTTGGCTTTAATAAGTTCATCAGTTTAGTTTTCGAAGTGTGAAAATATTTCTCGCCGTCGACGCCATTTCTTTAGAAGTTTTTTTTTTTTTTTTTTTTCTTCCATCTGGGCATCACATTTTTCTTTTTGATTTGTTTCTTTCTATTACACAGCTTTTCTTGTTGTTTATACATCCAAACAAAAAAAAAATTACAATCAATCAAGAATGGACGGACCAGTTGAAAGTTCTAAACAATTATTTGTCAGACCTCTTGGATATGAAGTCACCAGTGAGCAAGTTCAAGATCATTTCTCAAGAGCTGCTCCAGTTGTTGATGTTCGTATGATGGAAGGTTATGCTTTTGTTACTTTTGAAAATGAAGAAGATGCTAAACAAGCTATTGAATTATTGGGTGAAACCGAATTAGATGGTAACAAATTACAAATTGAATTTGCTAGAGAAAGAAAAGAAGATACTCGTGGTAAATACCGTCTTTCAATCACCAATTTACCAGAAGGTACCGCTTGGCAAGATGTTAAGGATTTTGTTAGAGAAAAGACTAATTTTGCTGTTAACTATGTCAAAGTTTTCACCGACTATGATACTCGTGAAACCACCTGTAGTTTACAATTCGAAAGTGCTGAAGATTTACAAAATGCCATTCCATTGTTAGATAAATCCATCTTCAATGACGTCACCATTGGAGCCGAAGAAGATACCAGCCCATGGGTCCCACCACCACCAAGAGGTAGAGGTGGATTTAGAGGTAGAGGTAGAGGCGGTTTTGACCGTGGATTTAGAGGTGGAAGAGGCGGTTTCGACCGTGGCTTCAGAGGCGGTAGAGGTGGTTTTGACCGTGGCTTCAGAGGTGGAAGAGGCGGTTACGATCGTGGTTTTGGCGATAGAGGTGGCTTCAGAGGTGGAAGAGGTGGCTTCAGAGGTGGTAGAGGTGGCTACGGTGATAGAGGTGACAGAGGTGGTTTCAGAGGTGGTAGAGGTGGCTACGGTGACAGAGGATTTGACCGTGGTTCTTATGGTGACAGAGGTGGATCATATGAACGTGAAAGATCCCCAACCCGTTTTTAATTTTAACTGTTAAAAGGGAAATTATCAAAAAGAAAAAAAGAATCGATTTGATTAATCACGATTATGTTTATTATTTTGTTTAGAAAAAAAGATCTGATACTGGATTTAGAAAATATGGAGTTTTTTTTTTTTATTATTATTTATTTAAGAATTAAAAGAAAATGAATTGAATCAATGAAATTAAATGTGAATGTTTTATTATTATTGTTAACTTTTATTATCATCATTATTATTATTATTTTCTGTTTTTTTTTATTTAATTTATTCAAATTGTCCTATTAACTATCATCGAAGTGTTATTTTATATTATTATGTAAAAATATTTTATTGTAAAAGAGAGATAAATGAGATTGGAAAACCATGTGTTTAACATTATAGAATATTGAATGGGTATATGTTTTGGATTCTTTTCTTTGTCTGGAACTTATGAAAAACATCATCATCCCCATTTTATTATTTAAACAAGAAATTTTTTTATTTATTTATTTATTTATTTATTAAAGATGAATCAAATCAATTTTAATGAACCCGTTTTTTTTTTTGACTACATAATTTTAATGATTAATTGGACCGATATGATTTTTGGATTCCCTTATACTTGATGATTTACGAAATGTTGTATTAATTTATTATAGACTTTTATGATTTTTTAGAAAGTGATAGACCTATATATACTGTAAATAGACTTTTTATTTATTTTGGAATTTCGCCATGAAATACCACACTTCTATCATTAGCATAAATCTCTTCATGTTTACCCCATTTACCAACATGTAAACTAAAATTTTGATTTCTTGATACCAAATAATCAATAAACAACTTGGTTTGTTTCATTGATAGAAGTTCATCTTCCAATGATTGATAAATGATAAATTGAGTAGTCTTGTTGATCAATGAAAATGGGATATCTAAGTGTGAGTTTTTGTTACTTAACTGAGTTGAATTTTGAAAATGATTAACATTAACAAAAGCATCATTAACAAATGATGCATAATCGGGATATTCTTTTAATAATTCAACAACATCATAAATTCCATCAAAGAATAATAATTGATCAAATTCAATATTTTCTTCAATAAATTCAAACAATTCAATTAGTTCTGTTTCATTTTCATTTTCATTATCAGTTTCTTGTAAATTTTTAAATCCATCCATAATAATAATTTTAAAATGAAGTAATTGAAGAATCATTGTAGCACCAACTGAATGTCCTAATAAAATGATTTTTTCAACTTGAAAATTCTCTTTAATAAACTTCAAAGCTTTAATAATATCAATTAAATGATATGGATGTTTGATCTCTGGTGATAATCTATAATTAATTCCAATATGATTAACACGTGTGTTATCTCTAACAACTGGTTCCATTTCATTAAATGTATTACTTGGATCTCTCCATGCTCCTCCATGAATATAAATATAAGTTTTATCATTCTCTGGTATATAATTAAATACTTTTATATTCTGTAATTCATGATCACCATAAGCAAAAATCTTATCAATAATAAGATCTTGTTGAATACTAGCCATGTTTGAAATGAAATCTAATACTGTTGTTGAAGTAGAGTCTGATACTGTTGTTGTTGATGTTGTTGTTGTGTATGATACTAAATTGTCCATTGGTGCACTACTGTATGAATTTTTATCTTAGTATTTTTTTTTTTTTTTTTTTTTTTCGTGTGTACAATCTGTTGCAGAGTAGGAGAGATGAAAAATTTTCCTATACTTGATCCTCATCATCATCAACAACGTAGTAGACTTTCCTTAGCCACACAGACACACCTTTTAATCATAATTATACATATATTATCATGTCTACAGGATTAATTGATTCATGGGCAGATGCAGGTGACGAATTTTCCGCTCCACCAGAAATCATAGTAAACCCAGATGGAACTAAAACTGTCATTACTTTTAGAACCAATCAAGATGGTAAAAAAGTCAAAATTACTCAAAAGATAAAAGAAGTTAAAGTTCAAGAAAAAGTACATCCTTTAATTGCACAACGTAAGAACTGGCATAAATATGGTAAAGATAAAAATTCTCCACCTGGACCAGATACAAGTACTACTCAATTAGGTGAAAAAGTTGATTTAAAATTAGGTACTTCATGGAAACAAATTGAAAAGAAAGAAGAAGAAGATAAAGCTCATGAAAGAGCTTCAAAAGTTTCTATTCAAACTATTAAATGTAGAGTTTGTGGAGGTGATCATTACACTTCAAAATGTCCATATAAAGAAACTTTGGGTCCAGCCGCTGGTATTGGATCTGCCAATGCTACACCTGAACCTACTGGTGATGGTGCTGCCGGTCCAGGTGGTGCTGCTGGTGCCGGTAAATATGTTCCAAGACATATGAGACCAGATGCTAGTGGTAATATTCCAAGTAGAGAAGCTAGAGATGATTCAACTACTTTGAAGGTTAGTCAGTTGAATTCATTTGTTGATGAAGATATGGTTAGAAATGAATTATTTGCTAAATTTGGTCCATTACAAAGAGTCAATATTGTTAGAAACAGAGAAACAGGAGAATCTAGAGGTTTTGCATACGTTTCTTTTGCTACTGAAGAAATTGCTCAAAAAGCTTTGGATACTTTCAATGGTAAAGGTTACCATTCTTTGATTTTACACTTAGAATGGTCTAAAAAGAAGAAGTTGTAGACTGGGAATGTGAATACCGAGGTTCATTCATTGATTCATCTACTTTGTTTTGTACAAAATGTATAGTAGTAGTAATTAAATAAGAGACATAATAAAACTAAGAAAAAAAAAAAAAAAAAAAGAAAGAACATAGCAAGAGATTCATGTCTTGGGTGTGGTTCCCACCAGAGATAATTACTGGGCATTTATTGACTTTACTTATGACGTCTTGATACTGGTACAAAATTGTACCTTTTCCTTTAGAGACCTCGATGAAAGGAAGATGTAATTCTTTGATAAACCGTTGTAGTATTATTCTTTTTTTCTTTGTCTCAAAAAGGAACAACTTTTTGCTCTGTTTAGTAATTTCGTGGCTGAAATCTGTGATTGATTACATAAGAATTCATAGATTCAAATATGTACTGAAATGTAGCTATAGTACAACTCAATCATGCAAGATTTCACAAAAAAAGCTTTTTAAATTGTAATTGCTATAATCTTCTAGATTACAATTGCTTTCGATTGTCTCCAATTTATAAACATTATCATCTCTTGCTTTATTTATGATTATATAAAGAACCATCCATCACTTTTTTTATTATTATTATCATAGATTTCTTCTTCCTGGTCCAATTCTTTCTTGTTTTATCCATTACATAATAGAAATCCCTCGCCTGCCCGCCCCCATTATTTGTTCCGTTTTGTTATTTTTTTTTTTTTTGTTCCCTCCGTGTGGCACAGTACACATTTCCTTCCACTTCCGCTCTTTCACTCACAGGTCCTATAATTCTTTTTCCTTCTTTTTTTTTTTTTTTTGGAGTTAGTTGTGATTATAATATTTGTCCTTTGCCAATTTAAAATAATATTCGACATTTCTTTCGGATCTTATGGAAGAAATTATATTCAAGTGGAATAATAAATAAAACAACTCATATACAAACCATATCATTTATTATTAGATTTATATCATTGTACCTTATATTAATTTGCATCTAATCCTACACTAAAGAATATTGGCTTAAAGTTTTATTTAGTATTTTTTTGTCTTAATTATATTTAATTCCGTCCATTCTCGAATCCCCTTCCCCAATTCGATTTTTTTTTTTTAAGAACATCTACTTTTAAACATGGGGTCAAATAATCATGCCGAAGAAGTATCTAGTATAACTAGACAAGCTTCAAGTCCAAATCAGAAGAAAGGTGGATTCTTCAACAAATTAATCAAGAAATCAACTCATACAAGGAATACAGCCCCACAATCCGCTCAATCTCCAAGATCAATCAACTCTATCAATTTCCCAAGTAGAAAATCAAGTACCAAACGAGAGAAACGAAATTCATTTGAAAGCAAACATTTTGTTGACGATGATGAAGCTTCCTTATACGATGATGATTTCGATGAATCTAATTCCGTGGTTGAAGATGACACTGATGAATCTATTTTTGAACCTGTTGGCCATGTTGTATCCAGCGCAAGTACATTGCGAAAAGTGAAATCCTATAATTATTCAACATTTGATAACCATAGTGTTGGTGAAAAAGTGGCCTTTCCAACCACTCGAGAAGGGTTGGATATGGATTTAGATATTCCTGAAGATAATGAACCTCCATATGCTGGCTTAACATATGAATCATTCTTAACTCCCAAATATGTCAAAACAACAAGGAGGAATAAACACAGTCCAAAAATCATCAATAATTTGTTTCTTGCTCAAGAATTGAATGTTGGTGTTGGTGTTGGTGTCGACGATGATAATGAAGTGGGTAATGACACTGATGATGATCATTTTGAAGATCTGTCATTTATAAATGATGATGGAGACTTGCTGCATGATGAAGAATTGGGAGGTGATAAAAGAAAAGAAGTTTTTGTCATGGAATTTAGTAAAGATGGTAAATATCTTGCTGCTGCAGGAAGAGATGCTGTTGTTAGGGTATGGAAAGTAATTTCATCCCCATTGGCAAGAATGGAATTTAATCAACTTGAAAAACAAACGGGGCCTCCTCCACGAAGCAATAAGAGAGATTATGTATTTGATCCTGCACCTGTCTTCCAAAGACAACCTGTACGTGAATTCAGGGGTCATTCCAGTAATATCTTGTCATTAGCATGGAGTAAAAATAACTTCTTGATAACGGGGAGTATGGATAGAACTGCTCGTTTATGGCATGTCGATCGTAATCAATGTCTACAAGTTTTCTCACATGAGGATTTTGTCACTGCCGTCAAGTTTCACCCTAATGATGATAGATTTTTTTTAAGTGGATCCCTTGATAATGAAGTACGTCTTTGGTCAATTTTAGAGAAATCAGTTGCATTCAATAAACACCTTGGTGATGATGTATTGATCACTGCTTTGGAATTTGCTCCTGATGGAGTACATTGTTTTGTTGGAGGATTCAATGGATCTTTATTCATATTGGAAACAAAGGGCTTATACTCAGTATTTGAAGTGGAGATCAAGGAACGATCGATTGTCCATTCATTTAACAATAAAAATGGAAACAAAATCACCGGTATAAAAGTATTTGATAATCCATTGTATGAAGAAGAAAAAGGAAGAAAAGCAATCGAAAAGTATGCTGTTCTTGTGACAACAAATGATTCCAAAATACGAATGATTACTGTTGCTCAAAAGAAATTGATAACTAGATTCCGTGGATTGACAAACAACTCATCCTCAATAGTAGCCGAAAGTACAGAAGATCAGAAATATATCATTTCTGGTTCAGAGGATCATTATTGTTATATTTGGGAGAATAACAACAGTATCATAAACAACAAACTCAGGCAATCATTTAAGGAGCTTGTGATTGATGGTAAACAGCATATTTCTGATTTCCATCAAAAGCATGAAAAGTATTCTAAATTTATGGTTTTGAGCAAATTGTTTGACAAGTTTTTGGAAGGAGATAATAATACAAGACATGATTTTATTGCCAATGAAAACAACAGTTACACATATTTTCATGCCCATCATTCCAAATGTAATGTTGCAATTTTTGCTCCAGAGTCTACCAAGAAACTTTTATCATTGTCAGATGATTTGATCTATGATTTAAAGAAACGTGGTGATGCGTGTAGAATTGATCCGTCTAGTTGCTTCACCTGTAATGGCAAGTCCGTCAAATTTGATAATTCGATACAAACTGGTGATATAGTTATTACCGCTGACCAATATGGTATAATTCGAGTGTTTAGACAAGACTCAGCATATCTTTACAGAAAGAAATTCATTGAGTTTTACAAAAAGGGACAGACCAAGAATAACAATGATATTCAACTGCTTAGTCCATCAGATAGAGGACTTTCAATTAGAAGAGGATTATCACTTGGAGATAGAGGCACGTCCCTTATCCGTGAAACCAGTTTGAGTCCTGTTAGATTTCCTGAATCACAAATGAGTATTAGAGGGAAATTGGCATCCAAGATGAATGGATCTTCTCAATCAGCTCCTTCAACTCCATTATCTGAAACTACTTTCACAGGGACTAACGACGTTATTGGAAGACCACATTCTCCTAGTGGAGCTTATTTATCATTAAGATCAACGTCTGGTGGTGGCGGTAATTCTTCACGAACTGGAATGTTTGTCCAACCTAATGTTGCCTTAAAAGTTGAGCATGACGATGTGGTAAATTCTAGTAAAAGTGGAAGTGATATAACAATAGGAGAAGCAACATCTCATGGGTCGAATCCGCCAAATATCAATTCGAGCCGAGAAAACCTTAAAGTTGTAGATAAACCCCAAGATGCTTCAAGACCTACGATACCTCGAATAGTATTGCCACAGGATGATAACTCAAGTGTACCAACAGATTATCATTCTAAACTACTGGACTTAAAAATAAATAGTCATCTAGAAGCAAGAGGCAGAACTAAATAGATTGAAAATACGATAAAAACCTAAATAAACATTAGATATATATATATATATATATATTTATATATTCTATTGTTAATTCAGAGAGAGTTAAAATTATAATTACAAAATTGTACACAGAAAATGGAACAGCAAAATATACAGCTTAACTTAACCAGACCAGAATTGATAAGCCTTTGGTTGACTTACACTAACAGGTAATTTTGAGTCGATTTGATTGTTTTGTTCATTAGCTTCATCCACATCCATATTATCTTCACCATTTTCATTCGAGTTATTTTGATTAACTGCTTTGTTGAGGTCACTTATTTTAACAGGTTTTATTAAATCATTCAAGATATCTGTTAATTCTGGTTTTGATTTTTTTAATTGTTCAATTTTTTCATATTGAACCCATCTTTCAACCAACACTTGTTTTCTTTCCAAATTTAATTGATTCTCAAGTTTGATCAAATTATCTTGTAATTCATCTACTTTTTTCAATTTGGCATTAAATTTTTCTAAAGTTAATTCAATTACTTGATTAATCAAATCAGTTTGTTCTATTTGAGCTTGTTTTAAGTTTTCTTCTGAGTTTGCTTGTATAAATTCTTTACCATTTTGTGTAGAAACTAACTTGGTAACAATATCTTGTACTAATGTATCAGAAACCACTTGGTCTTTACTAGTTGGTTCTTCTTTTATTAATTTTGTTAAAAATTTATCTTCAATAGGCAACTGAATGAACTTGATTATACATTGTTCTCTAGTTTTAGAAGTAACATGTTCACTTATTTTATCCCATTGGTTATTTAAATTAGAATGAATATTAGATGCACCATTGACAGGGGCTGGTTCATAAGTTCCAAACATTTCAATGCCTTCCAATAGTAACAATATTTCCTGTTCATTCCATTCAGCACCTTCTTGGTTCTTTTGTAATTGAATGAAATCAGATGATTGAAAGTTCAGTGGGAACAAACCTTGGTCATAACAAATAGTACACAAGATACTGGCATTGTTTATGTTTGATGTTGGACTATGTGTATAGGATTTTATTTTCAAATTGTGATATCTAACTTCGGTGGCATCTTTACCACAAATACTACAAGAATAATTAACAATGTTATTTGTCTTGAAATTGGTTTTCTTCTCCCCAGTGGCATAGATATTTCTTCTAATTTCTAAATTCAATGGTAATCCTTTAGCATCAATTCCTTGTTCACCTTGGTTGTCTTCCTCTTTAGATGAAGTTTGACTTTTGGGTTTGTTTAATAATGTAGCATTCTCTGGAACTGAAGGAACCAATCCTTGTGGGGCGTCTAATGTGATTTGAAAATGTCCAGTGTATTGTGGTCCTAAAAGTGTTGATTTGGTTTTTGGATCGATTTGATAATTGATTAATCCCCATTTTTCCAAAAATTGATGAATTCTTATAATCACTGAAACGTCACCAGACAAATTTCTTCTAACAGCAGTAACAGTTAAATATTCCTTTGGGTTTAATCTAAATGTATTCACAATAAAATCTCTAATATACTTGTAGTTTTCAGGGGTTCTATAAACAGATGCATTTTCTTTGAAAAAATCAGGGAATGACTTTTTTTCAATCGGATGAATCGTATTTAAATCAAACCATTTGGCAAAAGATGGAATAATGACATGAACAGTTTGTTCTACCAAATATTTTTTCGCAGATTCCTGGAACTCTTCTTGTAGTTTTTCAACATCAATAACTTCATTTGTTTTGATATCTACCGAAGGTTTTGTAGAATCAACTGCAACTTCTTCGGTCTTAGGTACTTCGACACTTGGTGTAACTGGTTCGACTGACATGATTTAATTGAAGAATGAATGAAATCAAACAAGTATTTCCTATTCAACGTTTGCAAATGTTTGTTTTCTACGTTTTTTTTTTTTTTTTTTTTTTTTTTTTTTTTTTTTCCTCACATTGAGTTTTTCTAATTTTATTTGTTCACCAAATGAAGTTCTCGTTGAATTTAAAAAAGATTTTTTCGGTTGAATAGATTTTGAACATTGTACACGATTGTTTGTTTGAACTAAATACACACTCAAGCCAAGATTTAGAAACCCAAAAAAAAAAAAAAACGTGAAGAAATGAAGAACGCGTCTGTAATAATTGTTTATTTTTCGTTTGGCTTTTTTTTTTTTTTTTTTTTGAGAAATTACAACCAAGAGGAGGAGATCACTTTTTTAAGTAGAATCATGGTTAGAAGACTGTCTAGAAGGAGAAATATCCCTGAAGTGTCCTATAAGGATTCCAGTGATTCAGAAGAAGATGTTCAAATACTGGAAGAAGAAGAAGAAAAAGAATACAATGTGGTAGAAAAGGTAGCAAAAAAAAGAAAGGCTAGTCGTAAATCCAAACAACCATCAAAGAAACAGAAGAAATCAAAAAAGTCCATGAAGCAATTAGAAGATGAGTTGGAAGAAAATTATTTGTATCAGGCTTTGGCAAATACTGAAGTTAATATTCAAGATGTTGCCCTTGATTGGGTTGAAGAATTTGAAGAAGATCTAAATTATGAAAAATATGATGCCATAACAGGTTTAATTAACTTGATTTTACGTAGTTGTGGATCATTACATTTATTCCAACCACATGATTTAAGTAATTTGGAGTCTAGTGCAGATACGGTTGGAGAGATTGCCATTGCTTTTGGTGAACAATCATTTCACAAATTTCCATTTAAAGCCTTGCCAGTATTCAAAAAAAATGTGTTGCAACTTTTCCAGGAAATTATTGAACTTGCTCATGAAAAGGGGTTATTATACGTTTATGATGGTGGTGATGATGATGATGATGATAATGAAAATGATGAAGAATCTTTAGCTTCTCCATTGATGTCATATCTTTTAACTTGGACAACGTCATTATCCACAAGTGCAATTAGATCATTAAGGTATACTGCTACTGAGATTATTTTTTCCATCCAATCTGAGTTATGCAAGATTATCAAATCAGTAGAAGGAAATCTTGAACGATCACAACGTCAGCTAACAAAAGTGAAAAAATCAAATACTTCAAGATATGAGACATTAACAAAGACCATTGCAAGTTGTCAAGTTCAGAAAAATACAGTTTTGGAATATTTTAATGATATTGTCACTATTGTGGTCGATAAGAGATATAGAGATGTTGATCCACAAATACGATCCACCACTTTGAAGCATTTAGGTGAATCAATTATATCATACTCGGAATTTTTTTGTCAAGGGATTTACTTGAGATATTTTGGTTGGTTGTTATGTGATCCAATTGGACAAGTAAGGGTTGAGAATACCAGGGCTTTGATTAAATTATATCGTTCTTTTTCAGTGGATAACTTACCATTGGGTCTCCGTCAATTTTCAGAAAAGTACAAATTACAATTAATCAAAATGAGTCAAATTGATAATGACACCCAAGTAAGAATGAATACTCTTGGGATTTGCTGTGAATTATTGAAACTTGGATTTTTGGATGATGATGATACTACGTTAATTATTAAAAACTATCCATTTAAAGATAGTGCCAAGATTCAAGCTGAGGCTGCTAAATTTGTATCCATTTTGCATGAAGAAAGTTTATCAAATTTAAATGATAAGTATAAATTGTTTTTGGAGACTTACAAACCAGATCAATTTCAAGATGACATCAATGTTTGTTTGAATGTGAAAAGTTTGATACAATTACTTATTCCAATTGCTGACAAGCCAATAGAGATTATTTTCCAGAATTTGAGTGTTCATCATGAAGCAAACTGGGAATTGTTACTAAAGTATTTTTTGCTGGATGCTTTTCTGATCAAATTTATAAAAGATGGTGATGAAACGTTTTCTGATAATGAAGAGACTGATGAATTTAAACTGCAAATTGATTTATCAGATGATGAACGATTGATTCTTCTTAAATTTATATTTGGTTATGTTAAATATCTTTATTCCAAAAAGTTTGATGATGAGGTTTCGACACAATTGGTTAAATTAGTTGAATATTTACCTTCAATACTGAATGTTACTACTAAATCAGCCAATTTATTCCCAGTATTTTTACAAATTTGGACCCTCTTGACTGTTGAAAAAGAGTCTGGTTACAGTTTTTTTGAAAAATTAAACAAACTAGAAGAGTATGATAATATCACCTCCGAAGTCATCAAGTATTTCAAAGAGTTTGACTTATCAGCTGGATTTGGTTCATTTTTTTCTGCATTATTTGATTCATATGGTTTAACATCTGCTGTGAAATTCCAGGTTCAAACTATTTTGGATGAATTAACACAAGAAGTGATTAGAACTGTGAATGAAACGAATGATTCTATATTTGATTTGGATTCTAATGACGAGGAATTGACAGAACAGATTGGACTCATCAAGTTGATCAACGATATTGCACCTGCGTTACGTAAGTTGAGAGAGTTGGGAGATTTTGTAAATATTGCCAATTTATCAGATGCATCAGAGTTAATAACGGTGTTGGTAAGTAAAGTGTTGAGAAAATTTGACTTGGCATTAATTAGATCTCAATGGAAACACAATTTCTTACAACAAATGCCGATATTTTTGAAATCAATGACAAGTATTTATGATTTGATATTAGTTATAGTCTCATGGAAATTTGAAAGATTAATGGAAGCAAGTAAGGAAGATCAAAATCATACGGATATTGATTTTGAATTTGATGGAATTGTGGAGTTGGTGAATCAAACAATGAGGTTAGTTTATCAATGTTCAACAACGTCTGAATTTGTTGATTTGAAGACTATATTAATCCTGAAGTATATTGATTTTATACTGTCATTTAAAGTTTTTTATGTTAAATTTGAAGGTGATAATGATTTTGAGAATTTCCAGCTGTTCTTTAATAGTAATATGCAATTGTTGGTTATAAAAAATGATATGCAGTTACAGATATTGCAGGTTTTCTTAGTGAAAGAAGTTAAACTCGCACATGTATTACAGGTGGATTTAGATAGAGCTGATGAAGAAGATGTAAATTTTGATGATTATATTGAGAATGATAATAATAGATCAGTTGCCGAGTCAAGTATGTTTGATGATGAAGAACTGCAAACAACAAGTACCTCAAATGAAGATGGTGAAAATTCCGAGAAGGAAAAAATCTGGAACTTTGAAAAGGATTTATCTGTATACACATTGAAGTTGTTATCGTTGGTTAATTTGCTGTTGGTTCAAGAAGATATTTATTCTCGAGTCAAAATGAACAAAGATAAATTAGGAAACGTATTTGGCAAGATACTTGAACAACAAGAATTACAAGAAAAGAGCATTAAAGAGAAAAATGCTAGAAGTAATGATGAACAATCAGAAATCAATGAGCCTATTGAACAACAACAACCAGAAGAAGCAGAAGAAGAAGGCGTGCTGGTTACCATTGATCAAGAAACTTCTACAGCTATTACGGCAAATTAAAAAAGTTACAGTAAACGGTGCTGTTCTTTCTTTTTTTTTTTTTCTCTTGAATTTTATAGTCTCCGTAGACGCACGGCTGAATAAATTATTGAAATAAAACTGTACTGTACTTTACTGTAGCTTGGAGTATAATTTTAACCAAGAAAAAAAAAAAAAAAAAAAAACAACAAACGATGCTAATTAAAATTGAAGTAAGGTAAAATCCAATTATTCCAAGGAAATTATGTCTAGATTTAAAAGATAAAAAAAAAAGTAAACTAATCTTGGTTTTCAAAAGTCTTGACTCAGTATAGCATTGATGATTACAATTATAATGAGTGTGATTGTATTGCAATTAGAATTTGTGGATAGTGAGCAAATTTTATAATTGTAATGATGTACAATTTACAGAATACAGAATACAGTATACGGTGTACTGTACCATACAGTACACTCTACTCTTCACAATTCTAACCGCCTCCTTTGAGGGATTAATATTATTACATAATTCAATTAGGTCAATTCTGATTGGGCCAAGAGAGAATAAAGTATATTCCACAAAATAAAGCATGGATTGTTAATATTTTTCTTGGCATGCAACGGTTCTTTTCTTTTTTTCTTTTAGTATACTCAATGCACGTGACACATAGATTAAAATCTACCATACATGTGTGTATATTTAAATGATTATTCTATTATTCAATTTAAGATTATTATCAATTGTGAATGTGTGTACTATGTACAATATTAAAATAAGGAGAATTATTATATATCAGAGTAAATGGTATGTTAAGAGTATTCTTTTCTTTACCTGCTTTGGTTAAAGAATTCTTTAACTGTTCATATTCCGCCAAGAAATCTCCTTCTGAGGTTAATGAGTGGTGAATTTGTACATGTGTATTGTACAACAAGATTTTACGTAAAATAATAAATTCGTTTTATAATACTGTACTGTATTATATGTAATACAGTATACACACTCTATTTTGGTTCAGGGGATGACTATCACCTGATTTTATTATATTAAATTATCATTCTTTTGAGTCATCATATAAAAGAAACAAGACCCTTAAACTTTGATTATACAATTTGACCTCAACTAACAAGCCATTTGGTTTATTTACATAATCTTAACTTGTTAATACCATGATTCTGTTTGAATGGCAATACAGCAATGAACGCCTTTCTTTTTTTTTATAGAAATTAAAGAAATTAAATTAACCTTATAGTACGAAAATTGACTACTGCATTGCGTAAATATTAAATTGTGTGGTGAACTACTTTTTGCAGTAAGTTTGTATGTACATGTTCTGAATCCATTGTTAAATTTTTTTTTTTTTTGTTTCTTCTTTATTTTGTCCTAATATTATATTATTTAATTGTGTACTACAGATTAATTATTACTGTATTTGATTTTCTTTTTATTTTTGTTTAATTACCCCAAATAACAAAGAGCAAATTCACTAATGTAAGAATCCTCATCGGAATTTGAATTTTCATTTTTCAGTATATATATTCCTTCTTATAACTCATATCCCTTGTTTTTTTTTTTTTTAATTTTTTCAATTTTTGAAAACTTTGATTCTTTTTCTTTTTCTTTTTCTTTTTCTTTTTCGTTTTCTTTTTATTTAAAGACTTCCAAATCCTTTCCCAAAAAACCAAATGGCTGACGTATTTAACGTTCAAGTATTTTTTGTCGTCTTTCGTGAGGCATTGGAAGCAGTCATTATCATTTCAGTGCTTCTTTCTTTTGTTAAACAATCTTTGGGTAAAAATGACCCAGTTTTAAAAAAGAAGCTTTACAAACAAGTCTGGTTTGGTGCTCTATTGGGGTTAATTATTTGTCTTATTCTTGGTGGTGCTTTTATTGGTGCTTTCTATGGTTTAGGAAATGATGTTTGGAGTAAATCTGAAGATTTATGGGAAGGTATATTTTGTATCATTGCTTCTGTTTTAATTACTGCAATGGGTATTCCGATGTTGAGAATTAATAAAATGCAAGAAAAATGGAGGGTTAAATTAGCCCAATCATTAATTGAAAAACCAGCTTCTAAAAAATCAAGATTTAAATTTGGAAATATAACAAAGAAATATGCTTTATTTATCTTACCTTTTATTACTGTTCTTAGAGAAGGTATTGAAGCTATTGTTTTTGTTGGTGGTGTTTCTATTAATTCTCCAGCTACTTCATTTCCATTACCAGTAGTTATCGGTTTACTTGCAGGTATTTCCGTTGGTGTTATATTGTATTATTTTGGTTCCAGTGTTTCCTTACAAATTTTCTTGATTATTTCCACCTGTATTCTTTATTTGATTGCTGCTGGTTTGTTCTCCAGAGGTGTTTGGTTCTTCCAAAATTACAAATACAACCAAGCTACTGGTGGTGATGCTGCTGAAAATGGTTCTGGTCCAGGTACTTATGATATTAACCAATCTGTTTGGCATGTCAATTGTTGTAATCCATTAACTGATAACGGTTGGGATGTTTTCAATGCTTTATTGGGATGGCAAAACTCTGCCACTTATGGTTCTGTTATTTCTTACAATGTTTATTGGCTTGCCCTTATCATTGTATTGTTACTCATGAGTTATGAAGAAAAACATGGTCACTTGCCATTCTGTAAAACTTTGACTTTGGCTAAATTGAATCCAATGTACCATATTAAAGGTAAGAAGAAATTGGAATTGAAACAAGCTGAAAAGGATGAATTATTTAACAAACTTAAACAACAAAATTTTGGTGAAGTTGAAGAAGGTAATAAAGGTTCACCAAGTCAAATCGAATCAGTTGAATTGGATACAATTCAAAAATAGTTGATGTTTCATATTATTTTTTTTTTATCTATCAATATCACGCACACACACACATATATATATATTAAATATTGATAGATAAAGATAATTGGACTATTCTATTTTTACAAATTATCGTTTTTGCGGGATTGGATCTTTTGTTTTATTTTTTTTTTTTTTACATTTATTTGGTTTCTAAGGGGTTTTCTTTCAATGTTGTTAATTTTTTTTTATATTTATTTTGTAGCATTTTTTTAATGAAAATTTAATTGAACGGGTTAAATCAAAAAAAAAAAAAAGAAGAAGAACAGACTAGGGAATTTATTCAGTAGTGTTTTAGTTGATACAACTACATTAGGGCTGCAAAGCTCTCTCTTGATATGTATTTTCTGCAACAGGTAGTTCTTTTTTTGGTAGCGTCAATAAAATTTTGATCAAATTCAGTTCTAACTGCGTCATTACAATCTAATGATGCTTATATTTTAGGTTTCCGATATTACATTTCCAGTCCTTGTTGTTTATTAAACTTGATATATCAGTCAAGGGTAGTTATATTATAATAGTCAATGATATTTGATTACTATATATTGATGTATAGATTCTTCCATATGTTGCAGAATTCTATTTTTCTTTTGTTTTGCAATTAAAATGGTACACTATACACGTACTGATGTGGGAACAAATTAAGTCGCAAAAAAAAAAAGCCAGTATATCAAATGTGAATAAAAAATAGGGGTAAACATTAATCGGGGTATAGCAACTTTGTTCATAATATGGAAGGTAATCTTTTATGAAAAGGAGTCGTAATTTTTTTGATAAAGGGTAAATTTTGATCATCAAGAGGATTGTGCAAGAAGAAAATTACAAAAGCAAAGTGACAGAATTTGGTTTACTATCAACTAGAATGGAACCAGTGAAAGATTAGAAAGCACTTGTCGAATTATAATAAAATCTAAACTAAAAGCAAGTGAAATCTACTTGACATGACAGTGAATAATAAATAGAACAAACAGTACACATGATCCTGATATTGTTGATTATCTAAATGCTAAATTTAGTGATACTTTAGCATTAGTTTGAACGAAGTAGATATTTACTCCGCCCTAGATAGGTCGATTGAAAAAGTCATAAAAAAAAAGAGGGGGGGAGAAGGAAAAAAAAAAGAAACTTTAAGCTGACTTAGTAAAATTTTACTCTGTGTTGTAAAAAAAAAAAAAATAAAGGACAACGCGGATGTTACTGTTGATTTTTTTCTGTTGTTGATAATTTTACTTTTATTTTTGTATGCAAAAATTGGGGTCGTATAAAAATCATTCACTATCAATTTGAATTAAAGAAAAAAAATTATTTAAAGTTGGAAATTTGAAAAATCTCTACATACAGTCTTTTTTTTTTTTTTTATTTTACAGCCACGAAATAGTCACTTATTTTTCATTCTCATTCATTGATCAATTTTGTTATTAAACCAATATCACTTCTTCTTTTTTTTACCAAAACAGAAACACAACCAGCTTTTCCTATAATTGGAAAGAAAAAAAAAAAAAAACCATCGTGGCAATTACTGTTGATCTACAAATTGATTTACGCTAGACAACATTTTTTTTTTTTTTTTTTTTACCACCGCTTCGTATTAAATCCCTCAGGCAACACAAACACACGCTCTAAATCAAACAGAGACAGAGAGAGAGAAAAAACGAAAAAAAAAAAAAAGAAATACAGTGAAGTTCAGATTGTTCGGATTTGTCGTTGATTCTTTTTAAATTTTTTTGACTTTTTTCTTTATCTTTTACTTTTACTTTTACTTTTGTCAACCCATATTTGATCATTAAAGAACCTATTCCTCTTTGATCTTACATTGGTACATCTTCGTTTATATTGCTGGTATAATGTTTAAAGGTTTAAGGAAAAAAGCATCTATTCTTTCCATATCATCCATAACTTCCACCCAGTCAACTGCTTCAAATGGATCCAATGCTGATGGTTCTTATGATAAGATATTAGCTCAAGTCTATGACTTTGAAGTTGCCCTTAAGGCAATGGATTATTTATTGGACGATAGAACCAAACAAGGTACTGATTTATTGCAAGATGAAGCCAACAAGAATAAAGATTCAACTCAACCACATGCAATTTTCCCCTTGGCATTAGGAGTTATGGAATTTATTGAAGCAACTTTAGGGTTTGAACCAGAAGTTATGGCAAGAGCACATAAAACACTATCTGAAGCTGAAAATGCTTCATTGAATAATTCAAAATATAATGTAAGATACAGATTAGCCACGTCATTGATTTATCCACCAGGAACTGAATTTGAAGTTACTTATGCCGAATCAACATTGTTGAATGCGTTATTGATGTTGTTAACCGAAAATAATGGTATGGTGGAAAGTGTCAAGGCATTGTATAAGTTGCGTCGTGCGTATCAAACATTGGACTCTGTCTACAAGAAAATCAAGGAACTGGAACCAATATTCAACAAGAATTTGGCAAAATTAAAGAAAGAAGCCGCTGCTGCTACTGCTGCTGCTACTGCAACCAATAACGGTTCTTCCAAGAATGGTAACACTATATTCTTAAATAACCAGTCCATTAGTACTGTTGATCTACCGGGGTATAGTTCTCAATCCAGTTCATCTGCTTCTTTACCACAAGACATTGCCTTGATGAAAAATTTAGAAAAAGTCTATATGATGAGAAAAGCAAGAATTGAAGGGGCTAGTTTGGGAAACAATGTTGATCCAGATAGAGTGAATTTGTTTGATGATCTGACTAGTTCTCTCACATTGGCCAAACCTAACAACAACAATACCACTCTAAAAGATACTCCGGAAGTTCCACTTGAAACAAACGAGGAGAATGAAAGTGATGATGAACGTGATGATGAAGAAGACGATGATGATGATGATTTTTGTGATGCTCTGGATGATTTTGGAGTTGATCAGGATCCCGGTCTTCTTCCTCCTCCTGCAAGCGGCTCCAGTGCTCAATCCGTACTTTCGTCAATTGATACAAGTCCAAGTTTTTCACAAACAGCATCAGATAATCACTTACATGTTTCTACCGTTGATGAGTATATTCATTCTGGTGTACAATTGTGTTTTGGTATCTTACAAGTTGTTTTATCTTTGATTCCTCCAGCTATTGGTAAGGTTTTATCCATTGTTGGATTTAAAGGTGATAGAGAGGTAGGGTTAAGATTATTATGGAGAACTGCCATTACTTGTAGGAACATTCATGGAGAATTAGCATTGTTGTTTCTTTTGGTGTTTTATGATGGTCCAGTACAATTTGTTGATACAGGATTCCAATTACCAAATGACAATCTGACTAAAAGTGTCATTTCTTTGGACAATAAAGCCACAATTTCTGAATCTGAGTTGGATAAAATTTTGGAAAATCCAGAACTTTATACTAGTCAATTATTAAAAAGAGCTAGAAGAATGTTTCCTCATAATGCACTTTGGATTTTACAAGAAGGGAGAATGTTGGCAGCAGAAGGTAAATTGACTGAAGCTTCAAGAACTATGCAAGCTTTTACTGATAATCCAGCTACTAAGATCCAAATGCAACAAGCAGAGGCTTTGTTGATTTTTGATAGATCAATAATTTATATTTTCCAACATGAATATGATAGAGCAGCAAAAGATTTGATTTATTTGATTGAAATTAATTCTTGGTCTAAAGCGGTTTATTTGTTTATGGCAGCTGCATGTTATTTAGAGAAATACAGAATGATCAAAATGGGGGTTGTTAAAGTTGATGATAAAGCTAAAGAATTGACTAAATATTCTGCACTTTTTGATAAATACCTTGATCTTTCTTTGAGTTATGTTCCAGGTGTTGGACGTAATGCTGTTGGTAAGAAAGGTGGTATTGGTGGTAGTAATAAGCAAATGCCATTTGATAAATTTTTATTGCGTAAAACTAAAAACATTGAAGCTGCTAAGAAACAGTATCCAAATTTACCCAACGTGGATTTAGTGGGTACTTCATTAATTCATGAATTGGTTTATTTCTGGAATGGGTATAATAGAATGACAGGTCCACATTTGGAAATTGCCTTAAAAATGTTGAGTTATTCTGGTGCTCCAAATACGGAGAATTCTGCAAACACAAAAGAAAATTCTTATGCTTTAATTCATGAAACTGAAGATGAAGCTATGATTAGACACTTTTTACAATCTGTTACGTTACGACAATTGGGTAATGTTGATGAAGGGTTGAAATTATTGAATGAAAAAGTTATTTCTAAGTATGTGATTAACGATTCACTTCATCAATTTAGATTTAACAAATTGACCTATAGTCCTTATCTTTATCCAACTGCTTTATATGAGAAAACAATGTTTACCTGGTTAATGGGAACTGGACCTTCGAGTAAGGCTGACCCTCGACAAGTTGCACAAGAAAGTAGAAGTTGGCTTAAAAGAGCTGAAATTGTTGGTGAAGGTGATTATGAATTAAGTAATAGAACTGGCATGAGAATTAAAGCTGCTGGTGATAGATTAGATCAATTAGCGAATAGTTAGACTTTATTGTTCAATATAATTTGCGTTTCTATTGAAAAGAAATTAAAACTATTATACATTTTTTTTTCTTAAACTTTAAGATCGTTAATCTTATTTTGCAATAAACTAAACATTTTTTTTTTCTATAACAGGATAGAGAGGAATATGGGAGAATAATCTAATTCCTGTGTAAATTACTCTTTAGTTGAAATAAGTGTCTACCATGCTGTCAGCGACATTAAATCCAAAGATTAATGTGATTAACCAAGCTAATGCCAATAATGGCAAGATACCAGCAATAACCACTAGTTGTAGGATTCTAGCTGGTGATTTTTTGTTATTAGTAGTACTAAAATTTGCACTTATAAATGGTAATGAATTAAATCCATAGAATGAAACAACAAAATAATATCCAATACTACCAAAATATAACAGATTTCCTAAAACCAAAGCAATAATTGATCCTTTGATTCTAATAATAGGTAATAATATAAATTGAATAACATATAATAAACACCAAATAATTAAAAATGAATTACAATGTATATCAAAACAAAATCCCCATGATACATAATTAACATTATATTTACTGAATTGAATCCCATCATTAAATAATTTATTCATAAATAGCCAAGTAATAGTAGCAATTACAATACCTGTCAAATAAAAATCAACAAGTACCATATAAATTATTAATTTAAAAATATCAAATATACTTGGCAGATAAGCAATCCCCCATGCAATAGCACTAATTGATAAAAATCCCGTCAATAAGATCAAAAAACTTGGATCATCTCTAGAATATGAATTTGCACCAAATTGATCAGTTTGTTGTTGTTGTTGTTGTTTATAAAAATAATGAGATCGATACATTTTACGAGGATTTATAATTAGATGGAAAATTTCCCAAATTGCCGTTTCAAAATCTAATGTTTTAGGTTTAAATAATCTTTTAATCATGGTTTTCGTATTATGCAATCTAGATGCAAAATTATTATTACTTGTTGATGATGATGATGATAATGATGTCCATCCATAATTTAAAGTTGGACGTGGAATATACATTGAAGATTGATTAGATACAATTGATCCAGTTCGTGTACTTGTACCCCCAGCAATCCTCAGGGATGAAGGGGTAGCTACTGATTGTGGAAATAAATCTTGAGTACTATATGGTAAATTGACACGTTTGCTCATGGAATTTGATATCAATGAAAGGGGTTCTGCAACAAAATTGTTAATTTAGGATTTGGCTTTTTCTTTCTACCGTAATATCTTGTGTTCTCTCTTTTTTTTTTTTTCTTCTTCTCTCTCTCTTTTGTTCTCGCTCTGCCATGCTGCACGACACAACACAACACAAGACACGACACGACACCCCGGATACAACAATGAATACTTTTTTTGTTCTTCTTCTTCTTCTGTTGGCAAAGAACGAAAAAAAAAAAAGTGTACCAGGGATATTTGAATTTTTGTGTAATGATTATTAACTGCATCATTTATTTATTTATTTCTATGGTGTGATCCAACCAGATTACAGGAAAATAGTAAATCAAAAAAAAAAAAAAAAACTACAATAATTCCAACTACTTCTTTATAACGATCCCTCATAGTTGGATTATGTCTCAACAACAACCCCAAACTGATAGAACAACTGTCAGTGAAACAGTCACAACAACTGCACCTCCTGTTCTAAGGTTAGAAGCTAATCAACAAAGTCGACCAGAAGTAACTTGGGATGAAAATGTAATTGATAATGAAAATTTAAATAGAAAAAAAACCAAAATATGTTGTATTTTTCATCCAACTGATGAAGATGGTAATAAAGAATGTAATTCTGATAGTGATTCCTCAAGTGATTCTTCTGGTGATGAATCAGATAAACCAAAGAAAAATAATCCTGATAAAAAAAATAAGAATGATAATTGTAGGAAATCCAAACCTAATGCGTATGAAGTTCAACCAACTTATACTAATCGTTCACAAGTTCCAAAGAAATTATAGATGAGATAAAAAAAAAAAAAGATTAATTAGGGTTAGTCTATAAATAGAGGTGTGTGTCTGTGTGTTATATATATATATGTACATTTAAAATAAAAGCCCCTAAGACTTTAAATACCTCCTAGTTTTACACTTTTTGCAAGATTAGCCATATTGGTGATTGCATTGTCGTAAATATTTTGATCTTCCATAGTCTCGTTTCTGTACGCAGGATCTGGAATATTTGTAGGATCTGGTGTAGTGGGAGCAGAATTCTTAAATAATGAACTGTATTCCTGTTCCCATACACTATTTAATCGGGAATTAATTTCATCAAAACAAGAATGATCCTCAGGTATACTGGATTTGTTACAGTCCTGATATCTTTGAATAAACCCTAAAACTCCCATATGACGAGATGAAAATCTTAATCTTATAGCATTATATTGTGACATAATAGTCTCATTTTGAATCTTCCATTCATATGAAAATGCAATTGGAGTATTATCATTTGCATCATAATCATACAACTCTTTATAATCTAATTGTCTTTTTTGACTTCTTAATGCATCACCTCTATTGGCTTGTTTGTTAACAAAATTTCCTTGAAATTCATCAATTTCTTTTATAAGTTCTTCAAAATTGATTGGTTCATCCTCCTCTTGACCAGAAAAAGTTGAGCCCACTTGATCTATAGGATATTGAGTATACGAATCAGGTATATTCTCTTTATTTCTATTAATCCAAGTTTCATTTTCAACTTCTGAATCAGATTCATCTGAATCAGACTCATCTGAATCATCCAGTTCACTTTGTATATGAGACCTACCACTCGATTGGTTTGTTTCTCTATCTTGAAAACTTACTAATGAATTCATACCTGATTGAGCAAAACTCTTCATTTTCTCGTATAAATTAGGTTTCTTGGGTAATTCAGATCGAATGGTTCTATCTGGTTCAATGGTTGATTCTCTTGATAATGATTTAAATGAATTATCTGTCGGCATAGTAACAACATTATTAACTAAGGGTCTTTTGGTGTCGAAATTATCCTGTAATACAGTTAATGGTGAAACACTATCTTTTCCTGGTATTTCAGGACGACTAAATACATCCAGTTTCAGATCATTAGAATTTTTACTTGGAATATCATAAGAATTCCATCGTTTAAATTCAGGTCGTTTTGTTATATGTGATCCATCATTATTAGTCATAGGTATATTTTTTTGAATTGAGGTTGGTGGTAACAATTGAGGTAGATTTCCTTCAGTTCCTTGAGTTGACATGGATTTTGTTAATTTTGATTTAAATTGATGATTTTGATTTATTGCAGTGTATAATAATTGTTCTGAATGATTTCTACCTGTATGTGGAGCTGCAACTATTGGATTTGCTGGTGGATGTCGTTTTCGATTTGCCATAGCTAAAGAATCATTTGTTGATTTTGATCTAAAGTTACGTTTATTATTATTATTATTGGACCCTGAGACTTCTTGAATTACTTCTAATGTATCCAATGAAATTTGAGAATATTCTGCTGATCTTCTTGAATCTTTACTTTTTGATCTTCCCCTTTCTTCATGATTTGAATGAGAATGTAGTTCTTGCGATAGATGACTTGTTGTTCGTAAAGTCATTATAGAGTAAAGTTTAAACCAATATGAAAAATCTGCATAAAAAAAAAAAAAAAAAATTAAAAGAATAAAAAAAATTTAAAAGATCAATTAATAATAGGAATAATAAATATCTATATAGGGTAAATTTTACTTTATTAATTTTTTGACTTGAATTATTATAGTAAACAAAAAAAAAATAATTAAAATAAAAATAAATTACTGGCCCCCTTTGTCCACCTTATCTTAAACTAACTTACGATCTGTGATAATCCAATAAAAATATTCGTTGATAAGGAAATTAAAATTACACAAAACTGGATAATTACAGAAATGTAAGTAACAGAGAAAAATTAAAAAAAAAAAAAAAGAAAAAAAATTTTTCGTTTCGTGTACAAACTCTTCATTAAACTTTCACAAATAAAATTCATAGCAATCACCAATAAGGAAGTAGAAATTATTCATCCTTATTGTGTACATACATACATACATACATACATACATACATACATACATACATATACTTACTTGCTATATAACCACGGTTATCAACCAATTTTCACATCTCTATATTTTAAATCTCAAAACTTAACCAACCATTCTGTAAATTCTCTTTAGCACTTTCTATCATTGTTTTTTGTCTTGAATTGACCAATTCACTTAAATTGATAATCTTTGATTTATTCTTGACAATTGTATCAACCTTATTCTTATTCTTTTTATCCATAATACTTTCAAACATTTCTGACAAGTCTTCAACAGTTCTATTCAAAAAATCTTGATTCGATTCAAAGATTTGAGAAAAGTTCGATTTAGCCAAATAATAAGCAAAGCAGTATGTCCATTTCAAAGCTTTTCTACCATTTTGAAGTGCTCTCATGGCATCTAGTAAGAATTGAATATCATTCCAGGATAAGTTCTCTTGACCATTTTCACGTCTATCTTCCATATAAAGTCGAGTAACCTCTTCGATTTTCTTCACAGTTTTAATATCAGCTTTCATTGAATTTTCATGAATTGCAAAACGTTTGTAAAAATGCAAATACCTTTGCAAAGATTGTCTACTTCTATTCTTCCTCAGCTCATCTTCGACCTTGTCATCTCGGAATTTATTACAGGAATAATTTTGCTTATGTGAACTCCATTCACCAAGGCAGACCCAACAAAACTCATATTTACATTTTCGACATGTCATGTGGTTACAACCACCATTCTTTTCAATAGAAGATTGACATCTGGGACAGCCATGAGTGTTTGCATCAATCCAGTTTGCTGTCTCTGAATCGTCACTACACTTTTTCTCCCATTTTTTAACTAACCAACATGGACATGGCAAATGATTCTCCTTGGTACAATAGAAACAAAATTGATGTTGCTCACTACACCCAACTATAGGAACTCGAGAAATATCAGCAGATTCATCATCCTCTACCTTTTTGAAATCTTCTTGCCAAGTTGACTCTTGGTATAACAATTCTGCAAAACTGTTGCAATCGGGAGCAGGACATGCAACGAATTTTTTGTGTTTGGTATCAATAAATGCACGAGCCGCGTTACGTAACAATGGGTTTGCTGTTAATTGCTTTTCCATATAAATAAAAGTCTCCTCTGTTTCTTTAATGTCATAAATATGTTGGATATCTTTATGAGGGATAACGTACCTACAATCAGGTACCATGCAAGTGATTAAAGCACCATTTGAAGCATCAGAAAGATAACTATCAATATATTGGTAGTAACAATTGATACAGAACTGATGGTTACAAGTAAGCGAATAAACAGTGGTTTTGGGATATGTATCACAACAAATCATACAATCAAAATCCTTAACTTCTTCAAATTTGTTATTGGAAGGTTTACCAACGGGCAACCCACACTTTTCTAGAAATTTATCATGATCCTCAAAAAACTCATTAATCACATTATCCAGCTGCCATTTCAGTCTCTGTAACATAATAAGTAAATCATCGTCAGTGCAATCTTTTAATTGAACCTTCTGTAATTTCTTTAATGGTTCCAAAAATTGATATTGAATAAATAACTCATACGTCCACGGTAGATAAGGAGTGCCATTACAACCTTCCATATAAGCTTCATCCCGTTCAGCAATGGACCCATCACTAATTTTATCACCAAATTCAAACAACTGCTTCTTATTATCTTCAAAATCATCGTCACCTTCCCCATCCTCCTCAGATTCAAAAGAAAAACCCGACTCGCTACCCATGTCGTCGTCATCATCATCCGCATAATCAAACAGGATATTATCGTCTTCTAAATCACTCATTTTCTCGGTTTGTGTAATCTTTAATGAATTCGTTTGTTGGTCTATATTAGCAGTATACTCTATGTCTCTTACATTAAAGTATTAGAAAGGCAAATAGGACGTGTGACAAATTTTTGCGAGAACTGACTGTAAAAATTGATAAGTGTACTAAAAAAAAAAAATGCTTGTTAATGAATTGGAGACGACAGAGAGTAGGGGGCCAAGTCCTGCAAAAAAAAAAAAAATAAAAATAAAAAAGGAAAAACGAATAAAACAAGAGATTACATAATCACAATTCAATCAAATAAGATTCATATGTAATAAGGGATCGAAACAAATTAAATTAATTCTGTTTTTTTTTTTTTTTTCCATGATTTTGACATATTTTATTTACAAGAAAGAAGATAGAACAAGAACTCTAATGTATGTTGCTGTATTGATCAAAGTAACATGTGGATAATGGAAATAATAACGACAAAAGACCAAAACTATGACAGAAAGGGAGAGTGTGCATGTACTTGTACTTGTACTTGTACATGAGTGCCTAGACCAACAAAAATTAAAGTTTACTGTGATTTGTACAAAAATATTCAACTATATAGTTTCCTTGATATTTAGAGTTATGAACTTATTCAATAGCTTCTTCTCTTGTTCAATTATTTTCTCAATTAATTTACTATGCTTGCTGGATGATATTGATTTTGGATAGCTATTCAATCGATTTTTACACCAATGCAGAATGGTTTTATTAAACGATCGAATCTCATCAACACTATTGTTTAATAAATACTTTTGTATGTTTGTAATTAAGTGCTTTTCATTCTTGACATTCAACAATTTCTGGGTAAAAACTGAATATTTAAGTTCAACTAATTTCAAAATCGCATATGATTGCACTGAACACTGTCCATCTATGTTCTGAACTCGAATACTTAGTGGCCATGACTCAGGGAAGTCCACCAGAGTTTCCTCCCCACAACAGTTATCCTGACAATTCTCTTCATCACAACCTTCATCCCCGTGCTCATGATCGTGCTCATGGTCATGGTCATGGTCATGGTTGTGCTCATGGTCATGGTCTTGTTCGATGCTTTGAATAATTTCATTCATCAAGTCATATCCTGAATCTTCCAACCATTGTAATTTTTCATCCAACTCTTTCACTTTTTTGGTAGTACCTAATTTTTGCTTTAATGATTTTATCTGTTTAAAGAATTGAATAGATAATGTACATGTATCGTTAGGATTATCATCCATATCAATGAATCCATATTTCTCCAATAATTGACAATTGGTCAATTCGTTTCCATATGAGTTAAAGATTTCATACCCATACTCTTCTTCTGGTTCACTAATCAAAACCACATCGCAACATTTTGAACCATCTGACAATTCATTGGCTAAATCTATTTCTGCTCCATTAGCCGCAACATCGCCATCGATTGAGACAGTAGATACTTCTTCGGGATCTAAATCTGTATCTGCATCACTCAACTCTTCTTCTTCCATAGATTTGATAAATTCCATGTCGATCTCCATCGACAGTGGTTCCTTTTTGTCATCTTCGTCATTATCGTCTTCATCGTTATCATCTTCATCACTATCTTCATCGTTATCATCTTCATCACTATCTTCATCACTATCTTCATCACTATCTTCATCATTATGATCACAATTTTGCTCCCCACATTCATCACATACAGAACCATCACAAACAAAATGTATGTTTTCACGGTTCATCACTTTTCCATCTTGTACTATAGGGGATAAATGATTGAATAAATCTGCTGCTGGAACCAATGCCAATTGACAATAATTATCAACCATGAATGCTCTGGAACTAACACTTTGTATAATTTTACCGAATTGAATTAAGTGGGAGTGATATGTACTAGTTATTATCTCGCTTGTTATTTCAGATGTTTTTATATCAAATATACTAGGAATATTAATAACCAGTTTGTTTGCATTAGCAAAATGAATACTTTCAATATAAAAATCAATCAATTGTTGTGGATTGAGCAAATCTTGTACATTTAACTCGGTATTTTGTAAGCTCTTTTTATCCATGTCATCCCATAAACAAATTGGAATTTCGGAATTTTCAAAATCAATAGAACTCAAATATTCTGCCCAGGGTGAATTTGATCCACATTGAAGCTCATATATCACAGTCACCACTAATCCAAACATATCTTCAGATAGTATTATATCCTCATTAAGTGATTCATAGTCAACTAATAAATTATAAATATAGGAATTCTTAGGACACAACAAATTAGATTTGGGAATACGTAGTAATAATCGATCATCATCCGCTTCAAAATCAATTGGACCTTTACTAAAAACACCGATTCCTCCAAATTGAGATTCTTTTATAATTAAATCATCTCTCCAGTAAGAATTTTTGCTTAACCAATTTTTCAATGAATTAATCTTGCTCGCCAGTGTTGATGACATATTGATGGTAATATCAATCAAAACAATTTCAAACAAAAATTAAAAAAAAAAAAAAAAAAAAAAAAAAATTAAATAAATAAACAAAAAACAAATCACATTGCAAAATAGCCCTAAATAAAACTCATCTAAATCAGTGCATCTCACGATTTCATCAAAAGAAAAAAAAAAAGGTAGTGCAAATTAGATGCAAAACCAGCGCAGGTGAAAAAATTTTCAATTATATGCAGGATGGACATTTACTATAAATATAGCTCATTTCTCAAATTTTATTTCACAGTTTTAGTTCTTTTTTTTCCCCAATCATCAGTAGTGGTTATACTATACTTATATAATATAACTTACTTTACTATAAAGACTATGGCAAGTTCTACCGATAGTATATCGTAGATGTGTACTGTTTAGAACTTGTTTTATCATTAACCCAATAGCTAAGTATTTTGATTGACCTTGCTAACAACATGGCCACAGTCAATACTTCGTTTCGGTCTTTTAGATGAATCACGGCATTTACATGTGTTTTTGAATAAGTTCTGGTAATTTAGTGAAATATCAATGATTATCCAGATGAAAGCATGGTGCTACATTTTTTTATACTATAATTTCGAATATATTGTAGACTACTTCTTTTAATCCCCATGACGATGACCTTTCTCAGCAATATTTATCAAGGACTTGGTTACAAGTCTTTATAGGCTCAAATTTATTAGGTCGTGTATATGAGCTCAATTGTTTGATAATTTATTTTTTTTTTTTCTTTTTCCACAGAAATGATTCTCACTCACTCAATGACAAAAAAAAAAATTATTTCTTTAAGGTCGGAATTTTTGGCCATCAAGAAGATCAAAAAGAAACTACTAGTATTACTACTCAACTACAACCATGGCTCATAGATTATTAGTTAACGTTATTTTCACTGGTGCATCTGTTTTTGGACGTGCTTTTACTGAAGCTTACAAACAAGCTGCCAAGGCATCTGCTGCTGGAGCAGCAGGAAGACCAACCAAAGCAGCTTCGGCCGGTGGTATCCAAGTTGATGAAGCAATGAAGATCTTGGACTTGGAAAAGAATGAATTAAATTTGGATAAAATAGATGAAAAATACAACTATTTGTTTGAAGTGAATTCGAAGGAACAGGGAAATTCCTTTTATCTTCAGAGTAAGATATACTATGCCATGGACACATTGAAAAAAGAACTAGAGTACTTGGAAAAGGTACAGAATGAAAAGTCGGAGCCGGCGAATTGATTATTAGTCGATGGATGGAATAGTTCTCGTTTTATATATTAGTCATATTTGTAAATAGATATTTTGAATTGTACATGAGATGTTATTAATGAAGAACTTTGCTTCGAACATTGGTTGAGACTAGTAGTATCATCTTCCAGTAGTTTTGTTTTCGTTTAGGAGAATAAACGTTTCAGTAACATTTATGTATTATTGGTATTACTAAAATATTTGCTCGCTCTTTCACTCTGTGTTTCCCTTCATTGCTAACTAATGATCTTTTTGTTTATTTGCGGGATGATCGATCATATGATTATATAAATATAGGTTACGCATGGAGAAAGTAATTAGTTGGGTATTCCTGGAGATTTTTGAATGCAAGTGAATAATTGTTTATACGAGAAACTCTTGATATAGAAAAGATCAGCCGGTCGTATAATCCTAGCCAATGAATAAAATGGAAACTTGATACAATCGTTTGAAAGATTATAATACAAAAGAAGTCTTACAAAAAATTAAAAACTTGGTCGTATAGCTCAAGTCATTATTGTGTAGCGTATGAGAAAAATAAAATGAATGAGTATTGAAACGAGAGTTTATTCCTCTAATACTAAGTAAACAAACGACATAATTTTACAATCAAAAAAAAAAAAAAAAAAAAGAAAAGAAAAATGAAAACAGAACGAAAGGCAGAATTTGTATCATTTCAGTACTTTACGATATAACACATTTCTTCAACAATTTCAATTTTTTTTAATCTCATATTTATCGTTTACACCAACAAGAAAGTTATCGAAGGAGAATATATTTATAACTTGTCATTTACGTTAATCTGAGTTTTTGTATCTTTGGTGAATTCATTTTTACTCTTGATTAATTTTAAAATCACCACCCATTTTTTTTTTTTCATCATGGCCAACAAGGACGAAGAACAATTACTTCAAGATGCATCCACATTATTAATGTTTGCAAATGTGGCAGCAAAACAACTGCTGAACCAGTCGTCGCCAACTTCAAATGTATCTTCTCCACCATCTATTCAGCAACAGCTACAACCACAATCAAAACCTCATCCATTTCCACAACCACAACCACAACAACCACAACAACCACAACAACATCCGCAGCAAAGTAATTCTACTGGTTCAGGTGCAACGCCACAGCCAAGCTTTCATGACAGAATCTTGAACACGCCGACAGAACTAGATGCTCCTGTTGTTCCAACTATATCAACACAAAGCATTGCCCAACCGAAGCCAACCACTAACATTGCCCAACCCAGAAAAAGCTCGATCAGTTTATTGATGAATACCCCTGATCCTCCTTCAGTTGAACTGCCAAAACAAAAGTCTGAATCTCCAATTTCCGGTTTGCCAAAGAAGGGAAGTTTTAAACCTACACATGAAAGATCAAACTCTACCCCCGAAGCCACCATAGCCAAGTTGGAACAACACCAGTTACAAATGAAGAAACAGAACGAAATAATGTCACCAACTCCAACATATCAAAGAGGGATTGACATAAGATCCAAAGAACGAAATACCAAGAATGCTGAACTTGCAGCTGCCGCATTAACTGCTGCGGCGGATATTCCACTTCCGTTAAAAGTAGTGGTAGAACCTAAACAGGTCTTGGCCAAGGAAAAAGCACAAGTTATCCCAGTTGCTGAGGTAAAGCCTATTAAATCCGAGGAAGATCAGGCTACAGAACCTGAAGATGAAGAAGAAGATGAAGAGCAATCAAAGAAAGTAAATGCCCTGGAGATCTTTATTGTACCGGAATTATCTTCGTATCAGGTTGAACCGGATTCCGGATTGATTGGATGTATTTGTGGAATTGAAGATGATGATGGGTTTACCATACAATGTGACGTATGTTTTAGATGGCAGCATTGTGTCTGTATGGGTTATGAAAATGGTGATGAAGTTCCAGAGGATGAATACAAATGCTATTATTGTGACAAGAATAAATGGGGTAAATTTGATCCAGAGATTTCTAGGATGAGGACATTACAAAGATTAGAGAATGAAAAGCAAGAACCAAAGAATATACCGGAGCAAAGGATCACCCCACCTGTCCCAAAAAGAAAACAACTGGATGGTAATAACGTCAACAATAGCAATAATAACAAGAAAAGGAAAACGGAAGAGAAATCAAGTTCTGGTGGTAGTGCATCTCAAACTCCAAAGCGTCAAAGTCCACGTCCTGAAGAAGTGAATGATATACCAAACAAGAGCAATGAATTGTTGGAGGATGGAGTAACGGCAGAGTCATACCAGACAGTATATTATAATCTAAAGGAGAACGATTTCAAAACACAGCCACTTAAAGAGTTTATTGACAGTATTGGTCGTCAATTTGCTGATGAATTTTCTCGATTACCTGACGGTGAGCAACGTAGTAAAATGCACAAGGATGTTGTAATTATGTCACCGAGCCAATTCAATTCTATCAAGACAAGTAGGATTAATTTGCCAAAGTATAACAAGTACTTGCAAGAACACAACAAACTCAGAAAAAAGAATAATTCAAACAAAACAACCATTCAAGTGAAGCCATATACTGATAATCAAAAACAAAAGTTCAATGGTGTGTCTAAACTTTCTTTATTTATAGGTGTCAACAGTGGAGAATCATTGACTATACCTGAAGATACGCCTATAATAGAGTATCTTGGAGAAGTTGATTTATTCAAAAATTATTGTCGTGATACTATTAATCAATATATTATGTGGGGCACGACTAAACCAAAAGTCTTGAAAACATTTTTACCAGGAGATAATGAATCAGAGTTGAGCATTGTATTGGATTCAAGATTTGTTGGAAATGAAAGTAGATTTATTAGAAAATCGTGTCCTACATCATCAAATTGTAAGATCCAAACAGTGTATATTCCTGAAGAGAACAGATTTAGATTTATGGTTTATACATCAAAGCCAATTACCTTGAAATCTGAAAATCAGGATGAAGAGTTAAGATTACCATGGGAGTGGGATGTAGATCATCCTATTTTGAAACTTTATGCCAATAATAATCTGGAGAAATTTGAAAATTTGACCAATGAAGAAAAATCTGCTTTGATTACATATATTGACAATATTTTACATTTTGTTGAATGTGGATGTACAACATCGAACACTAATGGGCAATGTGCGATCTTCAAGATTAAAAAGGCCACATCTTATTTAATGAGGTCCACTAGAAAAGCAGCTTCATTAAGTAACATTAACTTGGCTAAATCTAAAGATGAGTTGATTTTGCCGAGACCAGAAAAAAAGTATACACCATGGTCGGAGCGTTTGAATCAAAGAAATGAAAAAATTTCAAAAGATTTGTTATCAAAAGAAAGCCCTGTTGAAGAAGATATTGTTCCCGCTGTGAAAGAGGAAGTTGTAGTTGAGAAACCTCGAATGTTATTCAGAGTACCATTTAGACAACAATTGTTGGAGAGCACAAAAACGAATGATGAAGATAATGAAGAGCAAACTGTTTCTACTATACAAGAGCCTACTCCAGTTGCAAGTGAAGATGACTCAGACCCAATAAGTTCAGTTATTCCTGTACCAGTGATTCCAGAAATCACGGCAATTATAGAAAAAACCCTTGACGAAAAATTGAAGCCAATAATTAAGGAAGTTGAAGCTAATAATATTGATACAGAAAAACTAATTGAAAAGGTTTTGCCAGTGGAAGAAGAAATCAGTACAACTGCTCCTAAAGTTGTCAAGAAATTGTCATTTGCAGATTATAAGAAGATGAAATAGAAGTGTTTTATTTTTATAGCATTTAAATAAATGTATTGTAATAGATAAGAGCCATATGGAAGACGTGTAGGATCTGGTAAAATATGGGATGATTACAAAGTGTACATTCAAAAAGAAGATATGAAGTATCCTACTAGTCAAGCAAATATCTGTCTAATATCTATCCCTGGCCACTATTGAGCATATGTATGAGCTCGAGTGAGCTTAGCCTCATGTCATTAGTATATGTATATAATGTCCAAGAAATACAATGAGGGGTATGTGCTTCCAGAAATCTGAGCTAACTATACAATACAATTCTGCATGAAATTGTTCAACACATTAGCACATACAAACTGTAAAATCGATTTAAAATAATCAAAACATAAGCATCGAGGCTCTATATATTTTATCTATTTTGAAGTCAAATCGTACCACAACTTAAGATTGAACAAAAGTTTTATGACGATAAAATTATAAAACCAAAATGCGACATCATTATCATCATCATGAATTTACTACAAGTATGCCAACGAATATACTTTTTGCAAATGATTCATTAGTTTTTTGTTTTTTTTTTTTAAACAATCCCGTTTAAATATATATTAACAATAGTAAAAAAAAAAAGTAAATACCCTTAGAAACCCCTTTATTATATAGAAATTAAAACAATGTTTTGATCTTAATCAAAAATAAATAAACCAAAAAGAATAAATCACTAGTGAATAAAGCTGCCTCATTTATATATATATGTGTGTGTGTGTGTGTGCGTGCTATAATAAGAACAGCGATACGCATAATGATTTAGTTTTTATTAATTTATTTTTCAGCGGTGTTAGCCAACTTATCAGAAGAAGCTTCATCATCAACATCAGCTTCACCGAATTTTTGTTGTTTAAGTTTGTTAAACAATTCATCTTTTTCAGCTTGAGATAATTCCAATTTCTTCTTACCTTTAATGTGGTACATTGGATTCAATTGAGCTAAAGTCAAACTCTTACAGAATGGCAAGTGACCGTGTTTTTCTTCGAAAACCATCAACAAAATGATACAAATGATGAAAATCCAGTAAACGTTGTAAGAAATAACAGAACCATAAGTAGCAGAGTTTTGCCATCCCAACAAAGCATTGAAGACATCCCAACCATTATCGGTTTCTGGGTTACAACAGTTAACGTGCCAAACGGATTGGTTAATATCATAAGTACCTGGACCAGAACCATTTTCAGAAGCATCACCACCAGTAGCTTGGTTGTATTTGTAAGTTTGGAAGTACCAAACACCTCTGGAGAACAAACCAGCAGCAATCAAATAAAGAATACAGGTGGAAATAATCAAGAAAATTTGCAAAGACAAAGAAGAACCAAAGTAGTACAAGAACAAACCAACAGCGATACCAGCAATCAAACCGATAACAACTGGCAATGGGAAAGCAGTAGCTGGTGAATTAAGACCGACACCACCAACGAAAACAATAGCTTCAATACCTTCTCTAAGAACAGTAATAAAAGGTAAGATAAACAAAGCATATTTCTTGGTAAGATAACCAATCTTGAATTTACCCATCTTATGGGATGGTTTCTTAATCAAAGATTGGGCCAACTTAACTCTCCATTTTTCTTGCATCTTGTTGATTCTCAACATTGGAATACCCATAGCAGTAATCAAAATAGTAGCAATAAGACAGAATATACCTTCCCATAAATCTTCAGAAGAACCCCAGACATCTCTACCTAAACCGTAGAAAGCACCAATGAAGGCACCACCAATAACAAGACAGATGAATAAACCTAGCGCAGAACCAATCCAAATTTGCTTATAAAGCTTCTTTTTTAAGGCTGCATCACTAGCCAAGGATTGTCTAACAAAAGCAAGAAGCACAGAAATAACAATAATTGCTTCTAAACTTTCTCTAAAAACGATGAAAAAGATTTGGACATTAAATACGTCAGCCATGATGTCCCTCTAATAATTATAAGTCGAAAATAAACAAAAGGATTTAAGTCAAAATAATATATAATGATTTAATTTCTAATAATATAAGGGGGAGACTTAATGAAATCTAAAGAAAGAAAAGAAGAAAAAAAAAAAAGAGAAGAAAGTAGAAAAACTCAAAAAAAACTATTTACATGGGGGGAGGTTTATGGAATTATTTATAGTGGGAATTCAAAAGTAGGGAGTTGGAGGTTTAAACAATAAAAAACAAAAAAAAAAAAAAAATAACAGATTTCGCAATTCATGTCATCCTCATTCCCTGCAGGACATTCTTATCAAAGAAAATTTTTCTTGGGTAGACCTAACGGTACCTTTTCACAAGAAATTTTTTTTTTTTAGAAAAACTCTTAGGGGGGATTTCGTGCCTTAATGAAACGTGACATATTAGAGAATAGAATACAGGTTCATACGTAGTTAATGTTGAAAATAAAACCATTAGTTAATTGATCAAAAGTATTAATGGCCCCTCATGATAATTTTTTTTGTACTTGCACTCCCTAAATTTAATTAGTTTTGCAAAGTAATGAACAACTCTGAAATAACAATTAAACGGCCAATGAAGATACAGAACTTAAGGTGTGCAAAAGGAAATAATTTAATAAAACTTTCTTTTTACCCGAAAATCGAAAAGTACTTCCGTTTAATTGGCTATTCATTAATTAATGCACTCTACGGCTACACTAATTTTTCTTTTTTTTTTTTACTATTGATCAAATAGATTGAATTGAAATAAAGAATTTTGTGGCTTTCGCAAAAGCCTTTTCCTGTATACAACACGCTCTTCAGCCAATCAGAATGCGTCCATTGATGCCGAGAAAAATATTGATCAGATTATTTAATTGGGAAATTACACAAACATTAAAATCACCTTATGAAGGGATGAACAAAAAAAAAAAAAAGAAAAATTTTTCTTCCACTTCCTTTGTACTGTACCCCCACCACCCCATCGTGTAGCATAGTTGATATATAAATGAAAATGGATTAACGGTAAATGTTTAGTTTCACTAGCCAATGACATGACGTCTTGGTAGAACATAGGCTATTGAAAATTAGTATTGCATCATAAATTTATAGAATCCTTTCGCGGGGTTACGAACCCAAAAGGAGATGACTTTAAATTCTTTTGTTGGGCTAAAATCAGTCCCGGATTTATTTCGAATGTAACATCACCCATGTAGCAACAATCAACTATCCTACTACCACGCTATTGATGATATCCATACATGTATTATCGGCCCCGTAATTTATATAAAGTATTGGCACTCGTATATTTTATTCTGCAACTATCGAAAAGAAATTCTTCTGATTGGTTTAAGTGTAATTCATGTCCGATTTGTTGGAATTCTTCTTGGCATTGTCGTGTCAGATTCCGTCCAAAAGAAAATATGCCAAATGTTACACGTGTAATCAGTACATGTGCTTCTATACACGTGAAATAATATCACGCTCTTTTGTTTATGGCTGCGAAAGCATATCCAAATAGTTTCGAATCGAAAACATTGAACTACATTATTGGTAATATACCTTTTTTATTTCTCTCTCTCTTTTTCTCCCAAAAGCTGACCGTTTTAGGTTTATAATATTTTACTGCTATAATATCATATTTGCTAAAAACATGAAGAGATTTGCTTCCCAAATTTCAGCTATTAGAGGTCAGTTGCGTCCTAGAAGAACTAAAACTAGTAAAAATCAAATAACAAAAATTTCTTATGATCAAATCCCAACAGTTTACCTTCCAAGTTATGGGAATGGTAAAATTGATGATGCCCTTGTGTCTAATAGTTTTGATCATGATAATTTTTTTAATCAATTGAGTAAAGAATCAATTCCGTTATTACTCAATATATTTCATGTATTACAAGATATATTTACAAATGAAGAGAAACTTTCTTATGAAGAAGGAATAAAATTGGAATTTCATAATCAATTAGACTCATTATTAAATACATTGCCGTTTGTAGAAACGAATTTCTTCAACGCAGCAAACATACCAGTGATTAAGATTTTATTTGAAGATTTGAAATGGACAAGAAATGTCATAACCATAACTAATTTATTAGTATTACAAAGTAGTGACAATTTTAAACTTGCTATTATAAGGTATTTTCAAGAAATATGGAAACTTCAATTAGCTGGTGATGCTGAATATTTTCTTAGAGATGTGTTTTCTGCCATTTTAAAGCTTTGGGAAATTAAAGTTATTGATGCTACCATAAAGACTAAATAGGTTTAATTGATTTCATGTATAGTAAAAAAAAAAAGAAGAAAAAAGTATAAACTTTTCCTTGAGAATTTTTTTGACTTTACCAATAATTGATTTTGATTTAGAATTATTGCAAATTTTTGAAAAAAAAAAAAAAAAGAAGAAAATGAATACAAGAAGTAGTGCACCAATTAGAATAATTATTTTATGCGACACAAAGGTGGAGATCTTATTTTTTTTTTATTTTAGTCTATAGACCACAAGCAAAAATATGTAATCCACAAAATATGATCTAAATAATATATAGTGCTTGCATTAACATACACCAATGTGAAATTTAAACCAGCTTAAATTTTATAGAAAATCACATCCAACATATCGTACAACATATAGTCATGGACAAAAAAAAGTGGCTACTTGATTATTGTATTCCGAGTTAAAATTAAAGTATAACTTATTACCATCATGTATCTCACATCAAAAAATGAAATCTACATTAAAGTTCGGCCGAAGCGAGCGTGAATCATGATGAGATGGTGGATACATTCATGCACGCACTTTAATATCCATCTAAATGTAAAGATTTACAGGAGGATTATGCTGTACAAGATGAATAAGAAGTATAATATTCTATTTTGTAAATATTTCAAAATCTGTCAACACTGTCGTAAACACGAAAAAGCCAAAAAAAAAAAATATTTAGTACTTGAACCTAATTTGAGAAATAATTGGGCTGGATTTGGCAAACAATCAACAATTAATGCCAGGACAACAACATCACAACGGTTAAGATATTTTTATGTGCACCATATTGTTCGTTCATTTTCTGGTGATGAGTTCATTTTTTTTTTTTTTTTTTTTTTTTTGAAAAAAGTACTATGCATAAATTATTGCTGTTGTTGTGTAAGACGCCTAATTCATAAACAATCTTCCTTTCTTTGTAAATATTGTACTGGTAACTCAAAGATCAATTAATTTAGACCATCAATTGGACTAAAAAACACATTTGAAATCAGACATTATATCGTTGAAGATGTCCAACTCAAAAGAACGGAGAATAGTAATTTTAATTACAAAGCTTTAAACCTAAGAAAAAACTTAAATGTTACTTAAAATTTAAATAATAATAATAAAAACTTCCAATAATTAATTTTAAAAAAATTTTTTTTTTGTCTGTCTAATAAACTTTGATTAATGTTGGAAATACACCTACAAAGTAATTGTTTACTATAATTCTTAACTACTCTTCCATCTTTCATTAGTGAGTGATGATTACAAGATTCATTGGTTATGAAATTTATTATTTTTCTATGCTGGTTTTATTGCATACATAATACTAAAGGTTATACTTTCAACAATATAAAATAATTTGATTAATAACGCGATTAAAGAGACACAAAAACCAAATGAGATTAAATTCTACATGCATACACGTATTTGTAAACTGAAATCTGATGCAAATGAATGAATTAATACAAATGAAGATCATGACATTTGATGTGATATTTGAAAATAGTAAGTGAATTAAAAATTGATCAGCAGCAGTAATATCAACAACAAAACAATTGTTACTGCAACTATAACCAAAACTACAACTACTGGCAAACACTAAATTTGTATATGAAACCATTTATATTTAAAGGAATAAACAATTCATGTAGTGTTGATGATGATGATGGTCATCATGATGAAGAAAGATGAATCCAAATTGGGAATAAAATAACAAGCAATTTTTTTTTTAGTTTGTTGTACTGTATATAAGAGGTAAATTTTTGTTGTGAACAATACGATTTGATGTACATGCAAATGCAAAACTTTTTATTTTTCCGCATCCATTTTGGTGATGGGATTCCAGATTGAGATTTTGTGCAATATGCAGAAATCAATAAAAAATACACAAAGTAATGCAACCAGAAAACTTTAAGAAAATAATGAACATTGCAATACTTTTTTTTTTTCTTTGGTTTGATTGCAAACTTGTACAGACTGCTCCCCTGGGCGGAGGCAGAAATAGAAGGAGTGGAGAGATATTATTATTACAAACTAATTATTTAAATATTAAGTGAAATTCCAAATAATTATCAAATTTTGATATAATTTTTTTTTTTTTAAATTTCATTTCATTTCACTTTCTATTTTTCTAGTACTACTGCTAAATATCTTCCTTGAATCATCAGTTCCATAATGAAATTCTCCAATACCTTATATGCCATTGCTTCTATACTAGCTGCAGCTGATGCTGCCACCATAACTGAGTATGTCACTGCTGCAACTCAAACCGTTTGGCACACTCAAACTCTTCAATCAATCTACACAACAAGAACCCAGTTAGCCACTGTTTACGGTGCTCCTCCAAATTATGGCCAAAATACAGATAGTTATTCTTCCACATTGGCTCCTCCACAAACTTCCTCATATACATCATCCGAAGATACAAGTGTTTCAACTTCTTCCTCATCCAGTTCAAGTTCAAGTTCAAGTTCAAGTTCAAGTTCAAGTTCAAGTGTAAGTTCCAGTTCAAGTTCTAGTTCTAGTTCTAGTTCAACTTCTTCCTCATCCAGTTCAAGTTCTAGTTCTAGTTCATCAACAGCTGAATCTTCATCTACATCTGCTACTTCCAGTAGTTCTTCTTCTTCCGCTAGCTCATCAGAACCGGCCACTTCTACTGTTGATGAAGTTGATCATCCTACTGAAGATATTGAATTCGCTAATGATATCTTAGCTGCTCACAACTATTATAGAGAATTACACCAAGTTGGTGACTTGGTATGGAATGATACATTATACCAATTTGCTAAAAATTATGTCAACACTGCCTTTGATTGTGCAAATCTTGAACTTGTTCATAGTAACTATGCACCATACGGTGAAAACTTGGCTGCTGGTTATGTTGGTGGTAGCTCTCCTGTTGTTGATGGATGGTATGGTGGTGAAATTAATGAGGTTACTTCTTGGGATCCAATTACTTACAGTTCAGCTACTGGTCATTTGACTCAATTACTTTGGAGAAGTAGTACTCAACTTGGTTGTGCTAGATTAAACTGTACTGATGCTAGCGATGACCCAAATTGGAGACAAATCACTCTGTGTAACTACTACCCAAGAGGTAATATAATTGGAGTCAACTCTACTGATGGAAATACTTATTTTGTTGACAATGTTTTCCCAGCTAAAGAATAATTACAACTAATTTAGATTTTCTTTGTTTTTTTATCATTTACAATATTATTTAGTTCTACAGCACTTTATTATTAATACACTTTTATTGTACATTACATTTATCACAAATCCAGATTATAAAAAGTATCAAAGTTTGTGTGGTGAAGTGTAATTTCCATTAAAATGAAACCTTAAAATCTACCCACGAACTTTTCACAAAACATGCGCAACGCCTCTACTTCATCATTTTCTCTTAAACTTTCCTTTACCCCCCTAACAGAATTCATCATCAATTATAATTCTTCAACAATAAGAACCAAATCAATTAGAAACGGATTAACAACCAAGTTGCATAACCTGGGGGGGGGGAGCTGAGATTAAAAAAATACAACAACAGCAACAACAGTAACAACCATAAATGTACTATATGAAATATATCATCGTATGGCAATTATTCACTTATAGATCTTGAAAAACTAAATTGAACCAAAATAAGACCATTTTGATTTTTTATATTGTCCGTTTATTCCTCCCAGAAATTAACACAATCACCTGGTGGATAAAATTTAATTCACTGTAATAGAGAAGAAAAAAACCACAACCGTAGATTCGGGAAACACAAATGATCACATCTGTAAGTGTATGAATACGTGTACGTTGTTCACATATCTAACTTTTTTAGTTTACATATATGGTTATTGCAAAAAAGAGAATTTTGTACTATTTTTCAATTATACTTTGGATTTTGGTTAATTTCATATGTAATATTTTATATTTTTCTTGTTTCACTTTTTTTATCTTTCTGAAGTCTCCTTGAATTGTGGTATATCTAATAATCTTCGATAATGTAATGCAAAGCCTAATTCTATACACTAACCAAAATTTCATCTTGTTGCTAATGTCAATTAATAATACAAAATAATACGTGATATTAAGTTCTTTAGATCATCACATTCATGTTGTCAAAATTCGGCATTATTCATTTTAAACCTCTCATCAATAACCATAACGACAGCCACACCTTTATCTACTTTTTAAATTAAGTTCCGTTTAAAGATCAAAAACACATGTATATGAAATAATAGAAAACTACTAATTACCTATACAAATTTAGTTTTTCAAGACATCAGCAAATTGACCTTTAGATGGTTTAGCGTTAGATTTTTCAACCTTAGCAGAACCCAATTTTTCAGCAGCGTAAGCTTTAGCGTATGGGTTCAATCTCAACAAGACTTGTTTGTTCTTCAATGGGTTCTTCTTCAAGACGTGAGATTTCTTTTGGGATTTTTCACCAGCTGGTCTAACAACGGCTTGAACTTCAGCAGAGTTAATAATTCTGGTAACATCAGCGTTAGCGATGATGTTAGCTGGTAAGGTGTAACCAGTTTTGATGGATTTGGTGGAGTCAGAACCGTAGACAGAGTCCAAAGATTCAAAAGCACCTTGGGTCCAGATAATAAATCTACCCAAGTGAGCACCTGGAGCCAATTGCAACAAACCCAAGTGTTTAACAGAAGCAGTTTCAACACCTGGAACGTTTCTCAAAGCCTTAACGATACCATTGTCTTGAGCATAGACAACCAATGGACCTCTTCTTTGAGTGAATCTTCTACCTCTCAATTTACCCTTACCAGCTCTCAATTTCTTAGATTTGATGACCTTAACGACATCTTTGTGAGCACCGACAGCCTTCAAGACAGCAACAGCGTCTTTAGTCTTGGTAACAGATTCAAATTCGTTGGCAACAACCAATGGCAATTCTTTAACTTGTTCAACTCTGTGACCTCTGGCTAAGACCAAAGAAGTGACAGCAGAAGCAGCAATGGCAGAAGCAGTAGCATAACGTTTTTCGTTGTGGTTAACTTTGACATTCCATCTTCTCCAAGTTTTGGTTGGAGCAAACATACGACCACCTCTACACATGTTACCAAAAGCAGCTTGACCGGAACGGTGAGTACCACTACCACCAACTCTTGGAATTCTGGCAACAGCTCTACCGGTACCCCAAGATTCAGCAGAAGTTTGGTGACCAGCGTTTTCAGCAACAGCGTAAGCTTGTCTCTTGTTCTTGTTAACTCTAACGAAAACAGAGTGGACTAAGTCTGGTCTGACTGGAGCAGAGAAAACAGCTGGCAATGGTAATTGGGCGGAACCTTGTTCACCTTTAACGGAAATAACAGAAACTTGTGGTCTGGAAGACATCTTGATGTAGATTAATGATGAAGAAAGAAAAAAAAGGAAAAGAAAGGGAAGAGTTTGAAAAATTTAATGGTGAAAAAATTTTTTTTTTTTCTTCTGTATTTCCACCACATCAAAATTGTAAAGCTCAGGTCGTGCGCGCACAATTAATTTTTGCACTTCATCCATGTATACAGGAACAATCCCTCGGAAGTAAATAAAACACGTGACATTGAGCCTCGCAATTAAGTTTATTACACAATTTCTGATTTTTGGTTTCTCTTTGTTTAATTATTCCGTTTCAAGATAAACTATACAAATTATAAGATAAAAACTAAAGTGGGAAATAAAAGAAAAAAAAAAAATATGAAAAACTAAAGTATACCCAAGTAGCTTAACAACAAGAGTTGTTATTAACAGTTTGATTACGATTTAAATCGATTCTTCTTGTCTCTGGAACTTCCTGAATAGCAATTTTATCTGAAAGTTTTCTAGCAATAGCTTCAAAAATTTCGTGAACAACTTCACCCGATTTCGCAGAACATTCAAAAGAAATCAAATTTTGTTCAGTAGCATATTCAGCCACATCATCTTTATCAACCTCTCTTTCTTCTTGTAAATCTAATTTATTTCCAACTAAAGCTATGATTATTCCATCATTACTGGAATTTTTCCTTAATTCTTCAATCCAATCTTTAGCTCTTTGAAGTGATGGTGATTTGGTAATATCATACACCACAATAGCAGCATGTGAATTTCTATAATACATAGGAGCTAATGATTTATATCTTTCCTGACCTGCAGTATCCCATATTTCAAACTTAATCGTAGTCTCTGATTCTGGGATAGTAATGCTTTGAGTTAAGAACGCCGCACCAATAGTAGATTCTCTTAAATCATCAAAACTATTCTTAACAAAACGATGAACTATTGATGATTTTCCAACAGCACTTTCTCCTAAAAGAACAAGTTTGAATTGTGAAAATTTCTTATTACTATCAGATTTAGACATTGTATTATTAATTATTGTGTTCGTATCGATTCGTAGATAGTGGTAACGGTATGCCGGAATCGATTATAGTTAATTTTTTTTTTTTTTTTTGGGTTGCCTTTCTCAATTTTGTCTTCTTGTTCTTTTATTTTTTTTTTTTTTTTTTATGATTGATTGAACTGTATTGTACTATAATTGTTGGTGTATTTTTATTAAAAAGGGAGGAGAGATGTCACGTGCAGCTATGATGAAAAATATACTGTATGAACAAAAAAAAAAAAAAATAGAATAAATACAATATAATTTACTTAAACTACTTTCATTATTTACAAGATTTGGGAAAAATTAATACTTAAATAAATGATTTACTTCTCTTCTGTCTGATTTATTTTTCTTCAATTTTAGCCAAGATTTCTTTATCAGTGAACAACAAGTATTCTTCTTCACCAACTTGAACTGGGTTACCACCATAAGATGGTAATAAGACTCTGTCACCTTCTTTAACAGTAACTGGAGTAATTTGGCCAGTGGTCATGTTGGTGATACCTGGACCAACAGCAATAACAGTGGCTTGGTTTAATTTTTCTTGATTCTTTTCTGGGATGTAAATACCGCTGGCAGTTTTAGCAGCCGGTTTAACTCTTTGAACTAAAACCCTGTCAAATAATGGTTTTAAAGACTTAGCAGATCTGATTATTGAGGACTAATTCATAAATTGTTAGTAATTTGTTCATTAGATTACTAATATATTCCCTTTTCACATACCATTGTTGTTCGGATATAGCTTCGTTTGGCAAATATGGAGAAACAGGAAGAAGTAATCAATTGAAATTTTTTTTTTCTCTGTTCATTTTCATTTTTTTTTTTTTTTTTTCGTCTTTCTCCAGTCGGGGATTGTTCAAATTTTTTTGTCCCCCATAGAAAATGCTAGAACATTTCCGATTTACACGACTGTACTTGTACATGTGTTACAAACATTGGTAGCGTTTATTTAATAAACTCTTATATACACACACACACACACCTTTGATTAACTTAAGTATCTATCTAATGGTTCACCCAAAACATTTTCAATAACTCTAACCAAACCACGTCTAACCTCCATTTCGACCTCTTCATCATCATCTTCCAATAATTCAGCAATGTATGGTACCAAAGTTGGCAAATAAGTCAACCATTGTTCACCCATTTTTTGGAAAATAGTTTTCAAGGAACGAATAGTCCAAATCTTTGTTGATGATGAATTTTCATTTTCATTGGAAATAAATTTGATCAATCCATGAACTAAAGTTTCATTATATTCTTCTGAAGAAACATTAGTAACAAATGTACTGATGGCTTTTACCAAATATTTACCAATGGATTCTTCAATATTAGATAATTGTTCCAATAATGGGAAACAAATACTATCAAATCTACCTTGTTGTGACCAGTAATCATCTTGATCAAATTTAAAAGAGGTAGTCAAAGAAATCAAGACGAGTCTTCTCAAATTCGTGGCCACAAGCTTACCATCAGAAAACCTCTTCAATAATACTGAGGTTGAATCCAATAAGTATGAATAGTAAGAAGTAATAATACTCTTTAATTCATCTTGAAGTTTGTTAAAGAAACGGAAGAATGCAGATAATCTAGAAACTTCACTCGATTTTAATGTAGCACCTTCACCTTCAACAGCCCATCTGACCAAATTTGCAAATAATGGACGGAAACTCTTGTCATTTAATTTCATAACAAACGCAATAGAACATCTATGGAACAAAGCTTCCAATTCATGAATGGTATTAGAGTCAAACTTATCATCGCTATCTTCTGAATATTGTCTGAATTCAAAAGCACTAATTAGCCATTTCATAAACAATGTAGATTGAGTTATGGCCTGTTTCTTTTCCATCTTATCAATAGTAGACTGCATAGCTTCCAAGAACAAGGTAATATTATCAGCATTGTCATTAGTATAGAATCCTTTGGTAATCCAAACATTACACAAAGATTTCAAAACTTGTGCCAAATCCATATGATCAACAATCAAGTTCAAAATACTTGATCTGATTTGATCTTCAATTAAATCACTTGACAAAATAGTCAACAACACGGAATCCAATGTGGTTGTCATAAATGCAGGAATCTTCTTAATATAACATGACAACAAAACCAACACAGAACCTTGAACTAATTTTGAGATTTCACTATCATCCTTTGTGGTAGTCTCCCAGATCTTAAGTGCTGGTGGAACCACTTTAGGGAACAAACCAAGCGTCTTAACTCCCAAGGCATTAACAATACTAGTAATTGCATTGATAGCAGCAATGATAATTTCCGGCAGTTCATTCAATAATCCACGATCAGTGGTAATAGCACCCAATGAATCAATAAGAACTTTAGAAATATCCGCATTAGCAAATTCAGTACTTGATGAACCAAATTTATTAACAATAGTTGAGAAAGCATCCAAGTATGATTGTTGTAATTCGACATCAATGTTCTTCTTAATCCCCTTGAGTAATATTGGTAACAAATTGTTAATAATTGAATCAAAAGTAGTCTGATCACAGGTAGCAACATCCAATTCTGTTTCAAACTTTCTTGATGCCAAAATTGCATAGTTTCTGGCAACCTTAATAGACAAAGAGTCAGATAAGGTTTCAATATCCAAGGAAGAAACAATCGAGTCAACAAAATAATTCAATGGTAACAAATCCAATAAATCACCTAACAACGCGTACAATTGGGTACATAATTTATTATCTTGGTGCACATGGGTGAAAGTATCCAAACTTGACAAGGCAAAAGAGGTGACTTCTCTGAACTTACTCAAAACCAAGTCTTTATCTTTTTCATCATCAATTAAAACCAAAGCCATCTTGGTTTTCAAGGATGAGACATCAAATCTGTTCTCGGAATGAAGTATTCTGATCAAGAATTGCAACAAGTCAATACGCAATTGAGATAAACCAGAATTACCCAAACTAGCAATCATGCTGCCAAAGATTGCACGAGTGTTCAAAGCATCAAATTCTTCAGAACCTGGCTCGAGTTGGCTAATTGGAATTTGATTCCATAATTTGGTGAATTCTGAAATTCCATGTAATTGCTCTTCAGCAGAAAAGGCTCTCATATAACCTTGAACAAAGTCAATAATAGCATCAATTTCGCTAATTTTGTCTTTGAGAACATTATTGGCAAACTGTTGACCCATTAAAAATAAGATAATGTGCATAGTTAAGTCACAACCCAAAGTCTTTGACAAGGAAACAAATAACTTGATACGACGGTGTCTTGGAATATGAGGGAAGGCAGTGGTAAAACTAGCTAACAAAAACTCAATTTCATTGGATACAGAAGTAGTTCCATTAGTAGCCAATGCCGGAATGACCTTTGCAACTGTTTGTTGTAAAGCAGAACTGGAAAATTCATCATCTTGTCTAATAGTGTGGGCACCCATAAATGTGAAAATTGGCATAACTGAATGTAAAATGATCTCTGGAGCCAATGATGCCAACTCGGAAATGACCAATAATAATCTATTTTGCACTTGTGGTGATTGAGATGCTCTAATAGAATTAACAATCAAATCTGCTCTAATGAAATTGGAATCAAACTTAACTTCTTTGGTGCTTGTTTTCAAATTAACAATACTCAAAAGCATACAATTTGCCAAAGTTTCTTGAGCATAAAGAACTGGTAAGTTTCCATCATTACCAAGATATTCCAAATCAGTCAAAATTTTGAACAATGCCTTTAACAAATCTGGACTGACAACATCTCTTTTCTTACGGAGACCTGATTCCAATACTTCCAATAAAACAGTAAGTTTTTTCAAATGAGTCAAAGCCATATTGTTGACTTCATCCCTAGCCATAGCTTGTCTAGCGGAATTAGATGATCTTCTTCTTCTTTTGGCTGGACCTTGTTCTGGCATTTGATCACCAATTTGGACACTTGACAAAGCTTGCAAGAACAATGAATTGTCCAAGTTTAGTTCTTGAAGGGTAGCCATTGGATCAAAATCAACCATATCCTCCTCAATCAAAAGATCAAGTAACTTGTTAACAATCTTTAATTTAGAATCAGTGGACTTAAATTTATCAAAAACATCAAGAACCCTGTTATTAACAGCAATTTGCAAATTACCAGAATTGTGTCCCAATCCCTTGCACAACCACTCGGCTTCTCTGAGAGCATTCTTATCGTTAGCAGATGATGAAGTACCTCCAACCAAGCCAACCATTGAAATTTCAACATTATCAAAAAATTCAACTTTTGCAATGTTGGCTTGTTCTATCCAAACATTCCTTTTGTTAAAGTATCCTTCGATATCGTCATCTAAAAAGAAGAATCTATCCTCTGTGCCAGTCCTGTTTGCTTCAGAAACAATTTTCCAACATTTAGTTTTTAAGACAATAGGCAAGAATGGCAAGGCCCATTGAGTAAGAATGAACAGTTTAAGGTAACGACCAATTTTAGATTTGCCACTCTTTGCTTTGAAAATGTTTTCAAACATAACATTGACAATTCTTGAAGGATCTAAAACAAAGTCCTTGACAACATCTTCATTAAGTAATTCGCACAACAACAAACTGTCTTGGAATGCTGGCAATTTCTTATCTTTGTGTTCGCCATAAATTTGACTTTCTAAAGCAAGTTTGCTGTCCATCCTTTTGTTTTGATGTATCTTGGATTTTATATCTGCAATCAATCTCAAAACCAGCGAAAAGCCTAATCTGATGGATTTGGAGTGGTCATACAAACCTAACAAAATGAAGGGAACCAACAAGTAGAAATCAGTTTGGCCATTTGAGGATCTCTTGATTTTGATTCGAAGTGCCTTAATAGCAGATAATCTAATGGATATTGGAACAGAAGGAGTTAATACAACTCTAATGATAAATGTAAAGCCGACTTCTTTAGACCCAAACACTTTATGTAAAAATGACAAAATAACAGAAACTTGCAATTTAACATCCGTAATTGACAATGTACTACTCAAGGTTTGTAATAAAGAATTGAATTCTGCATCATATTGGGAGTTGAAGTAACTTTGAGCAACAGATTTCAATTTTTCTTCATCAATATTCTCTAAAGCATCAACATTTTCATTTGCAATATCTTCTTCTTCAGCATCATCGACAATAAACTCGCCATCGTCATCTTCCTTCTTTTGAATAAGTACTGACATAAGTTTCAATTCCAATTCATCTATTTTTATACCTTCTTGTTCAAGAATGGACAAAAATAAACCCAGGTTGATCTTGATAAGAAATTGTACGATTTCCACTAAACTGGTTCTGATGGCTTCATCTTGGGTAATAACATTGGCAAATACAAGCTTAGCGGTTGCTTCAAAAAATGGCTTATAAGATAAATCAATAAAGTCCACTAATTTATAAGATTGTGGCGATGGGAAAGTGGAAACCATATAAAACATTAAAAGTCTACTTAAATTGTAGTTTTCAGAATGCAAATCTTGTAATGCATCAAATTTGAAATCTTCAAACTTTAATTTGTTAAAGCAATCCAATGGTTCCAAGACACCTTGATAACTATTCCACAATTGTGCCAAAACGATAATAGTTTGTTTGAAGAAACCCTTGACAGAATTCTTGTCTTCTAAAATTGAAACAGTCAATGATTTTATAATTTCAACGGAAAATGGGATGATAGAAGAAAGAACGGAAACAATGGAATATGCAGTCAACTTCAAGTCGGAGTTGATTGATGATGAATATCTTGATTCCTTTTGTGGTAATAACATCAACCCAATAGTCTCAAGAACAACTGGTACATGCTTTTCATTCAATTCATTGATGTTTTTTGAGTGTGATGCCAACACTTGAACGGTATTAGACAAGTAGAAGACCAACTGTTCTTTATAGACAGTGTGGTTCTTAATTTGATCGTCCAAAAATTTGCTATATAAATTGAAAAAATGGAAATCGTTATAAAATGCCTTTAATAAAGAACTGGAAGGTGGATTTTTCAACAACTCTTTGTAACCGACCACCCATTCAAATATTTTTGGGAAATTTTGCTTTGGAATAACATTCAAAACTTTAATGAACATTGGCTGTTGGTAGTACGGTAATGCAGCCAATACCATAACTTCAGCATTGTGAATATTAGCATGAAATCTTCTCACTAACCACTCTACTGCTTTCAATGAGGAAGTTAAGCCATAGTATGGTCCAACCAAAGTTAAAAATGCATCAATGTTTTTATTCAACTGATCAGTAACTTCTTTAGATTGCAAGTTTCTATCCAAAGTAACAGATGTTTCTGAAAACAAAGTTTGTCTAAACTTATTGAATCTGGAATCCAATTCACATAAATCGTCTAAACCTTCAGATGCAATATCATAGATATATTCATAATCTTGCCCTGCGGCAACTTTAGGGTCAAAAATCAAAGAACGTGAATGTAACTTTGATCTTTGTTTTCTGTCCAATGCAATAGACGCAGTCTTTTCATTAATAGACTGTAACTGCGACGCTAAACTAGACATGGTTGTTGGTTTTATTGTTTTAGAATATGTCTAGAATATTTGAAATATGTATAATTCTTTTTATTTTTTTTTTTTTTTTTTTTTTTTTTTTATTTTATTCATGATGAGATGCGTTTGTTTTTTCACTTGTCGAAAACTGAGTATCACAATAATTTTTGCATCTACTCGAAGCAATGGTAACTCCAACACGAACTTACCCATACAAGTCTATGAAATTCTAAATAATCACTAATGATTTTATAAATGGGATGTCCTATTAATAAATTTAGTTTACTTTGATTGCTCTTAATTAGTGGCATCCGAAAAGTTATTCAGCATTATTGGGTTCGTCATGAAAAGCTTACAAAAATACGCTGGCAACTGGATTGTACATGTCTGTGAAATTACTAATGCGTATGAAATTGAACAGACTGCACTATTAAGGTGATTTTTCCTGGTACTTTAATTATTCCGATAACAATAGTTTCCAATAAAAATACCAAATCAGCTACAAGGATATTTCTATGGACTAAATTTATAAACCGAATAAACACATTTGCTTTACAAATACAAAAAATTGAATACAAAACAGTATGTATATATAAAATGAATCTCTTAACAAATCCAGAACCAGATTCTTTCCATGAAGTTCTTTGGAACAGGAACAACATACTCAACTTCTTCTTGTTCAATTTCATCCAAGTGAGTAATCAAGTCAATGCTTTCAATTGGAACGACCCAATCAGTTTCACCAAGAACCATACGAGAATATATGACGTGACCAAAGTATAAGGCAACAACGATTGGCAAAGTGATATAAGCAGCTAAGAAATCACCAATATTGAAGTCAAAGAAAACAGCATAACCGTTTGTAATGATGACAATCGTCAAGAAGATAACAACAAAGTAAGCGCCATATGGAAGTAACTTTGATCTGTAAGGAAGTCTATCCATGAGTCCATTCAAAATAACAGCTTTTTTCCAACGAATGTATGCAACACCAACAGAAGCCCAACCAATAAAACCAGAAATGGTAGAAAGGTTAGATAACCATGTGAAAACAGTGGCGGATGATGAAGAGACATTCAAATAGGCCAATAAACCAAAGACAGAAGATACAGCAACAGAATAGTATGGAACACCATGCTTGTTGACTTTTGCAAAAATCTTTGGAGCATTACCACGTTCAGCCATGGAATACAACATTCTGGAACTAGAGTACAAGAAGGAGTTACCAGCGGAAGTAGCAGATGACAAAATGGCAGCGTTAATAATATGATTCAAAACATGAATACCAGCATTTTGAATACCAATGACAAATGGAGAAGCAGAAGCATCATAACCAGTACCAATCAATCTTGGATTCTTAGAACTAACAATGACACCAATGATAAAACTACCGACAACATAAAAGAAAATCAATCTGTAGATGAAACGACGGGCAGCTCGACCACCATTTTGTCTTGGACCGACAGTTTCACCAATGGCAGTAGAAAGTAATTCTGGACCACAGATAAACGAGAAGCCAGATTTGATAATAGCAGTCCAAAACCCCAAGAATCTACCAGTTGATCCTCCAGTTAAGTGTTCAGCAAATGCTAAACCTCCTTTCCAGTATCTAAAACCTAATCTGTCATGGTTTGGACCACCGCCAAGCATAATGATTAAACCGAGTAGAATCAAGATAACAAGAACAACAACTTTGATCATAACTAAACAGTATTCAGTTTCTCCATAAAACTTAACTGGCAAGAAATTCAAAACAATAATAATGGCAAGAAGAATAGAGATCCAGGCTGCAACCGGTACAGCATCAGTCCAATATTGAATAAGCATAGAAGCTGCAGTTACTTCGGCACCAATAAGGATACTAAATGAGTACCAGTAATTATAACCTACAGCAAAACCAAATGAAGGAGAAAGATAATCGTTAACATAAGCAATTGGACCATTACCTGGGATAGGACGGAAAAGAACAATTTCAGCAAAGTATTCCATAACACAATAGACAACGACAGACATGATCATGAACGCAAGCAAGAAGCTAACAGGACCACAAGTAGCCAAAATCAAACCGGAACCAAGAAATAAACCAGTACCAATGGAACCACCAAGGGCAATCAAGGACAAGTGTCTACTTTTAAGACCTCTTGAAAGTGTCTCATCACCCATGATAGGGTCTAATGCGGTTGACATGACATGTTCAACCTCTTTTCCATTATATTGGACTTGTTTTTCATCATCAAAAGAACGAGACCCCGATTCATTAATCGAGGTAACAGATGTGATTAAGTTAGCTTCTTTTTCTCCCATATTGAATAGTTCGAACTTGTTGATGGTTTAATTTAATAAAAATCCACACAAGCTCTGGGGATTGCAGTATCATTTTATAGCCTGGAAATTTTGCAAAAATTCATATCTTCCGAATATGGCTGATACTATCGAAAAAAGCAACATGGTCTACAAAATCTAATTAGCAAAAGAATCTTAATAATCTAGAAGGTCATTTCCTGTACATAACGTTTTAGCAAAACATACGAGAATTGTGCTTATCTGTATATTAAAATTTTCTTAGCGCCGTTTACAATTTAGACACGCCTGATACATATGTATTACTTTAACCATGATATACTTATCAATGTGCTTAACAATATTAATTAATTACTAGAGGATTGTGCATAGTCAAACTTGACCGTTATTTCTGACTGGTTGTTGTTTGTTTCAATATCAATTTTTTTTTTTTTCTTTTGGCCCACTCAGCCCCATCTTTTGCTTCCATACCACTTTAAAAAATTCCATTTTCTTTGTTAGTGTAATTTTACGTCAATCAGCTATTAAATTAGTCTAGACAAGACTATCTAGAATTAAATTATCATAATTCCATGACTTAAACTTTATTGCTCGTACATTGACAGTGTTCGTGATTAATTTTTTCTTTCTGTTGCAATTGTCGGCCGAATGAGGAAATAAATCTTTGTCTTTTTCCGCTTATCAGAATGCCGATGATTTTCTATTTTCATTTTTAACTGATAGCTTATCTATAACTGAAGAATTTATCATTTGCATAAGCGACAATTACCTATTTTGTTCTTTTGTATTTCCAGAGATATTATCCGGTCAGGTGTATGTCGGGATATTCTTGTTCCTTTTAAAATATCTCAAAGGAGTTCTTTCAAAATTATTTCACCCCCCCCAAATTGTGGAGTAAATGAACAGACAAAACATGTAGACCAGTATGAACATTATTTGTTCAATTTCTGAATTTGTGGAGTACAACACAGTTTGAGATGTAACCACGCGGATCTAGTTAAAACTGTGAACTACATTGATAGTGTTCTATATGTTGAGTTTGCCGTATAGCTTTTGCTACTTGCATTGCATTTGAAGAGACAAGGTGTTTTCAATAACCATTATATCAGGTTGTGTGCCGCAATGACATAAAAAAGAATTATTTCTTTTCATCTTTTAGATATTATTCGCCACAATATAACGGAATTTTTTTTTCTGGGCATTAAATTTCGAGTGTGCTACATCTTTTAAAATAAAATAATTGACTGGTTAGCTTTATTTACAACCTAAAAAATAGTACTACAGAGCCCTAGAGAACCACGTTATTAGCCGACGATCATTTACGAATGAGCTCTAAAAATTTCCTAATTTGGATTTAATTTCGAATCGGGTTTCTAGCTCCGATTTTCTCCCTCCTTTCATACTATCTCTGTATTTAACTGCAAAACATTAAAAAAGACAATACTTAGTATCTGCAATCAACAATCTATCATGTTGTGGTATCGTAGAAGGCTTGTAGACCTTGATCAAATCCTTGTTCCCATTCCCAAAGAAACTTCAGTCTTTTTTTGTATGCTTCAGTCTCTTGTAATCTAGAACGTTTCCACGACTTCTTCTTTCCAATTTTCGAACCATTGAATCTGACAAATGCATCAGCATCAGCATCCTTCCAAGTAACTGTAAACCCATCTTTGAAATTACCATGTTCGTATTTACCGTTGGGATCTTGATTATCCCAATAGTTTACATGCCCATCGTGAGCATTCTTTAATTTTTCTTCAAGTTGCTCTTGCGATGGTTCGTTGCTTGGAATTGGTTGCAGAAAGTGAATTGTAATTAGACTTTGAATTGGCTTTTTTTATAAAAAGAATGAGTTGCAACTGAACTTGAAATTGATGAAATGTGTGAATTAAAGTTGTTGTACGTAATAACCCAGGATTCACGGAACGGAAAATTTTTGCTGCATCAAATTTAAAATATGATATTCTTATTCATATATTGGTACAGCTTAGAACTAAAAAAAAATAATCAATTTAATAATAATAACATACACATATAAAACGAAACCAAATAGCTATAATCTATTTCTCTTTCTCTGACATATTGTATTCATGTCTTGTTCAACCTCCTATTCTTGTCTTTCCAACCATCGAAATCAATTAATGCTTGCATACAACCCCATTCTGTGATTTTATTCTGTAACCATACCAAATTAACTGGTTTTGTCAAATAATCATTACAACCGGCAGTCAAGGCATTCTTCTTATCGATCGAACTATTCGAACTTGCAGTTAAGGCAACAATAATAACAGGTGATCTAAATACCTTGTTATCCAATTTCTCTTTATCATCAATTTCATTAGTATTATTTAATTCGTTTTTGTCAAACACTCCAATTTTGTTCATTTTCTCCAAATTACGAATTTCCTTTGTGGCTTCGATTCCTGACTTTACTGGTAATTGAATATCCATCAACACCAAATGAAAACCTCCTTGTTTCCATTTATCAATGGCCTCTTGTCCATTCTTAGCAATCTTATAGTGAATCTTTCTCTTTCTCAAAAATGCTCCTAAAATAGCTTGATTGATTGCATTATCTTCAACCACCAATACCGATATCGAGGGTAAAACTTTATCCGTTGTAGAATCACTTGATTTGGGAGTACCAGCAAGACTTGCGGTACCATTGTTACTACTGCTAAGCTTTGCCAATGGTAATGGAGCAGGTTTGTGTTTTGGTTTTGGTTTAGGTTTTGTTTTCGTTTGATCATCACGTTGCTCTTGATTTGGCTTTTGTTGTTGTTCATCAAATTCGTTTTCTCTGGTCTCAGATTCACGATCTTGTTTGGTTTCGAAATTAGTATCTGTTTTTTCAACGTCAACTTGCTGCTCACCATCTTCTTGTGCAGCATTTTCATTGATAGTTTCTGTCATGTCATCCTCCGAGAATCTTGTCTTGTGGTTACCATTGTTTGCTAATGAAAAATTTCTAGGTAGTAATAATACAGCCAGTGGATTATTACCTTGTTGCTGCGATTGCTGCTGTTGACCATGTTGCAGTTGTTGAGGTTGAATAAGGTTGGAAACTGGAGAATACACTGGATTGGAGTACGAACGTTTGTGAGAAACGGGGGAATTTCTTGATCCTAAAGCTGATGGTGAAACCGATCTATCTTTATTTAGGTTGCTACCCAGGTGGACACCTCTTGTCATTGGATACACTTTATAATTTGCCATTCTTGCACTATTCGGTTGTATCGGTTGTGGATGTTTAACTCCTTGAGATCTATTAAAATTAAACCCACCCAAACTTAAATGGCGTTCACCTGCAAGACCGCTACCATTAGAATTATTGACATTATGCATTGCTGATATTGGTGTTGGTGGCTGTGCTTGACTATCATCTGTATAGGTTGGGGTTTCTACAATCAATGCTTCATTCATTGACATTCCATTTGGATAATAATGATCCAAGATGTGCCACACATTTTGGTCAGGTTCCAATATTAAATAACTTTCATATGGTCGGCCATTATTGTTATTGCTAACCCGATTCACACTTGGTGAAACTGGTGGTCTTAAATTACCTAGATCTATTTGGATCATCAAATCGGCAGCATCGTCAAATCTTCCTATACTATTTGGGTACTTATTAATAACGGCAGATTTCAAATCGTCCACAATATCGTTGACATGCGAGAAAATAGTCGTCGGATTGCCTTGTGATTTTCTTACCCAAACTCGTCGTGGTGGCAAATTGGCTTGTATAACCTCACTGGTAGCTGAATTCAATGATGAACTCGAATACTCATCATTACGATCTCCACCACCTCCTTTTCCCTTCTTGTCGACTTCTATTTTAGGAACCAGAGAATCGGTTACTAATGCCTTCTTGAATTTATTCAGTGGCACACTGATTAATGCTGGCCCTGTTTGAGATGTAGCTGCCACAGCTGCTGCAGCTGCTGGATTTGGCCCAGAAGAATTTCCCTGACTTGTATTTGTTGTTGCTTGTAACGGTCCTGAGGTTGATGATGTCATTTGCTGTAACCGTGATATTTGTGTGAATGATTGCGATCTCTTACCATATGAAGGAGCGTAACCAGTGTTAAATAGACTATTCATTTAGATCACAAGATATAGAACACACCTAAATTTTTTCTGTGTATTGTTGATGTGGAATGGAATTAGCAACGCTATAGGAATTTTAGAGAATCACATAAAAGACAAAAACTTTTGGCCAAAATTGTTTTTTTTTTTTTTTGTTTTGGCTGTGCAGATGATAAAAAAAAAAAAAAAAATCATAAAATAAAGGCGGAAATCCACGAAATATTGTAAGGTCAACACAAAGCCTAGGAGCTTTTATGGTTTTTTTTTTTTTTTTTTTTTGAGTCAAGCTACACTACATAACAAGTTGGTTGATATACACATTTATTTCAATAAACAATTACTTAAAGATCGCTAAACTAAAGTCATTCCCAATCATCTTCAGCATCACCGGCGGTGTCAGATTGTTTCTTATCTCCACTTTTCGTTGAACCTTTAGTTGTTTCAGACTTCTTTGTATTTTCTGTTTCTTCTTCATCTTCCTCGTTTTCGTCTTCGTCATCCCAAGTGAATTCCTCTTCTTCTTCTTCATCGTCGTGGTTACCATCCTTCTTTGAATTATCTTTCTTTTCTAATAATTCTTTTCTCTTCTTTTCTTGGTCTTTCAATTTATCATCATTCTTAAAGTATCTGTACCAGAATACATTATAGGAAACCTTAACCGGCACCAAATCATTCATGGTTTTTGTTAACGTATTCGGGTACTTTTCCAACAATTCACTTATTTCTTTAGTCTTACTATCCGCGTTGAATAATTTAACCTCTTCTTTCACATCCAAACCTTCACTAAGGTAAAAACTTTCGGTGGTATGTAAATTCAATAAATCTGTTTCATATCTAGTAGTACCGTAATTGTTATATTGATTTAATGATGAATTAAATACAACATCTTTCTTAGTTTCTTCGCCTACTTCATTTTCCTCTGGACCAACAGAAACAATACTAGACAAAAAGGAAGTGAAGTTGCCAAAGTATTTGCTTGCTTCGTTTTCAACAATCTCCAATTTGGAATCTAACAAATCCAATGCTTTGTTAGCTGACTTAGTAAAATCGTCAAGGGAAACTTGCTTCAAACTCTCTTCAATCTTCTTCAAATTTTCCTGTACATGTAATTCATTAGTCTTTTCATTCAATGATTTTCTAGTATTGTTCAATTGTTCAATTAACTTTTGTTTCTGTTCTTCTATTTTAATCTTTTCAACGTTTTTAGAAGCATTCGACCATAACTCTTGAAATTTGGTTTCAACTAATCCATAGGCCTTATCAATCTCAGACTCTAACTTCTCAATTGTTTCTTCCGTTTTAATGGTGGCTGCATCATGTTCAACTGGTGGCTTTTCGTCAGTTGTACTCGTAACGGTGGTAGATTCGGTAGTTTTAGTAGGTTCTTGAGTGGCGACTGGGTCTATATAATCCATCTTTGTGTGGTGATACGAATATAATAGTTGAGACTAGGAAAAGTGGGAAAATAAATTATTGTGTGGTTTACGTATGCGGTTTGTCTATCTTTTTTTTTTTTTTCTTCTTTTTTTTTTCGTGTGTTTTTTTGGGGTTGGTGTGTTTACTTGGCAAAGACAAAAGGCCGACGGTGATAGGATTGTTAGTTCTCAAAATATGATACAAGTATACATCAAAGAGACAAAGCTAGTTTATTGAAAATATATGTTAATAGTGTTCAATCAAACGCATAATTTTTTAGATCTATGGAAAGATTTCATTTTTTTAGCAATAATTAAATGACTCAAATAATGGTTACCCCCCTAGTACGGATCTGGTAATAAACGTATCGGAGATATTGATGCGACAAAACTTGAAAAATTCTCAGTATTTAATTAAACAAAAACATCCTTTACTTTTATTCCCCAGTATTGTCTTATTTTTCTTTCTTTCTTTCTTAACAGTACTGATCATGAGTGGATCAACTTCAATAAAGAATTGTTTGGTCACAATCAAGAATGCCAAATTCAAGAAAGATACGTTGGCGAAAACGCCATTCATTTATTCAAATCCTATATCTGATATACATATCTACTCCCCTTCGGTAAACCCAAAGTCATCTACTTGGGCGGTTACTGGAAGTACAAAAACATATATGTTAAAAATTTTAGCTGGTGAATTCATTCTGTACCCACCACTTTCCAGAACATACCCATTAATTAATGATTCACCCACACAATTACTGTTTTTGAATTTTAGAGATGCATCAGGATTAGATAAAGTACATATGTCTGCCAGATATGAAACATATTCGTATAAGGGTAAATTAGAAATGCTGGACGATGTTAATTCTGTATATAATTATGTCACTGGGTTGAACAACTATAATACCAAGAATAAGAATGTCAATACTGAGTTTGTGGCCAGTTTGTTGAAATATTTTAATTTGTCTCATTTGCAGAATAAATGGATCAACAGTTTAAGTAATGGTCAATTGAGGAGGGCCCGAATTGCCAAATCTTTGATGACGAAACCAAAATTGTTACTCATTGATGATCCATTTTTAGGTTTGGATCCAATAAATACCAAGAGTGTCAGTGACGCATTGGAGACGGTTAGCCAAGAATTGGATATAAGCGTGGTTCTTGGTTTAAGAATACAGGATGATATTCCCAATTGGATTGAAAGTTTGTGCTATGTGGATGAAACTGGAGTCAAACTCGCTGGAGAGAAGGAGACTATTTTTTCAGAGTATCAAAATTTAACCACTACAATTGAATCTTCCCATAAAGCTAATGAATCTCGTCACAAGAAGCATTCAAAGTTGGTTCCTATACCAACAGAATATTTTGACAAGAATGATTTACATATTGAGTTTCAGAATGCGTCTGTTGCTTATAAGAGTTTGGTTATCTTTGACAACTTCAATTGGAGAATTCCTCAAGGTAGTAAATGGAGAATCCTGGGAGATAATGGTACCGGTAAGACTACATTGTTATCGATCATCACAGCTGATCATCCTCAATCCTGGAAATCAGTTATATCAGTTTCTGGTCAGTTGCGAAAAACTGGATGTGGAGTAACTTTCTTTGATATAAACAACAGAATTGGGATTTCATCACCAGAATTACATGCATTAGTTCCCCAACACACAAAAACTATGAAGGAAATTATCTACAATGGTCTAGTGAAAAACGTTGGCAATTCGAATTTTTTGTTCAAGGGCAATCCAAATAATATATCAGAAACGAGTCAAAAGTATTTAAGTCATTTCCAAGACAGACTTGATAAATATGGGGATACAATGTTTAATGAATTATCAATGACAGATCAGAAATTGACATTATTTTTAAGAGCTATTGTCAAAGAACCAAAATTATTGATTCTAGATGAAGCGTTCTCATGTATGGATGATGAAGAGGTAATGGTTAGATGTCACAGGTTGATTGAAAATGATTTAAAAAATACTACTGTGATTTCCATTGGACATTTACAATGGGAGTTGGCCAACTATGATTATATGATACAATTAATCAACGATAATAATCAAAGAGATTACAAAACATTTAAGGTTGAATGGTCAGAATAGGGGAGAGAGAGAGAGAGAGTTTGAGATGGAAAAAAATTATATACACAAGCAAACAAACAATACTTTTCGGGGTTAATGGGAAGTATTGTGCTTTGTGTATCAAATATATAGAATTAGTCGTGTACTTTTTTATAAACCTGTCGATATTTTTTTTTGTATGACAGTGAGCAAAAAAAAGAACAGTAACAATAACATTAACAGTAACGCGACAGTTTTTGAATTTGTACATTTTTCCAGAGACGAAATACAGTAAAAAAGAGAAAAAGAAAAACTTTCTCCTTTTTTTTTTTTTTTCCACGATCAATAACGGAAGAGAGAAAAATAGTGGTGTTTTTTTTTTTTTTTTATTTTTTCTTTCCAGCCATTTTCCATAATTTCTATTCATCAAAATTGTTTTCAATATCCTGAAGAATATCAAACCGTTGTTTCTTTTTGTATATAGAGAAAAATAAAAATAATAGGTTGAACAATCATCTTTCCATTACCAAGGCCGTTGAAATTGTTACATTAAAGTATATTTCGAACCTTTTATTCATTTAGACATTCGCTTTTTGTTATTGTTTATCAAGCACATTTTCATTCATGACATCAGCCACAACACTAGAAAAAGAGGAACCCACATCTAAACATTACACCAAATCTATTCCCAATGCCCCAGAAGATAATAGACCTTTAGATATTAGAAGTAATTTAGAGTATGGTAAGTTAACATCGAAGGATTATCTTTATGTCTCCAAACATCCCGTTGGTGAACCTTTACCAACACCAATAGATGATGAGCCACCTTATGCCATTTTAATATCTACTTATATATGTTTCTTGATATTAATTATAATTGGTCATATTCGTGATTTTTTTGGTAAGATTTTCAAACCTGAAGAATACGCAGATTTAATTGAAAAGATGGGTATGCACCTTGGTATGATGGGTTTGAAAGTTTTTATGTGCGTAGATTGAAAACCAGAATTGACGATTGTTTTGCTAGACCTATCCATGGCGCCCCTGGAAGATATATCAAGTGTTTTAATCGTATAAGACAAGGTAAGACTGGGTATTTATATGATGGAACTTCCAAGGAATGTCTTAACTTGTCATCTTACAATTATCTTGGCTTTGCTCAATCTAGTGGTATTTGTACCGATTATGCTTTGAAATGTGTTGATGAATATGGTACTTCCAGTTGTTCCCCAAGACTTTACAGTGGTACTACTGATTTACATCGTGAATGTGAACGTGTTATTGCGGACTTTGTTGGAAAAGAAGATGCTATTATTGTCAGTCAAGGTTATGGTACGAATGCCAATTTCTTTGCTTCAATTGCTGATGCTAAAACTTTGGTTATTTCTGATGAATTGAACCATGCTTCTATTCGATTCGGGATTAGATTATCTGGTGCTTCTGTCAAAGTTTTCAAACATAATGATATGAAAGATTTGGAAAACCTCATACGTAATCAAATTTCCCAAGGTCAACCAAAGACCCACCGTCCATGGAATAAGATCATCATTGCTATTGAAGGTTTGTACTCGATGGAAGGTAATATGTGTAATTTGCCAGAGATTGTGAAAATCAAAGACAAATATAAGTGTTATTTGTTTGTTGATGAAGCACATTCTATTGGTGCGTTAGGTCCAGACGGTAGAGGTATTTGTGATTATTTCTCGGTTGATCCTGCCCGTGTTGATGTTTTAATGGGTACTTTGACAAAATCTTTTGGTGCTACCGGTGGTTATATTGCTGGTGATAAGGATTTTATTGCCAAATTAAGAATCAATTATATTACTCAAGGTTACTCTGAAGGTGTTCCACCACCAGTTTTAGGTCAAATTATTTCTTCTTTGAAAGTCATTAAAGGTGATTTAAACCCGGGTGAAGGTGAAGAAAGATTACAAAGAATTGCATTCAATTCACGTTATTTGAGATTAGGGTTGAAAAAATTGGGTTTTATTGTTTATGGTGCTGATGATTCTCCAGTTATTCCACTCTTATTATTTGTTCCCTCCAAAATGCCAGCAGTTTCAAGAATGCTTTATGATATGGGAATTGCAGTTGTCATTGTCAGTTATCCTGCCACTCCATTAATTAGTGGTAGAGCAAGATTATGTGTTAGTTCCGCATTAACAAAAGAAGACTTGGATTACGTATTAGAAAAAATGAGTGATATAGGAGATTTGATCTTTTTGAAATTCAGTAGTGGTATTGCTGGTGGATCGAAAATTCCAGGTGAACCGCCTCGTTGGTCAATTGAAGATGTTTTGGCTACTAACGTTGAAGATTGTAAAAAACCAAAATTAATGTAATATCATGTGTTTATTACTTTTATTATTATTATTATTATTGTTTTAATTTAATTTCATTCTTAATTCCCTCCATCATTTAATCATATTAATTTATTATATATATTACTAATTCCCTTCAAATACATAGACGAAATAAATACAAAAAAAAAAAAAAATAAGGACAAAAAGGTTTGTTGTCTAGTAGTATTGCAATTGCTTGATGTAAAAGGTTATCATGAAAAAAAAAAAAAAAATCTGAACTCAAAGAAGGAAAAAAAAAGAAATACATTGAGAAAGAAAAATTCGATATTGAACTTTGATCCACAATCAATTCTATATTACCGTAAAGTCATGAGCCAAGTTATACCAGAAACATATGTTCCTCCACTTCGATTCAGTATGATTCAACCAAATTTATATCGTGGTGCATATCCACGAGAAATCAATTTTAAATTTATTGAAACTCTACATTTGAAAACAATTATATCATTAACTCCAAATCCAATATCACCTGAATCTGATCCACAACTTTATAATTTTGCTAAAGAAAATCACATTCTGCTTATACATTTAGAATGTGCACAATCAGGTAAAGGTAAGAAAAGAGGTGTTCCTTTAGATTATGAAATTACTATTCAAGCATTACATTATATTATTCATAGCCAATATCAACCAATTTATGTACATTGTTATAATGGAGGTCAAGTAACAAGTTTATTAGTTGCATGTTTAAGGAAATTACAATTTTGGTCAGCAATTTCTATATTTAATGAGTTTATTAATTTCACTACAAATATAACAGTAAATGATAGAAGTTTTGTGGATGGATTTCATGGAGATATCAATATAAATCACGACGATAAAGTTGATTGGTTATGGGTAGGTGTAAGTAAACACGTGGTTGGAAATCATCCCAGATTGCGATTTATTGAAGATAATAAAGAAAAATTACAAAAGATTGTATAATTTAAAAGTACATAAATGCATATATCTATACCCTTTGAAAAAATAAACAATACGCATTTTTATTGAGCACTTGAGATGGAGAAACATTGAATGTGATTTTTGAATCATCAAAATAACACCATTCTCTACGCTTTTTAGCATCACTATGCTTGTGAACATAGGCAGTATAGTGCCCTGTGGTTAAATTACCGAAATGATTGGCAACACCAAATAACTTGTACTTGAATGGAGGTATTTGGTTTCTCATAGGGAATGACTTTAAAAGTTCTTGCTCCTTTTCAATACTCATGGTACTATTCTCATTGATCTTTGAACCAACATCTGGCCAGTATGGAGTCATGTCTAATACTTCATTGACAGGATATGTTACAAAAGTCTCCAACTTATTAAAACCACCGGTGTTTGTCATTTTAAATCTATTGAAATTAATAATTAAAACTTGGGGTAATCTAGTTATGGCTATTTTCTTTGTCAGCCTGGTGAATTTTTTACATTTTGGGCAATACCATTTATTGTTATCATCCAATAATTCAGTGGTTACAAATTCTTGAAGACATTCCTCCAACAGAACTTTACCCGAATTGTTTAGCTTTTGGGGTATTGGCAATGAAAGAATTGAAAAAGAATTATATGTGGTGGAGGTGAACCCACATTCCAAACATTTCAACTGTGATAAATGCTGTCCTTGAAAATAGTCAACAATTACCGAGAAATTCAACTTAAGGTATCTTTCCCATTCAATTGTGGAAGCTAATCTAACAGGTAAAGTTTCTCTACTTTTTTCCTGTTCTGGACTCAAATCAGTAATCATTTTACGTTCTTGAGAGTCTGTAATTGTTACATTATTGAGATCTTCATGAAGTGCATCCAAAAGAAAATTCAAAAACTCAATACAATCCTGTTGATCATAAGTTAAAAATTGTTGTGATGGTGATAATGAACCCATAATTTTTTAAATTTAGAAGGACTAAATGACCGTTCATTGCTATTAAGCATGTTTAAAATCAATTCAACAAAACCAGTAGTAAGCTGACCTTTTGTTCCCAATTTGTTACTGACATTAATATGTTGTTTATAAGAATGATCCGTAAAGGATTCAGTTATCGTGGGAAAGAAGAAAGAAGTAAGCTGTGGCGTAGCAGCTAAACACTGGACTACACAGTTCATATAACAAGAATTTCCCAAGTTGACTAGACCAGTGGTATACAGTTCAAGAAATTGTGATTTCTTTGACGAAACAGTAACTTCTTTTGTAATAGGACTTGGTGGTTTCTTTTCAGGAACCTGTGGTTTTGAAGAAAGTAGATCTCTATAAGTTGAACTTCGGGGTGTGTCTGTTCTTGTTACAGCAGGAGCATCAGGAATCGGAGGTAGGTCAACTTTTCTTGATGCAAATACCGTTGAACTACTCTTGACAGGAATTGGATCAAACTGATTTACCTGCCTATGAGATGGTCTTATATAATCTCCATTTTGTGTTTGGGCCTGTGTTTGAGTTTCATGTGGTTCTTTTATAGGACTTGACACATAATCACTAAACGATGTCAAATATTGGCCCTTGGGAACCATGGCATCACCATTTTCTACAATTGTTTTTTCAAGATACTCATCTCCAAACTTCTTGTGCCAATTCAAGACTCCTCCAGAAAGAAACAGGGGACAGACCTTCAACCGAGAACTGATATACTTGTTATTCATTAAAATCTTAATTAACTTAGTAAATGGGTTTGGCTTAATACTAATATCCAAAATTCCTGCTAATCTATCACTTGATTCCGATCCATAGTTGTAATTGTATATCACTACCAAATCATATTTATGCCTCACCAAGAACATTTGGTATTGTTCATATGACATAGATTTCTTCAACAATGTTTCTAAATCTTCATCCGTTGCTGTTTCCGGTAATGTTTCAACTTCTCCTGGTTCAATGTGTATTAAGTGGTTGTATTTTATGTGATTATTCAAATACGCTTTTCGTGGCCTATAGTCGATTAACAATACCTTCCTATGGGTTAATTCATGTTGTAGTTCCGTTGCCGTCATCCACTCTTGAAAGCCATGCTCATGTGTGTGCTTCGGAAGTCCAGTTTCCCCACTTAATGATTTAAATCTATTGAGTAAAGGATCTTCATCTTGGACATCTGACTTAGATATGTAATTCATGATGCTTTTAAATGTGCTAGCTCTTTTCCGAGTTTGAATTTGAATTTTGTCAAAAATGTCCTCGTTACTGACAGTTGTTTTCGATTTCATCAACTCCACAACTTGGATACATGTATTATAAGTCACATATGCCACCTCATAGTCACAATATCCCCTCAAGTTTAAGGTTTCGATTTGGCTGTCAAATAATTTTAGTAACTCAAGTAGTAGATTAAAGAATTGTTGAAACGTTAGTGACTTGCTTTTGACTTTCTGGGTGAGTTTAAGCGATATCTGATCTAATTCTGACGTGCACTTTAACGGGGGCATTATATTATTCATCCAGAATTGGGTGGTGTGTGATTCTCTCGGGATATGTTTAAAATCAAACAGATCAGAGTGAATGTTTGTAGATCCAGGAAGAAAGAAAATACCAGAAACTACAATTGATTCATTGTATATTTATTTAATTCTTTTTTTTTTTTTTTTGCCTTCTAGACACACAAATTCGCATACTCGCTGACAAATATCAATTTTAATTTCAAGTATTGTAACTACCGTATATTGAATATGTAATACGACAACTATCATTAATAAATGTAATATCCAATATCTTTGTTTTTGAATAATGAAATTATATTTGTTCTACAAATATATACGTGTTTTTTTTGTTTTTTGTCTTGTTAGAATCTTTTTGTTTAGCAATCCCACCACTGAAAAATCCATTACACATCTAACAAACCCAGAACCAGAATCTTTCTAACAAGTTCTTTGGAACAGGAGAAACATAGTCAAGCTCTTCTTGTTCAATTTTATCCAAGTGAGTAATCAAATCAATGTTTTGAACTGGGATAACCCAATCAGTTTCACCAAGAACCAAACGGGAGTATATAACATGGCCAAAGTATAAGACAACGACAATTGGCAAAGTGATATAAGCAGCTAAGAAATCACCAATATTGAAGTCAAAGAAAACGGCAAATCCATTTGTTATAATCACAATTGACAAGAAGAAAACAACAAAGTAAGCGCCATATGGAAGTAATTTTGATTTGTAAGGAAGTCTATCCATGAGTCCATTCAAAATAACAGCTTTTCTCCAACGAAGGTATGCAATACCAACAATAACCCAACCAATAAAACCAGAAATGGTAGAAAGGTTAGATAACCATGTGAAAACAGTGGCGGATGATGACGAGACATTCAAATATGCCAACAAACCAAAAGCAGAAGACACAGCAACTGAATAGTATGGAACACCATGTTTGTTGACTTTGGCAAAAATCTTTGGAGCATTACCACGCTCGGCCATGGAGAACAACATTCTCGAACTAGAGTACAAGAAGGAGTTACCAGCGGAAGTGGCAGATGACAAAATGGCAGCATTAATAATATGATTCAAAACTGGGATACCAGCATTTTGAATACCAATGACAAATGGAGAAGCAGAAGCATCATAACCAGTACCAAGCAATCTTGGATTTTGGGAACTTACAATGACACCAATAACGAAACTACCGGCAATGTAGAAGAAAATTAATCTGTAGATGAAACGACGAGCAGCTTTACTACCATTTTGTCTTGGGCCAATGGTTTCACCAATTGCTGTGGAGATTAATTCTGGACCAGTAATGAAGGAAAATCCTGACCTTATAATTGCAGTCCAGAGTCCTAAAAATCGTCCAGTGGATCCAGAGACTAAATATTGACTAAATGCCAATCCTCCTGTCCAGTATCTAAAACCTAATCTGTCATGATTTGGACCACCACCAAGCATAATGACCAAACCAGTAATGATTAAAATAATAAGAACAACAACTTTAATCAAAACCAAACAGTATTCAGTTTCTCCATAGAATTTAACTGGCAAGAAATTCAAAACAATAATAATGGCAAGAAGAATAGTGATCCATGCTGCAACCGGCACAGCATCAGTCCAATATTGAATAAGCATAGCAGCTGCAGTGACTTCTGCTCCCACTAAAATACTGAATGCATACCAGTAATTATAACCTGCAGCAAAACCAAATGAAGGAGAAAGATAATCGTTAACAAAAGCAATAGGACCATTACCTGGGATAGGACGGAAAAGAACAATTTCAGCAAAATATTCCATGACACAATAAACAACGACAGACATGATTACGAAGGCAAGAAAAAGACTAGCTGGACCACAAGTAGCCAAAATCAAACCGGAACCAAGAAATAAACCAGTACCAATAGCACCACCAAGGGCAATCAATGACAAGTGTCTACTTTTAAGACCTCTGAGAAGTGTATCCTTTCCATTGTTTGGATCAAGAGAAGATTGTGAAATATTTTCGGCAGATTTTTCCACATGTCTAATGTTTTTTTCATCGGTTGAACTCTGGGAGCCTGGGTTGCTTTCAAGAGATACCGATGTCAAGATGTTGTTACCTTTGTCACTCATTGTTATTGTTGGACGATTTGTTTTTTAAATTTTTAATTATGCTTCAATCAATTAGAGAATTTGAGGAGGTATTTATAAATATTTGTTTATTCTTAATATTTTTAAAGTTTTTGTATTATTTATATTTCTATTTCATCACTTTGCTTAATTATAATACACCGTCTGCACGATTATACTCCAAAGCTAACAGGGATATTAGGATCACACAAAAGCACAAATAATGCGTGTGTAGGTAAATAAAAAATGGGACGAATATTTTGCAGACGAATATTTTACCATACAGTAGTAAGCTGTATCAGTAATATTTTTCTTGTGTACCAATGCCAAGGAGTTTAACAAAGAAATGAAATTCTTTACAGTGGAGAAAAGGTGTAGTTGAAAAAAAGAAAACAAAGAAAACGAAGAAGATAGAATCGTACGGCAATTTGCAGAAAGATTTTCATAATTTCAAATCGTAGCCATTGCTACAACAATATTAATGGGAATTGGCAATTATTATAAAATTTGATCTTAACGTTATTTGCTACTTTATATCCCCTCAGAGCAATCATCCGTCACTTCTTTCAGTTCATTATACCAACTATTACTTGATTCTAATTTACTATTTAGCACTCGGAATAATACCTCCGGGGACTTTGTTTGTCGGGGACGATCACCGCTTCTCTGAACCACCATTTCCCCAACTCAGTTTTGGAATAACAAAGTACATGTTGAATATAGATACTGCAAGATAAATTTCTACAATTTTAAAATCATGCATATTTAATCATACACAGTAGATTGGTCAGAGATTAGAATTTATCAATATTCTAGTGAGATTTTAATTTTATATGACACAAATAAGTAGCCTCATAATAATATTATATTTATAAATCATTATTATTTTGAATTATACAGTACTGTAGGCTATATGGGACAGCCAGTTTTGATATAGTTGATATACAGTAGGAGCATCAAGTATTAAATTATTTTTGACTGACTAGAAAAAGAAAAATTGTTACATTTGATTGGAAATAATCTTGTCAATCCCCACAGGACTTACAATTCGTCGCTTGAATCAACCCTACTTTTAAAATTGTTCCTTGACGATAGAAGCAATAAACTAATAGGGAAGTGATTAACGAAAATCAGAGCTGTGGATAACCTTTTAGGTTTTTATATTATTTTTACAGTAGTTGACACACTTATACTGTACCCCACAATTTAGAGTTGATAAGCGGGGATAAGATACGGCTGTACCTATCAATATCGATAATGAGCCTAGTTAGACTCAAGCTACCTGCTTTCAGTACTAGAGACTCAAGCTACCTGCTTTCAGTACTAGACAGTATTAGAGATATCATACAAAACACATAGAGTAAGCGAATTGTAGAAAGTTTTTTTTATGATACAGTAAACTTCCATAACTTAGGAAAATGTCTTTCTTTTGTGCTTTTTCCTTGTGTTTAATTCTTTTTTTTTTTACAACAATTTACCGAGAAAAAAGAGCAAACAAAGAACAAAAAAAAAAAAAATCAAACATATCAATCTTTGCAACCGCCAATTCACTCATAACCAATCATTATAATTACTATCAATGACATCAATTAAGAGTAAATCCAATACTCTAAAATCATGTTCTACATATACAGACAACGAGAATCATTTTCTAGTGGATTCAAGATATGAAATAGTACGAGTTTTGGGTAAAGGTTCTTATGGTGTTGTCTGCTCTGCAATTGATACCAAGAGTTCTAGCTCAGGAATGGAACATAAAATAGCTATTAAGAAGGTTACAAAGATTTTTAACAAGGACATATTACTAATCAGAGCAATACGAGAACTTAAGTTTATGATGTTTTTCAGAGGTCATAAGAATGTATGTATCAAAAGAAAAGAGTTCAAACTTATCATATAATTTTCATCAAGGTAACTCTTACTAACATTATTATTTTTATAGATAGCAACACTACTTGATTTAGATGTTGTTTATGTTAAACCCTATGAAGGTTTGTATTGTTTCCAGGAGCTTGCCGATCTAGATTTAGCACGAGTTTTGTATTCAAACGTACAGTTTTCAGAGTTCCATATTCAAAGCTTCATGTATCAAATTCTTTGTGGATTAAAATACATCCATACTGCTGACGTCATACACAGGGATTTGAAACCAGGAAATATTTTAGTGACAACTCAAGGAACCTTAAAGATTTGTGACTTTGGGTTAGCAAGAGGAATTAATCCGGATTATTTTAAGAACCGGTCACCTACGATTACAAATTACGTGGCAACAAGATGGTATCGAGCTCCAGAATTGATCATGTCAACAAAAAATTACACTAAAGCTGTTGATATCTGGGCAGTGGGATGTATTCTTGGAGAACTTTTTGGAAGAAGACCTTTATTTCCAGGAAAAAATCTGCATGAACAAATTCACGAGTTGTTCAAGATACTAGGAAATCCACCTATGGAAACCATCAAGAAGTATAACTGGAAATTAGAAGGGTTGCTTTGGGTTAAATACAGGCCCGTTAAATGGAAAAGCTTGTACCCGTTTGCTCCTGTTGATGCCATTCAGTTATTGGAGAAACTTTTAAAGTGGGATTACAAGGCAAGATTAGACGTGGAGGAAATATTGGCCCAGAGTTTTTTTAAAAGTTTACGTAATGTATTTGAAGAACCATCCAGCAAGCATATTTTTGATTTTAGTTTTGAGGAAAAGGGAAGAAATATTCCACAAATGAAAGAGGTTCTTGAATCAGAAGTTAAACGTTTTAAGGAAACCTGCAAAACCGGTATTGTATAAGCGGATGTTGCGAAAATTTTCCGTACATGATGTATTGTTTTTTTTTTTTTCGTGTTATTTTTCTTAAAAAAAATTCTGGAATAGTGGTGGTTTGGTGGGGGAGGGGGAAGAGAGAGAAGGGGGAGCAATCGGATGTGCGAAATAAAACTACAGTAATACTCAGAAGCAGAGTAAAACTTTATAAATGCCACAAACAAAAAATCAAATGTCACATACTCCGCATATTATGTAAGATTATCTGCCTATTTTTGGTTAATAGTACAAAACTCAATATGATTCACTGACTTACTTTCGGGATGTGAAAAACAAATCACATGTAAAATTATTCTCTAGGTCACATAGCTCACATGGTGAGTGTTTCGTTCCCCGAGGAATTCGGAGTATTTGCCTATAGAGCCTGTAACTTAAATATATAAAAAGACTAGCTATTCCCCCTCCACTCACTGAAAGGAACCTCTATTTTAATTTTTATCTTTTTTTTTTTTTTTTTTTCGTATATAAAATAGTTCAATTAGTTGAAACTTATTTATTACAAAATAGAATTACTTATAATATGGCCGTTGAAACTCATCCAGATTTCCAAATCATTAAATTTGTCCTTAACGTTGAAGGCGAAGAACCGAGAGAAGTCCCAGTCAAAGGTGCTGATACTATTCACATCCAACTACCAGGAGGTATAAAATACTACATGACTTTGCATTTTCAAGTTAAAAACAGAAGATATGAAAATGTTAAATACATTCAGGTTGTCAAGAAAGCCGGTATCACTATTAGAACCACTGAGGTTGAAATTGGTTCCTATGATCCTTCCGAAGATATCTATACCAAAGATTTTCCTGAAAGTGACACTCCAGGTGCATGGTTGGCTAGAGGTAATTACAGCAATACATCTACTTATTATGAAGGAGATCAAGTCTTATTTGTTACTCCATGGGCTCTTGAATTAGTTGCAAAAAAGTAAACTAAAAAAGAATTACAATAGCACTTTGTACATTGCAACGTCTAATATAGATGGTATAGGAAGCAATAGACAACCTTCCAAGAAAAAGAAAAGCTAATCAGAAAAGCAGCTTACTGCCGACTTACCTTCTTATTTTTTTCTTCTTCTTTCTGAATAATGTGCATGTAAGAAATATTTGAATATAATCGCACCACGAGTACGGTACAGTATGTATAGTGATATTACTTTTACCCAGTTGGGAAACGATCTCAGCGATGCTCTGTGTCTGAGAAATGCTGGAAAAAAAAATAAGAAGAAAAGGCGAAAAAATAAAATGAGCTCTTATCGATTTTGATTCTCACTTATATTCTTTTTTTTCTATACATCGCCATCTTTTTTTTGCCAGCTAAGTTTCACCTTTCCTATTTTGCCACTACAATATCAAAAAAAAAAAAAGATTCCTTAACAATATTATGAGCATTCGTTCCGCAACTCATGCTGGCACTTGGTATAGCAATAGTCCAAACAAATTAAGAAAACAACTTGATGAGTTCTTTATTAAAGCCAAATCCTTAAAGTCTCCAATTTGTGGAGATGATGCAAGTAACGGAATAGATGGGGCAAGAATTCTTATCGGTCCACACGCAGGATATACATATTCAGGAGAAAGGTTGGCAGAAACTTTTAATGCTTGGGATACTTCAAACGTGAAAAGAGTATTTTTATTAGGACCTTCCCATCATGTCTATTTCAAGAATTATGCTTTAGTTTCCTCGTTTGATTACTATGAAACCCCTTCGGCAATATTCCGGTTGATACGGAAACAACAAAAGAGTTGATCAACAAGAAAGGTACACGGGGTACGATTTTCAAGTATATGTCTGATGAAATTGACGAAGATGAACATTCATTTGAAATGCATGCGCCATTTATTCATTACAGAGGTCAATCTTCTCCACACGGTGTTCCTAAGATCATTCCAATATTGATTAGTGGGATGGATGAAAAATTGCTGCTGGATATTGTTGAGTCTTTGCTTCCTTATATGGAAAATGAAGAGAATCATTTTATAATTAGTTCTGATTTTTGTCATTGGGGTTCAAGATTTGGATACACAAAGTATTTGCCATCTAGTGATGTGACACTAGATACTTTGGAAGATGAGATCACCTCTTTGGGTATATTTCAACATAAGAAGGGGTTACAGATATACAAATCAATTGAACTATTGGATAAGATGGCACTTGATATAGCTTCCACTGGATCTTCTGCTGCCTGGAAGCAATATATCGATACTTCAGAAAACACCATCTGTGGCCAGAAACCAATTTCAATTGTTCTTGAATTATTGGAGAGATATGGAAAAGTCACACCCGGTGCTAACGTTTTTAATTGGATTGGATACTCTCAGAGTAATCCCGTTGTCAAAAGTAGTGAAAGTAGTGTTTCTTACGCTTCAGGGTATGTTAAACTTTAGAATCAGGTTAAATTGGAGACTGAGAAATGGAACTTGTGGTTTCGGTTTTTTTTTTTTTTCTTTTTTTTTCGATTTAAATACAAAAAATAGATTGTTCAAGTGGTTTCGGTTTTGGTTTTGTTTATATATATATATATTTGTATAATTTTGGTTTTTGTTTGTAAATTTGATAAAGCATATAACGAAACTCTTCTTTTATACAGTAATATTCTAGACCTGATTCATGCGTCTTATGTAAGCACAAAATCTTTGGTGGAGTTTTTGTTCTTTTTTCTGCCGATTTTTTATTTGTTTATTTGTCCCCCTTTTACCTCGAAATTCTCCTTCACTTCCTACATAACACTCCTATTTTGTTTCTCGCTGGATTGTATTATTTTTATTTTTTTTTTTTTTTTTTCGTTTATTGATCTAACACCACCCTTATTCCATAATATTAAACATCACTATCAACAATGAGTGATGGGAAATTGTTTACCAGATCAAAGAGTTCTGAATTACGAACTGAATTGGATCAGGCATTCAAGAAATCGAAGCCAGTTTCACGAGTTATTCTAGTGCTTAAGAAAGTTTTGGCAAATATAATTTTTAACAATCATGAAATATCTTGTTTAATGAAAGACATAATCCCATTAATGAAAATTGAGGATCTTGAAGTGAGAAAATTATGTTTCGAATTCATAGTGACATACGGTGCATCAAATCCAGACTCAGACGATGCGATCCCATATCTATCTCGCTTCCATAGCGATCCCAATCCATATTTACGAGTATTGGCTCTAAAGACAATGTCATCAATTAACAAAAAGGAATTTATAGATTTATCCATCAACTCCTGCAAAAAACTGTTCGTGGACCCAGATCCTGAAGTAAGAAAATCTGCAGCTTTTGCTGTAGCCAGGATTTCCCAACATGATCCCGCCATAGCCGAAAAGAAAAACTTGGTCAACGAATTGAATAACTTGTTGAATGATACCAATTCTTTAGTTGTTGCAAATGCATTAGCATCTTTAAATTCTATTATAGAAAGTAGCAGAAATTTGAACCTAACAATAGATAGAAAGCTTGCATTGACTTTAATAAACTTATTGGGTTCTGCAAATGAATGGCAACAGACGTACATTTTAAATTCATTGATGGCATATGTTCCACAAACTGATGACGAAGCATTAGATCTAATCGAATCGGTTTTACCTGCATTGCAACATGAAAATTCCTCAGTGGTGATGAATGCAATTAAAGTTGTAATTTACTATTGCAATTATGCTAGAAATCCGGAACTACGTCTCCCGGTACTACCCAAAAGATTGGGTAATTCCCTTGTCTCATTATTAGCAAAACCATCCGAAACTCAGTTTCTTGTATTGAGAAACGTTATTTTGTTATTATTGGGCAGTAAGGATTTGGTGAGTTTTGATGTAGAAATGTTTTATTGCCGATATGATGATCCAATTTATGTGAAAGATACTAAACTTGAGATTATTTATTTGTTGGCCAATGAATCAAATGTCAGTCTGGTTCTTCGAGAACTTGAAGAATATGCTACCGAAGTTGATGTATCAATGGCCAGAAAAGCAATACGTGCTTTTGGGAATCTTGCAGTGAAACTAGAGAGTGCATCTGAAGAATGTGTCGAAGTTATTTGTGATTTAGTCTCGAATGGTATTTCCTATATTGTTCAAGAATCTGCCATTGTTATTAAAAACATAGTACGTAAATACCCTGGTAAGTTTGAATTTGCCATAAATGAGTTGATCAAGCACTACAATCTTATAGATGAACAAGATGCAAAAACTGCATTTATTTGGATTGTCGGACAGTATTGTGAAAGTATAAAAGAATCTAAAACAATTTTGGAGGATTTCATTACTACGTTTAAAGATGACCCAGTTGAAGTCCAGTATGCAACATTGACTGCAGTAACAAAATACTACTTGAAATTCCCAGAGCAAGGTGAATCTGTTGTGTTGAAAGTATTGAAATGGGCAACTGAAGAAGTAGATAATCCTGATATCAGAGACCGTGGCTTTATTTACTGGAGATTATTATCTTCGGAAAATGCTAGTGGTCCAAATGGTGAATTTCAATCAAACACCAAAAAAATTGTCTTAAATGAAAACCCGGTGATCAATTCAGAAAACGATAATATCAACCCGGCCATTCTTGAAGAATTAGAGTTGAACTTTGGTACATTAGCATCTATCTATTTGAAACCCGTACTGACTGTTTTCCGATTAGCAAAACAAAAATCACTTATTGAAAGTCCATCACTCCAAAGAAGGAATCTGTTGCCTAACCTTCATAGCACTAATTCTCGACTGACCAGTAGAAGTCTGAAGGAGAATTCTCCAAATGTTGATGTTAATAGACGCATGTCATATAGAAGAACAAATAGTGATAACGGAAGTGCCAGAAGTAACAACAATAACAACAGTGGTAGTAGCAACAAATATCCTGATGAAAGAAAAATTCTACACTCTGCTCCATCACAAAAAGAAAACTTGGCTAAGAAGTTTTCAAGAAAGGCATCATTCATTACAAGTAAAATCAAAAATTAATTTTGTATTTATATATGTACATTATGTATTACGTCTTCGAATAACATTTAAAAGCTTGACATTTGGTGAAAACCGCACTGTTGTATGTGCATCAACAATTGTTTCTGTATTAACCTCTGGAAGGTTAGGTTCTGGACCATCTGGTAATTCATTTTTTAATTTTTGTAAATCCATACCCATAAACGCAGCCAAAACTATCAAGGCAGCTGGACGAGACGAAACTCTCATTTGCTCTTTACAAGTACTTGAAGCCACACACAAGGGGCAACCCCAGTTACACTCACAATGTTTGACTCTTCTAAATGTTGCATTTAATATCTCATCTATACTTTCAAAACACTTGTAAGATAAACCAGTTCCAGCTTCACCACCTTTGGTATCATAAAACACTAACCTAGCAGGGCGCTTTCTGCTATTCTCTCTTGCCGAAAATTCTTTCAATGGTGATTTACATTCAGTCGATAATTCCATATCGGAAATATTTCTACCATTTTCTGGCGCACCATTGATATGTATGGGTAACATATTCATAATGGCATGAGCAGCTGCATGAATACCGCCAGCGGCAGAAAGTTTCTTCTCAAAGATAATTTCTAATGCTTGCGATGGTACATTTAACCAAAACCCCTTAGAATAAGCAATGACTGGAGGGTTTTTCACTTCAACAACCTCCAAAATCTCTTCACGTCGATTAACTTTAAAAAATCCAAAGACCTTCATTGTGATTTTGATCTTTCCTGAAAATGCAGGAATATCAAGAGCTTCTGCTGCATCTGGAGGATATAATGGCTTGACACATTCAACTTCGTCTGGATCAACATCTGTATAATCTCTTTGCAGAGTAGTCCAATCAACATTTACTCTTTCAACTTTGGCATATCGATCTTCATGATTAAACTCTTTGATTAGATATGGTTGACCTTGGTGGAGAAAAATCCCTCCTTCATACAATGTAAATGTCGTTCTCAGCAATTCAATTTCTTCAATAACTATATTTCTATTGTTTGTAATGTCAACGACTGCAAATGCTGGCTCTTCCACTGCTCTTATTGACACTTGATTATGTGGCTTGCTAGTATATTTAGGGTTGGTTTTATACCTACCATCAACATCAAGAATTAGATTATCGTTCAAAATTTTGGCAAATTCTTTTTCTGATCCTTTCGGCATGAGCCATTGCATATCATCATCAAGCGATATTCCCTCTTCATATGCAGCACATTGCAAATGTTTCTCTAGAATTAATTTCCCACATTCCATATCTCTTAACCCTTGAACACACAAATCTTCATAGTTATTACCAACCAATTCATGAGGATTCTCCAAATAATATTGATCAACAGGGCTTTTCCCTGGAACAAATATGGCCAAACTTCCTTTCGCATCCCTTCGTCTTCCAGCACGGCCAAACTGTTGATGTAAATTCAGCTTCAGCATAGGAAAGCCACAAGTTATCACCACATCCAAATGAGATAAATCGATTCCTAATTCTAATGCATTGGTGGCAACAATAGCTCGAAGTTGACCCTCAAACATTTTCTTTTCAATGATCCTCCTATCACTCTTGCTGTACCCACCTCGGTATGACATTATATCAGTTTGCTCTATGCCGGATTTACTAAATGCATCTTGTAATAAATGTCTTACTTCCTTCATTAAGGTCTCACAAATCACTCTAATTGGACAAAACACAATCACTTTCAAATCTTCATTAATGGTCAAAATATTTAATAGCAACCTTGCCAGTTCCAGAATCATACTAACCCTGGGAACAAACTTATCAGGAGCATTCTCCTTTTCTCCCCGTTGGTTCATCAATGGAGGTGGATTCCACACCACTAATTTTTTTTCACAACAAGGACTTCCATCTTTATTTACATGTACGATTGAATCGTCATCTCGTAGTGCGCAAACAACTTTGAAATGATTAATAGGGTTTTGAATAGTTGCTGAACAAGAAATAAACCTTATTTGGTCATCATCCTGCAGAAGCATTCTCTTAATTCTAGCTAACCGGGCCATGACAAAGCCAACATTGATTCCAAATGTGCCCTTATAAACATGTAATTCATCCATTACAACATACTTTAATGAGCGAAGAAATTCTCTCCAATTATCAAAATTATGCCCCGGAAGAATAGAAGCATGGATCGTGTCAGGATTTGTAAATATTATATCCGATTCTTTGGAAATCTTGACTCTCTCGTTGAAAGGTGTATCACCATCATATGTATTGACAATAATCGATCGGACCAGTTCACTAGGTAGTTGACTAATGAAATCCTTGAAATGTCTCATCTGATCTTGCGCTAGAGCCTTGGTTGGGAAAATGAAAAAACTAGTGGTATGACGTCCATGTAATCCACTCGAAATATCCCATAAAATAGAATTCAACACAGGAATCTGATAGATCAATGACTTACCAGATGCAGTCAGTGTGCTAGCAATAACATGGGATCTGTTCTCCGGATCTAATAGTGTATTCAATGCCGTTGCCTGATGTGAGTACAAATCCTGATCTATAGAAATTCCCTTGTATTGTAATAATGCCTCTTTAAGTTCCGGATGGATGCAGTCTTGGATTTTTGGTTCTAGGCTTTGCTTCTCAGCTGGTCTTTGTTCATTTAGTAATTCAACCGATGTAATCTGGTCATCATAAAACTTGGATTCTTTTAATTCTTGGATCATCTCACTTGTCGTCAAATTAGACCTAATATCTGATGTGGTGTTTGATTTTTGTTCTAGTACTTCTACCATATCTTGAAGAATAGGTTCCTTTGGAATTTGTTTTGTTGCAGCTTCAACCAAGCTCTGCTCCGCCATATCCTGATTAGTATACTTATCTATGAAACTCTGTAATAATCTATTAAATTTAGCGTTCCGGTTCTTTATAAGATTCGTCATTTGTTGGTGGGACAATGGTTGCAATTGAAACTTACTACTTTCCAAGAAGAATCCCTGCCTCTGTTCGGATTTATAATCACCAGTATTAGTTTTCCTCCTTTTGCTATTTGATCCTTTCATTGCCTTGCCTATCCCATGAACTTTTGTATCCTGAAACGTAAAGATCAAAATTTGTTTACTATGACGCGTGTGTTCATCATATTTTGCAGCGATGGATGACTGATGATACCCTCGATCTCCCACTTTTACTTCTTCCACAAAGGATAACATTACCTGGTTTTCGTCAACATAATCAAAGAAAATTTCACCTTCAGGGAATAAGTATTTGTAAATGGATAATTCTAACGGGGTGATAGAACCATCTAATTTCAGAAGTAGATCAAAAGATGGGATTACGTTTCTCGAATGTGATGCCAAAAACGTTAAATGGGTATTGATTTCATAAAATGTCTTAGAAATCTTCTTGAAGAACGACGACCATGTCGCTTCACTCATCCTTGATTGGTTCGCAAAGATTAATGGTTCGATCGTTAAGCTGACACAATAGCCAGTAATTTTCAAAGCAAATATTGAGCGCAGAGTTAGCTCTCCCCAAACGTGACAAGCTTTTTCTTTTTCTTTTTCTTTTTTTCCCCCTTTAGGTCAGAGAGATCGGACAGTATTACATTTCCAACCGCAGCAGCTACAGTATGTCGCAATGATGAAAGTGTGCAATTCACGACAGATTCGAGGGAGCAAAAGCAATTCTAGAAGAGAAAAAATAGTACAGGAATGAATGAATTATAGCAACCTTATTTAACACATTTCACCAATTTCAAGTTCGGTGGGTCCGTCTTGCTTTTAATATAAAAAGTCAATTCAAAGTCTAATTACTATTTCCTTTCTCCTCCTTCCCCCTTAATTATTATTTTTTTTTCAGTTCAATTGCATCAATTTCAATTTCAATTAAATTAAATTACCACCGTACAATTATGCAAGCTGCTTTTTCAAAATTAAAGCTCAAGAGTAGAGCATCTGATATCCCTGAAGCTGATCCTCCAAGTACTGCAGGAAAATCACCTTCGACAAGACAAATTTATCAATCAAGAGAAAATTATGGAGTCAATTTTGGAGCTTGTTTTGTATTGGAGAAATGGATTTATCATGACTTGTTCTCTGAAACAGACGGTGATACTGAGTTAGATGCTGTTCTGTCATTGGTTAAAAAACTTGGTGAGGATGAGGCTAGATCAAAGTTCGAAGACCATTGGAATAACTACGCTAATGATGATGATTGGAAATGGCTCCAAGAACACCACGTAACTTCCATTCGTTTACCAATTGGATATTGGGAGATTGATGGTGGTGACTACACATCTGGTTGTAAATTTGAAAAATACAAGAATGTGTACAAGAACGCTTGGAAAATCATTAAAGACAAGTACATTCAGAAAGCGTTGGATCATAATATTTCCGTTCTTGTGGATGTTCATGGTTTGCCAGGTGGTGCAAACAATTCAGGTCATTCTGGCGAATCTGGTAGCGGTGGTGCTTTTTGGAAGGATGAAAAGGCACAACTTGATGCTGCGAAAATGATGGGTTGGATTGCCAACGACTTGAAGAAATTTGACAACATTGCTGGTATTCAAGTTGTCAATGAAGCAGAGTTTGCTGATCCTGCTAAAAAACAATCAACCTATTATGCTGCCTGTGTCACTGAAATTAGAAAGAGTGATAAGCTGGTGCCTGTTGTCATCTCTGATGGTTGGTGGGCAGATCAATGGGTTAAATGGGTTCAGGAAAAACAAGGGTCAGATGGTTACATCGGGGTTGTGTTGGATGAACATGTTTACAGATGTTTTTCTGATGATGATAAGAACAAGACTCCAAAGCAGATTATTGATGATTTGGATGGAGATGTGTTGACGAATTTAACCGATGATGGTAAGGGTGTTGAATTCATTGTTGGGGAATATTCATGTGTTTTGGATGGTAAGAGCTGGGATAATGATGAAAATGCCAATCGTGATGAGTTGGTGGAAAAATACGGTCAACGTCAAGGAGAATTATTGGCGCAACGAACAAGTGGATACTATTTCTGGACCTTCAAGTTTCAATCTGGTAATGGTGGTGAATGGGATTTCAAGACCATGACTGATAAAGGTGCGTTGATTCCCCCACCAATTCCAAACAACGAACCATCGCAAGAGCAATTTGAAGAAAAATTAAAGAACGCTTACGATGGGCACGTAAACTATTGGGATAGTCAAGATCCAAACGGTAAATACGAACATGATAATTTCAAAGATGGGTTTACAATTGCTTGGAAGGATGCTGATGCATTTGCGAGGTTCAACGGTTCGAAAATTGGAAAGAAGAAGTCTTGGAAGCGTTCTAGATTACAAGAGACTGAAATATACAAAAAAGGACTGAAGTTTCTCTGGGAATGGGAACAAGGATTTGATCAAGGTTTACAAGCCTTCTACGATACCACAACATGATAGGTTCCTGATTAGGGATAGTTAGTATATTTTTTTTTCTTCTTTCTTTTTTGCAGTTAAATTATGTTTAGTAAAGTACAGATACAATATGGATAAAGGGAAAATAAATCGTAAGATGTTAACCGCTTAGAAGTTGCATCCAGATTAGGAAAACGTTAGAGCTCATTTGGTAGTGCTCTGTAGCAGTAATTTTTTCAAGTCACAACCAAGCGAGCCAATCAATTATTTTACAAGAAGTAGCGCACTCAAAATTTAATGCCAAGAAAAACAAAATTTTGGGAACGATGAAGCGAGCAATAGATTTAAACAAAAGAAAAACATTTTTTTGTCAAAATGCACGCATTGTAATGAAATGGTTATTCAAAACGCCGTGTCTCTCCAAATGCAATGAAAGAAGCAAAACTTGTAAGGCAAATTCAAGTCATTGATCACTAGAGATGTTAGTCACAGTTAACTAGAACCATATATGTACCCCCACAAATAGTGTTCTACCCCACAAATTCAGGAATTAAATAAATAATATTTACATTGATCTACGTGTTCCTTATACTCGTTCATTCCACAATTTGGGTGTAAAATAATTTTGAAAGAGTTCTTTTGAGATATTTTAGGAGAAAAATAAAAAAATGCATATCCTGATGACCCGAGAATTTTTCAAGAAGCGCAGCAATGTAGATAATTATCTCTGAAGCAAGTGATAAATCTTTCAGTTTAAGATAAGCTATCAGTGAAATGAAAAATTGTCTGTATTCTGATTAATAGGGAAATTTTACTTTCTACATTGCTAGGCGTTTGAAACAACAAAAAAAAGCAATCACAAATATTGTCAAAGTGCGAGCGATAAAAATCTGGTCATGGGGTATTTCTCATTAAGTACGGGAACGTTTGGACTATATTAATCGGCAATGGACGTAAAGTTACTGTAACAAAGAAAAAGCAATCTGCTGAGGTGGGGCTAAGTGGGCCAACAAACAAACTACTGGAAATTGAAACAGACAACAACTGGTCTGAAATGAGGGTCAAACTTCACTATGTTAGATCTTCTAGTAATGGAGAAATTATACCAAGCGGATTAATGGGTATATCAAAAAAGAGGGTCATAAATATCAGGCATGTCTAAACTGTAAATGGCGCTATGGTGCTGTAGCGGTAAGAACAGTTTAATCTCTAGATAAGCACAAACCCAATTTATCAAACTAAAATCTTATGTACAGGAAAAGCCCCTCCGAATTATCAAATTTCTTTTGGTTATTAGATTTTGTGGAACATATTGCTTTTTCTGATAGTATCAGCCATACTGGGGAAATATGATTTTTTGCAAGATTTCCACACTATAAAATGATGCTGAAATCCCCCAAAGTTTTTTAGATTTTATATTTATATAAACCATCAACATTTTCAAACTATTCAAAATGGGTGCAAAACAAACTAATTTAACCGCAACCGTAGCCTCGATTAATGAATCGGGGTCTCGTTCTTTTGATGATGAAAAACAAGTCCAATATAATGGAAAAGAGGTTGAACATGTCATGTCAACCGCATTAGACCCTATCATGGGTGATGAGACACTTTCAAGAGGTCTTAAAAGTAGACACTTGTCATTGATTGCCCTTGGTGGTTCCATTGGTACTGGTTTATTTCTTGGTTCCGGTTTGATTTTGGCTACTTGTGGTCCAGCCAGTTTTTTGCTTGCGCTCATAGTAATGTCTACTGTTGTTTATTGCGTTATGGAATACTTTGCTGAAATTGTTCTTTTCCGTCCTATCCCAGGTAATGGTCCAATTGCTTTTGTTAACGATTTTCTTTCTCCTTCATTTGGTTTTGCTGTAGGTTATAATTACTGGTACTCGTTTAGTATCCTTATTGGTGCCGAAGTCACTGCAGCTGCTATGCTTATTCAATATTGGACTGATGCTGTGCCGGTTGCAGCCTGGATCACTATTCTTCTTGCTGTTATTATCATTTTGAATTTCTTGCCAGTTAAGTTTTATGGAGAAACTGAATACTGTTTGGTTTTGATTAAAGTTGTTGTTCTTATTATCTTAATCATTACTGGTTTGGTCATTATGCTTGGTGGTGGTCCAAACCATGACAGATTAGGTTTTAGATACTGGAAAGGAGGTTTAGCATTTGCTGAACACTTAACTGGAGGATCAACTGGTAGATTCTTGGGATTCTGGACTGCTATTATCAAATCTGGTTTCTCGTTTATCTGTGGTCCAGAATTGATTTCAACTGCAATTGGTGAAACTGTTGGCCCAAGACAAAATGGTAGTAAAGCTGCTCGTCGTTTCATCTACAGATTGATTTTCTTCTATGTCGTAGGTAGTTTGATCATAGGTGTCATTGTTAGTTCTAAGAATCCAAGATTGATTGGTACTGGTTATGATGCTTCTGCTTCTCCATTTGTCATTGGTATTCAAAATGCTGGTATTCATGTTTTGAATCATATTATTAACGCTGCCATTTTGTCATCTGCTACTTCCGCTGGTAACTCCTTCTTGTACTCTAGTTCCAGAATGTTGTTCTCCATGGCTGAACGTGGTAATGCTCCAAAGATTTTTGCCAAAGTCAACAGACATGGTGTTCCATACTATTCAGTTGCTGTGTCTTCTGCCTTCGCTTTGTTGGCCTATTTGAATGTCTCTTCATCATCCGCCACTGTTTTCACATGGTTATCTAACCTTTCTACCATTTCTGGTTTTATTGGTTGGGCTTCTGTTGGTGTTGCATACCTTCGTTGGAGAAAAGCTGTTGTTTTGAATGGACTCGTGGATAGACTTCCTTACAAATCAAAATTACTTCCATATGGTGCTTACTATGCTGTAATCTTCTTGATAATTGTGATTATTACCAATGGTTATGCTGTTTTCTTTGACTTCAATATTGGTGATTTCTTAGCTGCTTATATCACTTTGCCAATCGTTGTTGCCTTATATTTTGGTCATGTCATATATTCTCGTATGGTTCTTGGTGAAACTGATTGGGTCGTTCCAATTGAAAGCATTGACTTGATCACTCACTTGGATGAAATTGAACAAGAAGAAGTTGAGTATGTTGTTCCTGTTCCAAAGAACTTCATGGAAAGAATCTGGTTCTGGGTTTGTTAAGGGATTTTTCTTTTCTATTTTGGCATTGTTTATAATTTAATTGTTTGTATTTGTAGAGCAAATGTATTTATTCGTTTTATAAATTATTGATGTAGGAATATCCTTCCAGTTGATTTGGTATTTACTTTGAAAACTATTGTCACTAGAATAGCTAAACAATTAGCAAAATAGCCTCGATAGGGCGGTCTATTCAATTTCTTACGCATTTATAGTTTCACCGACATGTGCAATCCAACTGCCAGCGTATTTTAGTAAGCTTTTCATGACGAACTCAATAATGTTGAATGATATTTTGGATCCAAATAATTAAGAGCAATCAAAGTAAACTAAATGAATTAATAGAACGTCCAATTAATAAATTCATGAGTGATTATTTAGAAGTTAATAGACTTGTATAAGTAAATTCATGTCCGAGTTACCATTACTTCGAGTACTTGCAAAAATTGTTGTGATACTCGGTTTTCGACAAAAGGACAATACATATAATTACAAAAATGCTGTAGAACTTGCTTCTTTGGCTTTAAAAATTGGTGAGAGTTTCTGCCAACACCGAAAGACCTTTCTTGGCTTTTGAATGTTCGGTAAAATGATAGCAGAATCATGTATTTTAATATGCAAATCAGATATGCCTTCCAATGAGGAACTAATCATGGGTCATGGCACCACCGTGCTTGGTTCAATCAATAAATATCTTTCAACAAAACTACTTTAACAACATTTTCGTTGAAATTCGTAGCCCCTAAATGAGATTGCAACAGTCACTCGACAATCTACCCAATTTGATTAGACTCACTTATGTTTGCATTTAAAAATGATTATGTGACATACTTTTATATAGAATTATATATTCTTTAGGCTTAATATAGGGAAGAGAACGAACAATGAGAAGAGACCATACTGAAAGCTCCCTTGACCTGGGCATATGTCCTAGAGGAAATAATAATTAACACTAAGCATTGGGACTAAGTATTAGGCATTATGGGTATTAAAGTATTTCTTGGAGTATGTATCCTTTATTCTTAATTCATTAAACTAATTTGTTGGTGTCTTACATTAGTAAGCTGTGCAACACTAAGCTGGTCATTTTATGCACTAACATTTCCATTTCAATTCAGAAAAAAGGGACTCTACACACTTTGAAAATTACTGCAACTGTTTTCATGTTTATGGATCAAAAAAATTAAGGTTTTGAAACCACAAAGAGGTTATAGACCTAATTTCCTGGGACAGATCAAAGCCACCAAAGTTTTTATAGGTAGATTGTGCATTTTAATTTCTTTTTCATAAAACTCTTTATTGGTCTTTCTCTTATATGGTCACTATTACGATGCAATATGTAACCAAAGTTATTCAATATTATTCCAGGTGGTCTCGCCTTGAGAAAAGAAACAATTAGGTTTGAAGACATACCATTGATAGAGTAAAAAAAAAAAAAAAGAAAAGAAATTCATCTTCAGAAAAACGATTGGTTTGAAAGAAACAAACGAGAAAAAAAAAATAAAAGAAATTTCATAGACCAACATCTCGTAAATCTAGGCTGCAACAAAATTGTTGTTGATAATTTTTTTTTGCCACTTAAACAAATGTTTCAAGAGGAAACTATCGCAAATCAACAGAAGCGGAAAAAGATTGTAGAAGAATGTTACCGTATATCGGTTTCCTTGTTGTCAACACTACCCAAGATTATATTTTCTTTTCTTCCTCGGGTGATGATGAGATTTGCAACGGAAATTAAACTGATCACCAAGTGTGCGTGTCCGCCCAAAAAAAAAATTTTTTTCATTCAATCGGCTAAACTGCGTTAGTAACAATTTTAAATTGACTATGTTAATTCTGACTAAATGCAAAATATATAGACAACTTGCATGGGTGTAATAACTATTTCATCCAATCATGTTTGTTAAAAGTAATTTGTACTTTCAAAAAAAAAAAAAAACAATAGAGAAAAAATTTGCTCAATATTTCTGACACAAACCTTCTGTAGGTTTTACCAAGAAAACTAAACTAAATTACCAATTATATTTCCGTTTTTGGTCTTAATTAATTAATTTATTAATTAATTAAATTGTTTTGAGCATAAATCACACGGCACAAAATTGAAGTTCAAGACTTTAACTATTGGATTTATTTTCTCTAGGTCAAACATGTAAAAACATTTTTTTGAATCTAGATTCAAAAATATAATAAAATAATCCATTAGCTCCTTGAAACACCAAACAACAACCAATAAAAAGTATAAACTGTATGAGATGTGTGTTTACGTGGTATGAGTTCTTTCATTGTCATTACAATATTTGATTTGAAGATTACATAAATGTGCTAGTTAATTCGATGTTTTGATATCTCGTCTGAATGGTCAAATGCCCCACCATGTACATGTAGTAGACAGATTTAGCAATCCCCCTTGCTTTTCACAATGTAATAAAAAAAGAAAAGACATTATTGGTGAAACACTTAACCAATCGTATAACAATAGCCCAATACCGGGAGACATGTCCCTTAGGCCAATTATTTAATCAAACTTTTATAATGTTCTGCATTCAAACAAACTTTTATAACGTTGCGAATCATTTTCTGTAGAGCCATACGAAATTTCAAGTAGTCCATACCATCTCTTCAGATGCAAATCATGTTAAAAGGAAGTATCACACTGAATGTGTAAGGTTTTGTCTGCCACCTGTGATATACCACTCCTTTCACAAATGACATCATCTCTTGGATTTAATATGATATGTGTTACATATATAGAATCTTGTGATATCATAACAAGCCTCCTCCTTTTAATGATATTGCTCTACTTTTCAACGAAAGGATAGAACCAAAACAACACCAAGATTTATCCACCCCCCCCCCTTACCATTTGCACTTAGGGGTACACGACCAACAGAAAATGAAAAAAAAAAAAAAATTTATAATGTTACAAAACCGTATACACAGGAATACAAAAATTATTTTGCAAATTAGTAAAAATCCTTTTTGACCTTTTATACACGAACCGGTTTGAAATCAAAAGCTCGTAGGGCGTAAAGCGAAAATTACAAAAATTTTCACGACCGGCTAATAACTGTAAATGATTAATAAGACACAGAAGTGAGTTATAATATTTAAGAGGAAAAGTCTAGATTGCACTTAATTAAAACTCTAAAAGTCTATTTTGTATTATTAAATTGTTACCCTTTTGAATAGGAGTACGACAATAAAAAATTTTTCTTCTTCCAAGAAAAGGGGAAGCAAAACTAATATAATGTCCATCGAAGGGTTTAAATAACTGTCACTTCACTTTTTCTATTCCGCGACAAACTCAAGTCACTAATATTTTGTAAAAACAACTAAATTTCAGTCGTTTAGTATCACATTGTAAAAATGCTATTCCACGCCACGGAAATTAATTGAATTTTACTCGATGAGGAAGCAAACTAACAAGAATCTCAGATGCTGTTGTTGTTGTGTGTACTCGACACATTACTCAGTTGTTTACTTTTCCGTCGCAACGGGTAGCCCAAGTAGTTCTAGACTTATCAAATCGGGAAATATTACACCGCATTGTATGCATTTGTGTAATTAGTATAGATGCGTTTAGGGCTAAAATTTGTTTTTTTTTCTTTCAAACTGAACTAATGGACGGCACAAAATCATTGTCTATTGTGTGTTGAGTGTTTATTAAAAAAAAAGAAAGTAACAAAGATGAGCCCCAAATTAATACAGTACACTAATTTAAAGGAAAAAAAAAATTTTTTCTTTCTCCTGTATTAGACACATTCAACTGCAGTTATAAAAACCAACATAGATTTCTATCAATTAATTTTCTGTTTACTTTTACTTTCGTTTATTTCACCATACTCAAATCTTTAGAATTTTTTTGTTATCAACAACTCCCCAACTATTGTCTTTCATTAATTTAACATAGTTTCTACTTTGATATTTAACATTATACATTCATTTTATTTATCATCAAATCTAGAGATTATTCGATACCCTTCATTATGAAATATTTAACTTTATTGACTGTTTTATCCACTGCTTTGGCAGCTCCATTGCAACAACATCAACACCACCATCATCACAACCATGATAACGCCAAGAGAGCTGTTGTCACCAAAGTTGTTTACGTTGATTCCAACGGTAACCAAGTTCAAGGCTCAGCCACTGCCACTGCCCAAGCCGAAACCACTGCTCAAACTGTTGCCACTTCTTCTGCCCAAACCACTGGTACTTCATCATCATCTGTAGCTGCCTCATCCTCATCTGCCTCCAGTGATGATGATTCCGAATCCAGTTCAAGTTCCAGCTCTGGTTCCAGCAGTGGTATCTCAGGTGATTTATCAAGTTTTGTCAACCCATCCAAGAAATTCGAAGATGGTGTCTACGATTGTGATTCCGTTCCAACTGGTCAAGGTGTCATTGCCGTTGATTGGATTTCAAGTTTGAGTGGTGGTTGGACCACTATTATGAATGAAAATGGTGGTACCTCATCTACTTGTCAAAATGGTTACTACTGTTCTTATGCTTGTCAAGCCGGTATGTCCAAGACCCAATGGCCATCTGACCAACCATCCTCAGGTATTTCTGTTGGTGGTTTGTACTGTAAGAATGGTAAATTGTACAGAAGTAACACTGACAGTGACTACTTGTGTGAATGGGGTACTGAAGGTTTTAACTTTGTTTCTGAAATTTCCAAAGATGTTGCCATCTGTAGAACCGATTACCCAGGTTCTGAAAACATGAACATTCCAACTTTGTTACAAGCTGGTAGTAATGCTCCAGTTTCTGTTGTTGACAGTGACACCTACTTCACTTGGAATGGTGGTAAGACTTCTACTCAATACTACGTTAACAATGCTGGTGTTTCCGTCGAAGACGGTTGTATTTGGGGTACTTCAGGTTCTGGTGTTGGTAACTGGGCTCCAGTTGTTTTGGGAGCTGGTACTACTGGTGGTAAAACTTACTTGTCATTGATTCCAAATCCAAACAACGAAGATCAACCAAACTACAGCATTAAGATTGTTGGTGATGACGTTAACGGAAGCTGTAAGTACGAAGATGGTCAATACAATGGTTCTGGTTCTGACGGTTGTACTGTTACTGTCAATTCTGGTGACGCCAAATTCGTCTTCTACTAAGTCTAATTGATTCTCATACTTTCTTTTTATTGATGTCTTGCGTTGCCTTCTTTCGTATATTTGGATTTGGTAAATAAAGATTGCATTCATTCCTTCTATTCAATGTAATATTCGAATACCAATTTTCCTTTTTTTTTTTTTTGTATTCTTTTCTTTAGACTTTTATGTTGTTACTTTTATTATTCAATGAATATATTTTCTTTTATTGTAAATTTCGTTGAACTAGGAAATCTAACTTCCTTGTCTTTGTTTTTTTTTTCTGCATTAAATATATATACAGTATACAACATATACTATTTATGTTATTACCCAAAAGCGACTGTATTACAATAACTTATAATTAATTCGTTATTAGTTTTAAAGAGGTTATACAACGACCCAATTTGTTCATCTGGTAATGGCATAAAACTGTTCTGGATGTATAAATGTAGTGTTCCCTTGTGTTTTAATTTCTTACATAGAAATTTGTTTAATGTTGATATGGTTTGAGTTGATGATATTTTAAAAACTCTTGGTTGTATTGATGGTGTTGATCCTATTGGTGCAAACCGAATCATGATCTTAGAATCTATCATTGATGGGTTCAATATGTCTTGTTGTTGTTCCACAGGTACCTTCTTTTCTAGTATAATAGATGTAGACAAAGGGATTTTTGTTTGTGGTGGAGGAGATGGTTCATTATGTAATGATGAATGTGATGATGAAGATAATGACGATGATGATTCGTCATCTTCTGATTGAATGAATCTAGACATTTCTCATAAGGTTACAGAATGGTTTTAATTGGTACCCATTTTACGTTATTACTTTTGTTTTCATTCTCTTTGTCTAACAATTTTTCCTCCCTCTCTCTCTCTCTATTGTTCCTGAATGCGGGTTTTGCTAATACCAATTCTTGGTTTTTTGCTCACTTGCTCATACATAACGCATCAGAGGCAGCGTCGAAGAAGAAGGAAGAAAAAAATAAAAAAAAAAAAAAAAAAAAACCTTAATTTGTTTTGCCCCAGTAGTTTTCACGTAGCAAATAGTTATTATTTCCAATCTACTGAAACAACAACAAGATCAAAATGTCAGAAACTGATCATTCTGAAACTAGCGAGGTCACAATTGAACCATTAAATTTTGATAAAATTATAGAAAACTTAGAACGTGGAGCTGCTGATGCTAAGGAATCTCAGGATTTCTTATCGTATTCCACCCTACTTGATATTTATTTGAATGAACCGGAAAAATATACCAATGATGAAAAAGAGCAATTAATGGGTCATTTATTAGATATACTAGCTAATGATAAAGATTTGACCTATGAAATTGGTTGGGATTTACCTCAGTTGGTCATTTTATATATTGAATCTGATTTTGATTTTAACGGTCCAATTCGATCATCCCCTTGTGTTTATAAAATCTTGAAAATCTTTGAAAATTTGGCAATTAATGGGAATCCTAAGGAATTATTTTTAAAAGGTTGTGAGTTGTTAAGCTCTCTTGAACTTTCATATGATCAAAGTTTACGAATTGAAAGTACGGAAAATTTCTATGAAATTAAAGTTTATTGTGTGTTTGAATTGATAGATTCTTGTATGAAAAGAATTAAGACTTTATATCCTTCCAGATTTTTATTGATGACAATTAGTGCATTTATTAATTTGGCTTTTAAGTTAAACAAACACGGGACGGGGTTAGGAATACATCATTTTATTCTAAAGAGAGCTTATAGTTTTGCAAGAAACTACATTAATCCACCATTACCAGATAACATTGATATATCCAAAGAAGATCTTGAGAAAATCATAAAGGATGAAGAATATTTGCAAAGAAAATTGCTAACTGGTTTCATAACCAATATTGTTTTTTTGAAAAATGTAAATTATTCTGAAGGTTATTCCACGGATCATTTCAGTTGGTTACAAAAACAACAATCTAATTCCAAAGTAACCTTTGATTATTCAGTGGATTCAAATTTGCCAGATAGATTTGTAGAATTGGCATATTCATTTGATCTTGAATTGTTGAAAAATTTTCAAACTTTTATAACGGATGCCCATAAATTACTTATCCCTATAGATCACACTAAATCTTCTGAAGAGATATCTGGATTGATTTTTGAAAAATTAATCATTGATTACCAAAAGAATTTATATTCAAGTATTGTCAATAGTGATGCAACCCAAGTTAAAGATTCCATAATTGCAGAATTAATCTTGTTCACTCATTCAATTTCAGTGAAGAAAGAATTTTCCGATCCAACTATGACAATAACTGATGTTTTGGCAATGACTCTAAGATTGATTGTTCCACAAATGGTAAGTTCTCAATTTTATCATATGGGTGCTATGGATATGGTTATTTATTGGACTTGGTTTACCTTGTACCAACAACAGAATTTAAACCGCAATAACCTAGTATCACAAATTGAACGAATTCCTAAACCTTTGTTTACTATTTTTTTACAATGCATCTTACACATAATGGCTTCTGGTGCTAAAGACAAGCCAACATTTAGATTTATTGTTTTGACGTTATTAACCAAGATCTTGAACTTGTGTCCTGGTATTGGATATGAATTTATTAGAGATTCTTTAGAAAATTGTCCATATGAATCTATCAAAGCTCCTTTAATTGGAGTTTATAAAGAATTATTGTTAAAGAATAGTAGTGCTATTGTTGATACGTTGGATCTAGAAAAATTGAAAATTTCAGATAGTGATGATAAATCTTCAAAACCATCACCACCTCCATTGCCACCACGTGAAACAATCTCAATCTCAACTTATCAATTAACCAATGAAAAATTTGATGATTTATTGAATTTAATTGAACTTGCTGAAATTGAAGCATTTGTTGAAGGTTCTATTGATCCCAGTAAATTGTCAACAATTGCTGCTTTATTAAACTTGTTGGTTGCTATTAAAGAAGATTCTGTGGTTGTTTCAAATAAAGTTAAAATCAATGATAGGTTATCATCAGTTGAAGAAAACATTAACCAAATAAAATCTTCAAGTAAGAATCAATATGAAATAAATGCGGCAGAAATGCTTCAACTTACAATTGAAAGATTCAATGATTAAGTCAACCAGATAACACAAGTCTTTTTGTAACAATTATATATTAAAAGAAAAGAAAAAAAAAAAGAGAAATTATTACATAAACATATATATAAAAATATATAAATATTTATTTATCTTTTCTTTTTGATCTTGGTCGCAGTTTTTTCATCGACCAATGGTCCCCAGTATACAAAAAACCCTTCCTTTGTTGATGAAATATCTTCTTCTATTTGTAATTCTTCATCATCAATAAATGGATCTTCAAAGTCATATTTCCCAACTTTTCTAATCATTTTAACCTCATGTTGTCTATATAATTGTTCTTCCGACAATTCTTTACCTTTCAGATTCAACTGTGGTGTCTCTTTAGTACCACCACTAGTTCCACTACTTGAAGATGATTGTGGTTGAACTTTTGTATCTGCAACTTCAACTATATCCTCATCTTCATCGTTATCATCATCATCCTCATCATCAATCATATCATCCATCATATCAAGTGCATTTTTTGAATTCGGGTGCATTACACTCCATCCGTATTTTTCTTCAGCTAGTTTCAATACGTTCACAATAACTTCTGCTTTACCAGGTTGAGGGTTTTTTGGATCTAGTAACGGGATATCCAATGCAATGATTGGCGCTTCTTGTTGTTTCTCCTTTTCCTTCTCTTTTTCATTCTCTTTTTCCTTGACTTTTTCCTTTTCCTTTGCTTTATCTGGTGACTTTTCTGTTGTAGCAGTGGTATCGATTTTCTCTTTCTTACTAATTTCAACAACCTCATTTTCAACATCATCAACATTCAATAAATCTATAACTGTTGGAGCCGAAACTTTAACTTTAATAACAGGATCATTTTTTACGGTGGTACTTGGTGCCGTGGATTTCAGAACCTCTGGAGTTGTTGTAGACGTAGCATTTGTCTTTTTATCTATTACTGGTGATTTTTGAAGTTGCTGACTTGGTGGTTTGAGAGTAGAGCTTGACCTGGATACAGGTTTAGTAGACGCAGCACCATTTTTGATCAGTGGTTGAATCTTTACTGGCTGTGTCGATGGTGTTGAACTCTTTGTCGTTATTGGTGCTGGCGCAATAGCTTGGGTTGGTGCTGGTGATTGTTTTGGAGATTCAGTAGATGCTGGGGAACCAGATCGACGTTTCTTTGGATCAAATAATTTGATGTTTCTTTTTCTTTTATTTCCATTGGCAGTAGAATCAGGAACTGGAGAGGGAGTCAGACTTGTTTGTGGTGTTGGCCGTGGTGCTGGTCGTGGTGCTGAAGAGTTTTGCCCATCATCATCTATGTTGATTATTGAATTGATGGATGTTTTGCTAGGTGAAGTGTTCACAGGGTTCAATTGAAAACTTGTCTTAAATTTCTTAACTTGATCACTTACAAACGCTGAAGTTGCAGTAGCAGAAGTTGTGGTAGCAGAAGTTGTGGTACCTTTATTCCCGGATTGAGCCTGTTGCAGTTTTGTATTGGCATGGCTTGGGGTTTTTGATTTTGTTCGAGGTAATAATGGCGGTTTACTGGCAACACCAGGTGAAGTTTTTCTTGAAACTCGAGGAGTTGGTGTATCACTAATAACAATTATCTCAGGATCATCATTTGTCAAATTAAATGAAGTTTTATATTTTGATACCATTTCCAGAATGGCAACCGGTCGTTGACTCCCACTAACGACATTCCTGTTATTGCCCAGAAACAGCGATGTTGTTCCTTGTTGTTGAGGTTGCTCTTGTTGATGAGAAGAAGATGAGCCGGAATCTAGCAAGGATGATATAGATATATTATTGCTATTTGACTGTGACATCTAATGGTTGCAAAGTTTTTTTGAGTATGGGTTTTGATTGTAAGAAGTGTTGGATTATCGCTCTTTAAAACAAAAAAAAAAATTGTAGGAATAGATTATTGTTGTTGTCAAAATTGAGAGCCAAAGTTGATCAGGTATTTTTTTTTTTCCTCTTCCTTTCTTGTGTTTATTTTTGTTGGTCGTTAAATTTTAATTTTCCTTTTTCTCTTTTTTTTAATACAATATTATCCTCACTTTTACTGTATTCTTCTTAACTATGGCCAGGTAACTGCCTCTCATAAAAAAAAAAAGGAACTCAATTTCTGGTGGTATGCACGACTTTTTCGCATTTTCATTTCTCAATCAATTATAATTTTTTTTTTTTTTTGGTAACCCTTGACACGCTTAATGTAATGCGGAGATTTAAGGAACGTTAGAGAAATAAAAGACAGTAAAAGTAATCAAATTATTTCGTGCACATACCGAAAAATACTTGAAGGGGTGTCGTGTGAATTGTCAGAATCTTTGAAGTTTAAAATTATGGTGTTCCCAAATTGTACATGGAAACGATATGAAAACTTGAAATCAAGAATTGACAATTCATCATCTATGTAAGAGTTTTTTTAGTTGTTTTGGACCTTTTTAGTAACAATTTCTAGTTATGCTTTTCTTGAAGAGATATATTGTGCTAATTACCATCCACGGTATAATTGATGATTCTACCTCAACAACATCAAATTATAACAGAGTTAGAAAACATACTTACATGGATGGTGGTTCATTTTCAGGTAATTCGTATTATTAAAAGAATAAATTATATTACAACCTTATACTATACCCTATGCTCTATCTAATTGAATGACATTACTATGATAACCCAACTTGCTTAAAGTCAATGATGTATCACAACCATATCCCTCTAACGAATTCATAGTTAAATGACCATTCCAATAATCAGCATATACAGAACACATCGGTAATCCCATACCCAAATGATAATGATGAGATCTGCCCATTAAATTTTCCAAACTCGATTTCTTTTTACTTCCTGTACTATCAGATATACTTGTGTTTTCGATTATTTGTTGGGCTTGAGGAGTAACGACGGATGAACCACCTGGAGTAACTTTCAAATTAGAATATAATTGCAATCCTGGAATACGATGGAAATTTGCAAGACTTTGTCTAGCAAGTTGTGGGGATTTACCAAATGACCAAATTGACTTCAATTTATCATGGTTGATACCACCTCCTTGATCAGAAATTCTGAATAAAACTTCCTTTTTCAGATCAACAACAGTAACTTTAACTGGTGGTAAAATCTTTGAAGTTTTAGTAGAATGTGTTTTAATAGTGGCTTCAAATGAATTTCGAAGTATTTCATGAAACATATATTGTAAATGAGGTACCATGAATGGAAAATGAGTATTTAAATCACCTTCTATTTCCAAATCTGGCATTCGTTCAATTTCGGGATAACTTGCTTTCATAGAGGCTTTGACCATTTCTGTAACCACATTTAATTGCTCAGCCGCATTACAATCATGAAAAATTTCTCCCAAGAAATGTGGTGGTTTTTTATCGTATGGTTTTTTATTGTAATTATTACTCAATGATAAATGTTCTTCAACAATCACTCTTCGACTAATTCTTGATCTTAACATTGTACTCATAAAGTTGTCCAACTGATCTTGAGGTAAACTTTCAACAATAGCCACTTCCAATGCACCCATCATCAAATGTGATAAATTAAAAATATGATCATCTAAAATCGATGATATTACAGCACAAAATTCCTCATTTTGTTCCAAATTATCAATTTTTTTCACTTTCCTAAAAATATCAAAAGCTTTATAATAACTATCATAAATCTGGGCCAAATGGAAATTATTTACTACTCCAAATGGTAATGTTTGTAAATCACGAATTCTTAATGCTAATCGAATAGGTAATTCTATTCTTACGAAATTTGCTGAATTGATAATCTTTTGTCTTGTTAAAGTTCTTCCAAACCCTGCTAATTGTCTTAATGAAACAGGGTGTGGATGTTTCTTCAGATATTCTAAAAGAACAGTATTTTGATAGAAATGTTGAGGATTTAAAATATTGGAATAAGTAGGAAAAGGTCCAAGATTTTGGAGATATTTAGCAATTTCTTCTTTACTTGAATCAGAAAGGTATTCTTGAATATATGAGTGTTGACTTATAGGGGTATTGATGTATGAATTACATCTAACTGCTGTTAGAGTTTTACAGCTATTGTGTCGTAACATTTGTTAACAAAATTGATGAATCAAAAGGAAAATCCTCCTTAAACTGAATCTCAATATATGAGGAGATACAAAAAAAAAAAAAAAAATTTTTTTCTTTACTTACTGTCCCTGTCTCTCGCTGTCTCCACGATTACTGTATTATACTTGCTAGCAAATCAGGCGATAATGGTGATTCTAATTTGCAGTTGAAATTTTTGACGAAAATACATATGTATATCAATAAATAACAAATAAAAACAATTTATAAATATACTGACAACTATTTATCCTTCTTCTTTATATAATCATTATACAAGCCTCGGAAAACAATTGCAGCAGAATGTCTACCAGTCCAGAAAGGAATAAATCCAATAATAATCAATGTTGAATATAACCAAATCATGGAAACTGTGACATAACCTTTGAAATAAGAAGCACTAAAAATCCAATCTCTATAAACCGACATTGGCCAAATGACCCATGTAATTAACAAAATAAATATAACTGCACCAGTAGCGATTTTAATCCAGAAATCTAATTCTTTAGCAGATAATTGTTGTGGGGTATGAATTTGAGATTCTTTATCAATTTCATTTTGAGATGATTCTTCTGATTCAACTTTAATTCCAACATCATCTTGCTTTTCATCTTTATGTTCATCAACAGCTTCAATGGAATCAGATGAAGAAGAAGAGCTTTCATCTTCTTTAATGATCAAATCAAGTTTCTTCAACTTTTCCCAATCGAATTTTTCTGGCTTGATCAATGATATGATAATACTTGTAATACCTGGTAAGAATAAAGCAGTTAATGAACCCCATAAAGCAGGTAATTGACCACCTAAAGAATCAATATTTACAACACCATAATAATGATAAGCAGTGGATACCCATACTGATATACCTGCTGCTAAACCTACCAAAGGAGCAATAAAAGCAGCCCAAAATGTTTGTCCATCCCACGTAATAGTAAACAACAATGGTATAACACCTGGTGCAATGACCATTGGTGTGAAATATGTATACCAAGTCATATTAACCCCAACATAATGTAACATGATGGAATACCCAGCAATACCAAATCCAAAGACAACACAACCAATATGAGCCACACGAATCATGGATTTGTCATTAGCTCTTGGATTTATATACTTTTTATAGATGTCAAATGAAAGAATTGAAGAAACAGAAACCATTTGGGCAGATAAAGTAGAAGTCACTGCCAAGTAGATGACTAAAAGTAATGCACCAACGGCACCATTACCTAAAGTAGCTTTCAAAGCATAAGGCAACACATATCCTGATGCAACTTCATAATTAGTCATCTTTCTAGGATAGGTTGGAAAAGATGGGTCATTTTCTAAGAAATGCAGGGCACCACCAACAATAGTACCAATTGGCCATACATTAGAAAAAATGAAGAAAGCAGTAAGAAGATAAGCAGGAACAGTAGCTCTTGGAGAAGCAGAAAATGTCTTTTGCCAAAATGCTGAATCCATAACTGTTAATCCAAAATTACCAGCAGTTAAAACTAAACCAAATATAACTGCACCTTGTGATTTACCAGTAATAATTGATCCTTCATAATTACCTTCAATATACTTGGTTTTTGAAGCTTCAACTAATTTATCCCATAATCCGTTCAATCCACCGACTTGATCTGAAGTTAAAACAGCTGTATTTAAGTAACATAAAATGATAAGTAAGATAGTTGTATGAATAAAATCAGTTAAAAAGGTAGCTTTTAATCCACCAACAACAGTATATAATAAAACCCCAAATGGAATCAACATGGTAGATGCAACAATGTGTAAATTGCCAGCAATAATAGAAATCAATGATGCAACAGTCAAAACCATAGCTGAACTAGATGTGATATTACAAATAATGCATAGGGTTAAATATAACAAATGAGCTGGCTTACCATATCTTCCTTCAACAACTTCCAAACTCGTATGTGCTGTTGGAATTTTCTTTTTAGCATGAATACCAACCATTGCCATAACTGCAATTTGAATTGCTAAACCAGCACCAAAATAATATGCCGCTTGAATACCATAAGTATAAACTTGACTATTCAGCATGACAAATTCAGTCGCCCATGACCAAGATGAATAAACTGCTGATGCCGAAAGAAAAGTACCAACAGAACGATTTGCAACTGAAAAAGTTTCTGTATTACGAGCATTTTCATGAAGATATTTTTGCAACAATAAGGTAGTAATAATCATACCAATTGCAAATACTGAACCAACACCAACTAAAACACCATATCCTGCACCCTGAGTTAACAATTCAACTGGTTTATCCGACATCTTTGTTTGTATGTATGTACTATTTTGTGAAAATAGATTATAGACTAAAAAAAAAAAAAAAGTATACGTAATTGATGTATATTTAAAAAAAATGGCTTGATTTTATGGGATTCCTTGTATATTATATAGTCTCTTTATAGATGTATAATCACGAAATTATGGGGTTACGGCTGGGATCTCGTATACTTTGGCTCGGCTGAATGATTGAAACGTCTTTCAGGTCCTATGATTAGGTTCGGGTGATGAAATTGTGGTTTATTTTGCAATCATAGAAACTGTGGCTCAGATATAGGCAAGATAATGCGAGCCCTCAATGATTAGAGTGGCGGTTCCAGCAACAAATGGATTATGAGTGAGAAAAAAAAAAAAAAAATTAGTCTGAATACTACATTAGGACACAGAATATCATCTCCTATTGATGATGATGATAACTGGTTAATGATATTCTATATGTTGAAATATCTTACTTTATTTTAGCTGATCTTAGTTTTTATATAAATTTATTTAGCTTACACTAGTGTGGGATAAATGACGAATCTACAGTATGTAGTGTAATATTATAGTCGTGTGTAATATGTAAAATAATATTATTATTTTGCATCCTCATAAACACAAAACCAATGGCTGATCAATATACTGTACACAATATCTGTGTACATTAAAATTAAAACAAAAACCCCACGGAAGTAGTGAGACATTCTGGAGTATTAAGATAAGGACAAACAAGTACAACGGTTATCAAGGACCACATTTTAATTCCTTAATATTATTAATAATTTTCTTTAATTTTTAGTTGAGTAAGTATCCCTTGACAAATTCAGAGAGATTCCTAGTAATTTTTTGAGCCACTTAAAAGAAAAAAAAATGCCACACCTACTATTGGTTGTAATATACTGTACTTGTATATAGAAGACGATAAGGTCCCGAAAACAAACTTTCATGCGATTGTGTTGTAAAACTAGATTGCAAATCCTCATGCACCGAAGAGCAATTTAACATGAAAATATGTGTAAATTGATTGTCACAGTAATTAAGTTAGTGATGCATTATAAGTTGAATATCATTGGAAATCAACACCGAAGATAAGGTGGAATCTTATCCATTCCAACCAGAGATAGACCCAGGGTATATTAGAACCTAACAGAACTCTTATCACCTACGGTTGGATTAGTCCAATGTTTCCATATGTTAATTACCATACCAGTAAACAACACAAACCGAATACATTACATATCAATTGATACTGAATAAAAAAAGACATATATATTATTAACATCTATTTATCTTGCTTTTTTAACATAATCATTATACAAACCTCGGAAAATAATTGCAGCAGAATGTCTAACAGTCCAGAATGGAATAAACCCAATAACAATTAATGTTACAAACAACCAAATTAAACCAACTACAACATAACCTTTAAAATAAGCTCCAGTGAAGATCCAATTTCTATAAACTGACATTGGCCAAATAACCCATGTAATTAATAAAATAAATATAACTGCCCCAGTGGCAATTTTAATCCAAAAATCTAATTCTTTTTCTGATAACTGTACGGGTTTATCAATTTGAGCAATTTCATCAATTTCATTTTGGGATGATTCTTCTGATACAAATTTTTCACCAACATCATCTTGTTTTTCCGTTATAGGTTCATCAACACCTTTGATGGAATCAGATGAAGAAGTATCTTGATCTTCTTTAATGGTTAAATCAAGTTTTTTTAACTCATTCCAATCAAATTTTTCTGATTTGATTAATGATATAATTATACTGGTAATTCCAGGCAATAACAAAGAAGTTAATGAACTCCATAATGCAGGTAATTAACTACCGGTAGATTCTATAGTCACTTCACCATAATAATAATACGCAGTAGATAGCCAAACAGAGATACCAGGAACAAACCCAATTATAGAACTCCATATACCGCATCCAGATTTAACAAAGGCATTCGTGCTGCGGACATGACTGTATGTCTTAGGTTAAAGAACCGAAAAAAAAAGAGATATATACGAAGGAAATTATTATTTCCAAAAGAACATAAAAGGGTTGATTAACTGATAATGCATGAATATTATTGTATATACACTAATTTCTTTTGTCGATATATAAACTATGAAAAATGATAACAATTTCGGGTGGGATCAACAATACTTAGGCTCGGCTAAATTAAAATAATACCCTACTGGTAATTACATGTCTTATAAAAAAAAGGGGTGATGAAATTGTGGTTTAGTTTTTTGACATAATGCAACTGTGGCATTGTCATGGGTTCTTTAATGAGCATTCAAATATTTGTTGAAGGATGAAGATTAACAAGAAAAAAAACCCAGAAATAATACTGGATTAACCAAAGGTGTAATATCAAATTAAATATTTACAAATAAATGAGTTTATTTAAATGTACACATGTTGTATAATTGTGGATTTCACAAATTGATAAGTTATTCTGTGGTTATTGAATATCAAGGAGGGAGGGAGGAAAAGCGAGGAGAAGGTTAAACCTAGTAAAATCAATCAAGCTTCGTACTAATAAATTTATTCGATAAAGAATAATATATCCTGTAATATTCACGAATAGCTCTTAAATTGAAATTTATAAATTAATTTTTACAGCAAGATACATATTGGACGTAAATTCATAATTTAAACTTTAAATTTTTATGTACAGTATAGTGTACAAAAGTTTAAATGCTACTGTAATATTAATTTTTTTTGTTGTATTGGTAGCGTGCCACACGTGCCGTAACTCCAATTAATATTTTTGACTACATAGATATATATCAGTATTATCCGTGTGTTAATCTGGAAACTTTAAGCAAACATGAAAACCGGGCGTGTGGCGTAGTTGGTAGCGCGTTCCCTTAGCATGGGAAAGGTCATGAGTTCGACTCTTATCTCGTCCATTTTCTTTTTTTTTCTTTCAATATTCTACACTGATGGTAAAGAAGAAGTTAAATTTCTTTATTTCTTATTATGCAATTCCTGGTTATATGGTGAATTTCATTTGTTTTATATCTAGAGAATATTTGTCTATGATAAATCAATGTTATTTTGGATTTTTAGTTTTTTTTTTTTTTTTTTTAGTTGAACATTGATTGAAAAATTTAATAAAATAAAAATTGAAGTTGAGGATTTTAAACGGATAATTTGTCGTTAAAAATCAATCGGAATTCATTATCCCTCCCCCTAGAAAATAACCGCCAAGAAATATATTGCATAAGTCTAAATCCTATCTTCCCTCCCCTCCCCTTGCCTATGTCTTTACTTTTACTTTTACTTTTACCTTTACTTTTACCTTTGTCATTGCTATTGTCATTACTATTGCCATTGCCATCAAAAGCCTTATTTTTTAATCTCAAATATTGTTGAGCAGGCTATGTTCGGTTATATTACTATTTCGGTATTTCTTTCCTTTTCTCTCGATTCCCCCCTAAAACCATTGGATTTTTGTGATTATATTGCAAATTTAGTTAAATTCTTTATTAATGCAGACGTGTTCTGTAAATTTCAAATACAATAATTATTAATAATAACTCTTTATTGCACAATATAATATTTCCCCAGATTTCAATAAATTTTTTTTTTTTGTTTGTTTGTTTGATTAATTTACTCTCTCAGACAGACAATTTTTGAGTTCCTAAAGAGGTTAATTTATTTCCCAACAAAAAGTTGCTTTTTTTTATATTTATATTTATATTTATATTTATTTTATTTTGGCGTATGGACTCTTTTTATTCTTTTGTAAATCTCATGGAAGCAAATAGAATAATCATAAAATCAAGTAAAGAATATTTTGATATTAGAGATAAATACACATCAAGAATTGCTTCCCTCTTGATTCAATGCAAAAAAAAAAAAAAAAATAAAAGTATTGTGGCTAGGTTTCACGTATTGCAAGATTATTGGCCTCGGCAAGATGAGAATTAATGCCGATATATGACAATTGTTCGTTTTATTGTTTTTCTTCTTTTTGTTTTCTTTTTAGATTTTTTTTTTTTTTTGTTGGCTAATGTTAATTTACAACTTGTACGTACACATTTACACACACACTCACACACACACAGACATCAACTTAAATCTATGAAATTATACTGTACTCTAAAAAAAAAAAAAAAGAAAAAAGAAAACAGATCATGCCCCACCAATCATCGTACCCTTGGGAAGGTTACTTGATTGAATCATCCGACTTTTCATTATTGATTAAACCTTACTTTCACTCTATTCCCCTCCTTCATTTCTTTTCATCCCTTGGTTAAACTATTCTTATACACTTACACCTTGAGGTTTTTATCCGTTGGTTATTGAGAACAACAAATTATTGCTATATACACGACTTGGAAATTATGGTTTTTTTTTTTTTTTATCTCGGAGTTTTTTTTTTTTTTTATCAATGTAAATTTTTTAAAATTTGCCTCTCTTGCTTTATTTGTATCTTAATAAAAGTAATTAGCCAGGCTTTTTTTTTTCCTGATGTCTTCATTATTCTGCATAGTTATATCATTTGATTGGTTATGACATCGACGTCACGTTTATTCATATAGCAATTTACTTACATTAGCAAATACATTCTGATGATTTAATCATACCCAGCATAAAAAAAAACTCTGGTTATTTTTTTATTTTCTGGTTAGAAAAAAATTTAAATCTGGGGAAATTATGAACAAGAAAAAATTGTTCTTGCATTGTTTCAAAAAAAAAAAAAAAAAAAATTAGCGTGCGCATTGGTTTTGTTACAATTGCTTTATGCAATTAAAAAAAAAAAAAAAAAAGACAAAAAAAATTGAAACGTATGACACGAATTGCTAATACATTTGTATGAAATTAATTCCTTTGAACTCCGAGAGATCGGACAAAAAAAATTATGCAAAAGGTTCCGGATGACTTATGACTCCTTGTATGATATTATCAATTTAATACCCGTTTTTTTTTATTAAGGCTTATTAATTTGACTTGTTTTATGAAATGAATCACAATTCTAGAATTAGTTCAATCCTCTTTTTCCAGTATTTCTCAATATCCATTCAATAGGTATAAACGTGGTGTATGAGAATTGTTTTGCCTCGAAGGATAATTGTCTATGAGATTACATCATATTATTTATACACTTAAACGTGTATATGAAGTGAAAGACAAGAAAATATAGAGATTGCATGGGTAATTAAACTCTTGACTAATACCTTATCCGATTTCGTGGGGGAGGGGCGAACTTTGTGATATACTTAAAAAATCGCGCTGATTAAGTTAGTCTTATACATAGTTAAAATGAATAAGGTGTGTATTTGCGTGTGTGGGATATACTTGAACTAATATTCGTAAAATAAGAAAAAGAAAATGTTAGTCTCAAGTTGTGTACTTTACAAGATTCTCTCGTTTCCTTTATTAAATTTTTATGTCTTTAAATAAATGTCTGGTTAAAGTATACTGTACATAATGTGTGAGTATTAATTGTATAAAAGTAATTAAATTCCTCTCTATTAATTTTAATTTTCAATTTTTTTTTTTTAGAAAAATTTTCCATTTCTTTGACCAAAATTTTTCAGACTGGGATATATATATATTCACCACCAGGATTTCGAATCAAATTTTTGTTTTCTTTTTAAATTTCAATTCTACACGTTATTTCAATATTATCAAACTTGTATTGAGGAACTACAAGAATTTCTATTTATTCCAGTTTGGTCAGTTTCATCAAAAAAATCAGTGAATTATTTTCTATTTTTGTCATACTGTACTGAATTTTCCATAAAATACAAAATACAAAAATTTTTTTAAAATATTTATTTTATTTTATTTTTGTTTTTTTGATTTTTTGATTTTTAGTATTTCCTCCCCCAGAATCATTCACAAAATTTTTTTTTTCTTGAGTACAAACAACAATTGACTTTTTGGCTTTTTTGACTTTTTTTTTTTTTCCCTAAGTTCCTCGTTGGTTAAAAAAAAAAAAACAATACAAATAAAAAGACAAAAAAAAAAAAATAAAAAATTTCTCCAGTACTTTATAATTAACTTTATAGTCATTTAAAAATTTTTTTTTTTTTCCCTTACAATATTATTAATTTTCACCATTGGATTCTTCATATTTCAACAATTCCTTTTTTTAAAAAAATGAATATGCAAGCATCTGTTTCAGTCAACTCACCACTATCAACCATGTCAACTACTTCAATACTGGATGCAACTCCAATACCTACTCAACCAATACCTAAAAAATCCCAACAAATTAGAACAGACAAACCTAGACCTCATGTATGTGCCATTTGTACTAGAGCTTTTGCTAGATTAGAACATTTGAAACGTCATGAAAGAGCCCATACAAATGAAAAACCATATCAATGTGCCGCTTGTGGCCGTTGTTTTGCTCGTCGAGATTTAGTTTTGAGACATCAACAAAAATTACATACAGATTTACCTCATGTCATAAGAAGAGGTTCTTCTAAAGAAAATGAAATTAACGAACATATTAATGTATTACACAACAATACTGATGCAAATGCCCCTCTACCAACCAACAATAATAGCCGAAATAATAGTGTTACTAAACATGATTCTGAAGAAAAACCCGTATTCAGAACTGCCCTTTTTGGGACAACACATTATAGTCTGCCTCATAATGAAGATGATGCTACATCCATGTCAAATTCGCCACATCCAAGTATTACTTTACACAGTAGCAATAATCATAGAACAAGTGTTTCATTCGGAACATCAAATACTCCACCTTCAATTTCCACTACATTAAATGGAAAAGTTGAACAACCAATTCCAAATGGTAACAGAAAAAAGAATAAACTGCTGCTGCGTCAACAACCAACACCAGATTCTCCTCAAAATAAAAAATTTAAGGCTTCAGTTTCTCCTGTTGGGAATGGATTAGTTTCTGCTATTCCTTCACATATAGCTCATAATTACCGACACGCATCATATTCTGCCGCATCTGGTCCTTGTTATGCAACTTTTAAAGAGGAATTTTTGGACACTCCAAGTCATGTAGAATTTGCAACTCCACAATTTGGTCCTCATCAAGATGATTTTAGTAAATTTTTTGAATCTAATGGATTATTGGATTGGGATTCCATAGATCATTTGGATTTAAATGATGAAGGTAAAATTGCAATGAAGCAGAAATCTATTAAAAATTTACAAAATTTCTTCACCGATAAAGTAAAATCTACCAATATGAACCATTCTCAAAGTGTACCATTTGAAATTGGTATGGATGTTGTTGATTCTTATAGTAATATGATTCGCCATGATTCAATTCCTCAACCTCCCCAAATTGCTCCACAACAAATACATAGTCAACCAGATCAACAATCTGCTCATACTTTGCATCAACATATTCAACAACAACAGCAACAACAGCAACAACAGCAACAACAGCAACAACAGCAACAACAACAACAATTACTACACAACCAATCTCCACTGCAACACATGTCACCTCATTCAGTGGCTGAATCTTTGGCATCATCATCCAAGAGTATTAATCCACAACATTTGAATCAAACAAGTAATGGACACTCAGTATCTACTGCCACTTCAAATGGTACAGTTAATGCAAATCAACAACTTCCTAAACCAGATGAAGTTACTCAAAATGAATGGTTTAGAGATTTGGTTTTCCCCCCATTTGATTTGAATTTACCATTTAGTGCCCATGCAAGTACAGAAGATTTACGTGGATTTTTTGGTTCAACTAGTTTATTGGCTGATACTAATGAATCTTATCGTAAGCAATTGAATAATGGTAGTCATCATATTTTGCCTTATACCCAATCACATATTAATACAACAACTGAGTTTTCAGGTAATTATCCTGCAAATTTTTTTTTGGAAGATTCTTTATTGATTACTGCTGAACTTCGAGAAAAAATGATTGAAATGAGTAATATAGAAGATAAAGATTTACCATCTATTAAAGATTTAAAACGTTATGTTCAATTGTATGATTATGGATTTAACAAATATTTCCCATTTATTCATTTGCCATCATTAAAGAACCCAAGAAATCATAATCTTGAAACTATTCCATTATTATTGGCAATTGCTGCCATTGGAGCATTATATGATTATAGTGAAACTGATACTTTGGTTTTATTTAATTTATCCAAATTTCATATTCAGAATTTTTTTGAAAGAGAAATTACTTTAAATAATTTACATTTTAAGAAAGTTCCATTAATGGCTCATCAATGTCTTGTATTGCATATTTTTATTAGTATATTTCTTAATGAACCAAATATGATTGATACAACTACTAGACAAATCAAATCAATGATTGGATTAATTAAATCTACAAGTTTTAATGAACCATTGGAAAAATTGATTATTCCTCCACCACCAGCAGTTCCTGGATCAGCTGGTGATAAAACTTTAATTCAAAAAAATTATGATTATTTTATTATGGCTCAATCAAGAATTCGTACATTACATGCATTTTATTTTTTACAATCATTTAGAACTAATTTTGGTGGAGTTCCAATTTTATTTAGTTATAATTTACTTCATAGTGGTAGTTTCTGTACCAATGAAAAATTATGGTGGAGTGAAGGTGCTAGTAGTTGGTATAATTTACTTGGTAAGAATTATCCTGGTAAATGGTCATTAGTTGATGTTAGTAATGGTATTGGAATGGATAAACTTGCTGGATATCTTGAAGATCCTGCTACTGCACCAAAAAAATTATCTTATAATAATTTACTTGATATGTTATTTACCCTTCATGAACAAATGGCCAGTGAAGTTGTACGTTCACAAGAACCATTTAGTCATTTGGTTTGGCAAGATAAAAAAAGACATTTTCAAGAATTGCTTAATAATTGGGAAGTTTTATTTCATCAAAATCATGGAACTTTAAAGATTTTAACTCGTAATAGAGCTAATCTTACTGCTAAACATGAATTAAAATTAATTCTTCCATTACATTTATTACTTAAAATTAAATTGGAAGTTCGATTAACCAATTCAATGGCAGCAATTTTTAATAAGGATTGGGAACGTATGAATAAAGATTTGGATCTGTTAACCTATAGAGAATCCAAATATAATGTTTTGACCAATGCAGTACCCCATTGTTGTGATATGTTAAGTTTATGGTTGTATAATATTGAAACCATTAATTATGATATTCGAGAAACTGCTAGAAGAACACCAGCATTTTTTTGTTGTGCAATTTTAGCAAGTACAATTTTAATTGCTACTTATTTAAGTTATATTGAAAAAAGTTGTAATACTCGTAATATTTCAAATATGGAATTGAAAAAATGGTTTGAATGTCAAAGAATATTATCCAAATTAGAAACTGTTTTAAGTGTTAGTATTAAATCTTCTAATCTGGATTCATATACCAAAGATATTAAAATTGGTTCATCAGTTGATGATGAAGTTTGTAAAAAATTATTAAAATTAAGTCAAGAACGTGAAATTTGTGATGATGAAATTTATGAAGAAAAAAATATTGAATCAAATCAAATGAAATTATTACAAATTAATAAAGAAATTAATCAATTAATTATTGATTCTAATATTTCAATTAATTCAATTTATTTGGGTATTAGAATTTTAGCTGATGTTCCTGTTTGGCCACTAGCTATGGTTTTTGCTGAAGCTTTAAAAAATAGAGGTCTTTATGTTCAAAATAACAAGTAAAATTGAAATAAAGGTGAATCCAATTAAAGAAAATAAGAAAAATTAAAATAAAAAACATATATATATATATATATATATATATATATATATATATATTATTGGTTAATGTGTTTTTAATGCCTTTCCCCCCATTGTATTTTTTAAATTATTTATTTTATTATATTTATTAGTTTTGTATAGTTTGAAATTATATCAATTTTTATGTATGAACAAAACATTTTACTTTTAATCAAATGAATTTGTAAAAAATATAATCAACAATCAGAAACGAAGAATCAGAATTCAAGAATTTAATTTAATTTATAAATAATAATATAATAATTAAATATACACAGATATAGAATAATAAACAAAGCGAAAATTATTTAATAAAATCATCATTTATTTAATAAAAACCTTGATTTTTCAAATAATTAACAATTTCTTCAACAACAACAGTTAAATCATCATTTGATAAATTAAATTCACCTTCAACACCAGATGTTGAAGATTTTGAATTAACAATTAAAGAATTTCCATTACCAACAACTTTAACAATTGGATCAGGATTTGAAGTTGGTACAATAACACCAGAACCAGCTTTAACTAATTCACCAATTATAAATGGATCAATAGTATTAATTTGTTCATTTGATAATTTTGTAATTCTACGTTCACCAGAAAATTGATTTAAAGTAGATTGTAAAGCAAATGATAAATAATCACCTAATTTATTTGAATTATCAATTAATATAACAAAACCTTGTTTAAATCTTGGTGGATTTGTTTCACGTAAAATTTTAACAACTTCAGGATATGAAAACCATGATGGAATTTCATCACCAGTTCTTAATTTATTTCTTAATTCAGTACCAGAAATATTAGCAGTTTTAACTTTTGTAGTATCAATAGTATCAATTGGTGCATATCTATCTTCATCAGGTAAATAAGTAACCATTCTAAATGGAACAATTTTAATAGTTAATTCATCTTGATATTTGGCAAGTAATTCTTGAGCATCATATGGACCATAAAAATCAACACCTTGAGAATTTTTACCTGGACCAGCATGATCTCTACCAACAATGAAATGATCAACACCATAATTGGTTCTAATTAATGCATGCCATAAAGCTTCTCTATCACCACCCATTCTCATAGCTAATGGTAATAATGATAATGTAGCTAAACCATCAGGAAATTTCTTTAAAATTTCTCTATAAACTTTAACTCTTGTATGATGATCAATATCACCTGGTTTAGTTAAACCAACAACTGGATGAATTAAAATATGACCAGTTGATCCAATATCTTTAGCTGCTCTAATGGTTAATTCTCTATGAGCTCTATGCATTGGATTTCTAGTTTGGAAAGCAACAATATTTTGATCTTCCCAACCAAGTTTATTAAATTCTTGTCTTAATTCAGTTGGAGTTTTTCTTGATTCAACATAATCATAATGTTTTGGATAATTAAGACCTTGTAATGAACCACCAATATAATAATCACCTGAAATTTCAAATAAATATTTATTAGCTGGATGTTCAGGATCACCACGGAAAACTTTTTTAGCTTCATTTTCTTTATTTGGTTTATAAATAGATTCAATAGTTAAAATAGCTAATGGAGTTTCATCTCTTAAATCCAATAAAACAATTCTATCACCATTTTTATAAGTTGATGCAATTTGTTCATTAACATCTAAAGTAATTGGAATTGGCCATAATAAACCTTGACCATTTTCACCTTTAACACTAGTTAATCTTAAATCTTCAACAACACTAGTATAATCATCTTCATTTAAAAATCCAGTTAATGGAGAGAACCCACCATTTAAAATTAATTCTAAATCACATAATTGTCTATCAGTTAAAATTAAAGATGGTAATGATTTAGATTCTTCTAATAATTGTTGTTTAATACCAGCATCACGAATAATTAAATCGTTTAAATTACCACCATGTGGAGTTGGAATAGGCATCTTGGGAGAAATAAAATTAAGGTATAAATAGTTATAATTATCTATCAAAAGAAAATCAAAGACAAGAAAAGTAAATAAAATTTAAAAAATAGAATAAAAAAAAATTGTGGAAAAAATTTGTACTTTATACTTATCCTCTCAGTTGCGAAAAATCTTCGGGTCCTACCATTTAGAATGCTGCGCTTCCGCTCATTACGCAATCTAAACAGAGTAAAAAAAAAAAAAAAAATAAGAAAAAAAAATTTCTTTTGATTAGAAATAATTCAGTGATTACACGTGATCCACAGTAATTTTTTTTTTTTTTTAATTCTTACATTGATTCATGTTTATCAACCGATGTCTGATTGGGAAATTTTTTCTATTCTTAGTTTAGTGTTATTCCCGGGGTACTTTCACAAAGGAGTCTGATTTCAATTTTTTTTTCTAAAATGTAACACTAACACGTGTAGCAACAGATATAGATCTAATGAGTAGATTATAATCATCAATACATGGGTAATGATGATCAATCATTACTAACTATGAGTTATGTGTAGAGTAGACACATATCAACTAATTTACAGAATTAATCATATTGAATCCACAATTGTAATTTAAATTAACCAAGAAAAAAATTGAAAAAAAAACTAAAGATACTGTTCTATTGGTGTATAGTTCACTAGGGATATAATCGAATAATTATATGGAGATACCAAGACAAATATCATAAGTAAGTAATCTATGCCACAATTGACGTTATTAAGAATATAGCAAGAATAAAAAGGAGCCCATGTAACATTGCTTGGAATAAAGAAAAAGGGAGGAAAAAACATAGGGGAGTGTGAAAAGAAAAGAAAAGCAAAATATAAAAGTTTGAACATTGGAAAGGAAACGTTTGACTGTACGGGGGAAGGGTGGGTTCAGTATACTTTATCCAAATTGTCTATGAGGTATAACTGATTGGAAACAACATTGGTAATACATGTAAACCTGTATGAATCACTGTCTAAAATCTATTAAATTTCTTTCATAATATGGTTCTAATCATTCTAATCATTAACATGATCAATTAGGAATAATAATTTTATTGTCCTTTATCCCTTGTATTTATATCCATTAAGAATAAATATGAATATTGGTTTTGTTTCTGCCGTGTGTTGCAATTGGTAGTAAATGACAGAATAAATACAATAACAAAAAGACCCTTTGTTATTGTACTCTTTATTTTATTTTATCTCCTTTTATTTTTTTTTTTTTTTTGCAATCTCAGGATTTTATTTTGCAGTAATTGATATTATTTTTTTTTTTCTGATCGATCGATTTGGGGATCTAGAATGAGGGGAAAAAAAAAGAATCTTTTTTCTACTCTCCCACACGACCATGATAGGAACAATGTTAACAATTTATAACCACCATTTGACATTGATAATACCATCGTAAATACCCTTCCATTTAAGGCAAATTGACCAATATCTCGAGACGTTTGAAATGGTTAATTTCAAGTGGAGGATATGAAGAATAAGGTGGGGGAGGGGTGGGGAAGAAAACTTTTGGGGTGGTGAGGAATACCACAACAATTTATAAGCAAAGGTGGTTCCCCCAAATGTAGATAAAACCAGCTTTTGGGGGATCACTTTTGGTAGTAATAATAGCAATGATGGATCTTGATCAGTGGGTGTATGGAAGGTGGGGGGAAGGCAAATGATAATTGTAATTATCAAATAATATTCTGGATATCAATTTCTAACAGGATCAAAGGATACCTGGAGTTAAGGTAAATTTAGGGTTTTTTCCTCGATTTTTTAAATAGTCAAATGGATTGCGAAAAAAAAAAAAAGAATAAAAACGAGTCGAGACCGTAATTGCATGTGCCACCGGAAATAGAGTTCTCTATATTTTTTTTCCCTGTACTTTTGCTACTGCCTTATGATGATAGCAACTGCGAAGAAAGCGAAAAAATTAAGGAGAGAAGACGAAGACAAAGGGTGTTCGGAATCACTGGACATGTTAAGAATAAGCAAGAACCGGAAATTAAAAAAAATTAACATTCATAGCAATTAAAAGAAAAAAAAAAAAACCTTTACAAAAATAACGTGATTTTTTTAAATCAAATAAAAATAAATTACCTCAAAAAATTAAACATGTTGACTGTAGTTAAAAAGGAGGGGGAGGAGGAGGAGGAAGGATTAGAGGAAGGTAGATTTACGTGTACCATTTACAGTATTACATAATACTCTCACAAAGATGGATTAATGTAGACCGAAATCGCATAAATTGAATATTCTCACAGAATAAATTAAAAATTCGAATTTAAAATCATTAGTCAGATCCGGTTATTATCCACTTCCGACCATCTATCCCAGGGAAAAAGAATCATTGATTGTGTTCATTTTGATTAGTTTCATTCGTGATATTTTTTTTGAATTAACCAATTTGAAGTCTAGTTTATGTCAGTAAATAGAATAGAAAGAACTCATTACCTAGTTACAATGTCAAATTTATGATGTTATCGCATAATAAATAATTGTTTACCAATTCATTACTAAAATCTATAAGGGATATAGCTTTGATAATGGATTACTAAAAAAAAAAGAATAAAAAAAAAAAAATTTAAGCTGTATCGTTCCTGCACCAAGACACACCGTTACTTTAAATTCTTCGACCTGTAATTGATTTGACTATCGATGTAATACCCTAGTAAATTGTCGACACAGAACAAGAACTAACCTTAACCAAAAAGCAAAAAGCAAAAAAAAAAAGGAGAAATTCCATGAACATGCAATCGTACCATAGACTACTAGAGTAGTCCAGTTTTTCCGGATCTTTGGAGGATTGGTTATGTTTTACTAATTGTTGGGTGTTTAATTTTGATTTTTTTTTTTTCTTAGAAATTTCACTAAGTCCGGAAGTTGAAAATTTTTAATTAATTTGACACCAAAACTTTTTTATTTTTTTTTTTTTGAATCCTGTACGGAAATCGCATTTTTTCTCTCACTCTATTGCCATTTGTCATACAACCATGTGTGTGTTGTAAATTCTGTATAAATATTCAACAATTTTTCCTTGAACAATTTTTAATTCTAAATTTATTCTTTTTCTTCTTTTTTCTTTCCCTCCTTTTCTTTCTTACATCATTGATTCTAATCAATTAATTATTTCTTTAATTATCAACTACAATTACAATGTCTTCAGCTCCACAGTATGTAATTCATTTCATATCAATTTTTTTTTTGTTCTTTTCCACAGATGAATTGATAAAAAAAAAAAAAAAGATGAGAGAGATTGTGAGATAAATCATTGAGATGGCAATAGACAAGAAGGAAAATAAAATCATCAAGAAAAGAAAATTGGAAAGCCATTCAATTGACTTATGGATGAATGGAGATTAATCAATTGAGGATATAATTGAATGGAATTAGAAGTTGAATTAGATTGGATTTCCGTTAGTAGCCCTATATCACTCCTCCCCTCTTTAAAATTTTCTTGTTCAGTTTGAAATTTTTTTTTTTTTCGGGTGGCCTCCCAAAAAAAAAAAATTGGTTGAACCGAGCTATCCTCACAGTTGAAAATTAGAATTTTTGCGTGTCACAGGATATTTGGGGGATCAAAATATATAAGAAGGCTGCCAAATTTCCTTACTTGCATGATATTTTTTTTTTGGACAACCAGGTTTTTTTTTTAATTATTCACTAATTTCATCTTCAATAACTGTTATTTCTTCAATATGTCTAGTGCCAAAGCTATCTCAAGATTATCTGTTCTTTCAAAACAAATGACAATCAATAATACTAACAGTTCAATTGCTAGAGGTGATATCGGTTTGATTGGTTTAGCCGTCATGGGTCAAAACTTGATCCTTAACATGGCTGACCATGGTTACACTGTTGTTGCTTACAACAGAACTACTGCCAAGGTTGACCATTTCTTGGCTAACGAAGCTAAAGGTAAACCAATCCTTGGTGCTCACTCTATCAAAGAATTGGTTGACCAATTGAAGAGACCAAGAAGAATTATGCTTTTAGTCAAAGCTGGTAAACCAGTTGATGACTTTATTGAACAATTATTGCCATACTTGGAAGAAGGTGACATCATTATTGATGGTGGTAACTCCCATTTCCCAGATTCCAACAGAAGATACGATGAATTGAAAAAGAAAGGTATCTTGTTTGTCGGTTCCGGTGTTTCTGGTGGTGAAGAAGGTGCTAGAACTGGTCCATCTTTGATGCCAGGTGGTAACCCAGAAGCTTGGCCACATATCAAAGATATCTTCCAAGATGTCTCTGCTAAAGCTGATGGTGAACCATGTTGTGATTGGGTTGGTGATGCCGGTGCCGGTCACTACGTCAAGATGGTCCACAATGGTATTGAATATGGTGATATGCAATTGATTTGTGAAGCTTATGACCTTATGAAGAGAGTTGGTAAATTCTCCAACAAAGAAATTGGTGATGTTTTTGCTAAATGGAACACTGGTGTTTTGGATTCTTTCTTGATTGAAATCACTAGAGATATCATGTACTACAATGACCCAACTGATGGTACCCCATTGGTTGAAAAAATCTTGGATACTGCTGGTCAAAAGGGTACTGGTAAATGGACTGCTGTTAATGCTCTTGACTTGGGTATTCCACTTACTTTGGTTGGTGAAGCCGTCTTCTCTAGATGTCTTTCTGCTATGAAGAAGGAAAGAGTTGAAGCTTCTAAAGTCTTGCCAGGTCCATCTGTTGAAGATTCTCCAATCACCAACAAACAAGAATTTATTGATGAATTGGAACAAGCCTTGTACGCTTCCAAGATTATCTCATACACCCAAGGTTTCATGTTGATGAACCAAGCCGCTAAAGATTACGGTTGGGAATTGAACAATGCTGGTATTGCTTTGATGTGGAGAGGTGGTTGTATCATCAGATCCGTTTTCTTGGGTGAAATCACTGCTGCTTACAGAAATAAACCAGATTTAGAAAACTTGTTGCTTTACCCATTCTTCAATGAAGCTATTACCAAAGCTCAAAAAGGTTGGAGACGTTCCATTGCTAAAGCTGTTGAATATGGTGTTCCAACCCCAGCTTTCAACACTGCTTTGGCTTTCTACGATGGTTTAAGATCTGATAGATTACCAGCTAACTTGTTACAAGCTCAAAGAGATTACTTTGGTGCTCACACTTTCCAAGTCTTGCCAGGTAAAGAAAACTCTTTGTTAAAGAAAGGTGAATGGATCCACATCAACTGGACTGGTAGAGGTGGTGATGTCTCATCTACTACTTATGACGCTTAGAGATTTTAATGCCCCAAATTTCTTTTCTTTTTGAACAAACAAACAAATAAATAAATAAATAAATAAATAACTAAATACACATTAAGGATATTTTTTTAAAATAATCATCAACTGTAGAATTCACCCATGTGAATAAAGAAAAAATTTTACTGTCCTTTTTAGTGGTAGTATTTACTGCCATATTGAAAAGTGAAGTCTCTAAAAAAAAAAAAAAATAATTACAAACTGTATGCTAAACGTGTATTTAATTTATCTGTATAATGATACTAATATCAATCATTCTATTAACCCCTTTCCCTGAATAAATATACTATATATAGATATGTATAAACTAATGAATTGAAGAAAAATTTTGTTACATGGAATATTATTACAATGGTACATCATAACCAAGAATCATACTTCCAATCAAGTACAAATTCAAAAATGTTACAAAAGCCCACACCAATATTGCTAAAAATGTAGCTCCAGGACCATTACTAAAATCTTTATAACCTTTTATACGATATATATCTTGATCACAATCTTCAAAAACTTCAATTTGTAATGAAGGTGTGGATAATGATGAAGATGCAGTTGAATCATCTGTTGGTGGAATTTCTCCCTGAGTGATATTAACCGAATTTGATCTTGATTTCATAACAGTTGAATGTGGATGGGAATAAGCAGCTGCTTCAAGACTTGCATCCCCAATTAAACGTCTATTTTCTTCAATTTGCAAGTGATGATCCTCATCATCTTCTTCCCAACCTGCACAAGGATGTGATTTTCTTAAATCTTGTAATCTAATAGCGGATTCTGAACTCTTAAATCTTGAAGTAGTTACCGAACTTGGTTGTTTATTGTGTTCATCAGAATCGTCAAATAATATATCAATTTCTTCGTCTCCATCTCTAACAAAAATTGGAACTCTCATGGTGGTTTTATTACAAGTAAACCAAATAAGTGGTGCACTTACAAATGGCAATAAAATAGAAAGGACAACTTGACTAGCATTTAAAATCTTACCCAATCCTTCTCTACCAGAAAAACTCACAACTAAAAGACAAGGAGCAATTGCCAATGCACGAGTAATCAATCTTCTAACAACTGGTGGTAATGACCAATTCAAAAACCCTTCAGAAACCATTTGACCTGCCAAAGTACAAACAACACCTGCACTTTGACCAGAACATAATAATGCTAATGCAAAAACAAAACCAGCAGTTGGTGATAAATGTTTTGATAATAAATGATAGATAGTAAATAAATCTGCATTTTCATAATCATAATCGTCATCAGAATCAGAATCAGATTCATTTCCATCATCATGATGATCATCCCTTGGGGTATTACCGGAGTCTAATGTTGCCCCAGCAACAATTAAAATAGCAGCATTTACAAAAAGTGCCACTGTGAATAATGAAATAACCAACTCAACAATTGTATAAGCCATGGTATCTTTGATTGCATGGATTGAAGGTCTATAATGATCATCTTCATCTTCGTTAGATGGATCAAGTGTGGCATCATCGTCTTTTTCAAATCCTGGTTGGTTATTTTGTACCAATGGTGTTGCAATTGGAGTCAAATTATCGTCTTCATCATGAACAATAGAATACTCAGTTTCTTCAACGGATGATTGTCTTGGCTCTACAATCGAACGTTTTCCCCATGGTTTAAAATATCCGTTTTTGACATCAAAATCTTTCAATCTTGATTGTACCAAACCTGAACCAAGATATAAAGAATGAGGCATAACAGTGGCCCCCAAAATGGCCAAACTTAAAAAAAGTCCACTTCCACCTTCTCTTTCAGACATATCAACAACATCTTTATTTGGTAAGAAACCTTTCAAAACTTCGGTGACAGAAAAATGAATTGTTTCATCATGACTTACTTGGTATAACTCAATACCAAAACAAACTACTGTGGCTGCAACCAAAATGGATACAAATCCTTCAAAAATTCTAATAAATAAAAGTGGACCCTTCGGACGATATGCCATTAAAACCACCAATACATCTATAACAGTTATAATGACACCAGCAAATAACGGTATTTTGAATAAAATATTTAATGCAATTGCAGTACCAACCACTTCTGCTAAATCCGTCGCTATAATTGCAATCTCTGTAAGAGTGTACAATATTAGGTTGGTTCTATGAGAAAAATGTGCTTTACAGTTGGCCGCCAAATCCAACCCTGTCACAGCACCCAATTTGGCTGCTAGTATTTGTAGAAACACTGCTAAACAATTCGACAATAGAATCAGGAATAACAAGTTATATTTATAAGCAGATCCAGCTGCTACTGCAGTTGAGTAGTTACCAGGATCCATATAGGCAACACTGACCATTAACCCTGGCCCTATAAACCTGGAATATTTCTTTATAGTTGATGTAATACTTTTAAAACTTAGGAATTTCGTTATGGAACTCATAATTAAATGTATGTTTGTGAATAGGTTTTCTTAAGACAGGGAATGACTCGTCTAAAATAAAAAAAAAATACTATAGTCTATAATGTAAGTTTATCAATTAAGACAAAGGAGTATTTGCTGGCAACAATAAAATTTGGTGAAGTTGTTGAATAGAAAATTTGTTGTACTGTAGTTATTGTATACAGATTTCAAATTCGCTTTTTTTTTTTTTTCTTCCTTTTTTCTTGTAGGAAATTTAATTATTTTTATTTTCTTTTTTGTTTTTCCTTTATGGTGAATTTTACGGTCTATTTGTGTTTTCCCTTTTTCCCTTTGTAACAAAAAAAAATATTCAAGAATAATGTTGTGGAGTATTAATGGAACGATAGTCAGAATTCAACAGATTAAATAGATAATAGAGAATATTAACAGGGATTATATAGAATTATAAAAATAAAAAAAATGATGATGTATAATGATGAAGAAGGAGTTTCTATTTTCAAGAAAAAAAAAGTCTAGCCTAGATGTATCATTGTTTTTTTTTTTTTTTTCCTTTTACCCCAAAGCAACCACTGGAATGATGTGTTTTTTTTTTTTTTTTGTTTCTTTCTTTAGTTCGCCTTTCCTGTATAGACAGCACCGACACGTACGCCAGAAAAACTTCAAATTCTCGTTGCAGACGTTCGTGGCATGAACTTCCGGGTCACCGAGTTCGCTTATATCAGCAAAGTTTGCACCTATTTTAGTGGTTAACCACTACAGTATTCTATTGAAATACATGTACAACTTTAAACCTATATTTGATCTAATATGTATCATGGCCAACTCTTCCCATGGAAAATGTATTTTTCTAATTGATTAATCACTCAATTATAGCAAGCTTTGTTTGGGCTTTGTAGAAATTGTCATCGTTCTCCTCAAGGCTTTTACAGTATTTTTTTTTTATTACGAGTTTGTGATTCCTGAAACTCCCGGTCAGTTATGAAAATCAGAACACACACACGATAAAAAAAAAAAAAAAATTGTGCACGCGCTCGGTGGTCACATGATCATGTCGTATTTTTTACCTTGCGACATTTTTATTTTTTTATTTTTTTCTGTCTTTCTGTATCTACGGAGATGTCTCTACCATCGGACCTTAATCTCCAACTACAAAATAGCCCAAAACAAAAAAAAAAAACAAAAAAAAAAATAATAGTATCGTAAGCAAGGAAAAAAAAAAGAGCAGGGGAAGTGAAAATCATTGCTTGACATCTTCATTAGATTTTGATTTCTCTTTAAAAATATTCTTATATATTCAATTGAAATTATCCCTACTTCCATTGCCACTTAATTTTTTTAATCATGCTTAGAGCAGCTTTTGCAAGAAGAACAATCAATCAAATTCGTTCATTCCATAAATCTTCTATCTATAATGCAGCCTCTGTATTTAAAATGCCTGCGATGTCCCCTACCATGAGTGAAGGTGGTATCATTGCTTGGAAAGTCAAACCAGGTGATAGTTTTAGTGCTGGTGATGTAATTTTAGAAGTGGAAACTGATAAAGCCAACATTGACGTTGAAGCTGCCGATGACGGAAAATTATGGGAAATCATAATCAATGAAGGCACAACAGGAGTTCCTGTTGGTAAACCAATTGCCCTTATTGCTGAACAAGATGATGATTTGAGTACTTTGGAAAAACCAGCTATTGAAGATGAAGCTGCTCCAGCAGCTGAACCAAAGGAAGAGCCTAAGAAAAAGGAAGAAAAACCACAACAAGCAACAGAAGAGCCAGCCAAATCAAAGACTTCATCCAATACTAGTATATTTCAAAAGCCTAACCCATCCCAAAAATTATCCCCATCTGTTGAATTATTATTGCACGAAAATCATATTTCTACAGAAGATGCATTTGCAAAGATTCAAGCTTCTGGACCAAATGGTAGAATTTTGAAAGGTGATGTATTATCATTCCTTGGTAAAATCAATTCTGAATCTATTGTCAGTTTGACAGAATTTTTGAAATCCAGAGAACACTTGGATTTATCCAACATAGTACTTGCACAATCAAGTGAACTGGGAGCAAAATCCGAAGAAGCCAAAAAAGAAGAAGCTCCAGCCAAGGCAGAAAAACCAAAACCAAAGAATATTTTGTCAGTTGAATTGACTTCTAATTTGGGAGAAGAAGTATCCCAAGCCAAATTCAAGTATGCCTTTGAAAAATCAGTTGCTGCAGCTATTAGACATACATACGCTATTAAATTCCCAGAATTTGCTAATTCTCCAACCGCATCTTCAGTTTACGACAAATATGATGTTTTCGATGATATAATTTCTGCTCCAGTTACAAAGAATAGATTTGAAGTTTACGATATTACTTACCGTTTCTATGGTGAAACAGCTGCTCCAAAACCAGTGAAAGCTGATGCTTTTGATGAACTCTTGGGATTGGCAACACCAGTTCAATATTTAGAAACAGGATCTTCTAATGTTGGTGTTCAATTTAAGATCAAGTTTGATGATAAATTGGCTGATTCCAAACAATTTGTAGAACATTTTGAAAATTCATTACTTTCCCAAATCCCAGCTAACAAATTAAAGATAACCAACTTATAGAAAATTTGTGTATTACAAATGAAATGTTGTATAAAATTTAATAAAAGTAAAATGTACGCGTTAGTAAATAATTTGTTTTGTTTTTTTGTGTGTGTGTTTGACATTGAATGTTTTGTACATGTTTATATGCAGTCTCTTCGAGATTTTTATTTTTTTTTTTTTTTTTTTTTTTTTTTGAAAGGAATTTTTTTTTTTTTTCCCTTTTTTTTTTTTCTGTTTTTTTTTTTTTTTTTTTTTTATTTTAAACGTAAAAGTCAAAACATAGAAAAGATTTATTCGAAAGAATTCAAATAACCTTGCAGTAATTATTAGAATAGTTAACTCCTTAAGATTCAACTATTTGTTTTCCATTTGCTGTGATTAAACTTAGCTTAGAAGTTGTTTCCCCCTTGAAATTAGAAGAACATTTAAAGAAGTCCCATCTTTTTTTTTTTTTTTTTAATTTTAGTTTTATTTTTTAGAAGACCAAAGAGACTAAATTCTTTTTTTTTTTTTTTTTTTGGTTTTTAATTCTGGTTTTTGTTAGTATCGATTTACAAAAAGATGTATCCTTATCAATCTGGTGGAATGAGTAACCAATCCAACGGTAATTCTTCTTCAAATATTCCTACACAGTCTTCATCAGCTGCTCAACAATCAAATTTGAGACAGCCGTATTTGCAACAGGTTCCAACTTCAGGTTCTACATCAACAGGTTCAGGTGCTCCATTTTATCAAAGAAGCACGTCAGGAAATCTTGTTCCTCATTTAAGTCCCGGTGGTATTCTTCCTCCTCGCTCCTTTGTTGGAAATTCACCATTGAATGGTCTCCCACCTTCTAATTTTGCTCATCTGCCACTGCCTTACCAACAATCACAACAACAATCAACCCACCAACAAGGATATCGTAATGAGCATCCTCAACAATTAGATCCTAAACAACTCCAAAAAATTTCTTCTTCTTCTTCTTCATCTTCTTCCCCTCAACAACACTACCAAAATCAATCTCAACAACAACAACAACAACAGCAACAACAATATTATCAACAAGCTTTCTTACTGAAACCTCAATTTCAGCAAGATTCTTCTCGCGAACAACAACAAAATTTACCAAAGTTAACACAACAAACCAATTCTTCTCACCAAATGTCATCGCGAGCATCAACTTCATCTAATCCATCAACTTCATCTCTGTCCAACCAACAAGAAAACAAGAATCTGGACAGTTCTGTATCCACTGGTATTCAGAAGAATACCCAATCAGCACCACAACAACAGGACTCTACAGGGAAGAAGAAGAGAGGACGTCCAAAGAAATTTATACTAGATCCATCAACAAACACAATGATTGATTCTACTCATCCAAATTTCAAAGTGTTGAATAAAGCAATGCGAGAAGGCAACAATTTTGAAGAATCAACCAATGGACATGTGAATTCTACAAACACAAATGTAAACACCAATACCAATTCCTCCAATAATGTCAATGCTGATTTAAGTGGTTTGTTTAATGCTTCTAGTACCATAGGAAATTTCAATGATGTTGAATTGAAAGAATTGTTGAAGAAGAAAGATAGAAGAGGTAGACCTAGAAAGTTTGCCATTGAAGAAACTGGGGTTACTATTAAAGGAGTTAGAATTAATGGTAGTGGTGTTTCTAAAAAATTATCCAAATAATTGGGTTTTTGTTATTTCAATTTGAGTGATAACTTTTTGTTTCTTACTTATTTTCATGTAACATTTTGTTTTTGTTTTTGTTTTTGTTTTTGTTTTTGTTTTTCTTTTTGTTTTTGTTTTGTCTTGTTTTTCTTTCCCCCCTTGTTTCTTTTCTACTTTGCTGTATAAAATATTTAAATTTTTTGTTTGATTTCATTTTAAAGTGATCCTTCTTTTTTTTATTTATATACATATGTACTGTTCACATACATTTATCACAATAGTTTTGTGAATGTCTTATTTATAATCAATGTTGTTATTTGTTTTATTTTTTAATTGTAATAATTAAATTGTTGTTTCTATTATGATGTATTTCATTGAATTGTATACCGATTTTTTTTTTGTTTTACAATTTCTCTTACATAATACAAATTAATAAATAATTAACAATATGAGTACAGTACAATTCTTCTATATAAATAATAAATCCAGTTAAACAACTCTATTCATAAACCGACCAACAGCGATCATAGGTGCACAGAAAGCTTTAACCATCATACAAAGAGCATCAACTAATCTACTCAATTCATAAAGTATCCAAATAAATAAAATTAATTCAACAAAAACAACCACTCCCTGTAATCCAGGAATAAATTCTCCAATTATATCTATTGGTGCATATAACATCTTCATGATTTGAATACGTTTTATTAGATTAATCCATGTAGATACCACAACTATTGGAGCATTTGGATCAAAATTAAATTGATATGTCATTGTACTTGATGATGATGATGATTCTCGTCCCAGATCTCCACTAATTATTGATTTAGAATAAGATGATTTTTTTGAACTCATTATTGATTTTGAATCTCCAAAATTTTGAGAATTTATCATTGATGATGCAGAAGTTGGTGGATTTGGTTCAAGTTGTTTGGTGGTAGGATTATAATACATTTCTTCAGTAAATTGATCTTCAGCTTCATTATCATCACATTCAACCACTATTTCTGTTGGATTATCATCTGATCCTGAAAGTATTTTTGAAATTCGTGATGATTTAGCTGATCCTGCTACACTCTGTGGAACTTCTTTTAAAGATCCAACACCCAGAAAAACTTTTTTGGAAGATGCAACAATCAGTGCTGCTTTATTAGATTTAGTGGTGGAACCAATAACCAGTGGAGCCCTTGTTGATGGTGCACCTGAAACCTGAGACGGTGCCTCCAATAAATCACGATGAAACAATTTTGTAGCAGGTTCATCCCAATGCTTCATAAATTTTCTTGAATTCTTTGAAAATCCAATAACCTTCTTCATATTTTTCTCAAATGGAGTAGGAGGAACTACCACAGTCTTAACCGAAGAAACATCACTAACATCAGATTTATCACTACTTTTGTTAGTCTTATTACTCTTACCACTTTTCACAGACTCTTTATCATCATCTTTCTTCTTGTCTGAGTCAGTCTCTTCTTCTTTCTTGTCTTCTTCCGGATAAACCCACCATGATGCCAAGTATGGCAACCAACCAGTGTTAGCTGTCTCTGATTCTTCTTTTGTTTCTTTATTTGCTTCATCCTTTGCTTCATCTTTTGATCCATCTTTTGTTTCTTTCTTTGCTTCTTTATCATTCTTATCCGATTTCAGGTCATTTTCTCCACTTTTTGATTTTGAATCTTTGGATGATTCACCTTCTTTCTCATTCTCTTTCTTTTCTGCTTTAGCCTTTGCTTTTGCCTTTTCCTTTTCTTTTGCTTTGGCTCGTTCTTTACGTTTAAGTTCCATTTTTTCTTCTTTTAATCTTTCTTTTTCAGCTAATCGCTGTGCTAATCTTTCTGCTTCTTTCGTTTTCTTCAATTCTTCCTTCGTTTTTTTAAGTGATTCATTAATATCTCGTTGTCTTTTGGAATAATCAGCAAAATCTCTACCTAATTCCTTTTTGGCAATGTTTAACTTTTGTCTCATTATTTTTTTCAAAGGAACTTTCTTCTTTATAACTTTGGTTTCTTTATTTTTACCTTCTCCAGTAGTAACAACTTGATCAACTTCTACCATTTCTCCACCATCATCGTCATCATAATCGTCATCTAGATAATCATCATCATCATCGTCATCATCGTCACTGTTATTATCAACAAACACATCTTTCAGTGGTGGTGTTTTCTTGCGTCTGTGATCATAATAATTATAGTCTTCATATTTTTCTTTAGTCAATTTATTCTGCATTTTGTCAAAAAATGATGGTTTTGGTTTATCGGCTTTACCTTCAAATATCATATCCATAGGGTTATATTTATCTAATTTTTCACTTTTATTTTCAAATACATCATGTAATGTCTTATGGGAATACATTTTAGGTTTGACAACTTTGGCATTGTCATATCTCTTTTTCTGACGAATATAATAATCGCCATTCTTATTTTTTGGACGTTGTTGTTCTCGGGGTGGGTAATATTCTTGTGGTACATAAGGACCTCTAGGAGACGCGGTATAAGGCGTAAAATGATGTTGAGATTGAATATAATTCAATTGTGCCGGTGTAATAGTTTCCTCTAATTGATCTTTGGATTCAACATCATCATACTCTACAGCAGGTTCTGCAGGTAATGACGCCGTACTTCTATGTGAACCAGATGGAGGATAAATAGTTGACTCTGATCTTGATTTAGTATTTGCTGGTCTAACATTATTTATGAATAATTCTCTTTGCAGGGGTGTAAATTCCATTGGTAAATGGTCAGGAATAGGATCGTTTTCATCAAATTCTACAATAATCTTCTTTGGTGAATTTGAGGGAGAATATGGATGATAAAGTGAATATGATTGGTTTGGATAGAAATTTTGTTGGTTGTAAGGGGAACGCACTGCTTGTTTTCTTTGTTGCTCGTTTAAATACTGTTGTGAATAGTATCCATTGCTCGTGACATTCATTTTGGAAACAACTTAAAACGGAAAGAAAAAAACAAATAAATAATAATAATAATAATAATTAAAACCACTTTAAGAATATGAAAGTTGAGTAATTGAACTATTAAGGAATAAACCACTTTTAAAAGAAGAACGATGGGAAAATGATTTGATTTATAAAAAAAAAAAAAAAAAAACTTGCAGATGATGATTTAGTTAATATTTGTTTTGTGAAACTTGAAACAAAGTAGGGAGTAGATAGCAAATTGAATCACAGGAACTATGACAAACAATATTGAATTCCACGTTTCATTTATAACAGCAAAAAAGAATTCAAGTCGTATTGTAAATGCCCATATATATTTAAAAAAGAATATTAGTGTATGCGTCTGTAAAGCAAAATAAAGTGAAAAATTAAGAAAAAAAAAAGATGGCTGGTTAATTTGATAACATGCATGTAATTAATTTGCACAAATTCTCTCTACTCCTCCTCCTCATTTTGATTTTGTGCACTACTTAATGTATCTTCAACCTATATTAGCCTTACAGTAGATCACATCACATTCACAAGGGAAGAAAAGACCAAACCTGCTAAATCTCTACATGTAGTGCACATTTTTATTTTCAAAAACAACGGTGTTTACTGATCTGATGTATGATCTATAGTTATTAAAGTTTCGAGTTTCAAAAGGGATACTATATATCCTAAATTATTCGAATCACAACCATATTGCTCAATTTTGACTTTATCCTTTATAACTGATATACTAGTACAGCAATGAGTTAATAAGATCTGTTATCCCATCGTTTCATATTTTGACCCACTCAGTAGTCAAGACGACATGGTCCATTTCTAAAATATTCATTCAATATGTTATATGCACAATAGGATAATAACAAGTTTCTATCCAAGTAAACAGTATTATTTATACAACTTCCAGCATTATAATGATCTAGCTCAGTAATACTATAGTGTATGCATAAGTCATTTATTTATTATATTTGATTTCCATCTTTGTACCAATTAGGTATTACGTAAATAATCTTACTCGCAAAGATTCGCAAGAAATCAGACTAGGAAAAAAAAAAAAAAAATAAAAATAAAAATAAAAATTACTTAACCAAGCGAAAAATAGTATACTAACAACATCGTAATCAATTACAATAACCTCGCTTACAAATGTTTAAGCAGTTCATTCGTAAAATGTCTACTTCCATGCCACAAATAATCAAATCAGAAACTCCAGGACCTATAGAATCTTCAATAATTTCCAAAATTACAAATGAATTCAAACCATCATATTTTAAAATCGTCAATGATTCTCATAAACATGCTCATCATGCTGGGATTAGAGGTGCTACTAATGTAACTGAATCACATTTTAGATTAGAAATTATAAGTGATGTATTTGATGGGAAAACATTACCTGCTAGACATAGATTAGTATACACTTTATTAGATGATGAGTTGAAAAATCATGGAGTTCATGCATTACAAATGAAAACTAAAACTGAAAAAGAAGTCAACAAGTAAATTTTAATATGTCATTGTAAATAGAAATCAAATAGAAGAAATTAAAAATAAATTATAAATCCCTATATATATATTTATATTCATGGCTTGTATTATAACAAAATAATATTAATAATAATAATTAAAGAAAAAAAAAAATCATACCCGACTCAAAATAAAATACTACATGTACATGTCAAAACAAAAAACTATATAAATTCAACAATATATTTAATTTCCATTGATTTCATTCTCTATAGTGGAATGTTGTGTCTCTTGAACAGACGCATTCTTAGCTACCAATTCAACAATTCTTCTAATAACTGGCAAGTTCAACCATGCTGGTACATATGCTTCAACTCTTGAAAATGGTCTCAATTCAATGTTTCTAAATGGATCATTAAAATGACCATCAGTAGAAACCAATTCAAACAAATCATCCGCATTACTTGAATCACTTTCTTTAACTTTATCAGCAACAATTTGCAAAACATGTGGTGCAATCGGTGTTTCATAATCAGCAACATAATATTGTGAAATCAATTTTTGAATTTGTATTGGTTTCAATGCAAAACAAATTTCATAAATGATACTTATATCATCAGGTGTGTTCTTTCTCAACTGCAATAATTTAGCTGCTTGTAATAAATGACTCAAATAATTGGAACCTTCTTCGATATCATGACCTTTACACCATTCTTCTAATCTGGTCACATTGTAATTCAATTGCAAACCTCTTTTCCAGGATAAGAAGTTTCTTCTCATAATCAAATCATTGAAACACAATGCATCAACAAATCTCAACAATTCAATAATAACTTCATTTATCACTTCTGGTTCAATGAAATATGATTTCATGGCCCAGTATACAGTGTTGAAGAAACTTAAAATATCATCCATTTTGTATTGCACACCAGGTGAAAACACTTTAGCCAAGAATGGCGAACTTTCTGGAGCCATAAATCCTGGTAATGCCTGGGATAAAACAACGGCAGAAACCGCCTTCTTTTCCAAATCTTTTTCCATTTTCTTCATCCACATGTTATAAATGTTATAGGAAAGAGATTCAAAGTCTTCTTTCACAACAGCAACCAATTTCAAGTATTCATCAAATTCTTCTTCACTCATCTCATGAGCTAAATTATCATTGGCAATGATTGTATGTTGGGCATATGAAACAAATGAATACAATTCATGAGTGTTAGACAACCAGAAGGCACCATGTGGAATAACATCATCATCCTTCAATCCATGAACAATCAGTTGAATTGAGGACAACACTTCACCAAGGAAATCTTCACTTTCTTTGGTTAATCCCAATCTCCACATGTCGGATAAGATAATAATGATAATTCTTGATGGGAAGAGAACTTCCTTTCTAGTTAAATCGGCACCAATACCTGAAGGTGGAATTTTTAATCCTTTCAATAAACCATCAACAATTTCACGATGCAATTGACGAGCGTCTCTCAACAATTTGAATAACTCATCATTGATGTCATCAATATTAGCGTCTTCGTCATTGGAAACAGCAATAACTGAAACAGGTCTATTACTGTTATCAAGCGAATTTGGTGAATTCCAAGCAACAGCACTGCTGTGACGTTTGTTAACTGCTCTGGTTTTGTTATTGACAAGAGTAGCACCAGATCCATTTCTTGATTCTAATCTTTGTTGTTTTAATTGAGAGATTTCTGACTTCAATTGTTCAATATGAGTCTTCAAATCCACTTCAATGGTATCACGTTTAACAAGATCATCCTTGGCTTGAGACAATTCTTCAATAGTCTTTTTAACTTCTTCCTTCAATTCAGCTTGTTCTTTATGCAATTCTTCAATCTTAGCTTCAGCAGAAGTGTATTCAGCCTTGATTGCTTCTAATTCACGGTTCAAGTTTTCAACTTCCTCTTGATGTTCAGCATTTTGAGAGTCAAATTTCTCGTTAAATTCAACTTCGCGGCTCTTTAAAGTTTCATGGGCGCGACCTTGTTGATCCAACAATTCTTTCAAGTTAGTGATCTCAACCATTAATGCCTTATTTTCTTGAATCTTAGAAGTTAAAGTTTGGGTCAAATCAATAACCTTGTTTTCTAATTTATAGGTACCTTCTTGCCATTTCTTAACTGATTTGGCTTCAACCTTCAACTGTTTCAATTCACGAATAGCATATTGTCTTCGGAAAGCAGATTGGATAATAACAGTAGAATCCTTGGTCTTCTTGTAGTTGGCCCTCTCTTGGTAACCTTTCCAAGACTTTTGAATGATAACTGCCGAGTGTTCTTCACGTAATTTATTGTAAACTCTTCTTGCCTGTAATCCTCTGACAGATTTTTGGATAGTAACAACAGACAGGAGGGTTTGAACAAATTGTTTTCTGGCCAAATATCCTCTGATTGAAGTTTGAAGTAATGTGGCAGCATTTCTTTCCTGTTCTTCTTTGATTTGTTTTCTCTTAGTGTATCCACGAATCAAACTTTGTAACTTAATGTGGGATTCTCTGGTTTCGAGATATTTCTTTCTGTAATATCTCTTTCTCATGTTCTTTTGAATCATAACAGCAGATCTAAACAACTTATCTGATCTTAATTTTTCAAAATGAGCCAACATACCAGCTTTGAAGAAAATCTTGGTGTTACCCAATTGATATTTGGTCTTGTCGTCAATATTTTCTTGTAAAATTTGATTACACAATTCTGAGACAGATTCTTGAGTTGTTTCTCCACTCATAACTTTAATCCAATCATTTGAAGGAACCAAAATATGATATCTATCAGCAAATTCAACATATGTCCATCTCGATGGGAAACCAGCACAAGAAATTCTGATGGTTTCCAACACACCACAAGCTCTTAATTGTGACAACACCATTAATGTATCAAATTCCCAAGCTTTCTTCTGTTCATTCGGTTTTATACATCTAATGTAATGAACATTGGTGGAGTTGATTGTTTTCATCAACTCAATTAAAGAATTTTTGAACATGGATCCCAAAGTTGGCTTTTTGTTGGCCATCTTGGCTCTTGGAGCCTTGGTTTCAGCCTTGGCTGCTTCTAAAGCAGCAGCATTCTTGTCAATAATTTCCAAAATAGATTTTAATAATGGGTTGGTGGAGTTCTTCATAACGTCAAGATGACCCTCACCAACTGTATCTCTATTCTTTTCAATGAAACCTTCAATATCATATGTGACATCTAAAGCATAATGCGAAACAACAAATTTCGTTTGACCGAATCTTGGTTTTTTGAACACCTTGTTGGTTGGAGCCTTGTCTAAGTTTTGGTACATCTTTTCAATCCAGGATTGGTCGTTACCAGCTGGTAATCTGGATTCTTCATCCAAAAGGGCCAATATACCTAATCTGTTTTCAATCAAATCAATACATGGCTGATTATCAGCAAAGTCAATGAAAGACCACTCGATCTGTTCCTTGATATATTCTTCTTGTTCTAATTTGAAAACATGTTGATTGAACTCTTGTTGTAATTTTTCATTAGCATAATTGATACAGAATTGTTCAAAGGAATTTTTGTCAAAATGTTCAAACCCATAGATATCTAAGACACCAATGAATGATTTGACTTTAGCAGCAACATCATCAGGACACAAATCCGCATTGACATAATCAACCAACCAATCAAATAATGCAGAATAAATGTACTTGGCAAATGAATCTCTGGCAACAAGGGCTTGTTTATGGTTCAAATTACTGATAATTTTCTCTGATCTGGTAGTTATTTGTTTTTTGACACACCATTTGGCAAAGGCGTTGGCATCTATACCTAACAATTCACAAGCTTTAACCAAGCTTGGTTCTTCGGCTGATAAATGAGCGTCATTCTTTGTAGCAGCAATGTCTATGTTACCAATATGCAAAAGACCAGCCAAGACTTTGTAGATCTCGGCTTGTTTATCATCGCCAATACCAATTAAGGATAAAGCGTCTTTGGTGATTTGGAATTCTTCAGCATCATCGATACCCTCAATAACTGGCATACCACCCTGGTTGGTATATTTATAATCTTCAGCTGAAGTCAATCCCAATTGCTCCTTTTCACTGTCACTCATACCAGCCAATATTTGGTAGAAAATGTGGTAATTTCTTTCCGTTTCAGGTTGGAAAACCAATCTTGATCTTTCTAAAAGATATGTTCTTATCCTTGCACCAATAATCGATGTTTGGTCATCAAACAAAATCTCCAAATATTTACCGAAACGGGATGAGTTGTCATTTCTTGTTGTTTTGGCGTTACCGAATGCTTCCATAATAGGGTTAGTGGCCAAAATCTGTTTTTCGACATCAGACATATCTGCCTTATGATCTGTCCCAAGACTATGTTGCAATTCAGAATCTTCTTCAACTGAGGCAAAGTATCTCATGATATATTTGGCTGATACTGTTTTACCAGCCCCAGATTCACCAGAGACAACAATGGTTTGATTCTCTCCTTCTGCTTTCATGCATCTGTAAGCGTCTTCAGCAATAGCAAAAAGATGTGGGTCCAATTCTCCCCTTCTTTTACCCGCATATGCTTGTACTATATCTTGAGTGTATAATTGTTCCACTCTTTGGAAAGGGTTGGTTGCAATCAAAACGATACCAGAATATGTGTAAATATTTAACTGTGAATAACGCAACTTAATGGCCTGTAAGACAGCCGGTTCATTTAAATATGATAAACTTGTTAAATCTTCAGCTGCTTCCAAGATGGGAGGATTTCTTAGTGGTGGTAACTTTGCGTTATCCTCTGTCAAGTCATCAGTTTCCACTGTGAATACTTCGGATTCATCGTTTTCTGAAACCAACTCTATAATATGTTTGTCACCATCCTTCTTATTCGATTTAACAACGGTACCTATCCAACCAAGTTTTTCATCTGGATACCAACAACGGGTTCCAGCATCATATAATGACACCATGATTTAGTAGTAAGTCTATCCGGGAATTTAATTAATATACAGAATGTTCTCTGTTGATATTCTCTTCCAAAAGGAGCTAGAAACAAACAGATGCTAAAAATTAAGTGACAAATATACTTTTCTTAAAGATTAAAGAACAAGAATAGTAAAAGGATTAATAAACAAAAGAATATTAACTTATATAATCCAAAAATTTGCCCTTTTTCTTTAAAAAAAAAAAAAAAATTCAATCAACTAGTCTCGTCTATTTCTCTTTCTCTCTTCTATTTTCAATAAGTTCACTGTTATACTTCAGTGATTCTTTTGATTCCAACTCAATCGGACTCTAATATGTTTTATTCTGGTGATATAAAACTTAAGTGGTGATAGTTGTAGATATGGATAATTTGTTATCTAATAATCTAGATATCAAATGATTTGGTTGTAAAGTAATTTGTATATACGAAATTTTTTTTTTTCTTTAACTGGTGGTCAAAATAACACCTTGATTTTTTTTTGTTTTTTTGATCTCTGTTTGTTGTGAATTATTTTTGTATGTACCTGTATATAAACGTGTAAAGAAAATTTTTCTGTTGATGTTTGGCGATTTTTTTTTTTTTTGGTTATTTTCTACGTGGTATTTCTGTTTTTGTAACTTCAATAAATTTTAAAACAAAATTGAAACGCTAATGCCATCGCCAAAGCAAACTCTCTCACAAAATTCAAAGAAATCTATAGTCTGGGTCGGTTCTAAATGGTACCATGGGGCAGAAATTTCTGGCCAAAAGAATTTCTTTTCTGATCACTTGCCCCCCCCCCTGGATATTTTTAGCATGTGAGAGATTTTATTTTTCTTTGTAACAAAGTGCGTTGAGGGACTACAACTCCTACCTGTTTACTTTCTTGTTATTTTCTTTTTTTTTTTTTTTTCTTTTATGTTGTGATGACTTTTAATTTCTAATCAGTAGATTCTGCTTGTAGGATTCTTCTTACCTTCAAATCACGGCTCTAAAATGGTAAATGCATTCTCTCTCTCTCCAATTGTACTGTCCCTAGATAAAAAAGAAAAGATTGTTTGCCTATAGACAATCTGTATGTCGTGTCCTTAAATGTGTAGTGTATGTGGGAGAATTTTTCTGTTTTTTCGTGTATTGCAATGAAAGTCTTGTTGACGCGTTTTTAAAATCTCATTGTTGAAATAGCTCAAACATTTTCGTCATTAATACCGAGACATATTAATTGACACAATCACGCTCAACCCATTAAACATACATGAATAGTTACTGTATATATAAAAGTGGAATTATATCAAAATAAACCTATACAGGATAGGAAACTAGAATTTACCATGCAACAAGTTTTTAATCATATCTCTAGCGGTGTAATAAACTGTTAGATATAAGGTATGGAAATCAATAGTGGAGCTAAAAGTATCTAAAAACCCAAATGGTAACATAGCAGGAATCCATCCTTGAGCTAACTCTAAAGCAAACCCTTCTGGACTCATGGCATATTGTTTCACTTGACCTCTCTTATAATGATGTGAATCACCCGGCTTGTAAATTTCTGGTTTCAAAGCTCCAGGTAAGGCTGCTTTTTCTTCCCCAGTCAAGATCATGTAATAATCGTCAGCAAAATGGACACCAGCATGACCCTCTGTACCAAGTGCAGTGCCAAAAAATATCAAATACTCTGAAACAGAAGCGTGTAAAATAAACATTGTCCCCATTGCCCCACCAGCATTGTTGAATACCCAATCTTCAAAGTTTAACTCGTTAACGATATCTGGATAATGATTTTTAATTTTAGCACCCAAGTCGATCATCATTGCTGTTGCATTGGCCAGTGGATGATCAGCAACCGTTTCTTTGACTAATTCATGGAGAAGTTTGTTGTCAAAGCGGTAGTTGGTGGGCAACCATGTGTAGTACAACTTGTCAAGAAGTGAATAAAATGCAAGTGTTATAAATCCAACTATCAATACCAATTTCATTTTTGAGCTGTATTGAGGCTTTGATTTACACAAGCGATTGAAATTCTTCAGGGATTTTGCACAAGCTTTTAAAGTACTGTGATACTGCAACAATCTTAGGAACGATCGTTTAAACGGGCGGTGTAACTTTTTCTTGTCTTGCTGACACCGGATATTTTATATTGGAATAGCTATCCGAAACATTGTTTATCCGAAATACTGATTATCTGGAATACCTGTTAGTCTAATCATTTATGGTTTGGTAGCACAAGAAAGGTTAGGGCATTGTAAAACAGCAAAATTAGAAAGTTAATGCTCTTTGTCAGAACTCAGTGCTTGTGCAGATTTTTTTTTAGTTTAGTTTTCGTTTAGTTTTGCAACAATTTTTACACTAAATTAATACGTCAAAAAAAAAAAATATCAAAAGCCACTACAATATATTATCAGAATAAACCTGCCCATACATAATACACAAGTATCACTTTTCTTAATCAGATTCTATCTCTCCAGTTAAGAAAACACGTCGATCAACGGTCCAAATCATTTCATCAATGGAGACAAAATGTAAACAAACCAAGTGCGCAACAGATCAGCTTCCAGAAAGAAAGAAAAAAAAAATGAAAAAAATAAATACGTCGCTCCTTATTTGTTATAGGACCCGTTATATCGTCGCAACAATACCCAGCCAAAAGATCTCACAGAAATGGCACCTATTCCTACAACACCAACTGAAAATATATCGATACTTCATCCTAAAGTTTTACTTCTCTCGGCAGGAATAACAACCTCACTTTTCATTGGATACAGGTTTTATACTCGATATGTGAGACGAGTACGAACATATTTGGATTTAACACCATCGATCATTGATAACAACAGGAAACTATATGGATATGTCACCAGAGTTGGAGATGGTGATAATTTCAGGTTTTATCATACTCCTGGAGGATTATTAATGGGGTGGGGCTGGTTAAGGCAAATTCCAACTACACGAAAGGAATTAAAGGATGAAACGTTAATGATTCGTTTATGTGGAATAGATGCTCCTGAAGGTGCTCATTTTGGTAAACCAGCACAACCATTTTCTGATGATGCATTGAATTGGTTACGAGGATATGTAGATGGAAAATATGTCACCATAACTCCTTATTCCATTGACCAGTATAAACGTGTCGTGGCGAGAGCACAAATATGGAAGTGGACAGGTAGAAAAGATGTATCTGCTGAAATGTTAAAGACAGGTTATGCAATTGTTTATGAAGGAAAGGCAGAGGCAGAATTTGGGGATAATGAAGATTGGTACAGAAAACTTGAAGCCCATGCTAAGCGTTCGAGAAAAGGTGTTTGGTCATTGGGAAAGAAACTAACTACACCTGGAGAATTCAAAAAAATACATTATCGTGGAGAACAATAATACGATTTAATGTGTTATATTTTATAATTTGAAGAATGGTCTATTTAACTAATTCGGACACTGATGCAGATAAAGCTTCAACATTTTCCTTGGTATCAGCTTCAGCATATACTCTAACAGCATCTTCAGTACCTGATGCTCTAACAAATGATCTTCCATTTGGATATTTAGCGACTAATTCATCAATTTTATCTTGCATACCCTTTGGTTCAACCAATGTTCTTTCTGCATTTGTAGTTTTAAATATAGATCTATCAGGGACAATCACTTTGACTAATTTATTTGGCAAATCAGTATATTTGTTGTCCCATTCACTTGGTGACAATTGTAAATAATGAACAATAATCAAAACAGCCAACAAATCAGAAATAGCATCACCGACAGTTTGGTTAATCAATTGACTAAAACTTTGTAAAACTTTAATGGCTTTTGAATCTTTATCGTTACTTGGTTTATAATCAAAAATTTTCTTTTCAGCATCTGGGTTAAAAATAACAGTTCCATGTCCATTGGCTTCAAAATAAACACCAATATCGAAATTTTCAGCTTCATGATGCAAATGTTTCACACCTGTTGGGGTACAACGAACTGGAATTTTCAAAACGTCTTCAACATATTTGGTAGAAGAACCATTGGCATAAGCAGTTTGCACAACCCCGATATTCAATTTCAATTTACTTCCATCTATATCTTTGAATAATTGTTGCAAAAACAAGGCAATTAAAGTGGATAATTTATCACCATCCAATAATTTAAACTTGCTATCATCATCTTGGTAATAACAGATCAATCTATCTGCATCCCCATCAAAAGAAGCATATAATTTATTATTAACTGGTTGGACATTCTTTGGTAATTTTTGATTGGTTTTGACATAATCAGCACCACAATCAAAATTCAAAAGATTTGGTTCCTTGTATTCACCATTAACAACGTTGAAAGTGATTTCATCAGACAAGTAGCTGCTCAACAATTCTTGAATCTTTGGTGCACCGACACCATTAGCCGAATCAATAGTTATATCGATCTTATCCTTTGATTGAGACAATTCAAATATTTCTTTAAATGATTCAGCTAATTTAGAGTAATATCCCTTTTCAGTTTCGTCACCAAATGCAGGATCGTTCAAAGTTCTTGTAACGTAATGTAATTCTGGTGTAGTGAATAATCCAAAATCTTGGAAAGTGGTGTTTGGAACACTTTTGAACCCATCAATGGTGGAATTAGATAATGCCGGACTTGATTCTCTTGAATCTTGAGCAATTACAACATTACTTGATTGATTTAAATCAATTTTCAAATCAGATGCTAATTTTTTAATATTTGGTAACAATTCTTCATGGCTAGAGTTGGCCAATTCAGTAGCATATTGTTCCCATGAACTTTCCAACATACTTCCCAATGGATCAACTACTTTAACCCCATTATCTTCTGGGGGATTATGAGATGCAGTGACCATAACACCCACTGTTTTACCTTGTAAATATTTAGATCTCAAAGAAGCAATGATTCCTACGGTATAATTGACATAATCAAGCTTGTCAGCTTTCATACGAAACCCGGCAGTACCATAGGTGAATTTAATACCCTCTGGTTTAACATGAGATGATAAATATTGAGGTAAAGTTTCTTCAATTGACATTATTGTTGATATTTGATCAGTACCTGAAACGTGTAGTACTTTGTAGTTTGATTATAAAATTTTCTTTTTTTTTTTTTTTACTTCGTAATTCAAATCAGGATCGAAAATGAAATTCGTGTTACATTTTTTTTCTCTCCCCCCAATTGTTTAGGATTCAAGGGTACCAAAAATAGAAACAAGGAACGAGGCTCATAAAGAGTCAATGAGCAAGAGAAAATAGAAAAGAAAAAAAAATAATAAAAAAAAAAAAGATTCAAATCAGATTAAATTAAGAGTGATAACGAATTATCATAATTAGGCCAGATTTGTACCCCACAAGATGTCTTCAGAAAAACCTTCATTTCATAAAGAAGGAAAATCCACTATCAAAATAACCACCAATGATAGTAAGAACAGTTCTAGTAATCGACCTAAAGGTAAGTCCCAATCAAATACCAAAAGTTCTCCATTCGTAGAAGAATTGGTTCAAACTGGACGTCCAAACTGGAAAAAAGCACCTCCACAAATCAAGCAAAGATATAAGGGGATTTATTTAGTATTGTTATCTATACCAGTATTAGGGGTAACATCTTTTGAAATGTATAGAAGATTAGAGGGACGATCAGCAAAGAGAATCCAACAGGGTGAAAGATTGCCCAACGGTATGAATAGGGATTTCGATGAAGAAGAAAAAATTAAAGTAGAACAAAATTCGTTGATGTACAGGATATTTGGTAGAGATTTTTTCACTGAAGGGTTTACAAGTCAGACTAGAAAACCAAATGTTGAAAAGAAAGACTGAAACGAATTATTATAGTATTATTTATTTCCTATATCCTGTACATAGCAAGTTAATCCATATTTATTGATGTATTTATTTCGAAAGACTAGTTTCTCTAAGAGCTTGCAACAAATTCTCTTCATCAAATCTGGACTCCAATGACTTGAAACCATCTTGTTGCAATCCTTCCAAATTATAACTCAATCTTTTTGAATAATTCAAATTTGGGATCTTCATCTCATTCAATAATGAATTGGGTCTACCAATCACTGTTGCATTAGAACTTGCTCTGGAACGAGTTAGAAAATATGTACTATTCCTCTTGTTTCTTAATGGAGATATAGAAAATTCAAGTTCAGCAGAGTTCTGGTTCAAGAAAAGGCTCCTCGCAGATGATATTGGAGACCCACACAGCGAGTGACTTCTATTTGCACCAGGAATTTTGCTGTTTTCCGATCCTGGTTGTATTTGAATAGTAGAATATCCTCTCTTGATAAGATCTGGAGCAACTCTTGGTAACTTTGAATCAGTTTTCAAACTTGAATTACTGATACTTTCAAACAATAAAGAAAAATCAATACTCTTTACAGTATCAGTATTATTGGCATTTGATTCATCCTGTGAATAACAAGACAGCTCATTCTGAAAAAATTCATTGGGTTTCTCGACCTGCTGTTCCTCAGCTCTCTTTACAACTTCAACTTTTGGACTTTTCACCAAAGTTGTGAGTTCATCTTCATCATTATTATCACCATTATCATCAAATACACTTATTAGCGAGTGTCTCAAATTACGACTTCTTGAAGAACTCTGCAGAACAGTGCCAGCACTGGTCATATCTTTAACCCTATCACTTTTTTCAACACTCAAGGGAACCGACGTCGTCTCCACTTCTATATTAAAATCAATTCCCAAACCATTACTAGTTGGTACAGGAGAATCTTGACCACTAATAGTCGAATTTCTGGATCCCATTTGAAACAGTCTTAACCCATTTGATTCTGTTGTATTTGTATTCACATGTATCAGCAGTCTTTTCATGGACTGTTGTCCCTTTCCATTATTTGAAATAGCCTCATTAACTTGATCCCATCTAGGAACTAAATCGTGATTGAAGATCGTAGTCAATTCATGATCAGTAATTATGTTTTCTTTGAATGCCTTTTGTATTAAGGTTATAGTACTGGAACACAATTTATATTTACTTCCCATTTCATCAGTTATAATTGGCAATGAAGCTAAGTCATCCTGAAGTTCACTCGTGATTTCGAAGTCTAACTTATTTATTAGCATATTACATTCTTTGCAAATTTCTTCAATCAAATAACTAAAAATTTGATTCCATTTGACATTGATATTTTCTTTCTTAAACGTATTCTTTTCCTTCAATAACAAATTCCATTTTTGAATTAAAACCTCATATGTATCCAAAACTGTTTCTCTAGATTTTACAAATAGTTGGCCCGAGCACATTGTATTAAACTCATCAATACGCAACGGAACAATACCTATGGCGGTTCTCAAAGGATCGATTTTGGATTCCAATTCAAGATAATCGTTATATAATTTTTCATCCAAATCACTAAATGTAGGTAATCTCATTGAATTAAAGGAAAAATTACCATTTGCTAGGTCATTTATTTTCATTTTTGCGGTAATAGTTTCCAAATCATATTCTGGCAAGACTTTTGTGGGATTGTTCAACTTTAATTCTTTTAATTTCAAAATACACTTTACACAGTCTTCAATTTCATTACTCAAGGACTTTATGACAGAATCAATCAATTCTCTATAATTTATCGAAATATCGAGGTATTTTTTGAAAACAATCAGACCTTTTTTGACTTCCAATAACAAGTCACTGATCTCTTCAAATATTGCCAAAAGGTTGGCGCTAATGTCGTCTGGTACGTCTGAGGACTCAATGACTAACAATAACTGCGAAATTATAGAATCAATACTATCTATGTTTCTTAGTAGTTCAAGAAATGGAGTCTTTCCTTCAAAGTACCAATTTAATAGATCAACCACATGTCTGGAACCTTGCTGCACATTATTAAAAATCATGAACATATCATTTAAATATAAATTGATATCCTCTAAAATTTTAGTGATTTCAAATACATCACGCTGCAGTAATTTGATGATGGTTGATTGATCAGTTGTTGGCGGTTGTGGAATATGTATCAATTCATCAAAAAAGGAAAATTCGGGTATAGATGATAGAATATGCGATAATTGGACAGTTGGAGGATTCCGTAGCATCAGCTGTCTATTACCATTAGACAAGAACCCATTGGAACTCATGTTTGCATGATTTTGTCCTTCAATCGAGTTGTATTATATATCGTTAGTTTGGTTTCTTAAATACAAGACGAAGAGCTAAAGTGGGTTGTAAAAAAAAAAAAAAAATCTGTCTATGTGCTTTGTTTATAAAAAAAAAAAAAATTTTTTTTATACAGTACAGGGACAAAAACAAAAAAAAAAAAAAAAAAACAAAAAAAAATCCAAGAAATATCATAGACAATACAATAGATCAAATCTGAGACACCAAAAAACTCTTTTCTTACAAATTTAAAACCATAGCTTTACAATCAAAGTTAATTTTTTCTTTTTTCTGTCTTTATTATTGCCTTTTTTTTTGTAAAGATGATAACGATTTTATAATGGATCAAAATCTAAATATAATAAACGACATATTGAAATGGGTTTTTAGCTGACCTGATGCGACAAACCCACTATCCTTCTTGTCCTTTCCTTACCTGAAGATTTGGGGAGGGTACTTTCGCTCTCAATGGGTAGCACCCATCTTCATAGCGAGTACAGTTTGCGAAAACCAGGATCAACCATCTCTATTATTAGCAGGCAAAAATTTATAATATTCACAAAAATATTCGAATTAACGTAAATTCAAAAACAATACACAAGAGAGTAATTTCATTTCTTCTTCTTTATATAATCATTGTATAAGCCTCGGAAAACAATTGCAGCAGAATGTCTACCAGTCCAGAAAGGAATAAAGCCAATAACAATTAATGTTACAAATAACCAAATCAACCCAACTACAACATAACCTTTAAAATAAGCTGCAGTGAAGATCCAATTTCTATAAACTGACATTGGCCAAATAACCCATGTAATTAATAAAATAAATATAACTGCACCAGTGGCAATTTTAATCCAAAAATCTAATTCTTTTTCTGATAACTGTACGGGTTTATTAATTTGAGCAATTTCATCAACTTCATTTTGAGATGATTCTTCAGATTCAACTTTAATTCCAACATCATCTTGTTTTTCAGTTATAGGTTCATCAACATCTTTAATGGAATCAGACGAAGAAGTATCTTGATCTTCTTTAATGGTTAAATCAAGCTTTTTTAACTCATTCCAATCAAATTTTTCTGGTTTGATTAATGATATAATTATACTGGTAATTCCAGGCAATAACAAAGAAGTTAATGAACCCCATAATGCAGGTAATTGTCCACCGGTAGATTCTATAGTCACTTCACCATAATAATGATAAGCAGTGGATAACCAAACAGAAATTCCAGCTGCAAACCCTATTAAAGGAGAGATAAAAGCAGCCCAAAATGTTTGTCTATCCCAAGTAATAGTAAACAACAACGGAATAACACCTGGTGCTATAATCATGGGGGCCATATAACCATACCAGGTTAAGTTTACACCAACATAGTGCAACATCACCGAATATCCAGAAATTCCAAATCCAAAGACAACACAACCAATATGAGCCACCATAATCATAGACTTGTTATTAGCTTTAGGATTTATATACTTTTTATAGATGTCAAATGAAAGAATTGAAGAAACAGAAACCATTTGAGCAGATAAGGTAGAGGTCACTGCCAAATAAATAACCAAAAGTATTGCACCAACAGCACCATTACCTAAAGTAGCCTTTAAAACATAAGGAACAACATATCCAGATGCAACTTCATAAGTACTCATTTTTCTAGGATAGGTTGGGAAAGATGGATCATTTTCCAAGAAATGCAGTGACATTCCAATTATACTACCTGCTGGCCAAACATTGGACCAGATTAAAACTGCAGTAAGAAGATAAGCAGGAACACTTGCTCTTGGAGATGCAGAGAATGTCTTTTGCCAAAATGATGAATCCATAACTGTCAATCCAAAATTACCCGAAGTTAAAATCAAACCAAATATAACTGCACCTTGTGACTTACCAGTAATAATTGATCCCTCATAATTACCTTCAATATACTTAGTTTTTGAAACTTCGACTAATTTATCCCATAATCCATTCAATCCACCAACTTGATCCGAACTCAAAACTGCTGTATTTAAATATGCAAAGATAATAAGTAAAATAGTTGTATGAATGAAATCAGTTAAAAAAGTAGCTTTTAATCCACCAACAACAGTATATAATAAAACCCCAAATGGAATCAACATAGTTGCAGCAACAATATGCAAATTACCCGCAATAATGGATATAGTACCAGCTGTTCCTAGAATCATAGCGGAAGCGCTAAAAATATTACATATTACGCTTAGGATTAAATATAATATATGTGCAGCTTTACCATATCTTCCTTCAACAACTTCTAAACTTGTATGTGCGGTAGGAATCTTTTTTTTAGCATGAATACCGACTAACGCCATCACTGAAATTTGAATACATAAACCAGCACCATAGTAGTACGAAGCTTGGATACCATAATTATAAGTCATCAGACCAACCCATAAAATTTCCGTTGCCCATGACCAGGAAGAATAAACTGCAGAAGCTGAAAGAAAAGTTCCTACTGAACGATTAGCAACTGAGAAAGTCTCTGTACTATTTGCATTTTCATGAAGATATTTTTGCAACAAAATGGTGGTAAGGATCATACCAATGGCAAATGCAGCGCCAACACCAACTAAAACTCCATACCCAGCACCCTGATTTAACAAATGAACTGATTCTTCTGACATGATTTTGATTAGAGAATATCAGAAGCAGAATAAACAAATAGATATGAGAAATATCAGCTCTTTTTATACTTCATGTGGTTATCAAAGATACACTACTGGTTCGGAAATATCCAGACTTAGCCGATGTGTATTTTTTTTACTGCGAATTGATAATGATAGGTGTGGCTTTCTCCTATAGATGTCAACAAAATTGCTGCCCCAAACAACGCTAATGAACATCTTCTACTAAAGAGAATGTCTCTTAATAATTTGATCCTAAGGAACCGAACCATCTGGACCACAAAAGCAATTAGCAATCGGATTTGATTTTTAAACTACCTGGATGAAAAATGTTTCTTTTAAATTCAACACGGATATTCGCAAATGCTGTTAATGATGGTCTTCTAAAATTACATTAAATACAAAACTTGCAGAGCAACAGTGGTAAAGCTATGTAATCTCCCAATTGTAAACTTATAGCCTGCTGTTTAAGTCACTAGTTTTATTGACTTGCTAATTGATTCAACTATCTCTAACTTTATTTATTTTAATAGGAAGGTTTTGATAAAGATTTTTAACTTTTCACAGTAGTTGAATTTCATCTTTGTGTAATACTGTTATACTTCAGGTCTATGGGAGCCTCATATTTTTGGTTATTAGTACGTGCCACAATATAATCTACAAAGAAATGCAATCTTTTGCACAGGTACTATTCGGTGTCTATTGTCCACGTTTTGATAAAATAGATAAGACAATTAGTGCACGTACCATTTTTGGTACAATTCGTAAGGTCAAACTGAAGCCACTGTATAATTCGAACCACATACTAGATTTTCTTCTTGGTTCCAACATTTAATATACTGATAAAAACCTGGTTATGAGTCCTTATATGGAAAATAAAACTGAAAAGAATCAGACAAAAAAAAATTTCCTATAATATTAATAATAATATTTGTAATGAGAAGTTTAAATTCACATTTTAAACAAGATAACTTTCAATTAGCCAAAGGTAAGCACCATGTTAAAATTTCTCGTATTACGGAAATGTTTTAAAATATAGTAATTAGAAAAACCCATATTGACGGGCTATGCTTCTTATGATACACTTTGTCAAATGCCACAATCATTAGTGCAAATGCTATGATGATTATACAAAATTACGCCATCTCTCAATTGCCGTCACATTTTCATATATTTTTCTCAACAATTATTTGGTAACAATACAAGTATTTGTATTTCTTTGAAGATCATAGATTGGTTCTATACTATCCAAAAACTTCACATATTATTGAATAAAATCAATTCCAAGAAATGAATCATAAATTATTTTCAAATTAGCTGTTCGTATTCCATAACATTTGACTCTCGTATTTTCTTGTCCAAGACTTATATTTGTCCTTTGGAAAATATAATGATATTATCAAAAAGAGTATTATAGAGATAATCATCCCTTAGGCGATGTATATTTTCACTTTGGATGGTGTTACAAGTACATGACGGTGTTAATTGACTTGGTGATTGGTGGTAAAATTGTTTAAATAAGAAATGAACAAGCTCTAACAATATAAATATGCTCAAAAACTGTGGATTATTGTTAAAATTAAAAACTGATGAATAATGGTTATGAATTACAAATTAAATACCCAGCCAGCTCCTATCACTGCTAAAAGAATTCTATAGAAAACCCCTGGCCAACTATACACGACCAAGTCAACAAAGTATATAAATATCGGCATTTTCCCAACTTTGTGCTTATTGTTCTTTTCTATCAAGTAAAATAATCATTTGCTTTATTTTTTCTAATTGACCATGGCCTTGTTCTATTTCTAAAGTTTTATTCTATATTAACTGCGTTAGAATCATTCCATTTTCGTTGGAGGATTCTGTATTGTCATTCTTTCTCCGGATTTGATTTTAATTATTTTTGAGGCATTTTTTGTTTTTCTCTTCCCAACAATTTCCATGGATCGTACGGAAAATATGTCCAATTTTGCAACAAATTTGCGTTATATAGAATTCAATAGAAAAAATAGAAAAAGACAAAAGTCAGCAATCATCAGAATTTTTCAATCTTTCTAATTTTTCAATTTCGCTTTTGTGAACATCGTTAGATTTTTTTTCTTTATTTTTTTTTTTTTTCTTTTATTTTCAACACTTTATTGATACCCCAAGCAGCACAATTGGTTTTATCAATTAAAGTTCCATGACTATTGGAGTAGACTTATTTAGATCGAGCTAGATACCGCTGATACATATCTGATGGTTTTGTATTTTTCCCGAACCTTCTAGCAAATTCTAGCAAATTCTGATTATTTATTCGGCGAGGTTCGATGGGGTTCTATAGAATTCGATCGAAAAAACACAAACCTATATGCAGTACATTTGCAGCTCTCCCCATAATGTTATTTCTCCCCCTTAAGTTTGCTGTTTCCTCATGTTATAAATATGGACATCTTGCCTGGATTTATTCAACAAATTTTTAATTATTTCTCCTTTTCTCTTCTTTTTATTATTATCAATTACTTTTCATTTTAATCAATTAGATTTATTAGACTACTTAAACCAAAAAAAAACACACATATATATATATAACATGTCCAAAGCTGTCGGTATTGATTTAGGTACTACCTACTCCTGTGTGGCACACTTTGCCAATGATAGAGTGGAAATTATTGCCAATGACCAAGGTAACAGAACTACTCCATCCTTCGTTGCTTTCACTGATACTGAAAGATTGATTGGTGATGCTGCTAAGAATCAAGCTGCTATGAATCCTTCCAACACTGTTTTTGATGCCAAGCGTTTGATTGGTAGAAAATTTGACGATCCAGAAGTTCAAACTGATGTTAAGCATTTCCCATTCAAAGTTATTAACAAAGGTGGTAAGCCAAACATTGAAGTTGAATACAAAGGTGAAACCAAAGTTTTCACTCCAGAAGAAATCTCATCTATGGTTTTAGTCAAAATGAAGGAAATTGCTGAAGGTTACTTGGGTACCACTGTTAAAGACGCTGTTGTCACTGTCCCAGCTTACTTTAACGATTCTCAAAGACAAGCTACCAAAGATGCTGGTTTAATTGCTGGTTTGAATGTGTTGAGAATTATCAACGAACCAACCGCTGCTGCTATTGCTTACGGTTTGGATAAAAAAGGAACCAAAGGTGAACATAATGTTTTGATCTTTGATTTAGGTGGTGGTACTTTCGATGTCTCCTTATTAGCTATTGATGAAGGTATCTTTGAAGTTAAAGCTACTGCTGGTGATACTCACTTGGGTGGTGAAGATTTCGATAACAGATTGGTTAACTTCTTTATCCAAGAATTCAAGAGAAAGAACAAGAAGGATATTTCTTCCAACCAAAGAGCCTTGAGAAGATTGAGAACTGCTTGTGAAAGAGCCAAGAGAACCTTGTCTTCTTCTGCTCAAACTTCTATTGAAATTGATTCCTTGTACGAAGGTATTGACTTCTACACTTCTATCACCAGAGCTAGATTCGAAGAATTGTGTGCTGATTTGTTCAGATCTACCTTGGATCCAGTTGAAAAAGTTTTGAAAGATGCTAAGATTGACAAATCACAAGTTGAAGAAATTGTTTTGGTTGGTGGTTCTACCAGAATTCCAAAGATTCAAAAATTGGTTTCTGACTACTTCAACGGTAAAGAATTGAACAAATCTATTAACCCAGATGAAGCTGTTGCTTATGGTGCTGCTGTCCAAGCTGCCATTTTAACTGGTGACACTTCATCTAAGACCCAAGATATCTTGTTGTTGGATGTTGCTCCATTATCCTTGGGTATTGAAACTGCTGGTGGTATCATGACTAAATTGATTCCAAGAAACTCCACTATTCCAACTAAGAAATCCGAAACCTTCTCCACTTATGCTGATAACCAACCAGGTGTTTTGATTCAAGTCTTTGAAGGTGAAAGAGCCAAGACTAAGGATAACAACTTGTTGGGTAAATTGAATTGTCTGGTATTCCACCAGCTCCAAGAGGTGTTCCACAAATTGAAGTTACTTTTGATATTGATGCTAATGGTATTTTGAATGTTTCTGCTTTAGAAAAGGGTACTGGTAAAACTCAAAAGATTACTATTACCAATGATAAAGGTAGATTATCTAAAGAAGATATTGAAAAGATGGTCAGTGAAGCTGAAAAATTCAAGGAAGAAGATGAAAAAGAAGCTTCTAGAGTTCAAGCTAAGAACCAATTGGAATCATATGCTTACTCTTTGAAGAACACAATTGGTGAAGGTGAATTAAAGGATAAGATTGGTGCTGATGATAAAGAGAAATTAACCAAGATCATTGATGAAACCATCTCTTGGTTGGATGCTTCACAAGCTGCTTCTACTGAAGAATATGAAGATAAACGTAAAGAATTGGAATCTGTTGCTAACCCAATTATTAGTGGTGCTTATGGTGCTGCTGGTGGTGCTCCAGGTGCCGGTGCTGGCGGATTCCCAGGTGGTTCAGGTGGATTCCCAGGTGGTGCTCCAGGAGGTGGTGCTGCTCCTGGTGGAGACTCTGGTCCAACTGTTGAAGAAGTCGATTAATTGTAATTATTAATTAATTCATTCATTGTTACGAATTTTTGCTTTCATTTATTTTTTTTTTTTAAGTTTATTTCCTTGGTTTTTATGGTTTTCTTAAGTTTTCATTTTTGTTTCTATCTTTTGCTTTAAAAGACTATTTCTTGTATAGCTGTATATTTTTCTACTCCTTATCTATTAATATTTTGATAAATAAAAAATAATACAAAAATTTATATATAAAAAATTAATATTGTTATTTATTTTACTTCTTAATCTCTACAAGTATTGACAATAAACATGTGACTACCCATATAGTAACAAGTATAGTTCCAATCTTCTTATCGATTCTCCATTGATTTTTTGGGATAACATATACTAAGAAAGACAATGTTCCAAATAACGAGAAACAAATTATAGATAATGTTGATGAGAATTTCATTCTATAATCACCTCCGATGATTAATCCACTAAGTCCAGAACTACAAATGGCTAACAAAGGACCTCCAAAACAAGCACTAAATGCCATCATAGGTTTACCCATAGTTGCAATTGTATAATTTGAAATAAAATCACCCACAGAATTTCCCAATGCAAATACAGTTAAACCAAGGATATCTTCACTGAGATGAAAGACTACTGAAATGACATGTAATATGTTGATAATTTCATCGGCAGCGAAAGATATCCAGCATATTGATAAAATGAATCCAAAGAATGCAGTAAAATAATTAACGAGTTTGATGTTGGTAATAAAATTCGTGGTTGCATAATATGGATATATATTATACATTATCACCATGGAAAATGAAGCAAAGGCAATGGAAATGAACACAACAAACCATGATTTGTCAAATAAAGTAAAGCATAACCACAAAATTCCCAAAAAAGTTTGTAAGACAGTTAATATCTTGTCTTGGGCATAGTTGAAGCTAGGAACAGGATCATCATCGTATGTGAAAGTATGAATATCATTGATTATTTCGTGAATCGTATCGTCATCTCTGGATGGAGTGGTAATTCTCAACATCAATTGTAAAGGTAATGTTACCACTATATAAACTCGATCATACATTCCACAATCATTCCAAGATTTCAATTGGGGGAAAAACAAATCAATCCAAATATTTTCTGATTCATGGGAATACTCATTAGGTGTCAATGTTCCTACATTTTCATTAACATTCGATGGCTCTTCTGATATCAACAGAATTGAACCTTTCATTTTCGAATGTTCTGATAAGTCATGTAATAACATTTTCAATCCAAAAGTACCAACTGTTGCGGCATTCAAATCTCTACTAGGTAATTCTCTAAGATCGTCCACCTGTTGTTTAATTTGTTCAAGATCCAAATCATCTATGGTTGGCAACGATGCGATCCCATCAAGATATATATCATCAATTGATTCATAATTATTGTTGTTAATTATTACATCACTAAATTGACCTCTTGATCTTTGAGTCCTTAATAATTTAGCAATACGTGCCTTTTTCTTGGAATGAGAATAGATGGCTGTGCCAACATGAGCCACATAAATTAAAACCAATAAAATACATATAATAGTTAACAACTTCCCAATAAACAAAGAGATAACCACCAACAGAAATACAGCAAAGTACATGGCACAATCTCTAAGAAATAATTCCTTCGGAATTTCAAAAGGTTGTACAATGGCAATTGACCCCACAACAACTGTCATGATAAATAAACTTGCACCTATTAATTCAGAAATAGCCAAATTCATTGAATCGGATTTAATAGCATGATAAGTTCCAAATACATCAGGAGCACTGTTTCCAAACGCCAATAATGTTAATCCTGCTAACGTATCAGGTAGTTGAAGAAACTTTGATATGGTATAAAGATTAGGGCATAAATATTCCGATGCTGTTATTCCTACTAACATGAAACAAATCAACAATCGTATACCTAAAAAAATAATTGCCCATGAATGCAAGAAAGAATATTTGCAATAATAGAATTCAAAGTAATTGGTTATTCCTTCTGATGTACAATTATTATCTTTGATAAATTGACATTGTTGAGAATGTGGTTGATGAATAACATCCGAACATTGTGGATATGTAATGTTAGCCGGGAAAAATGGTGTTGGAGTTTCTAAAGTTTCATTAACCAGTGCTGTTACTGCAATGATGCTATATAGTAGAATATAAATTGACCTCATTGCTTTGCAGAATATATATAAAAAAAAGAACAGGGCAATACTGCGGTTCAGAATTTTTTATTTATAGTTTTTTTTTTTTTTTTTTTTTTTTTTATTTGAACCTACGACGCTGATAAAGTTAAATGTGGGTTATTAGGGCCGAGAAACTATTCTAATGTGAATGGTTCGGATTGTGACGTCATGCTTCTGAAACAACTTCATCTAGGACATAATCCTATGATAGAATCTTATGATCAATTTTAGTTGCATTAAAGAAAGTTCATTCAATGGTCAAATAATTATGGTCAATGTGGGATATCTTCTTACTCATTCAGGGAAACACTCCCTCAATGAGTCTACAACAAGTAATATATCTATATAATAAATTAAGTGAATGTCTCACTGATCATTGCACCATCCCCCATACGGGCACACGAAGGTTAACCCTTAGGAAATTAATAAAAAAATTAATTTCAAACAGATGGGATGCTGCACCCAAGATCAATGAATTTTATTCTCCAGTCCACTAAGAAAACAAAATGTACAACAATATTCCAAAGGTCATGGGTCAAGAACGCCAAACGAATTGGGTTCAACCTCAAAGGAACGCTTTGACGTTGTTAATGGCTGTGAATTTTGCGTTAAAAAAAAAGAAAAAGAAGAAGTAAAAAAAAAAGAGAAAAAAAATTTTCATGAAAAAAAGTTCTTTATATATGAGATGGATTCGGTACGCACACGACCTTGGAAATGTATTATACGGACTGTACTGTATTTTCAGAGATCGTTATGCCATTGGTCGAGAATAAGCAATATTCCTACAATGATGCTAATTTTGGATTATATCTGAATAAGTCATAATTTAACATTCATATATATTTGATTATTCAAAAGTCACAGTCTAATATACTCTCTAAGCTCTATATCTAAATAATATTAACAATACTAATAAAAATAATAATAATAAAAAAAAAAAATGAAACAATTTAACCCTAAAAAAAAGCGTACACGTTTATTTTGTGATCAACAGTTGGAGGCAACTTCAAGTTACTTTGTACTCTCGCTATTTGGAAAATTGCCATTAACTTTTTCCCCAGCGGTATAACTTTCACTTGTAGTTTTTTCTTTCAGTCAAGAAACTGCCATTAACATTTCTCAAACTGGTGAAACCTCGAATTGTCGGTGATTAATCATTGAGGATGAAGCTATTGTTCAAACTATTGACTTGCGTAGAACTACCACTAGTTTCATGAGCTCGAATCAATTGACTTAATGACTCACTATCAACCTGTTTTGGAATCTCAATTGATTCTAATTTGTCAATAATTGGTTTAAATACATCATGATAAACATTTTCTCCCCATAATGTATCCATATGTTCGTATCCAGGGCATAAAATGAATTCTAATTTATCCTTCATTTTATGATTGTTATCAACAACCAAATTCTTTATCTTGTTAACGTCTACTAAAATATCACTATCTCCATAGAAAATAACCATGGGTACATTTAAATGATCTGCAATTGGAAAAGGAGCAACTCTGTTGCCTCTTGATTTCAGATTCTTGTTAAATGCTGATAACTTAGTTACTCCATATGTACAGGTTTCATCAAACATCTGAAATCTTCTTGCTTTGATAATTTGAAACCAATGTAATAACGACTTGACTGATGAATTGGAAAACATATGAGGATATCCAATTTCTTTTTGCATTTGTGATATATTCTCTCCTTTCCATCCAAACAATAATTGTAAACTAATATCAACCACTTTTTCATATAATGCTGGTCCCAACATACTGGACCAAAATGCAACAGATGGTAAAAGTGCTCGTCTTCCAAATAAACTGTATAAAAATGAATTATCATCAGCAGTATGATTGACAATTAACTTGAATATAGGGTGCTTTAAATTTTGAGGGATGATAGCTGGTGATAATCCAATGAACATTCTTAATTGAGTGTTTAAATGAGGATATAAACTCAAACTAGCAAAAAATTGAGAACAACCTTGTGAAAATCCGATATAAATTATTTGTGGATCTAAAGGACTATCATGAATTGTTTCATAATAATTTTTAACATAGGTTAAACTATCAGGTATGTCAAAATATGCAAATTCGTCTAATGAAAAATCCCAAAATTTAGGTTCAGAAGCTGGAAGTTTTAAATGTTTTCTAGAATACTTATTACCTCTATTATTTCCCAACCAAACTTCATAACCCAAATCAACCAATAAATATGGCAATGTTTTCAATTTAGTACTTCCTAAAACAAATAATTCCGAATTCGTCATTAATCCATGATGAAAGTAAACAATCTTGGAAGCATTAACATGATTTGTTCCAATGAATTTGGGATTTTCTAATTTATGAATCACCAATAAATATCCATCTCTTGTGGTAACAACATGTTCTCTAATTTTATATCCTGAAGCTTCAACAATTTCATTTATATCTTTAGCATTAATTACCTTAGACTTCAAAGAATCATGATCTGTTTTGAATTGTGAGCTTGTAGTAGTAGCCGTGAAATCTTGTTGATTATCTTGATAGAAGCTGGTGAATCCAAAAAATGACCAAAATGATAACCAAATGGCTTTAACTATTAGTATAGTAATGTTATATAGTGAGGATGTTATAGGTATCTCCTCATGAACCGGCATAATCTTGATTGGTTAGATTACAAAAAGAAAGAGAGACAAAGAAATAAGAAAAAAAAAAACATAAACATACAAAACAAACAAAAGCTTCAAATATTAGAAGAAGAAAAAAAATGAGAACCGGAAAAAGCAATTGAATATTGTCCTCTTTGTATTGAAGAGATTTACGCGCAATTCTTTTTTTTTTTTCTTTTTACTTTTATACGAGTGGGATCTTTGTTATGAAGTGCGAGAAGTTTAAAATAAGTTGTCGACAATTTCTCTAACAAATATAACACGAAACCAGGCTAACTCATTGATACATTGCTCCGGAATGACCTGCTAATCGTAATCAATAATTAACCCTGAGTTGAATCAAACGAACAATCTTCAAACCTTTTTATTTAAAACATTCATTTTCTTTTCGATAATTCCTATATATTCCTATATAAACAAATTTTGGGATTATTCCCTTTAAATATAAATTTTTTCATTTAATATCATTTCATGATTTTGGTTAAATAAATAATATTATTATAGTTATCTAAATATTATTTATTCATTGTAAACTTCATAAGTTTAACTTTTATTGAATAACTCATCATTTACGTTGAATCATGGGGTAGTGCACAACTTGATAAATTTTGCTCTCTTGTCACAGTAACTAATTAAACGACAGATTTTGAGTAGTTTTTAGTTACTATGTGACAGGCACCCCATCCCTAAAAAAATTTGATTTCTTTCAATAGTAACTCCTAAAATCCTAAAGTTTTCCTATCATAATATATCTTCAATTGTTGTCGTGAAAACCCTTTCTTGATCTTTGTTCCATCCAAATCTTCTAAGAAATAAATTCTAGTTCCGGTTTTCCAAATTCTAAAAGGACCAGCCCATCTGTGAGCCAATTTATCCATCTTGTTACTGATTTCATTCTTTATCATTCTATCCCAAAGTAAAACTAGGTCTCCAATTTTCATTCCTTGATCCAACTTATTTCTATTATCAAAATTCTTCTTTGCAATTTCCCTTTGAATAATAGTTCTTCTTTGTGCTGAAAGATATTGGGTTTCCCTAAACCTTAATTGATTTATTCTAAATTTAAATAGTTCATCTTCAGTGTATACCTTATTTTCAGCAATAGGATAGTACAAACTTGGTAAATTCGAATGACCAAAAAATCCATATACCATATAATGAGCTGAATAACCAGTTGTTGAACAAATTGAATTTCTATCAACCATTAGTGCAACTTGTAAGTATTTCTTCCAATCTAGATCTGGTGGTAATTTTCTGAAAAAGTTTATAAATCTTCTATGATTTCTTTCAATTTTCCCATTTCCTTCAGGATGATTGACAATACTAAATTTTTGTTCCACATGATAATGATCTAATAAATGTTTCATAATGGCATTCTTAAATTCTATTCCATTGTCGGTATGGATCTTAGTACATGCACCAAATCTTGCAAAGAATTCTCTAAACAAAAAGTCAGCAACCAGTTGAGCATTTAACTCTGGGAGCATGACTGCCTCCACCCAATTTGAGAACTCACATCTGCCAACCACTAACCAAGCATCCTTAATATATACAGAATCAAGGACAATAGTATCAAACATATTACCTGGCAAATTCAAGTAAAGTGGTGTTTTAGTAGTGGGTAAACCATCATATCGTTGACAAATATCACAAGATGATATATAGTTTTGTAATTTTTTGTAAAGATTTGGGATGAAAAACATCATGTTAATATAATTAAAAGAATTACCAACCTTCATATGACCCCATTGGTCATGGACTTTCTGGAATATTTCCAAAACTTCATTGTTGTTGAGTATGACTTTCCTAGCAAATTGTCCATTATTTCCAATCTTGTACAAATTCCCATCTGATATAAAAAATTCCATAGCACGGAAAATAAATTTCTTGCGTTCTTGTGGTACTTCAGCATATTTATTTGGGACACGTTGTGTTGTAAGGTAAATAAATATATCATGCAATGGATATTTACCGTAGTTAGCGTCAATTGGAATCAGTTTAGCATTGGTTATATTAACTTGTAACTGAGTTTTAAAGTTATCAATATCATCCTGTATTGGAGAAGTGTAATGTTCAATGGATTTTGGTAGATTCATACGTGATAAGCAATCCGCAATAATATTTTCAGATCCTTTGACATGAACTAATTTGTAATTGTAAGTTCTTAAATAGTTCAACCACTTAGCAATTCTGTTAATAGCATGACCGTCTTTGAATGGAGATTGAATTAATTTAGTTAACGCTTGGTTATCCGAATAAATGTATAAAGTATCCGTAAAATTCAAAAAATAATTGTGAAAAGCTTGTAAGGAAAGGAAAATTGCTTCCAATTCTTTCTCATGGATACTATAATTAATAGCAGCACCAGTGAAGCTTCCAGCAGCACAATCAATTAATGTATAGTTACCATCATCATCTAAGTTTTGGAGAACACCTGCCCAAGTACTTGCATTAGCATCACAATGAAGTGTTATCTTCTTGTTGTAATTAATTGGGGCTATAACAGGTGAAGAAGACAATTGGTCTTTTAAATAATTAAAATGTTTTATTGTGGTTTCATTCCATGGTATTTTCTTGACATTTGTTTTCCTCATTAACACTATTATCTGATATAAAGGTTTAGTGATTGTACTAAATGCAGGTATTAAACGCCGATAGAAATTGCACATGCCCACAAATCTGTCTAATTGAGCTAATGTAGTTGGTTGAGTCATAGTTGCAATTGCATCAGCTTTTTTCCGAAGTAAAGTAGCACCCAGCCTATCAACTGTATAACCTAAAAAGGAACATTTTTCCTGAGCAAGCTTTAACTTAGAAATATTGATTTTTAAACCAGCTTTGTTCAATAGTGATAGAACTTCAACCACATTATCCAAATGCTGAATCATAGCATCATCATTATCCTTTACCTCTTGTAATGAAGGACCAATTATACCAATATCATCCACAAAGTTTACAACCTTTTCAGCAACATCAGCCAAAATTTTACTGAGTATGTTGGTAAAATTACTAACCAGATTAACATAACCTTGAGGCAATACCGCAAACTGGAGCAAACCAATGGGCGTCATTATAGCAGTTAATTCTTGACCATCTTCAGCTATGCCCACTTGAAAATACGCATTTGAAATATCTATGAATGTACAGCAATATTTACCACTCATTCTATTGACCATCTCCATAGCATTTAAGGGATGAGCAGCTTGTAAAAGGATATTTTTGTTCAACATACGGTAGTCTACCAATAACCTTAAACTTTTGTTTGATTTCCTCACCATAAACCAAGGATTTCGGAAATTCAGGTTCAGGTACTTTAGTTGTCCATTGTCAACCATTTCCCTAAGGATTTTTATAGCATCATTCCGATATTTGCCCAATGGAATTGTCTTAGCTTTCCATGGTGTAACATTTCCTTGTAATTGGATATTCGGTAATTCAAATTTATTGGAATCAAGCTTGCCTGGCTTATCCCCAGGCATGTTAAACACAGCACTTATTCCCATTATTGCATTTTTGAAATAAGACCTCTGATAGGTTGTGAGAATACTATTATCAAATACTTTCTCTAACTCTTCCCACACCTTTTCAATTCTTAAGGGATCTTCTTCAAGCTTCCAAGATAGATTGTTTTCATTCAACAATTTGAACTTTAATAATCTGTTGTTATGTTTGAATACCAACTCTTGATTTGCATCAGAATCAACATAACCAACACTAAAGCAATTTTCATGTTGGAAATTCCTTCCTACCAAGATCATATCTTCAGGTAAGTCCTCGTGAATTAACATTGTGATAGGTAGTTCTATTCCTTTAATTGTGATAGTGGTTTCAACCAACCCTTTTACAATCTTGGATCCAGGGTTTATACCTCCTACTACAGCCGAATAATCTTGGACTTGTAAGTTCAATTGATCTACCAAGGCTTTGGACACAAAGGAACTGTTGGAACATGAATCATACTTAATCTTGACCTTTTTACCAAGTATTAAAGCATCCAAGATAATAACAGGTTTTGAAACTTTATCATCAATTGTCTCTACTTCAGTGGCTAAAGCTTCCACCAACACAGATTCATCATTCTCATCATCACCACCATCAATCTCATTTGGCATTATTTGGTCAATATCATTCAAAACAATTTCCATGTCATTGACCTCATTTACTGGAATTAACTTAGACCTAGTGGCATTATGTACATAAGCACGCAATTCAGGTATTAATCCCAATCCAGTAGTGAAAGGGAATCTAAGTTCAGTGTTTTCAAGTAATCCTTTGAACAGTTGTTCTTTTTGGGTAGCATTTAGATGGAAAGGGCTAACCCTTTTTCTTCTGATGACAACTTTCGGAGCATCTGTAATAGCTCTAGTTGGTTCCATATTCTCATTGATTGTTGTGGATTTAACCAAATTTTCTCTACTTCCTTTGTTGCTAAATCTTTTGTAGTATTTTCATCTATAGTTGGTTTACTAAGTGATTCAATGACTGGTTCAGTATGTTGTAATTTTTGAGGCAAGGATTCCAGTTCTGGTTCCAAATAATTTTCCAATGTAAAGTCCTCTATGATAGGATCTTCCTTCTTTAAATCTTGGATTTCACTTTTGAAAGTACTCTTAGGCAGATAAGGAATTTCCTCTGGTTCATTTTCATCGGGTTCATAATCTATATCCATCTCTCCTTCTGTATCACTATAGGTTTCATTGGAAACTTCTGCAGGAGATTGTGTTTGGTTGTTAGGTTTGGATTCATTTAACAGTTTCTTCTGGTGAGTTCTTTTTAACCCTTCTGACACTTTATTCTCTTTTTCTTTCCTGCTGGAAGGTGTCTCTTTCTTCATAATTAGGTTCTTCCCATTTGCCTTTGTTTTTGACCTAGTACTCATAGCATTTGTTTCTATATTACCATCTATTTCCATGGTTTTCTGTCCCAGATCTTCATCCTTTTTAGCAAGTGGGTTTTCATCTAGTACAAGGACATCGGTTTTAGGCTTGTTTAGGCCTCCCCTTGAAGGTATCCGCGTAAGCACTTTCAAGACTTTCTCCTTCTTTCAACGGAAATTTTTCTTCACCAATCATATATACCTTGTCCTTGTACACCAATTTTAGCTCTTTGTAATATTTCTTTCTGGCCACACATGAATAATAGGCATGTTTCCCACCACATACGTTGCAGTAAGATGGTGTGGATTTTACCTTTGCTTCATTACCAGTATGAGTACTAGTCAGCTTCTTCTTCGGGGTTTTGAATTCAACAACCCTGACAATGGTAGATAAAGCAGCACTAAACTTCGACCAGGCCAATTCATGATTCATTTCCAAATTGTTAGCCAATATTTCATCTGAAATGGTCTCCCCACTACGAGATATCATTTCTAACTTTACCTTTACATCTAAATCTGTTATAGCATTAACAGTTTGTGAATACACATCACCACAATCTTTGGTTAAGGTTCTCCAGATAGAAACCCAAGTGACATTCGATAATTCTACTTTGTTCTTAGCAGATAAGTAATTGTCAATAGTTACCTTAATAGATAAAATGGTTAACTTAGCATCTTCGGTATCTCTTATGACTGCCTTTATAGCAGGTAATATTTCATCATTGATACCTACCTTTATTTCAGAAGCAACATACTTCCATAAGTCAATATACCTAATAGGTGTACTATAGCTGGTTGCATTTTCATTCACACAGATCCTGACATATTTTGTAAACATTGGTTGCTTCAAATATTCTGCAGCACGGATGATTGCTTTCTTAATAATGTAGTCTGGAGTGTAAAATGTAACTTTATGGACTATCACCATTTCTAACCACGACAAAAAAACTTTCAAAGTTGACAATATCTTCACTTTTTGGTAACTTATGGAAAGCCGTATTCATCAAAATTTCATTTTCTTCACTGCTCCTTTTACTCTTCTTCTTTAATTCCCCATGGAACTTAATTAAAGCAGCTTCTAACTGAGGATCATATTCCTTAACAAAAAATATTTTGCTTACTTCATCCAAGTTTGGATCTACTTCTCTTAATTGTCTGATTTTATTATCCACTGTGTGGGTGGTAATGTTTAAAGTAGTATCCACTATTTCTGTTTGGAGTTCCACATTTGCATGACTCCGTTCATCATAGCTGAGGTCATGTACAGGGGTGGAACCTTGTCTTGGAGGGGTGATAACCGGTGGCTTTTGGTCAGTTGTGATTGACGATTCATTTTCACTGTAACCACTGTTACCACAATCAGCTAGTGCACTATGGTTAATGACTTCCTTTAAATTCTCAATCTGGTCAGTATGAATTTTCGTGACCTTAGACAAATCAACAAGCAACTCCTTGATGTCATTGAGTTGGCTCCCAATATCAGTAACACCAGCAGCATTCACATTCCTGTCACTAGGTAAAGAATTAATGACAGGTAACTCAATGTGGGCGATATGATCTTCTGAAGAAGTGGTTGAGTAGGTGTCATCACCAGCTTCTCTTTGGTTGTGCGTAGACATAATATTGACAATGTTTCTTAAATGATTAATGTAATGTTTCACTGTAATTGTTATGGAATCTTCTCTTCCTTTCCAACCAATGACCAGGTCAATTATTTCCAAGGGAGATCCTCACTATATTTATATTCCAAACTCTTTGAGTATTATATTTCCAGATGTCATCAATACTAATCATTGTCACGCCACTTATATGGATTCAAGATCATAATAATCTTATTTTACTGAAGGTTAACACAATTCTTGCCATCCTTTCAATATTATTTAACCAATATCACCTCATTTCATCTCAGTTATGGTCTTGACCAGAGTATAATAACATTTATCACCTCATTCTTGGTCTCACGACACATAATAATATATCCAATCACCTTATTTATTTTGTTCTTCACCAGGTGTTGAATTATAAAATACCTTATTATAAATATCTGATTCAATACTTTCAGACCAGATACAAAAATCACCCAATTTACCTCAAATGTAATATCTACCATCCATCTCTGATGTTAATTCCTCCTTGGTATTGGGTATTATAATTGTTTCACTAAGATCAATATTTTATAGATTCTCAATTATAATTATGGTTTGTTTGGCTAACATCCAACTTGGTTAATTATCATAATAAATAAATATGTTAGTCAACTCTCATTAACTTTATTTTATTATTCGGTAAGTGTAGTAAAGTAGTAAAACTAACACTAATTAAAATAAATTGGTACAGATTATTATATTGAAGTAGATATCATTAATGGCCAATATGATCATCACTATCAAATCTCGTACTCTCTGTGATCAAATTCATGAATAATAAATAGATATGAAGGCTTGTCAAAATCTATGTCAACTCCTATTATCTTGGCAGCTAAGGACAATGGTGCGATTTTTTTTTTTTTTTTTTTTTTTTTTATAGTTCCTGCTAGGGACCACCAAAATTTCTGTTATGAAGTGCGAGAAGTTTAAAATAAGTTGTCGACAATTTCTCTAACAAATATAACACGAAACCAGGCTAACTCATTGATACATTGCTCCGGAATGACCTGCTAATCGTAATCAATAATTAACCCTGAGTTGAATCAAACGAACAATCTTCAAACCTTTTTATTTAAAACATTCATTTTCTTTTCGATAATTCCTATATATTCCTATATAAACAAATTTTGGGATTATTCCCTTTAAATATAAATTTTTTCATTTAATATCATTTCATGATTTTGGTTAAATAAATAATATTATTATAGTTATCTAAATATTATTTATTCATTGTAAACTTCATAAGTTTAACTTTTATTGAATAACTCATCATTTACGTTGAATCATGGGGTAGTGCACAACTTGATAAATTTTGCTCTCTTGTCACAGTAACTAATTAAACGACAGATTTTGAGTAGTTTTTAGTTACTATGTGACAATCTTTCAAGTTGCAAGTAACAATTTGAAACATCTGATGGTACTCAATGCATTTCAATTGAAAAATATTGTTCAAAAATTGAATCAGTAGTCACGTGATGCTAACCAGTTGTCTATTACACATTTTTCTGTTTTTTTTATGTTTTCTATATGTACAAGATTTCAATTAATTAATTAAATAAATATAAATGGAACTAAAAAATACCAAACCATTTCTTTCTAGATTTCTTCTCTTCATCTCCAATAGGTTGTTTGTTCTCTTCAGATATATTATTTTCATCCATGAAACTTTTTGCAAATTCTTTATGATAATCCAATTCTTTCAACATTCTTTCTTCATTTTGTTGTTGAATTCTTTGAGCTTCCAAAACATGTTTCTCACTTGGTCTATTCAAATTATAATCAGTTTCTTTAGTCTTTTTCATATCATCAGGAATATATACTGCATCTGGAACATTCTTAACCACGATCCCAGCTGATCTTGGATGATATAAATCATCATAATCTCTTTCATTCAATCCTCCCAATACTTGTTCTTTTAATCTTAATTGAAATCGATAGAAATCACTAAATACATTCTCTCTACCTTCATTCCATCTATGGAAAAACAATGCATATACGGTGATTCCACCCATTATTAACGTTCCGAAATATCTTGATCCCAAATTCAATCGTTTATTAGTTTCAACTTTTCGTAAAACCTTATATTGACCTGGATATAAATCAGATTGTGGTCGAGCAGTATAATTTAATCTTTCCATAATTTCATTTATTTTTTGATATTGAGTAGGGTTTTTAGGTAAAGAAGAAAATCCACTTGGTTCTTGTCCAGGTATTTTAAATTCAGATGGATACCCTTCTGCTGGACGAATATCATTTGGATCATAGGGATTGTATGGTGCTTTTGGAGGTGTCCAACCTTTTGGATTTGGACGACGAGTGAAATCATCAGAAGATGAATGATTATCGTTAGACATGTTTCTATTGGATGATACTAATGGTGATGATCTGCTAGTTTAAAAAAAAGGGGAAACTAAAAAAAAAAAAAAAAAAAATTAAATATTTTCCCCTCTGTTGTGAAATTTTTGTTTCTCCAGTGATTAAAACCAACACACATTAAAAAAAAAGAAAAATCATACTCTACGAAGGTTTGGATTGAATTGAATTGAATTTAGCACAAACTGATTGAGTCCTACAGATGTCTGAAATTCTAAAGTTGTTCTCATTAGAGACATTAGATACAAGGTTATATCCCAGTTCTAACACAGCAAAAAAACAGTCTATAATCAAACATGCCAGTCCTACATCACGATGGTCAACTTTAGAATTCAAATTTTATTATCTTGTATTTTTGATAGTTATTCCCTTGATGTTTAAAGCAGGAATGGATTCTGCCAATGAAAATAATCCCAATTATCCTAAATTTCAACATTTATTAAGTCCTGGATGGATTTTTGGTAGAAAAGTTGATAATTCTGATCAACAATATCGATTTTTTAGAAATAATTTTCCTTTATTATGTCTATTGATTGTTATTCATGTGGGATTAAGAAAAGTGATCACTAAAATAATACCTTTAACTAAAAGAACTTATTTTGATTTTATATTTGGGGTAGTTTTTTTAATTGGTGCTCATGGAGTTAATGTTTTTAAATTGATTGTACATTTATTGATAAATTATGCCATTGGCAAACATATCAAGGATTATAAAGTTGCCCTATGGGCGACCTGGATATATGGAGTATCATCATTGTTTTTTAATGAGTGGTATGGTAATTATACCTTGGGATTGAGTTTTTTCCAATCAGGATTCACAGGGATAATCCCACGATGGGATGTTTTTTATAATTTTACTTTACTTCGAATGATATCTTTTAATTTTGATTATCTTGAAAGAGAAAAAGCTTTAAGTAATATGACTAATCCTAAGGATGAACCAAATGGATCATTATTAAACCTTGATGATCGTCAAAGATTGACTGCACCATTACCTATTGAAGATTACAATTTTTTCAATTATATTTCTTATCTTACTTATACACCATTATTCATTGCTGGACCAATATTAACATTCAATGATTATATTTATCAATCGAATTATCAACAATCAGCTTCTGCAAAGGATTATCGTCGTATCATAATGTATCTTATTCGATTTATCTTTTGTTTATTAACATTAGAATTTATTCTTCATTTCATGTATGTTGTTGCGGCATCAAAAGCTAAAGCATGGGAAGGTGATTCACCATTTCAAATCTCCATGTTGGGTATGTTTAATTTAAACATTATTTGGTTAAAATTATTAATCCCTTGGAGATTATTCCGATTATGGGCTTTATTAGATGGTATTGATCCTCCAGAAAATATGATTCGTTGTATGGATAATAATTTTCAGCATTGGCATTTTGGAGAGCATGGCATCGATCTTATAATAGATGGATTATTCGATACATTTATGTTCCAATGGGAGGAGGTGGAAAATATAGAATATTGAATAGTCTTTTGGTATTTAGTTTTGTTGCTATATGGCATGATATTGAATTAAAATTATTAATGTGGGGTTGGTTAGTTGTGTTATTTTTGATTCCTGAAATAGTAGCCACTATGTTTTTCAGAAAATATAATTCAGAATGGTGGTATCGATATTTATGTGGGGTTGGAGCAGTTATTAATATTTGGATGATGATGATTGCAAATTTGGTTGGATTTTGTTTGGGTACTGATGGGATGTGGAAATTATTACATGATTTATTCAAAACTTTTGATGGGGTAACATTTCTTATTGTTTCTTCTTGTGCTTTATTTGTTGGTGCACAAATTATGTTTGAAATTAGGGAATCAGAAATGAGAAGAGGAATTAATGTGAGATGTTAATAATTCTAAGGATAATAATACATAATTTGATAGTTGTGTCTCTATTTAGTTAATCTATTTATTTCATTATGTAATTGTGCCATTGTTTCACATAATTCCATGAATAATTTATATTGAGATTTTATAACTCCAACGATATTAAATAAATTACCAAATCCTTCAGTACAACTTTTTTCTAATCCTGATAAGATAGTTTCAATTTCTTTAATAACTCCTTCGTAATAATTTAACAATTCATAATACTTCTTAATCTTCTTAATGAAAAAATCATTCAATTGAAAAGAACTACTCAATTTTGTTCCTGGAGTACTCAATTGTAAAATTAAATGCATGATTTTATTTATATCTTCTGTAACTTCATTATTCAAATTTTTCAAATTCAACAATTGAGTAAAATCTGATTTTAATGCTTGTTTAGTAGATAATACTTTATTTTGTAAATAATTTATATCTTTAGGAATGGTATTAATTAAATCATCATGTTTAGTCATATCTGAATTTAAAGTCGTGGCAATTAAATGTTGTGTGTTTATATATTTGTCAAATTGTTCCAATTCATTCTTAATATTGGCAGGTAAATCCCCTACTCTTGTCATTGCAGTCAATTGTAGCTGCTGCTGTTGTTGTTGTTGTTGTTGCTGTATTTGTTGCTGTTGTTGTGATTGTCCACCAAATAACCCTCCTGTAGTGGTTGCTGGTTTTGACCCAAATAAACCACCACCACTAGTATTTGTCAGTTGTCCACCAAATAATCCACCTCCGATTGCTGTTGTCGTTGATTGTTGATTTCCACCAAAAAGTCCACCACCAGTTGTAGTTGTTGCGGGTTTACTACCAAATAATCCACCACCTGTGGTTGCAGTTATATTATTATTATTTTGGTTTCCAAAAAGTCCACCACTTGCAACGGCCGGTTTTGCTCCAAATAAACCACCCCCTGATTGTTGCTGTGTTTGATTGTTGGAGCCAAATAATCCTCCTGATTGTTGTTGAGGTTGTGAAGATCCGAATAATCCTCCTGATTGTTGTTGAGGTTGTGAAGATCCGAATAATCCTCCTGATTGTTGTTGAGGTTGTGAAGATCCAAACAACCCACCAGATTGTTGTTGTGTTTGTCCTCCAAACAATCCACCCGAAGTAGCAGTATTTTGCTGTTGTTGAGGTTGAGAAGACCCAAATAATCCTCCTCCTGCTGTAGCAGTTCCAGCAGGTTTACTACCAAATAATCCACCTGTTGCCGTTGTTGTTGATGGTTGAGTAGATGTTGCTGTAGATGATCCAAACAATCCACCTGTTGTTGAACCTGCTGGTTTAGACCCAAAAGCAGATCCACTTGTTGCATTGGAACCAAATGCTCCAAATGATGGAGCAGTTGATGATTGAGTATTGGATCCAAACATAATTGATGATTGTTATTAATTTAGAGATGATGTTGATTATTTGAAAAAAAAAAAAAAAAAAAAATAAAAAATTCTCGTTTTGGCTTCGATTTTTGGTTTGGAGGTTTTTTATTTTTTCTGGCTGACATTTTTTCACAGTATGATGTTTTCTTTTTATTTTGCTTTTCTATCGATCGAAACGTAAACAAACCATTATATCGAAGAATAACATCATGCTGGGACTACGACCGGAGTTTACGAAAGAAATTCTAGATTTAATAGGTAAAGAGTTATTAGAATCCAAGGAAAAAGATAGCACAAAGATCGTTAATCTTGAAGAAGAAATCAAATCTTTGAAACAAATAATTTCTACTAAAGATGAAGAAATCAATATACTTAAACAACGACTATCCAATAATAATTCCAAAAGTTCCCTATCTCCAATTAAGAAACGTGTGTCCTTGACGAGAGATGTTCAAAGATCACCTATTGAAAGTGAAAAACTTCATGAATTTGATCCCAGATTAACTAAATCGATGTATGTTAGTATTCATGATTTACCAACTCAATATTCTTCCTCTGAAGAAGAAGAAGATGAACAAATCCACAAATTGAATGGAGAAACTGAAGAAGATAAAGAAAATGAAAGTCAACTAAGAATTTCACCAAAAAAATCGAATATTTTGTTTTCTTCACAGGGTTCATTACATACAAGTCCCAAAAGAAAACTTTACTTCAATACTAAAACCAAAGATTTGAGTCCCTTGAAGAAGAGACCTAGGTTAGAATACAACAATTCTATATTGCCATTGATGAAACCTCCACCAATGCCTAGTTTTGATAAGAATTTGACTCGAGAAATTGAAGTTAGTCGATCAACTGAAGAAAAAGACCTTGCAAGTCAAGAAAATAAAAACTCAAATCTCCAAAGAAGTCAATCACAAAGAACAAATATTCATGAAATATCAACTCAATATTCACAAAGTTCAGATTCTGTATTGCAGAAGGAAATAATGGATTATTTGCATTCATCACCTACGAAGGATTCTAATGGGATTTTTTCATCAACCACCAAACTAGGAAAAAATGAACAAGAAGACGATGAACAAGAAGTAATTGAAGATTCACAAGAACCTATTGAAGATTTGGTCAATATTTCTTCCCAAATAATCAAACTTCCGTCAGAAGCATCTTCATCATCATCACCGTCACCATCATTATCGTCTTTCACTAGATCTGCACAGCCAGTTATCGAAATCCCACCAGAATACAATACGGTAATTCTACAACGGAAATATAGATTACAATTTTATATTGACAAGTTTAATGATGATCTTGAATTTTCAATTAATTTCAATTTACATCCAACAAAATTGATTAAATGGGACTATGGGGATTTTATACCTAATCCCAATCATCAACTTGATGAACAAATGAAATTCATCAAAAGAAATAATATTAAAAGTGAAGCTAAATATCAAAAATTTCTCAAAGTATTTGCTGATAAACCAGAAGTTGCAAAATTTGGTAAATTTGAAGATGTAATTAGTCAAGTATTTGATAAATTTCAATCACCTCCTGGATTTATGAGGAGTGAATTCCCTGATACCCAAGAACAAATCAAACGAAAAGAAATTATTAAAGAACGACAAGAAAAGAGAATCATTAGAAGAATAATGGAATCTACTAAAGTTGATAAAAAGGGGCTACAAGTTGGGGAATTCATTTTTGCAGTTGATATTTTTAATAAGTATGTAGCTAAGGATAGATATACATTATAGACTAAATACAAGACAGAATGTACATGTATTGTATATGTACAGTAATTTGTCTGGTACATTCTGTACTGTGTAAGCTGCAAAAGAATAACAAAACAAATAAACTAAGTTTTGAGATCAGACCAGATGAAAATTTCAGGTATTCTGTAGTGTGGAGTATAATAACAAGCAAAAGAGGAAATACAGTACATACTGTAAATACAGTAAAAAAAAAAAAAAAAAAAAATCATATGAATTGATGAATATTTCATCTACAATATACCAACCATCTTTGAAATGTTATTGTACCATTAATTAACAAAAATGAAATTTTTACTGCATTGTCGTTGATTTACTCAACGCCTTGTTTCTTTGTCAATAAAATCAAATTCTTGTAATTGCTTTCTAGTAAACTGTGTACTTGAAAAATTCTCTTTTTCTTTTCTTTTCTTTTTTATAATACTTTATGTATTAATTTAATTAGGACAAATTGTAAGGACAACTTTTTTTTATTAATTCTTGATCTTACTAACCGTGTTCCAATTTTCTCACGAATGTTCTAGATTCGCTAAAGAAATCTTTCCCTTTCTTTCCTACAGGGAATATTTAGTATCAGAAATATGAACAAATAGTGTACAACAAAGAAAAAAAAAACCAGGTTTATATGGTCAATACTACTTGGATACTTAGTTCATCAATCATCCGCCTTCTAGATTTTTTTAATCACAATGTTTGGTGTATAGATATGCGTGTAATAAAATTCCGTTTTATCCTAAAAATGAAACACATTGAATAAAAAAAAAAAAAAAAAAAAAAAAGACTGCAGATCAATAAAAAAAGTAAATAAAGATCTTACCCAATCTTAATAAAAATCAGTCACGTGACAGTGATGGTTTTTTATATTATTTTGGTCTTTAAAACTAATACCACTAAACATCAGCACTAAGGTTGTAGTCAAAATGATTATATATAATTATTAATAAAGAAAAAAAAATTACGTCTATGAATTGCACAAATGAGTAAGAAATAGTAGGCGACATTGGATGGGTTAGCATTACCAAGTATTCGAACCAAAAATTGGCGAATGAGAGAAATATGCTCGACATTTACACCTCTACAGTAAATATTGTAATTGTTTTTTTTTCTCTCTCTACAATATACAATTTTAACTCCGAGACATTTATTAAAGACCTTGAATGACATGGTTATGAAATCATGAAATAATAGCTTGGAAAGAAAACTTTCATATAATATTATCCTCCAAATTCATCTTACGCAATTGTTACATCTATTGGATTACAAAAGAAAAATATCTAATCACAATTGTCGTTCAATGTGTGTTAGTGTAAATTACTTCATTGCAGTTACTTTTATTATTATTATTATTATTCATCTTGATTCAGAGCAATACATAGAGCATAAACAAAGAAAAAGGTTATACAAGAAAGAAACTATATGGTGTAAAATGTCTTGACAGACAATTGCTCAAATACAGAAGTTTTTTTTTTTCTTAAAATAAAAAAAGAATTATGAGAATCAGTTTGCATTATATTGAGGAAAGTTAAAGAATTCTCAGATATTCATGATCACGTTCATAACACATGTTGGGGATGTTTATATGTTACGTAAGCAGTGAAATATGATTTGTTGATTCTTTTTCCTTTTTACCCAAGTATAATGATTTATTGTGATCTTTTTTTTTTCACTTTACTTTAAATGAAAGGGGGGGAGGAGAATTGGGTCATAGATGCAGTACGCAATACCTATTCTTCACTACTGTAATGGATTATATGTAATATTACATTTTGTTTCGTTCTTCTCTTTTCTTTTTTGTTTTGGCTCTGGTTTTGGTTTTTTTCATTTTCGTTTTGGTTTTCATTTTCGTTTCACTTTTGTAACACATAAATTAAGGAAAGTATGATGCAAGACACTTACTTCCGAGATGCAAACTTGACTTATTTTCCATTAAGCGTTAATTTGATATATACAATATGTGGAAACTTGTGTTTACATTTTGTTGAATTGTCTACTTATCATAATATTTTCTCTTATAGGTACGAGTTTAGTATACGCAATATGTGCACTAATAAAGAACCAGTAATAAAAAGTTTACGTGAGACAAAGGGCAACCCAAATTTATCATGGTACACGCCCCCTACATTAACACACGCATAACTGTATTTCATACAATTATCTTATACCTTATCTACTGTTATTTAACTTGGATTATAATTCACGACAGTATGTGTAATTTTGCTAACTTTTCTTTTTTTTTTTTTCAACATCTATATGTTGAAGGTATGAAAGGGTGTGTACAATATTATTTTTAAAAGCTTAGAAAATTAGCCATGATGAGCGGGTCTAAAGCCCAATTAAAACAATAATTAACAGACAATCCAGATTTTAATCCCCCCACGGAAATAAACGCTGCATAAGATATTCCAAGACTTACACCACTATGTATATTTCTCATTAAATAATTCAATTAACTTCAAGCATTCTGTTGGATCTTTTAATTAAGCAATATTTCATTTCTACCACTAGTTTTTTTTTTTTTTTCTGTTTGTAGTAAAACGTGCATAGACAAAATATCCTGATAATACAGGTGTCGTGTACCTTATATTTCATTACATAATACAATATGTAAAGTGAGGAATATCGTCTAACGTGAACGAAAGAGAAAGAAAGAAAAAAAAAATATGTGAAGCGGAATGTCGCCGACACTGTGACATTAACCAATTATTTAACCAAACAGAATCCAAAAGACATTTATCTTGACACAAGGAAGAAGGGGGAATGATGTACACTACAAAAAAAAAAATAGCATAATCATTAGAAAAAAAGAACACACACACACACGCACAGTGACAACGTACTATTTTACACGAGATGGTAAAGGCGATCATCAATCAAATGAAACTATACTATATGAGCTATACTCTGATGATGTAAATGAATTGTAAGAATGACCAGAGAATTCCGTGTATAACTGGCCTCTATATAAATTCTACTATAGCTATGATTTTCTCTCTTATTTTCTGTTCCTGTCCCCTTTCTTAAATTGAATGAAATCGACAATTCTTTTTGTTTTTAATTATCTTCCTTTTCCAGTTAAGAAGTACTTTATGTAATTATCAGAATGTGGGAATTTACATACATATTCATAAAATCAAGCGATCGACAAATTAATAGTTATAAACCTATAATATACAACAAAAGTACACATTAATCATAATACACAGAAGTTAGTGTGTTGATCATATATTTAAAAAGTTGAACAAATTCAGAAGTCTTTTTACTTTTGGATTCTTTATTTTTTTTTTTTTTTTTTTTTGCTTCCGTTTTTCTTTCTGTATGAGTGCTTCTCCTTTTTTTTTTTTTCCTGTCTATGGAATATAAATACAAAAAATTTTTTTTTCATTCAGTTAGTAGATTTTCTTTTCTTTTCTTTCTTTCTTTCTTTCTCCTTCCCTTTTTCTTCAAATTCTTTACCAACCAACTCAAACAGTTCTCTAGAGTTTCAACGTTGATATTTGAAATCATATAAAAGAAGAATATTTTTTGATTTATCAATCATCCATTATTTTCGTTGCTGTTAAATATAGAGTTATCTAACTAAGTATTCCCTCCAACTTTTGACACGAGTACTGACACGGTAAATACTCTTCAATTCCAGTTGTCTCCTCAAGGAAATAAATCTTTCCACAATAACCATACATCCATTCAAAAGGTTATCAATAAATAATTGGTTGTTGTGTTTCCTTATTATCCCTTCCAATTGATAATCGCCTAGGTTTTGACATTGCTTTGATTGTTAGTGAATAACCACTTATTTTTTTTTTATTTCAGGGTTAGAGTGCACGACTTTAAAATCCACTGAAAAAAAAACGAGAGTGAATAGAGGAGACCTTTTTACTAGTAATACATTGTTACCCCCAATTTACATACTTATCTATTAGACTAGTTCATCCCCAACCTGGTTTTTTTATTTTAACTGCCGGTTTGATTGAATATTGTATTAAAGAGATTTCAAACACGTGATTGGTTACACAATACTAAATTCCTATTCTTTACTAAGGAAAATTAAGTGAGAGATTAAGAAATTTTTATTTTTTGGTTGATTTTGCACATTCATTTTTATTACCAACAAATTTTTTTTCCCTTCACCTAATTTTTTTTTTCTTTTTTTTTTTTTTACTAATTCCCAAAAAGCTAATCCACCACCACACACATATAAATTTTTTTTTCCCTTTTTCTTCACTACTATTATAACAAGACAAAGAAGAAGAAGAAGAGAACATTTTCACCAATCAATCAACTTTCATTTTAATCATTCTATTTAAAGACAAATAGAGATCACATCCAAATCCACTTCCTTCTTTTATTCTGTTTCATTCCTGTCTAAATTATTGCAGATTATAAGACGGGAAATTCTGGACCAACCATGTCCTATCAATATCAACTGAATAATTTTTATCATAATCAACCACCTCAACCCAATCATCATTCCCACAATCTTTCAATTAATTCAATCAATTCTATTATAGAACCAACTACACCACCAAGTAATCCTTCCACATCTTCTGGTACTACCACTGTTGGGTCGGAAAAATTTACTGGAAACAATAACCAAGCTCAGCAGTCGCATCACATCCAACAACAGCAACAGCAAGGGATAGTGTTGACTCCAGCTACTACTGCTACACCAATGTCCACTTCTTCGACTAATAAATCAAATTCTTTACATATGAGAAGTTTGTCCAATAGTGGTGGTTATTTACCAAACAACAAGGGCGTCGCTTCTCATGCCTCATCAAATAGTAAATCTATTCTTTGGGACTCATCAAACAAATTGAACCAAAATTTAAATTTACCAAATTTTTCTATTGACAACGAGGTAGTCTCCACCCCTTTAATAATCCCGCAAGCTGAACAAGAACAAGAACATCAACAACAACAAAACCAAAAGCAAAATGGACAAATTAATATGGGTGAAGGTGGCGTCTTTGATGATAAAGAAAATATGATTATTAATAAATCTATCATGACAGCCAACCCAAGCATTACCTCATTGTCCAACCCAGAATTTTCATCTGCTGCTGTCGTTAGATCCAATGGTAGTGGTTTCACTAATGGTGCTGGTGTTTCAACTTTTATTGCAGCTCCTGCTGGTACCGGTTCTGCAACTAGTGGTTGTACTCCAAGCTCATCGGCCTCCACTCCTTCTGATTTCACTAGTACTGTGACTCCACCAATCAGAATGCCACAAAAGATTGATAAAGAGTATCTCTCTTCTATCAACAAATTACCATTGGCTCAATTGAAGCTGGAAATTTTGAAACTTGCAAAAGATCAATATGGTTGCCGTTTCTTACAAAAGAAGATTGATGAAAGCTTGGTGCCAAACTATCAAGTTAGGTTGGCTAATTTTGATATCATCTTCAATGAAATATATCAATACATGTATGAATTGATTATTGATCCATTTGGTAATTATTTGATTCAAAAATTGATTGCATATTGTAATGAATCAAACTTGGATTTGTTGATGGAAATTTTACAACACAATTTGTTTCAAATTTCTATTAATCAACATGGTACTAGAGCTTTACAAAAGATCATTGATAACTTGAACAACTCTCATCAATTGGGATTGTTAATTAAAGGTTTAAAGCCCTATATCATTGAATTGATTAAGGATCTTAACGGTAATCATGTGATTCAAAAGATTTTGAACAAATACCAACCACCAGATTGTCAATTTATTTATGATTCTATAATTGATGATTTATATATTGTTGCTACACATAAGCATGGTTGCTGCGTCTTGCAGAAATGTCTTAATCATGTCACATTACAACAATTGGGTGAATTTTCCAATGCTATTTTGAGATTTGACAATTTCAAATTATTGATTAATGATCAATTTGGTAATTACGTTTTGCAATATTTGATTTCCATTAATTCTTTGGAAATTAATTTCAAGATTTTCCAAAACTTTATTACTTTTGGTATTTCCAACTTGTGTAATTTGAAGTTTAGTTCCAATGTGGTTGAAAAATTTTTGAAGAATTGTTATGCCAACGAAACTGTTAATTTATCATTTGCTAATTTGAAATTTGACGTAATTTACATTATTTTGATTAATGATTTGAATGTGTTGATTAATGATCCATATGGTAATTATGTCATTCAAACCATGATCGATATTATTGTTAACCCACAAGTTAATTATCAAAATGCTAGTGTTGATAAATTATCATTGATTTTACCCCAAGACCAACAAACTGAAGAAACTTTTCAACTGTATCAAAAGTTACAAGTTGAAATTATCAAGTATTGGTTCCAAAATTGTAAGATTGTTTCAAGTTTTGGTAAACGTATTCAATCTAAAATTAATACAATTTTAAACAATAGTATTTCATCATCGGTTTCTGTCAATAAAGTTGCAAGAAAGTCTCAAATGAATGCTAATGGTGAATTTGTGGTTAACGACTTCAACTCAAAACAACCATCACAACATCAACAACAATCTTCTGGACCACCACAACCATTGTCTTATCGAAGCGCTTCATCTCCAGCAGGTGTTGGCTTTATTATGAATGGTAATAATAATAACAACAACAATAGCAACAACAATGAATTTTATACCAAAATTCATCAAGCTCCAAATAGAAATTTTTCATTACCAACAAACTTTTATGCTGCTAATGTCAACAACAACAACAACAACAACAACAACAACAACAACAACAATAATAATAATAATAATAATACTTTTAATGTCAATAATAAAAATAATGTGAATAGTTCTGTAACATCATTTCAATCGGGTAGTACTAATACTGGACCTTTTAATAATAATTCTGCATCAAATTCATTAATCAATATGAATGGAAACAATAACAACTCACAATTATATGGTGATTATTTGGTTAGTAGGGAGTATGGAGCTCCACAACAACAACATGCAAACATGGGACCTGGAGGAGGATTTTATCCACAGACTCATCAACAACAGTCATCCATTTCCTCCTTGAATCATGGTCATTCTATTCCACATTACACCACTGGACCTGGCCGTCAAAACTATACTCCACCCCCGCCTGTTGTGCCACCACAAGGTACATCTGCTCCAATGCACATGCCACCACCAAATTTTTACACTAATGGTATGCCTCCACCACCACCACCATCACATATGCATCCTCAACAACATCAAGCTCCTCTTGTTGTTCCACAGCAACAACAGCAGCAACAGCAACAACATCAAAACGTATTCCACTCTCATAATCAATCATGGTCATCTACATCTTCTTTTGGTGGAAATGCTACTGTTTTTGGCTCAAACAATTGGTAATAGAGTGAAGTGAGTCCTTTGTTTCCGTATATTATTTTGATTTATAATTTATATCCCACTTTTGCTTTTTTTTCTTCTTCAATTTTATGCTTTTTTTTGTACCTTGTTTTTTTTTTTTGGTCATTTTTTAATTTTGTATAATTTAAGTTTGGTTTAATCTATTTTATTTTATTTTCCATTTTTATTTGATTTGTTTTCCAATACTTTAAAACAGAAAAAAAAATTATATATATATATACTACTGTTTCACATGTGGATGTTTTTCTTTGTTTAGTGTATCATAATCATTATCATTTCATATATATTTGTATAGGTTTTTATAATATATTTTCAATTAGTTTTTAATGTGGGTGCAGTGAGAAAGAGAAAAAAAAAAAGTCAGATCCCAGATCAAGTGTATTTCCCGATTGGGATGAAATGTTGCTTATCTTTGTAATTGACACGCCCTTTAATTAGAATAAAATCTATTTTTATTTTTTTCTCCTCGTTTTTTTTTTTATTAATTCCATCCTGATTTTTTGCTGCGGCTGCTAAAAATCTTAAACTCTGATTTTTATTTTCTTTGTTTTGATTTTTTTTTTTTTTTCGCAATCTTTTTTTTTTTCTCTCGTTGGTCAAAAAATTTGTTTGCGGTGTCCTGAAAGGAAAGGTTCAATGTACAGTTGGTAGCGAGATTACTTATGGAGAAAAAATAATCTGCTCGTTACTCATAAAGTAATAAAAAAAAAGATAACGGCACGTGACCTCAATAGAAATCAAGGCAAAACCATTTACAATTCAACAAACACCTTAAAAATAACAAGATAATTATTGCATAGGGCTGTCAGGTATTTAGTCTGATTAATACATTGTGTTCTTTTTTGAGGAGTGATATATTTAGTTATAACTTAATCTGGTAATTCGGAAGGGGGAGTATTATATGGGTGATATTGATGGCCATCATTATTATGTAACATCTAATACAAAAACGCCACCTTGATTTATATTTTGTAGAAACTCCTTTCAAAAATATTTTTTTGCTCTTTGTTTTGAAAATTTTTTTTCCTTTTTTCACGCGATTTTTTAACGAATTTTGAATGAAATTGCCACTTGTTTTCAATTGGATAATTTAATTAACAAAATTTCAGTCCCGATTTTGACAGGATTTAAAATATACACTAACAAGCTAATACAATGGCTTGTATGATATTCGTCTATTATATATTGATCTATATAGGGAACGTTTTCTATACGCCACAAAGGTTGTCGAATCCATGATTCTACATTGAATCCAAATATAGACGCAACATTCTCTCAGCACCGACTACTCATAAATAACTATCAGAATACAATTGCTTATTTGAACTCTCATTTATATTTAACCAAATTGTATTTCCAAGTTGAAGTGAAGCAGTTGCTATTATTGCTTACATAATCCAAATTTCATAGTCGTGTTTATTGCTCAATGTTTGGTACTAAAATTTTTTTTCTTCTCCATATTGTGTTCAGTGTTCACTGGAAGTAAAGGCAAAAAAAAAAAAATGACAACGAAACGAAAAAAGTTAAGCCAAAATGAATTACAATCCCGAAATCATTATTTTTTTTTTTTTTTTTTAATTTAGAACATATTTATCCATTACATCCGTAATAACCTAGATTTTTCTACCGTTATTCAAAACTTTTCACAAACGCAAACTAGAGAAATTAAAATCTCTTCAAAAAGTTTTGATTGTTTATTATTTCCGTTCTTTTTCGATCTAGACTATAATTGGAATAGATAACTCACCTTTTAAATAATTCATGGTTATGGAAAAATTAGGATTTCATAAAGTTAGCAATTCCCCAACATCACCAACTCAACCAAAAATCACCCATAGTAGACTAATTCAAAATCCACAATCTCCACCATTACCTCAACGTCCAGTATATGAATCTTTTCGTAAACAATTAATGGTGGATAATGCCCCAGGTAATGATGTTGTTGTTGCTAATTGTGTTGCCGTAAACCCACAAGATTTTCACAATGTTCCTGATAGATCTCCAGTTATATTAGATGGAGTTTTTGTTTATTCTATAAGTAAAGATGAAAGAGCACGTCCAGGAACGATTGGATTAGCTGGAAATATGAGAACTTGGGGTAAATGGTCATTGGGACAACCAGTTAATATTGAAAATTATAATATTTTTCATAATGGACAACAGCAACAATATTTAGGAGCCATTGATTTGCTGATTGATTTTAGAGCTAAAGCCAGAGCTAATTCAAATCCTATAAACCATGATGAATTAGTTACTTTGTTTTTAAAAAATTATGAAAATCAAATCTTGCAACCAACTCAAGTTATATACATGGAATATAATGGGGTATATTTCCAAATTAGAGTTAACAATGTTCAAGTTATTGATGTCAATACTAAAGATCAATTACCCAGTTTTAAAGATTCAGAAGATGTAAATACAAAGGGGATTTTGATCAAATCTACCGATGTAGTATTTTATCCATACGAAGGGTCAGTCATTAATTTGACCAAATCAAAGACATTAAAACAGAGAATGTTTGGTGGTACCACTCCACATAGACCAAGTCGAAGAAAACAAATTATTAATCCTGATTTTAAATTAGAAGATTTGGGTATTGGTGGGTTAGATGCAGAATTTCAAGATATTTTTAGACGTGCATTTAATTCAAGAATTTTACCACCAGAATTGGCAGAAAAATTGGATTACAAACATTGTAAAGGGTTATTATTATTTGGTCCTCCAGGTACTGGTAAAACCTTGATTGCTAGAAAATTATCCAAAATGTTGAATGGTAAGGAACCTAAAATCGTTAATGGTCCTGAAATGTTGAGTAAATATGTTGGTGCATCTGAAGAAAATATTCGTAATTTATTTAAAGATGCCGAAGCCGAATATAAATTAAAAGGAGAAGATTCGGATTTACATGTTATTATATTTGATGAATTGGATTCTGTCTTTAAGCAAAGAGGTTCTGGTAAATCAGATGGTACTGGTGTGGGTGATAATGTTGTCAATCAATTATTATCTAAAATGGATGGGGTTGATCAATTAAACAACATCTTGGTTATTGGTATGACCAATCGTTTAGATTTAATTGATACTGCATTGTTAAGACCAGGTAGATTTGAAATTCAAATTGAAATCTCCTTACCTGACGAAAAGGGAAGAAAAGATATCTTTATGATTCACACCAAGAAATTAGTGGAAAATGGTATTTTGGCATCTGATGTTAATTTCGATGAATTGAGTCAATTAACTAAAAATTTCACTGGTGCTGAGATTGAAGGTTTATGTAATTCGGCCAAATCTTATGCCATTTCGCGTCATACTAAGAAAGGTGCATTAGCCCAAATTGATACCGACTCAATTGCCAAAATGAAAATCACTAGAGATGATTTCTTGTTGGCATTGAATGATATCCGTCCTGCATTTGGTACCGATGAAGAAGATTTATCCCAACAAGCACAACATGGAATCATTCAATTCAACAGTACCATTAAACATATTTTCGAAAAGGGACAATCTATCATTGACGTTGTCAGGTCAAGTGAAAGTGAAACTTTGAGAAGTATTTTATTATATGGACCACCTGGTGTTGGTAAAACTGCCATTGCTACTACATTAGCTTTAAATTCTGATTTCCCATTTATCAAGATGTTATCAGCTGAAACTTTAGTTGGAATGGGAGAATTACGTAAGATTCAAGAAATTGATAACGTTTTCCGAGATGTTCATAAATCCCCATTGAATGTGTTGGTTATTGATAAGATTGAAAATATCATAAACTATAACCCTATTGGACCAAGATTTTCCAATGATATTTTGCAAGTGTTGAATGTTTACTTAACTAAAAAACCACCAAAGGGGAGAAGATTATTAATTATTGGAACTACATCACAATACCAAGTTTTCAAACATATGAATCTCGTTGATAGTTTCAATGATGCTATTGCTGTTCCTCCTATAAGACATGTTGACGAAATTGGCAGAGTTATGGATAAGTTAGGATTTATGTCCAGTGGTGAAAGACAAGAAATTTTGAACCAATTAGCTGGATACGATATTAATATAGGAGTTAAGGGTTTAATTGATGTTTTAATGGTTAGTAAATACTCAAGAGATTCTGTTGATGAAGTTGTTGCCAACATTGTTGAGAAGATGAATGGATAGAGAAGTATATATAGTGATGAAAACGTTATTCACGTTGAATAAATTTTAGATTTTTATTTAATTTTAATTTTTTTTTTCCTGCAGTGAGGTCACAAGACACCCCCATCCAAACCCCTGTTGTCTAATTCACTAAAAAATAGAATCTGGGGATAGTATATTCTTCAACATGACGGCTGAATATCAGGACCACCAATTACAACAATAAATATGTTATAAAAACCGTCATGCATAGATAACTATTTTCTCCACAATTTTAACACTTTTTATTTTTCCTAAAAGGATTTGAAAATACCGCAACCACACACACATACACACGCACACTTACTGATACACATACTGTACAAGCACCTTGATTACATAAGCTAAGACAGAATATTTTTTTTCTTGGTTTTTACAACCAAAGTTTACAACCTTGATTTAATTTTCTACAGTAATAAAATTTACAACCAACAAAAATTGTTATTTATTGTATACTCAATTAAGTTCTTTTTTTTTTTTTACCTTTTCGTTAACCAATTAGCTTTATACCTTTGTTAAAGAAATCGAATCTATTACCTATTATTTTGTTTAGTGATAAACCAACAAAAGTGCTGTTATTAGAGGGTTCATTATTTTGGTTGCAATAAAAAAAAATTCCTAAAAAGAATAGTGACACCTACAATTCATTATAAAGGCGTATAAATATTTAGAAATATTTTTTTTTTATCGACTTTAAAGTGGCAAATTATCAAATCGATTAACAGATTTAATACTACTTCAATTGGTTCATTGATCAACTAATTACAACCTTAAATCTATACCAACGATATCTACTGATACTTTTTATTTATCATTTGTTTATTATCATCACACAAACATATACATGTGTAGTTTCATCCTCCAGGAACAAATCTAAAACAAACAAACAAAAAAAAAATAACTATCTTTTTAAAGGTTTTTGAGAGACACAAGATCAATCAAAAGAATTCAATAATGACGGAACACATTGAAACATCTAGTGATCCACCAGGATCTTCGTCATTATCGAATAAATTTGATTTGAACCAATATTTGATTTGTTCAAACCATCCGCTGAGTGAATCGAATTCAGTTGCTAATCTAAGTTTTCAAAACCAACGACAAGATCTAGAGCCACTTGTATACCCTTCTATAACTTCAACAAATAAAAACTACAATTATGGAAACGATCAATTACTGAAACGTATTACATACCTTTCAAAACAACAAGATTCATTAACTGGAGATCAAATCAATAAAGATATTTTACATCCATCACCTGAAGAAGCTGGAAATAAATTTTATTTTACAAATGATCTTGAAAAAGGTGTGGGGGCAACCAGTAATTCATCGTCGATAAGTCCAACGGTAATTAGAAGTAATCCAAATTCTGGTTCAACAGCTAATGGTGCCATTCACACAGCTACTACAATTGCAACCACCACTGGAGGTTCATCGTCTTGTAAATCCCAAATATCACCGCTTGAGTTTGATGACTATGAAAGAGAATTAAATAACAATACATTTGAAAATCAATTCTCAAATTGTCAAGAGCAAGCGTTAATTTGTTGGTCTTCTGATAAAATACACTTCTTAGATCCTAATCTAATTCAAGATGAAAACGTAGAAGAACAATTGGGTCGTGGGTCAAATGGCATCAAAATTAAGAATGAAGAAGAATGCGATTATGAAAATAATGATTATAATTATAGATTGATTGCATTTGGAAGTTCACCACCTCCCGCCCAGTTTAGTCCTTCCCAACAACATCTTTTGAATTTTCAGAAAACAAGCAGTGACACATTAACTGCTCATGATGAATCTGAATCGAGTGTCATAACTGCAGGAATGGCTATTGCTGCTTCTATGAAAGTTAAACAACCCAGTCATCTATTAACATATGACAATTCCAATAGTAATATTTTCTTGGATTATCCGAAAAGCGAAGAAGAACTGGAGCAATTAATTGAGATGAAAGAAAATTTAGGATTACAATCTGACTTAAAATACGGAGGTGCTGAAGACAGAGCAGAGGAAGAGGAAGAAGAAGAGGAAGAAGAGGAAGAAGAGGAAGAAGAGGAAGAGGAGGAAGGGGAATCAGGAGAAGCTGTGACAGAAAATGATAATGATCAAGATGACGACGATGATGATGAAGACGAAGAAAATAAGTATGTCCCAACACAACCGCCAAAAACGATTGAGTTACAATATTTCCCATCATCACCGGTAGGGGCCATTAAAATTACCGATAAGGTATTAAGGAATGAAGATCAAACAACAAATAATAATACTGAGGATTATGACCCTCATGGTAAACCGTCTCCATCAGATCTACCCCTCGAAGAAGAGTTAATGTTTAAAAGAAGATTTAAGAAAAGTGGGGGACTTAGAAAGAATGCACTTATGATATATCCTATTACTTTTAGGTTCAGATTCCGAAGCGACGAGTTCAAAAAATATATAGAGAAAAGCATTGCCTTGGACCAAGAACGACAACAACAGGAACAACAAGAACGACAAGCTTCTCAACGTAAATCACAAAAAAAGGTATCCTCATCGGCTCCACCAAGAGTTAATGGTAATCCTAATGGAGCTTCAGAAATTTATGCGATTGGACCCAAAATTTTACCACAACCATTCACCAAAGAGTTTTACCATTTGCGTAAAAGAAAATTTTTACCCTTACTGGCATTGATGGAAGATCCAGAATATCAATTAGGATATGGTCAAAGTACAAATTATAACTTAAAATCCAAAAATAGGACAAGATGTCCAAATAGACCAAACAGTCAAGGAAATTTGGGACCATTTAGAGTTCAAAATGTGAAACAAAAACAAAAATCTCCAGCAAGTAGTAGCGGAAGTGGGTGTGCTACTGTGAATGGTCGGTCAACTACTTCATCTTCATCATCTTCTCTGTCATCATCATCAATTTCTAGAGAATCTGGAGAATCAAAGTTAAAGAAGAAATCACCTAACAAGGAAACGACAGGCAATGAAGTAGTTCCATCATCAAGTAAAGAAATGGAATTTAAAAATGATAGATATTATTCAAGATTGAATATTTATGAATTATCAAAAATTTTAGATTTACATCAATATTCAATCCAATTAACCAAATTGATTGAGTTGAATATATTAGAAATATTTGGAAATTATTGTGATTTTCAATTAGGGTATCAAACATGGATTAGAGATACCACTAAAATTAAAAGAAATGAATTAATTCAACAATTGCATTCATACACTGTTGAATTTTATCCGGAAATTGATGCATTTAAATTAGAAGTTATTATTAGAAGAGGAAGTTATAGTTTGATGCAAACCAGATTAAGAAGAGAACGTCGCTTAAAGCAGAGATCAAGGGATTTCAATTAATTTTGCGTTCTATTTATTTTGCTAATGAATTTTTAATGTTAATGCTGTAAAATTATTATGAAAATTTCAAACTTACGTAGTATTGTAACTGCAAAAAAATAGTACTATATGTACTGTATATACAATGTATATTATATATACATACATGTACATATATACCTAATGAATTATATCATCTATGTATCAGCTGGAGAATGCATTATTTGTGTTACAAATTTACCCAGATATCTAGTAATACAAGCTACAGTTAATACATCATTCTTAATACTTGTAGTCATCAAATGGTTTAAAATCACATGGTTTGGAATTTGTAAATGATAAGCTTCTTTACTTGATCCATAATACGAACTATCTGCTCTTCTTAAAGGTGGTCTTTTTATAGAACTAGTTGATAATCCATTAGCTCCATTAGGAGAAGTAGCTGAAATATTGGTAGGAATTTGTGTATGCACTGAACCAGAACTTGAACCTGAAGAAGATGAGGAAGAAATTTTATTTAATAAAACATTATTCAAATGAGGTGGAAGTTGTGGAGGTTCAGGTAATTCATAATTACTTGGTTTTAATTTGAAATAATCATAATTTAGAAACATTTCTGGGATTTCTGATGAATATTCATAAACTGGTTCATTAGGTCCATTAGATCCTAAAAATGAAGTAGAATTGTCTGATGATAAATCATATGGTTGATATTGAGTATTTTCATAGGATGTTCCATAAACCTCATTTTGCTGCTGTTGGTGCTGCTGTTGCTGTTGTTGTTGTGAGGGTTGTTCAGTTTGAGCTTGAGTATCTTCAATATATTCAACATGTTCAAACTCAGATGATGCTTCCTTGGAGATCTTGTACATTAATTCAGTTGATTTTTGATGAATTTTATCAACATCATATTTACCAGCTTGTCTAGGAGGGACACTATTTACTGGGAATCCACCAAAAGAACAGTCTTGCTGTTGTTGTTGTTGTTGTTGTTGTTGTTGTTGATATTGGGGTGATTGGGGCGTTGGTGATTCATCATATTTAATAATATTAGCATCATAGTCGGTACTTGCACCAATATGATTTGATTGATTCATAGAATGATTAAAAAGATGGGTATCATCAATAACTTCAAACCAGTTGAAAAAAATACCTTCTTGATCAGTTGCCGTTGGTAATTGATCACTTACTCTGTATTCGTTATTGATAATGTATAACAATTTATGTACCCCAAGTGGTAAATTAATCGTGGTAACAAATTCATTTGGGTGACTTGTAGATGGATACATCTTGATTACATCTCTCCAATTTGAAAATGATCCAATGATAGAAATCTTATTAATTTGCTCTTTTGTAACATTCACCCATTTTATTTCAATTGGAATTAAAATCTGTTGCTTCTGGCGTTGATTATTATTATTATTGTTATTATGATGGTGATGGTGCAGTTGATGGTGCAGATGATGCAGTTGTTGTCCATTATGTTGATGCGTACTATTTTGATCAGTTTTCATTACTTTGGAAGGACGTTGTTGCAAATATTTTTGGTTGTCAAGATTTGGTGAAGGGGAATGTACACTTCTTGCAATCGAAGCTGCAGACAACATTTGTGCCGGTGGTGGTACACTAACATTCTCGTTCGACAAAGTAGGTGGTTTTTGACTAGTAATCTTTGTAAAATCAACCTGTGTCAAATCTGGAGTTGGTGTAGTACTTCTATCAGGTGCTATATTCATAACTTCATCTACATCCGTTCCTTCATTGGCGTATTCATCTTGACGAAATGGTTCATCAATTTCCATTTCATCAGTCATTGTTGTTGAATCGTTGGTTGTTGGTGTTGTATCACTTGAGGAAGAATTATCATTTTCAAACCCATCATCTGGAAGAATATTTCTTACTAAAGCAGTTGAATCAGTTTCGACCAATACTTCATTCAATTCATTGAATTCATCTTCTATTAAATCATTGCTGAATTGATTATGTGGAAGTTCCTTCTTCTGTTGTTGTTGCTGCTGCTCTTGTTGTTGATGTTGGTATTGTTGTTGTTGTTGTTGGTATTGTTGGACTGTTAAATTAGAATTACTTGGTTTTTTAACTACCTGATGCAAAATCAAATCACTAAACTCTTCATCCAATGAATTTGTATTTCTACCTGCCGATGATTTTCTCACCCTATTATCGCTGAATGGATCTTTACCATTATTATTATTATAGTTTGCCGAAGCAGTCGACTTTCTTATTGATTCAGATCCTCGACGACTTAAACCTGAACTACTAGAAGCTCCTGTTGAAGTATTATTACCCATGATTAATGTTTTGTTATTAAAAATTAAATTGCCAAATGCTTAGGAAAATTATCTGGGGAAAGACTTTTAAAAGGTCGCTTTTTTTTTTGTTAGCTTCAGAATGTGTATGTGTATGTGTATAGGTGTGTTGTGACAATGAAATAAACTAATCAATATATACGCGGAATAGTTGAATAGATGAATAATATTAAGAAGTAAACTCAAGACACACACACAAACAAGATTTGAATCAAATAAATTATTTTATTCTATAATTTTTTTTTGGGGGTAAAATGTTGGCGTAAAAATTTTAAATTTTTTTTTTTTTTTTGTAAATCCTTTGTTGATAATTGAGAAAAAAAATAGGAAGATATTTTTTTTTTTTTTTTGTAATTGTGTGCGTAATCATCACAGACAATAGGAGAGCAAAGCAAAGGAAGGAATAAAGAAACAAATCCTTATTGATAAAAACAGCAAACATGCTGCTACTACACGAATCAAAATCGACATCCCTCGAATGTAATTTAATTATCAAACGTTTACCAAGCTCTTTTTGTTATCTCATTAGTTATGATGGAAGAATGTCCTTCGTTTTAACTAAAACGTTCCACTATTTTTGTACCTCAGCCGGAGTGGCACCAAATGATTATGTAAATTTTTTTTACACGTCCATTTGGGTGGTGTTTTTTTTATTTTATTTTTTGTAGTCTTTGTTGTGTTTTGGTAAATCTTACACGCAACTATTTATCAATACTTTACACATGGTGTGCACCCAGTACATGTGTCACGTAGTACAATTTAAAGAATTTGATATTGATAATGAAATTGCAAAATGAAGTCCATCAGGCTTTCCCATAAAGAAGAGCAAACAAAAACCCCAATTTATTTGCTATTACACAATAAGCAAGATTTAAACTATAACCTTTTTCTTTTCTTCTTTTTTCTTGTTCTGTTCAGCTTAGATGGGCAAAGATTAAGTACCCTGGACTCATTTGCACATTGTCTAATAGGTGCTCATCTTTGGATAAACAGCATTATCAACAAATTGTAAACCAAAGTTGATACCGATTATTTATGATATGGACTGGACGGGCCTAGGGGTGTCATATAGGAAAAAAAAAAGAATTCCTATCAAATTCACCCAATAATGGCTGATTGTGCATCTACTAAATATTTAGTTTGAACAACGAATCAAAAAGAAGAATTTGTAATTGTATAAATTTTGCAAACAATTTGATTTGATACTGTATATACTTTATTTTACATGTACTTGAACCTTACTAAAGGAAAACATTTTGAAGTATGATTACCAATAAAGCAAATCCCTCATAGTAACAATTGTATGAATGGGCTCCTGAAATTAATGGTACTGTATTACTACTCCAATTATTATTAGTGTTAGTCATATGCTGCATGTCGTCATAGGTTTTATTTTCTTTTTTCTCGCCAAATTCAGTATTTGTACTCGTATAAACAAATCCTATGGTTTCCCTTAGAGCTCTTCATATCATCGACTCATTATTCTAATGCTAATAATATGTCTCGTCTCTTCTGGTTATTGTCAAGCGCTTTGTTCCATATAATGTACACTGCATTTGAATTTATTATTCTTCAGCAGTTCTAGATTTTAGAAACCTAACAACTCGGATCAAATTGATCCGTAATATATGGGGGAGGGGTAATTGATTAATGCATACGTTTCATTCATTTTCAACTTACAATTTTCTTAAATTAGATAAGCGGCTTGTTATAATTACATAAGAACGAAAACGCCGTTTGTTGGAATGTTTTCTTTTCTTCTTCTTTTCCCATTCCTTATTGAACTATATTTATTACACCAATTGATCTCAGGGTTAGCTTCACGGTATCTTACGTCAGCATGCAACCTTAATCAGAATCACTTGTTTAATATGATATCGCTATGTATTATTGTATAGGTACTGTAAATTGTAGGTACAAAATAGTATTTTTCGAAGGCTAAACACAGAAACAATAACTAAAAACAAGTATTAATAAGTCATCTGGTTCGCCAGTTTACCTAAATCTCAGTTTTTTTTTCACATATAGGAGCAATTCATATAGTAAGTAGCCATTCATGGTTTTATTACAGTTATAAGTTATGCAACAGCAGTTTAACCGATACCGAATTGAACTACAAGGACGGAGCACTTACACATGAGTTTGATTTTGATTATTATTGAAAGATACATGTATTATATTATGAGATGAAAATATACATCTGTATAAAGAGTTTTTTAAAGAGTTTCTCGGCATTTACACACGCCCCACATAGAGATACATATAAAGTACACCGATACACACACTACTAATACTTGTACGAGTAAACCAAGTACTAGAAGCTCGAAAGACCCAGTCATCATGACTCTCTAATGATTTTCTTATTGATGTAGTAGAATTGTCTCTTTTACGTCGTAGAACTGTTTGATACTGGATTTGCATTTTTTTTTCCCCTTTACCCTTGTTTCTCCTCTATTGGTGCTGATATCTATTGCAAGAAATATGGTTCACACACGAGCAATCACATCTATATTTTTGTTGTGAATGGTCATGCATTGACAATGTAACCCCCCAACGCAAATTTTCATACATTGTAGTTCCACGTGATTAAGTCACTCGTAAAAAAAAAATAAAACTGACCAATAATATCAAGTCATACCTATTAAAGTGCTAGCCCCAAAGAAATAAATAACAAATGGAAATTATATTTTGTACTGTGTTTTATAAGACTTTTTTTTTTCTGCCCTTTTATGCCAAGCGTCCTATTGTTCTGGTTTACGTATATGTACACAATGAACTCTTGGAGCTTTACATTCTGCTTCTGAGTTGGAAGTAACAAAAGAAAAAAAAAAAAAGTAAATTACTTGAGCCACTTTCTAATAACAATCCGAAAGTATTTTCCACATTAACCGTTAATTTTCATTTTTTGCATCGCTAGAAATGGTTATTGACAAGGTACCTGGTAATAGTACCGGAAAGAAAAGAAGGAGCACGTCGTATGTTACCATTCACGTTTATTGAATTTCATTTTGATGAATCTTGAAATACTAACGAATTTTATTCCTTGGATTTTCAGATGTAACCTATGTCGTACTATCAAAAGAAAATGTGACGGGAATACTCCATGTTCAAATTGTTCCAAAAGAAATCAAGAATGTGTATACCCGGATATTGACAAAAGGAAAAAGCGTTACTCAATAGAGTATATTTCAAGTTTAGAGTCTACAAACCAAGATTTTCAACAAAAATTGCAAGCAATACTAGAAGTCAAAGATAACCCATCATTGTTGAGTCAAAGAATTGGCGAAATAATACATAACAATCACCAGTCTCCTCCACAAAATGGGCAACTTGGTCAGCCTATTTCGAATAGCATGGAATCACCGGATGTGAACAACCTTTCTCCTGTCAGTGAGTCATGTCAATCGAGATCCAATTCGATGGCTAGTACTGTCTCGAATCGCCCGACAAACACAGCTAATCAATCCAATTCTTACTACCCTCTTCCGAGATCTCAGCCTTCATCACCATATTCGTTGCAACCAAGTACTGCTAAAGGTAGTTACTCATCAGCAACGGGACAACAGTCGTTACCTGTACCAATATCATCCCTGCAAGCACCATCAACACCCCACACACAGCCACACTTTCAAGCTCACCAGCAGCTACAGCACCCACCTCCACCACTTACTCAGCAACAGATGGGTTCCCAGGGGCTTAATCAGCAACTGCCACCTCCAACACTACCTCCGCCCGCTGGTATTCAACAGCATTCACTGTTCTCACGGCAGTCAGGTTTACTGCCGTATTATCCATTATCAGCATTCAATTCTAAACCTCCTACTCCCTTGAATGCCGTTAATTTTCTTAATACAAGAACACCGCCACCTCAATTGCCTGTACCATCAATAGGCTCAACACTTCCTGCGTTATTTCCTCAACCAAAACAAGACTTGGACTTTACTCCTAAATTTTACCGTGGCCCAAGTGGTAAATCAAATATGGCATTTGGTGCTACTACGGTATTTGAAGCTGATGAATCAATGGTTATGAACGCAAATCAAATCCAAGAAAAATTGAGCACCCCAGGAATCAAATTGGCAAAGTTGAAGGGTATTCCTGGAGTTGATAAGAATTCCTATTCAAGCACTATTGGTAACAACTATAATAACATTAATAATAACCAAATTGTTAATTCACCGAATGGAATAAAAGGTGGATTTGAAGCTATTCAGTTGATTACGTCACCAAGTGCAAGAGAGTTTTTGATGTGGCACTCAAATATTATGACAGACCAATCTTGTCATATTTGATTAATAAATCTAAAACAGCTGAACTATACCACGATATCTGTATGAATAGAAACAATTTGGCTAAAGTAGGTGATATATTGAACAAATTTCCTTCTAATCATTTCATATCTGTCGAATTAATAGGAGCAATGCTAGCTGTGGGAGCAGGTATTGCAAATAACCTCAATGAAACAAAAATATTTTTGAATTTTCTGGAAAATCTAATGTTTACTGATAATAACGGCAATTTATCATTGAATGAAAGTTCATATCCAAAAGTTCAAGGTATGTTACTTTGTGCATTAGTGGAATTGCTTTTAGGTGAGTTAACCAAAGCATGGCAACTATCGGGTTTCGCCCTTAGAATGGGATTGGATTTGGGGTTTGATAATTTTATCAAAGATGGTCCAGATAAGGACGTGAATGATTTAAAAAGTTTAGTATTTTGGGAAGTTATATTATCGACAAATATGCAGGATTAATATTTGGTCGTACTCCAATGTTGTATTTACCACCAGGAGCTCCTATAATGTTTGGTAACACTGATAACAAGAAATTACCACATCTAGTAGAGTTGATTATATTTTCTCAACCCATGATTGTTTCAATATATCAAAGTTTGCCATATAAAGATGCAGAGGACTCTAAACGAAACTTTCTCCATCGATACAAACAATTACAGGATTACAACCAACAAATGATTGATTGGAGAAGAAGCTTACCCGAAGGGTTATATTGGGATAATGCAAGTTTAAAAAAATCCATCCTTGATACATCTATCGATCACCTGTTAAAATTTGCCTATTATTTGGTATTTTTGATTGTCAATAAACCTTTCTTGAAATTACCCATAGGTTCAGATATCCAAGCATTTGGAGAGATTGTTGATGAAGTTGAACTTATGATTGATTCTATTCCAGATTCAAAATATTTATTTAATATTGTGGTATATTATGTTGTTATCTTGGTAATTGAATCCTTGATCGCTCAAATTTCTAATACGAATGGACAAACATTTCATCAAAACCAGAAATTTTTACGCCAGTTGGGTTTTTTAATTGATGGTATGGCAAGAGCACTAGATCCCGAAGTGTGGATAATTTCAAGAACTGTTCATAATAAATTTAAAGAAAGGTATAAGGAGTTAAGAGAATTGATGCAAAAAATGGAGTTTGAAATTTACCAAAAGCGTCAACAGCAAACACTGACTCAAGAACAATTACAAGAACAAAGACTAGAACAGCAACAGGGACAGCGACAAGAACAACAACAGGGACAGCGACAAGAACAACAGCAGGGACAGCGACAAGAACAACAACAGGGACAACGACAAGAACAGATCGAACAAATATCTCAACCAGAACAGCGCCTGAAACTGGAAGTGCATTCAAATGAGACATATAATAAGCAACAAGGCATTCAACATCCAATTCCACAACAGCCTGGTGCATGTTATGCTGTTGACAGCAATGAATACATGAACAACTCAACAAGTATGTTGCAAAATGATCAATTCATCAAAATGGTTGATACTTTATTTGAATCAGGCATGTCAGGAACCCAAACGCAGCAAGAACAATTACAACAGAATCAGCAACAACAGAATCAGCAACAACAAAATCAGCAACGACAGCAACTACAACAAACATATGATGATCAACATTATGTGCAAGACACTCAGCCACAACTGCAGCAACAAGAACAAGATAGACAAGTGCCACAACAAATGTCTCAACCTATGGGTCTGGGGCAGTCACAGTTATTAGATCCATCATTATTTAATTCTATGTTGATGCATGAAAATTCCTCGACGTTTAATAGTATCTTTAGCTTTGATACTAGTGGGTTTGGTCTATAGAATTATAGTATTTATCCCATATCATCGTACTTAATATAAGTCAGGTTTTGATTCAACTGATGGATGAGGAAACTACAATAAACTCAAAGAATAACATAATCGACTTAAACTTTATTATGTAAATTAAAGAACAAATACAATTTCTATGAATTAATTACAATTTGGAATCTTTAAATCTAGGTAATGGAATAGGTTCATATACTCTATCAAACAACTTGTCCTCTGGAACATATCTTGTTTGCATGTATTTAGTATCGACAAACGATTCATCCAACTGGTCTAACGAAGTAGCACCAAGTAAACGCATATTCATAATCATTTCATCTTTCAATAATTGTATAGCTTTGATGACCCCTTCATCGCCATATGTAGACATCGCATACAAGAATGGTCTTCCAATACCAACCCCTTTAGCTCCTAAACAGATGGCTTTCAAAACATCAGTGGCTCGTCTGATACCTCCATCAACATAAACCTCAAAGTTGTCGGCTAATCCCTTTTCGCGCAACACCGGCATCAACTCTGCCAACACCTCGATGGGTGCTGGTGAAAACTCTAATTGTCTACCACCATGGTTACTCAACACAACACCTTGACAGCCATGCTCCGCAGCCAATATCGCATCTTCAACACGTTGGATACCCTTCAAGATGATAGGCAACTTGGTCACAGACTTGAACCACGGCAAATCTTTCCAGCTTAAACTAGTATCAATGAACGAGGAAATAGCTCTGGCCGCACCTTGTGATCTATCAGCCGACTCGTCATCTCCTTGAACATGACTCAAATCATTGATGCTCTTGCTCTTCATGTCCTTTTCTCTACGGCCCAACTGTGGCGCATCTACCGTGATGAACAACCCTTTGATTCCTCGTTTCTCGGCATGTTGGATAATCTTCTTGGTGATTTCACGATCCGCATTGACGTAAAGTTGGAACCATTGTGTTTGCTTGTCGGTGGCTTGGTCAACAATTTCGTCAAACGAACACGAGGCCAAGGTGGGGATCATTTGAATAATATCTTGCTTGGCAGCACTTCGAGTCAAAACCTTCTCTCCATCAGGATGTCCAAGTTTACCCAATGCTGTGGCAGTGATGTACACCGGGAATGACAGTTTCGTGCCCAACATCGTGGTGGAGATATCCACTTCTGTCACATCGATCATGACTTTAGGTTTAAACATGATCCGTTGGTAACTAGCACTGTTCAACCTGAAAGTAGCTTCACCGTCAGCCAGTGACGAATAGTAACTCCACCCAACAGGTTCCATGGTATGACGTGCAACAAACTCAAAGTCATATAAATTGTAGATTTGAGAAAGATCCGGTTTGTTCTTGACGTATTCACGACGTTTAAGTTCTTCTGGAGTTGGTGGATCCTCATCATCATCATCATCATCATCTTCTTCTTCTTCTTCTTCACCTTGATCACCGTCTTCAGCTTCAATGTATTTTTCGGAAACACCCCCAGCAGGAGCAGCAGCAACAGAAGCAGCAGCAATAGGTTGGATTGGTGCCTTGTCGTCTTGTTCATCGTATTCCACATCAAACTCATCCACAACTTCCTTATCGTCACTGACCTTCTCTTGAGATGACACCTGCTCTTGTTGTTCTTGATTCTGTGGTTGTTGTTGTACCTTCTTGGTCTTCTTTTCTTTTTCTTTTCGACTTCTCCTTTGTTACATTCTGGACTTAAGTACTTGGCCAATGTATCACCTGGATGGATCGGATCAAATGCCTTGGTGGCATCCTTCCCGGCATATTTCATGATAATGGCCAGACCTCCTGGATGTTCATCAATAAATCCGGAGAGATCGTATGCTTTTCCGTGGATGATCACCCAGCAATCATCTTTCTTGTTGTGTGTGGCTACTTCTTCTAACGAAAGTGGCATCTGTTGTTGTATAGTAGTTGTATCGTTAATCTATGGATAGACGGAAAGAAAAGAAAAGAGTAGACTTATCATGACTTGGTTCTTTTTTTTTTTTGTTGATTTTAAAAGGTTATATACCGGGGTGGAGATGTTGATGTGGGAAAGATTATCCTTTTTGGGAATAGTAATCTCAAAAGCAACAAAAATTGAAAAACGAGACAAAAAAAAAAAAATAATATGATCCAATTGATGGTGTCGGATTATGAAGCGTAAGTCACAAAATTAGTGCGAAAACAAACAAACAACAGCAAAAATACAAATCCGGGGAATAAAAAGTTGGGGGAGGAGCTAGGAAGGGGATAGGAACATGAACCATGCGTATAATGTTTTTCGGTGGGTACAAGCACCCGTGGAAGGTTATTTGTTTTTTTGTGGAATAAATTACAGTACATTCGGGAAGAAAGAAACGAAGAAAGGTGTAACAAAAGGAAGAAGAAAAAAGTGTCAAATGGAGTTAACTCCAGGCACCAACGAATAAGTTTGTGTCTGATTATGGTTGAACATGTAATTACAGAGTGATGGGTACAAGGCATGTAAAGTATAAATGAAAAGTTAAATAAAGAATCACGACAGTGATTGGGGTTGGATCCCCCACAATAGCAGTGGTTTAAGAAGGGTGGGTAGTTTGTGGGTTAATGTGAGAAGTTGGGGAATGAAATGTAACATGTAAGTTAAGTTCGGTTAAAGGCTAGCACCAGTCTTTGTAGCAAAGAATATTGTCATCAACTGGAAATAAGAAATAACAGACAAATACAGTTCAAGTTGCGATTCCCAAAGGCAAGTACTAATCATATTTGTCGGTTCATGCATCATATTATTCTTCACTATGATGTATATGGGAATAATGAACATATAACAGCTTTGTCATATATGATATATTATATGAAATGTAAATCATAAAACTGCCGTTCACAAATGGTGGGTCAAAATATGATGTAAGCTTTCTTTCGACTAATATCAGTTTGTTTCGTGACTGGCAATAGTTATCGAGGCCATTGATTAGATAGTTTATGATATTAAATTAAACAAACCAGGTAATGAATCCAGGAAATAATTGATGTCTATACAATGTAGAAAAGTTTCGTAATGATTTTGTCTCTAGTCATTGATAAAGTTCAGGGACTGGCTCTCAATAATTATTTCTAAAGCTTTAATAAATTCGAGTAGCTAACTTTCACAAGGTAGTTGATAACCAACAATTATCTTTTCTAATGATTTTAAATCAACTACAAATATTTTCTGTAGTTTGAATGGCTCATAAAGAGGTTAATAACACAAGATTGGTATCAAAGACAAGGAGCTTACCTCCCCCCAGACTAGAGTTTGAGCTGGATAAATATAAACATCCAATATTGCTTAAACCATGGAAACAACAGGAATCTACAAGCACTTACATTGTAGAACTTCTGCATAATAACACATCATGAAGTTTTGAGAATCATCATAACCTTACCAGATTGATTTCGCAGCAATTGGGATACCAAATATTCAGTTTTAAGAAATTACACATCTTCTTAAAGATTGGTGCAAATCCATATAGTAAATGAGAGAGATAGAAGGCAAAGAAAACACAATAAACTGCCAAGTTAGTATCTGTGTAAAGAACTAATTTTCATTTATTTCTCTTTGTAATATAGATTTCTTGTTCAAAATAGAGGCGACCAACTAACGTTTACCTTTTCAAAAACACATACTATTGAAATATATTTTAAGGTTACCGGTATATATGTGACTTGAAGTCAACAATCCCAAAGTACAAGGTTAGCTAAAACCATACCAGCATATGCTAGAAAAAAATTGCAAAATAGTGCTCAAACAGCTGTTATTGAGATGATCTTCATATCAAATTTGACAATTCAGTCGAACTTCCAACCACGATACGCCACAACTCTAACTGCTGAATTATGGTCATCTGTGTAGAACCTTGTCAACTTTTAAAGTGAAAATCTACTTTGAAGATAAGGAGGAATCCAAACCTAGAAGACTAGAGCACCAGTAGTTAGAGCCAAAAACTTGTATACAGAAATAGTCCTACCGTTGGTTTTGTATTAAATTTTCTTGGATATTAACGTTGTATTCAATTTTAATCTAAGTAAAATAATTGGTAATTACGGCTTAGTTGGATAAATAGTGAATGCATCTCATAATATTAATAGGTCAAATCCAATAATCTTTGTCGATAAAATCAACACACTTGTTGTTGTACAACAATTCGGACATCAGTAGCATTTTTTTTTGGACCCGACATATTGTTGCACCATCAGGATCTTCATAGACGGTACTTATCAATATTAGATAATTGAGCAAGTAGCACTAATTGGACTTTAAGCGGAATCAATAATTAGACCCCAAGAGTTTTAGTTGGAACGGTTGGTGCATCAAATAGCTTTCTGAGATTTTCAAACGGTGGATAAGAACACATGCACAAAATTATTACAATTTCTAATCCAATTTACAACTAACACAAAGTATTGTCATACATTGAAATTATCGAATTAGTTTTATAATTGAAAAGGAAGTCAGTAAATACCTGGTTTTCGATAACTTCACAAATTTAAGCATTTTGACTCTTGAAAAACTGCTCTCAACAGTGGTGATAATCGTTTGGATTCACTAAATAGAACTTTACTTCATAATAAATTATGCCTGTCAAGGAAGATTTATAGGTAGATTCTCTTCAATATTTCACAATATTATTAAATTTGATTTTAATACTTTAATATAAAATAGAGGGACTTCACGATTAAATTAGTTGCCAAACACATAGAAAAAAAAAAGAGAGACGATCAAGCAACTTTTCTATGTTGCAAAATTACCTAAAAAAGTAAGACATTCCAACCAGTCCGTGCACCCATAATGAATAAATCATTCCGTGCTAGCTTACAATTTATTAAACCTTTGAAGTGTAAAGTCGTGTCCGTATTCAAAATAACGATTAACTTACTATGATACATTTTACTATTGAGTTAATTTTTACACAAATTCTGGAAGAAAGTATACTGAAAACAATTGAAAGTTTTAATATTTTTCTCACTAGATGAATAAACATATGGTCTAGGATCACAATCGTTATCAGCGTATAACTAGCTTATGTAAATTTTATTTGTTTGACATAACATACTATCTCAATGGAAGATAACTCATCTTCGATCTCACATCCGTAGTTTAGGACTTCAATTTTGAATCAAAAGGTTAAAATTGTTGTATTAGCTCAACTTATAGATAGCTCGACTTGATTATGCTCTTGTAGTTCACTTACCTTGTTTCACTTATTAGATAAGTTGTGTTTGTGATTGACAATAAATGCTTGCTTTTATTCTACATTTCATTCCCCAACTTCTCACATTAACCCACAAACTACCCACCCTTCTTAAACCACTGCTATTGTGGGGGATCCAACCCAATCACTGTCGTGATTCTTTATTTAACTTTTCATTTATACTTTACATGCCTTGTACCCATCACTCTGTAATTACATGTTCAACCATAATCAGACACAAACTTATTCGTTGGTGCCTGGAGTTAACTCCATTTGACACTTTTTTCTTCTTCCTTTTGTTACACCTTTCTTCGTTTCTTTCTTCCCGAATGTACTGTAATTTATTCCACAAAAAAACAAATAACCTTCCACGGGTGCTTGTACCCACCGAAAAACATTATACGCATGGTTCATGTTCCTACCCCCTTCCTAGCTCCTCCCCCAACTTTTTTATTCCCCCGGATTTGTATTTTTGCTGTTGTTTGTTTGTTTTCGCACTAATTTTGTGGCGTACGCTTCATAATCCGACATCATCAATTGGCCCATATTATTTTTTTTTTTTTGTCTCGTTTTTCAATTTTTGTTGCTTTTGAGATTACTATTCCCAAAAAGGATAATCTTTCCCACATCAACATCTCCACCCCGGTATATAACCTTTTAAAATCAACAAAAAAAAAAAAGAACCAAGTCATGATAAGTCTACTCTTTTCTTTTCTTTCCGTCTATCCATAGATTAACGATACAACTACTATACAACAACAGATGCCACTTTCGTTAGAAGAAGTAGCCACACACAACAAGAAAGATGATTGCTGGGTGATCATCCACGGAAAAGCATACGATCTCTCCGGATTTATTGATGAACATCCAGGAGGTCTGGCCATTATCATGAAATATGCCGGGAAGGATGCCACCAAGGCATTTGATCCGATCCATCCAGGTGATACATTGGCCAAGTACTTAAGTCCAGAATGTAACAAAGGAGAAGTCGAAAAGAAAAAGAAAAAGAAGACCAAGAAGGTACAACAACAACCACAGAATCAAGAACAACAAGAGCAGGTGTCATCTCAAGAGAAGGTCAGTGACGATAAGGAAGTTGTGGATGAGTTTGATGTGGAATACGATGAACAAGACGACAAGGCACCAATCCAACCTATTGCTGCTGCTTCTGTTGCTGCTGCTCCTGCTGGGGGTGTTTCCGAAAAATACATTGAAGCTGAAGACGGTGATCAAGGTGAAGAAGAAGAAGAAGACGATGATGATGATGATGATGAGGATCCACCAACTCCAGAAGAACTTAAACGTCGTGAATACGTCAAGAACAAACCGGATCTTTCTCAAATCTACAATTTATATGACTTTGAGTTTGTTGCACGTCATACCATGGAACCTGTTGGGTGGAGTTACTATTCGTCACTGGCTGACGGTGAAGCTACTTTCAGGTTGAACAGTGCTAGTTACCAACGGATCATGTTTAAACCTAAAGTCATGATCGATGTGACAGAAGTGGATATCTCCACCACGATGTTGGGCACGAAACTGTCATTCCCGGTGTACATCACTGCCACAGCATTGGGTAAACTTGGACATCCTGATGGAGAGAAGGTTTTGACTCGAAGTGCTGCCAAGCAAGATATTATTCAAATGATCCCCACCTTGGCCTCGTGTTCGTTTGACGAAATTGTTGACCAAGCCACCGACAAGCAAACACAATGGTTCCAACTTTACGTCAATGCGGATCGTGAAATCACCAAGAAGATTATCCAACATGCCGAGAAACGAGGAATCAAAGGGTTGTTCATCACGGTAGATGCGCCACAGTTGGGCCGTAGAGAAAAGGACATGAAGAGCAAGAGCATCAATGATTTGAGTCACGTTCAAGGAGATGACGAGTCGGCTGATAGATCACAAGGTGCGGCAAGAGCTATTTCCTCGTTCATCGATACTAGTTTAAGTTGGAAAGATTTGCCATGGTTCAAGTCTGTGACCAAGTTGCCTATCATCTTGAAGGGTATCCAACGTGTTGAAGATGCGATATTGGCTGCGGAGCATGGCTGTCAAGGTGTTGTGTTGAGTAACCATGGTGGTAGACAATTAGAGTTTTCACCGGCACCGATCGAGGTGTTGGCAGAGTTGATGCCGGTGTTGCGAGAAAAGGGATTAGCCGACAACTTTGAGGTTTATGTTGATGGAGGTATCAGACGAGCCACTGATGTTTTGAAAGCCATCTGTTTAGGAGCTAAAGGGGTTGGTATTGGAAGACCATTCTTGTATGCGATGTCTACATATGGCGATGAAGGGGTCATCAAAGCTATACAATTATTGAAAGATGAAATGATTATGAATATGCGTTTGCTTGGTGCTACTTCGTTAGACCAGTTGGATGAATCGTTCGTCGATACCAAATACATGCAAACAAGGTATGTTCCAGAGGACAAGTTGTTTGATACAGTATATGAACCTATTCCATTACCTAGATTTAAAGATTCAAAGTTATAGAAGATCGGAAAAATATATTATATTTGTTTGACATGTAAATTTATTGTACCTTAATAAACCCGAGTGTAAGATTATGCATGAGCTATGCGAGATGACCACGGAAATTACTAAAACCAAAAAAAAAAAAAAAAAATAATATGAATAAAATATTGGGAAAGTAAATTGTCGTGCACTTGGGTCGATGAAGTGACGAATTTTCAAGAGATAGCGACAGAAATAATCTCGCAAATTAAAGTGAGATGAATTTACTAAGCCAGCACACAAAGGGTAGAACCCCAAAATCTAGGTTATGAACATTGTCATCATATTATCATTACAGAATGATCAGCTAATTTTTTTTCTTTTTTCATTCTTTGCTTCCTTTTAAAAAATACAAAAAAAAAAAAAAGAACAAGTCAAAAGTGTGTATGAATTTCTTTACACCGTAGAACGTTATGCATAAGGAAAAACTTTAGTAGTCATTTACATGTCGTCATTGCCGCCAATTATTTTATTTTTTGTTTGTTTGACTTGTACACAATTCTTGTAAATTCTTTACTGTAGTGTAGTAAAATTTGTCTTAATTTTCTTATCTTTGACACATTCTAAAATTCATTAAATATTCAAAAGAATCTGCTATTTGTGTTTTGTGGATAGTTCTGTTGATGCCATGTTGGAATGACCTTGAAAATTTTAAATAAAAAATTATTGTTTAGAAGTAACAAAAAAATAGAATTAGAGAAACTCCTCAAGGATTAAGGAATTAGAAAAAAAATTTTAAACTACAGGAAACTATTGTAGAAAAGAAACAATTAAAACAATAGAAATAAAAAAAAAAAACAGGAAATGAACGAGATTAGAAAACAATAAAATTTTAAAGAAACAAACAAAAATATTTAAGATCGTTGAACACGACTCCTAACAGAAAAAAAAATGGAAAACATCCACTTCGCTATTTTTTTTTTGGTTTTTTATTTTTCCACTACAAAACCTCAGGAGCAAAAGTAGAAGAAATAAAAAAAAGAAAGAAAGAAAGAAAAAAAAAAAAAAAAAATCTTAACCCAAATTTTTAATTAATAAGAGATTCAGAATAATTCATATTATACGTTATAATTTTTAATTCAAGTAAGTCATGTTGATCAAGGGAGTCAAGTACGCCTGTGAGAGATGTATAAGGGGTCATCGTGTTACCACTTGTAACCACACAAACGAACCATTGACAATGATTAAACCCAAGGGAAGACCAGCCACACAATGTCAGCACTGCCGTGAAAATAGAAAAGCAAAGAATTTACATGTAACTTGTACCTGTGGTAAAAAGGGTAAAAATGGTTCACATTTACCATCTTGTGGATGTCATAAAACTAATCATTGCACATGTTCACATGGTCAAACAAAGAAATCAGCTGCTAAAGGTGACATCCATCACATGACCCCCTCGGAAAAAGCAAAGAAGAAGTCACTAATAGACGCTGCAAATGCTGATTTAAAGAAAAAGTCTGATTCTGAATCAATAACCCAATCAAACCCAAGTGATTCTTCCCCAGGAAGTGTGACCTCTCCAGGTGTGAAACAACCTACCCCACAACTACAGACAAAGGCCCCACTGAATCTGCCTGATCAATCTCAAAACCCCAATGCTTATAACACGCTTCTGAACCAGAACTTTGTTATAGATGATATTGTCTTGCCATTCAACACAAATAAGAGTGGCTTGTTTGATTTGTTTTCTACAAATCTACCTACAGAATCAGTTGGTAACAATTCACTGGTCAGTTTAAGTAATATGGCAAGTAACAGTTCTACTCCCATTAATGTCAATGGTACGTCATCATCAATTAGTGCTTCAATCAATGGCAAACTCGGAAAGAAGGATCCACCTATTCCATTAAGTCCCCATGAAGCTGATGTTGATCATATGTTTCCATTGTTCCCATTAGTTGGAACTCAAAGTTTTGACAATGAGAATCAACCACTACTGGCTGTCAAGCAGCCCCAACAGCCAACTCCCATGAGACCAACCTTTAATTCAATCAATGAAATTACTTCTAGTTCATATTCGTCAATACCATCAGCTATGGAAAATGTTTCCTCAAATCAATATCAGCCGCGTCCAAAGCGTCCTGAGAGTGTTTTGTCAATAGCCTCAAACTCTTCCACCAGATCATTTGACTTTTTTGGAAACTCCCACAATACTCATAATTCCTCCTTTATCAATGGAGGATTACCAACATCATCATCCAATTCTGCTGCTTATCCCCCTAGTGGTGTTGATGATGGTACTTCTGTGAGTAATTCACAAGATGATCATAGTATGCACCATCATTTTGGTCGTACTGGATTAGGTGCCAATAAGTTTGGATCTCAGTTGAGTAAGATTGAATCCGAAATGTATACCGATAACTTCTTTGATGATCCATATACTTCTCAACTTGATGGTACTGATCCTCCTGAACTGTCTGTTACTTCATCTATCAACAATCTTTATAATGTTCAAGAAGCCAACTATGGTAGTGGTACTTTCAATCTGATAAATGATAACAATATTTCCATGTTGAATGGAAATAGTAATAGTATTAATAAAAGTAATAGCATTGATGTTAATACCGATGCAAATGGTAATTACAACAATGATATATATTACATCAAGAATAATGCCGGTACTGCTTCTGCTTCTGCTTCTGCTGCTGCTTTGGGGCTGGCAAATCCATTTACAAATGGATCGATACCAAATATTTATGACGTACAAGATATCATTAACGAGTCTCCGTTTGATTTTTTTATGCCAACCAATTTACAGTCAACCAATAATAATCAAGAAAGTGGAAAAGAGGTATAACTTTTTGGTGATATCTTACTTTCTAATTTTTTTTTTTTTTTTTTTTTAATTTTTTTTTTCATTATTTGTATTTCTATATAACTTGTATTAGATGAAAAAAAAAAAAAATAAAACAATACTTATTAAGTGTGTTTCTCTTCTTCGAGTTCAAGATGTTTTAATCTATTAATATTTGAATTCATAGAAAGTGCACTATCTTTTTCAATTTTGTTTAATTCATCCTTCTTTTTCTGTGCTATACTTTTCGGTAAATCTGTAGATCCGACATTCAGTTCATCATGAAGATACAATGCTAATATTTCATCGGGTATTTCCAATATTGATTTCATTTCAATTTGTTGTAATCGGCACAAACGAATAAGATATTCAAGCAATGAGAGTGAGCTATTCTTTATTTGACTTTGTTTAAGTTTAGTAGATTTATCTTCATCATCATCCTCGTCATCATTATCAACGTCAAATTCACCTTGGTGAAGTTCTCCTAATGCTATCCACTCTTCATTCTTATTCTCTGTTACAACCTTAATTATCAATACCGGGGTATTTCTTTCTTCAAGTCGTAATAATTTACCTGAAGCTGTGAAAAACATCAGTTTAATGGACTTTAAGTCAATTATGATCTTACCAGGTTTATCATCATCTTCATGGTATCTATCATCATTGAAATCTTCTTCAATTTTCAATTGATAATCAAATTTTCCTTCATGAATTATGTCAACTGAACTTCTAGCATACGTTTCCTTCCATGTAATAGCAATCAAATCATCAACTGGTTTATCTTCAACATATTTCAAACGACTTGGATTATAAAATATTGAATATACCACCAAATCAAACACCGGCCCAACTGTTTTATCACTGTTTTGTATATAATTTGCAGCCTGTAATAGCCTTCCGGGTGATATACCCCGAGTATCAACTTTCCCATTTAAACTAACACCCAGAGTAACTAATACTAAATTAAGAATTGGTATAGCTTCATTTATATTATTTAATAATGAATTCATATAATCTTCAACTTTTTTAATTGATTCCTTTTGATTGCCACCATTTAAACTTGATGTTATTTCATTTATCCTATTATCAAAATCATTAAATTCTTCTTGTAAATCATTAATTAAATCTAAACTACTTTCCAAAACAGTATTACCTCTTGCAGCTGCTAGTTTTATTAAATCAATGGTAACTGTAACAATATCAATTTTAGTTTTAAGTTTATTTCTCTTGGATTGAATTCGACGTTGTTCATGTTCAGGAATTTTATCTAAAAAAGTAGAAATTGTCTTGATTGCATATCCAGATGCAATTGAAATTCCTGATCTAACAGCAAATGAAACAGCTTGATTACTTGCTTTTGCTAAAATTTGATCCATTGTAGTGTTTAACAGGGTTCAATAAAAATCACGCAGCAACAGGAGATCGAGTCAAGTGTATTTTTTTTTTCTTTCTTTCTTTCTTTCTGTCACTCTCTCTCGCCTAACGTTTTATTATCGCTATCACGGAAACGCGGTCAAAACCAAAACCTCTTCTTTTGTTTGTTTTTGTTTTTCTTAAATTTTTTCTTTTCTTCTTTATTGTGGTTTTAAAGAACACAACTTCAATACGTACCATAAACATATTTTCCATATTTCCAAATTAATCCTTTATAATGGCAGTTAGAAAACCATTAACTCAATTCACTACTCCATTAGGTTCTGGTGCTGGTGTTCCAAAAGATAAGCGACCACCACGCGTCACTGATTCAGCGGTACGTCTAGCGAAACCATTTAAAGTTCCGTTTGCTTCTAAGCATGAAACCACGGTTGCTGGTGGAGTAACGATTGTTTCACGTAGACCTGTTAGATCTACCCGAAAGGCAACAAATTACGCGGTTGATGGAATAATTATACCTGATGACAATAATGATGATTTAGATGTCAATGGAGAAGGTGAAGCAATTAAAAGAAAAAGATATGGAGCATTATTACCTAGAGCTATCAATAGAAATGTTTCCCAAAATGAAAACGCGTTCAGAAAGTCCTTTACTGTTCCATTTGCTAAAAATAATCCTAAACAAAATGATATTCAACGAGGACCTCCACCTCCATTAGGTACAAAAGTTAAACCTATTCTTCCTCCAAGAGCCTTGCATGATCCTACAAGTGAATTTGCCATTGTTTTATATGATCCAACTGTTGATGTCATTCCAAAAATTGAAGAAATCAAAGATGAAGAATCTGATAAATCACCTACTCCTGAAGAAGATAAAGACTATAAAGAAAATGAACCTGAAGAAAGACCAGCAAAGAGAAGAAAAGTTCATAGATCTTTGGCTGAAATTCTAGGTATAGTGACTAATCCTGAAGAGAAGTTAGCTAAGTATCCTAATGTTCCTGTTGTCATTGATCCAAAGTTAGCCAAGATTTTACGTCCTCATCAAGTTGCTGGTGTTAAATTCTTGTATCGTTGTACTTCTGGGTTAATTGATGCCAGAGCAAAAGGATGTATTATGGCAGATGAGATGGGTTTGGGTAAAACTTTACAATGTCTTACTTTGATGTGGACTTTACTTCGACAATCACCAAGAGGTAAAAAACCATTGATAAATGTATTATCGTATGTCCATCTTCTTTAGTCAGAAATTGGGCTAATGAAATTGTCAAATGGTTGGGTGAAGGGGCATTGACTCCTTTGGCAGTTGATGGTAAGAGTACAAAAAATAGTGAATTGGGTACTGCATTACAACAATGGTCAAGTGCTCAAGGTAGAAATATTGTTCGTCCTGTATTAATTATTTCCTATGAGACATTACGTAGAAATGTTGACAAATTGGCTGGTACAGAAGTTGGGTTAATGTTGGCTGATGAAGGACATCGTTTGAAAAATGGTGAATCATTAACTTTTACTGCATTGAATTCTTTACGTTGTGAAAGAAGAGTTATCTTATCCGGTACACCAATTCAGAATGATTTGTCTGAATATTTTGCATTATTAAATTTTGCCAATCCAGGTTATTTGGGTACAAGGAATGATTTCAAAAAAAATTTTGAAAATGCAATTTTAAGAGGTCGTGATGCAGATGCTACTGAAAAGGAACGTGAAAAGGGTGATCAAAAATTATCAGAATTGTCACAATTGGTTTCCAAATTCATCATTAGAAGAACTAATGATATTTTATCTAAATATCTTCCAGTCAAATATGAATATGTTTTGTTTACTGGTTTATCACCTATGCAAAAGAGTTTATACAGTCATTTTATTACATCTCCAGAAATGAAAAAAATGTTTAAAGGTATTGGTTCTCAACCGTTAAAGGTCATTGGTATGCTTAAGAAACTTTGTAGTCATCCTGATTTATTGGATTTACCTGATGACATTGAAGGTTGTGACCATTTGATTCCTGATGATTATGAGTCCTCGATTTCTCACGGAGGTGGTGTTGGCTCTGGTGGTTATCGTAATCGTGAAGTGCAAACATGGTACAGTGTCAAATTTATGATTTTAGAAAGATTTCTTCATAAAATCAAAAAAGAAACCAATGATAAAATTGTTTTGATTTCTAATTATACCCAAACTTTAGATTTGATTGAGAAAATGTGTCGTCATAAAAAATATGGTGCTTTAAGATTGGATGGTACATTATCTATCAATAAGCGTCAAAAATTGGTTGATAAATTTAATAATCCCGAAGGTTCTGAATTTATTTTCTTGCTTTCATCCAAGGCTGGTGGGTGTGGTATTAATTTAATTGGTGCTAATCGTTTGGTATTAATTGATCCTGATTGGAACCCAGCTCTGGATCAACAAGCATTAGCTCGTGTTTGGAGAGATGGTCAAAAGAAGGATTGTTTTATCTACAGATTCATTTCTACTGGTACAATTGAAGAAAAAATCTTCCAAAGACAATCAATGAAATTACAATTATCAAGTTGTGTTGTTGATGAAAAAGAAGATGTTGATAGATTATATTCATCTGATAATTTAAAGAAATTGTTTGAATTTAACCCCGATACCAATTGTGATACCCATGATACATATAATTGTAAACGTTGTAAAGGGGAAAAAGGTCAATTCATTAGAGCTCCAGCAATGCTTTATGGTGATGCCACTACTTGGAACCATTTGAATCACAAATCTTTGGCAAATAATGAAGACACCTTAATTGCTAATGAAGCACAATTCGATGATATAAGCTTTGCATTCCAGTATGTATCACACTAAATAGACTTTGTAGTTATCAATTTATCTGGTTTGATTTTTTTTTTTTTATTTTGTAATCCATATTGCAGTATTCTTGCATAAATGTCGGATATGTGGGGGAGAGGGTAGAAAAAGATAATAGGTACACAATGCAGCATAGCATATGTGTCAGGCGGAACATTTACCCGAAGCCTAAAGCCTTTTTCGCGGGTACACTCTCCCTTCCCCGGATTTATTAACCGAGTTGGTAATTGTGACATTTGTGGATTTTTCCTTGATTTACGTTCACCCACAGTATTACTAAGTTTGATTTTTTTTTTCCTCCCCGCCAATTGGAGTTTAGTTGAAAATAAGCAACCATAAATAGACTTATCCAATCCACTCTTTTTTTTTTTTTCATCAATCAACTTTCTTGTTATTTCCTTTTCAATATCAAAATAAACAACGAATATGTCTACAGATATCCCGTTGAATCCAGTTCTTGTTGTTGGAGGTGGATTAGCCGGTCTTTCAGCTGCACATCAAGCTTATATTCGAGGTGCTAATATTGTTTTATTAGATAAAGAAAGTTTTCTTAGTGGAAATAGTGGTAAAGCAACCTCTGGGATTAATGGAGCATTAACACGAACTCAAGTTGATTTAAAAATTCCTGATTCTGTTGAACAATTTTATCAAGATACTTTAGCAAGTGCTAAAGATCGTGCTCATCCAGAATTAATTAAAGTTTTAACTTATCATTCTGCAGATGCTGTTCATTGGTTACAAGAAGTTTTTGGTTTAGATTTAACGGTTGTTTCTAGATTAGGAGGTCATTCGCAACCAAGAACACATCGTGGTCATGATGCTAAGTTTCCAGGTATGGCAATAACTTATAGATTATTAGAAAGATTGGAAACTTTAGCAGAAACTGAACCGGATAGAGTGGTTATTCTTAAGAATAGTCAAGTTATTGATTTGATTTTAGATGAAAATGATAAAGATAAAGTTCTTGGTGTGAAGTATAAAAATTTGAAAGATAAATCTAAACATGAATTATATGGTCCTGTAATTATGTCAACAGGTGGATATGCTGCTGATTTTACTAAGAATAGTTTAATTAGAAAATATCGACCAGATATTATTGACATGCCTTCTACAAATGGTAGTCATGCCACTGGTGATGGACAAAAAATCATTCAAAAGAATCATGGTCAAGTTTTAGATATGGAAAAGATTCAAGTTCATCCAACTGGTCTTATAAGCTACAAGGATAAAGATGTCATTGAGAGAAAAAAGACTCCAAGATTTTTGTTTTTGGGTGCTGAAGCATTACGTGGTGAAGGTGGGATTATTTTTAATTCTAAAGGGGAAAGATTTGTTGATGAATTAGGAACTAGAGACTGGGTTTCTGGTGAAATTGATAAACAAATTAAACAAGGTAATTTCCCAATTCGATTGGTTTTGAGTGAACAAGCAGGGGAGAATTTGAAATTTCATGTTAAACATTATAATCAAAGAGGATTAATGAGAACTATTTCTGGTAAAGAGCTCATTAATGAAATGAAATGTTCTGAAGATGATATAAAGACACAACTTGATACTTACAATAAAGCTGCTAATGGAGACATTAAAGATCCATATGGTAAAAAGTATTTCCCTGCTACTCCATTTGAATATTCTCCAGATGCAAAATATCATGTTTCATTCATTACTCCTGTTCTTCATTTTACAATGGGTGGTGTTAAAATCAATGACAAGAGTCAAGTTATTGCTGAAGATGATAAACCATTTGAAGGGTTGTATGCTGCTGGTGAAGTTGCTGGTGGTGTTCATGGTCATAACCGTTTAGGTGGATCATCATTGTTGGCTTGTGTCGTTTACGGTAGATTAGCTGCTGATCAAGCATGCAGTTACAAAATGCATAAATTAAGTGAGGATTCATCTACATCTGCATCTACTGCTGATTTAGGTGAAACTACTGCTAATCAAAGATTGAAAATGATTAATTTACAAATTGATCCAAGAGATGGTAGAATTATTATAGATGTGGGTGGTCAAGGCGGTGCCTCTGTTGAACCTTCTAACACTTCTTCATCTGCTGCAGCCGCTGTTGCAACTCCTACTCCTACCGCTTCAAAGCCTACTGCAAAAAAATCATCATCTGCCAAAGCAAAACCAAAACCAAAACCATTTTCAATTCCTGATAAAGAATTTACTGCTGAAGAAGTTGCTAAACATAACAAACCAGATGATTGTTGGTGTATCATTAAGAATGTTGTTCTTGACTTGACTTCATTTTTGAGTGATCATCCTGGTGGTAAAGAATCAATTGTTAACTTTGCAGGTAGAGATGCCACCGAAAGTTTTGTCATGTTGCATGATGATGATTTCATTCCAAAATACGTTGCCAATTGTGTTTTAGGTAGATTAAAAGGTAAAACTCCTGAATTACAATTATAAGTATAGTAAATAATTATCATTAGTTTAGACTAAGTACATTTTGTGTATATTCTTAAATTCAGTATATCTAATGTTCTTCTTCTTCTTCTACAAATTTGACATATTGTTCTTCATTTAATAAAGTTTCAGATTCAGTGATTTGTTTAGCATCATCCAATTTAATGTGAACAATCCAACCTTCAACAGTTGGGTCATGGTTTAAAGTACCTGGTTCACTTTCCAAACCAAGGTTAATACCAACGACTTCACCATCAACTGGAGAGTAAACATCAGCAGAAGATTTAACTGATTCAACAGAACCAAGAGCTTCACCTTTTTCCACACGATCACCAATAGCTGGTAAATCAACATATGTAACATCACCTAAAGCTTGAGCAGCATATTGAGTAATCCCTACAAATGCGGAATCATCATCGTATAAATTTACCCATTCATGATCTTCAGTGAATTTAGTAGCAACTGGAGTTTTTTCATGTAAATATTTGAATTGATGATCATTTTTATTCAAAAGTTGAAATCTAGTTGAAAATGTGGAGAATGTTCTAATGCAAACTGGGTTAGCCAATCTAATAGTGGATGGTCTTAATAATGTTCTAATCATGATGGATGATAATAATGTGATATCTGTATAAATGAAAAAGCTATATATACCAGGAATAATAAAACTAAAAAAAAAAAAAAAAATTTCAAAAAAAAATCAATCCAAATGTAAGATGAATTGATTGTGTATTTATATTTTTAGAGAAAAGTTATCGACTGATGAGAGAAGCAAGGAAAAAAAAAAGTTCTAGTAAACTTTCATTGGACATGGTTCTGGATATTTTGACTCGTGCCGTATCAAAATTGTGCGAGACAAAGAAAAAAAAGAGGACGTGGGGCAAACGAGTCCATGAAACTCAATTGACTCTGGTTATTCTGGCCCCAGTCACCTGACTCGGGAATCCAGAAAAAACCAAAAAAAAAAAAAAAAAAAAAATCTATAAATACCTTCACAAATGATCTTAAAATGGTTCCACAAAATGTACACCGGAATTGTATATAATCTGGAGAATTTTACGAATAACGCACTATATATTCAACCATTAATAACACTATGATTTAAGGACTAAAAAGTACCAAGAATAAGATAGAAGAAAAATATAGAATAGGGTGGTTGTAGTTCCACCTTTAACCATGATTCTTTTTAATGAATTTATATTAGACAAACAGTTGGTAAAAATGAAAAAAAAAAAAGAAAGAAGTAATTCATGAAATAGGACAGAAGTATAATATTAGTTTGAAACTTAACTGAAATGAACAGCAATTGGAACAACAATAACAACAATGACAATGATTATACCAAAAATAAGACACATTCTCATTTTGAAATCTTTCCACCACATATCTTTTCTAACTCTATTAGCACCTCTTCTAAACCCTTGTGCACCGATCGCTAAATTATCGGCTTTATTTTCAATAGCATCTAATCTTTCACCTCTTTCCGCTACTTTATTAATATTATCTCTCATAATACCAACGGTATCATCGATTTGCTAAAATTAAACTATCTGTTAGTAACTAATGAGAAAAAAAAAAGTAAATTCATATTAAGACGTTGGGTCGCTTATAAATACATACGGCTTGTATAGCAGCAGTTCTTGTATTGGATTGTTCACCAGTTGTCTGGTTTGGAATGTATGGATCATATGGTACTGATGAAGACATTGTGGGTATAATATTTCTTATTTTATTTTATTTTATTTTATGATGCTACGATTATAATTCTAAACTGAACTTGTAACTGTAATTGCTGTATTAAAATCTAGGATAAGTTACGTTAGGGGATGCTTTTGGATATGTCACTAACTATTAGTAGATTGATTGACGTAGATAGTAGTATTAATATTAAACTTTTGATTAAGTTTGTACAAATCAGATGTGTATTAAAGAAAAGGGGAGAGAATGATCAACGAATTTTTTTTTTTTTTTCTTCCTGCTGTTGTTCCTTTCTCGTTTTGTATTTGTTTCTCTGTTTTCCTTTTTCCTTTTTCCTAAATTTTTCCTCTAGGTTTGCAAAAATACAATGATCGCTTACGTAATCTTTTTATTTTAATTTTTTTTTTTTTTTTTTTAGCTTCTGACTTGGGCCGCAAGAGAGAAATAAAAATTTACCTCGCTTTATGTTTCGACTTGATTTCTGTAGAATCCTTCTCGGATATAATAAAAACAACCAAACGTACACTCATTAGCTAACTTATCTATTTAATTGACCCTAATCCAAATCATTACAGCAAACTAAATTAACCATTATGAACCGATGGCAAAAAAAAATGAGACTTTCTTTTTCCATTTGTTCATTCACTGATAATTCTTACATATATTACTCAAAGTGCAAACTCGGCTGTGAATCAATGAAGTCTGTGAATGACGTTGAAAACTAAAAAAAATAAAAAATAAAAAATACTTCAGTTGATGAATTATAAAGACCAGTGCGAATTCAATGGTACTGGGTTATCTAAACAGATTGACTATAACATTGTTACTGTTGACTTATCTCATAGATATTTTGTCCTTATAATATTTCCTATAAACAATTTTTCATTCAACAAGAGTGGTTTCTTTTTGGATCTTGTTGGTTTAAACCAAAACTGTTTATGCAAATTTATATGGCCGATTGACCCGAATTTGAAAAAAAAAAGAGCCTACGCTCGACTGCAAAAAAAAAATTATAACGTTGGAGCGAACCAGCAAGTTTTAGTTGGAAAATTATACCAAAGTTGCTTAAAAATCAAATTAACCTTTATCATTTTGATTGATTTCGATCTCTTAAATATAACTTATAATTCAGAATTCATTAACGCATGTTATATATAAATCTTTAATATTACTTGGAGAATTTCTATTTTTATCTCACTAGTTTGAGCTTTTTAGTCTATGAAAACTCCTGTTTGATTGTTGTATTAAAAGACAAGTTCCTTCAACTCTCGTAATATGGAATAACCGTGTAATCATTTTAAATGTTACGTGCGCACAGCCCAAAAAACCCAAACACACATACAATTCATTTTTTTTTTTTCCAAAAATTTTTTTTTTCGTTCGCTTTGCTCGTTGGTGATTCTGCCAACGAAACAATTTTTATATAATTCCAGTTTTTCTTCCATTAGTTTTTTCTTTTCCCTCTTCTTTTTCTTCTTTTCTTCTTTTTTCCCAGAGTAATCTACTTTAATAAATTAATATTCAATAAAAAATGGACGGTGGTATGTTTCAATTAACCTATTCTATTGATTGATTTAGTCTAATCAGATTGATTTCTGTTCAATTACTTCAAATTGATCGATTTGGACGATTGTATATGAGTGAGAGAGTTGGACGTTTTTTTTTTTTTTTTTTTTTCAAATTAGGTTCCTAATGTCTGGCAACTAATCTTTGGATCCCAATATAATTGGGTGATTAAAATAGAATTAAGATCTACGCTATATTCCCTCAAAAGTGGAAAGTAGGCATGGGTGGCAAATGTTCAGAAGTTTTGAGATATTGAAGTTTACTTATCTAAAATTCGATGTTTTTGTCGACAGATCAAGACCTTTTTTTTTGTTCAGTGTATTTTTAAAAGTTCTTCACCATTCATTTGAAATTCATCAACGATACTCATTATAATGACCATTGATAGTTCAAAGATACTTTATCAACTACCTTATCGTCATATTTTTGTCGATTCGTATTGTTGTGTTTAATTTCTGGCCCATCCCCCCTTTTAGACGAAATTTCAATGTCGGATTTTTTTTTTTATTTTTTCGTTGTTCAACAAAGAAGTCTCACGCACACTCATACACACGTCTAGATCCAGAACAATTTTTAATTTTTTTCTTCAAAACTTTATCAAAGATCTATGAAATACTAACACCCGTTTTGTAGAAGAAGTTGCTGCTTTAGTTATCGATAACGGTTCCGGTATGTGTAAAGCCGGTTTTGCTGGTGATGACGCTCCAAGAGCTGTTTTCCCATCTATCGTTGGTAGACCAAGACATCAAGGTATTATGGTCGGTATGGGACAAAAAGACTCTTATGTTGGTGATGAAGCCCAATCTAAAAGAGGTATTTTGACTTTGAGATACCCAATTGAACACGGTATTGTCTCTAACTGGGATGATATGGAAAAAATCTGGCACCACACTTTCTACAATGAATTGAGAGTTGCTCCAGAAGAACACCCAGTTTTGTTGACTGAAGCCCCAATGAATCCAAAATCTAACAGAGAAAAGATGACTCAAATTATGTTTGAAACCTTTAATGTTCCAGCTTTCTACGTTTCTATCCAAGCTGTTTTGTCTTTGTACTCTTCTGGTAGAACCACCGGTATTGTTTTGGATTCTGGTGATGGTGTTACCCACGTTGTCCCAATTTACGCTGGTTTCTCCTTGCCACACGGTATTTTGAGAATTGATTTGGCTGGTAGAGATTTGACTGACTACTTGATGAAGATCTTGTCTGAACGTGGTTACACTTTCTCCACCACTGCTGAAAGAGAAATTGTTAGAGATATTAAAGAAAGATTATGTTACGTTGCTTTGGATTTCGAACAAGAAATGCAAACTTCTTCTCAATCATCTGCCATTGAAAAATCTTATGAATTGCCAGATGGTCAAGTCATCACCATTGGTAACGAAAGATTCAGAGCTCCAGAAGCTTTGTTCAGACCAGCCGACTTGGGTTTGGAAGCTGCTGGTATTGACCAAACTACCTTCAACTCCATCATGAAATGTGACTTGGATGTCAGAAAAGAATTATACGGTAACATTGTTATGTCTGGTGGTACTACTATGTTCCCAGGTATTGCTGAACGTATGCAAAAAGAAATTACTGCTTTGGCTCCATCTTCTATGAAAGTCAAGATTATTGCTCCACCAGAAAGAAAATACTCTGTCTGGATTGGTGGTTCCATTTTGGCTTCCTTGTCTACTTTCCAACAAATGTGGATCTCAAAACAAGAATACGACGAATCTGGTCCATCTATTGTTCACCACAAATGTTTCTAAGGAAACTGAAGTTGAGTCTAGTGCAAAGTTTGTATTCCGCTGTTTTTCTTTATTTTTATTACTTTTACCTACATATATATAACTTGTTACTATTAGTATAATTTTTAATCTTTTTATATATATTTGAAAAGAACCAAAATTTTTGATTTAAAGAAAAATTAAGGATTGTTGATAGTATACATTGTTTGATTTGTTTTAAAAGAATTGTTGTACACATGTTTTGTTTTATAAATTTTTGAAAAATATATATTACCTAAAAAAAGAAAACCAAAAAAAATCAACTCTATATATACTGTATATCTTATTCTTGTGATTCCTTTAGTGGCTCTTCATTCGAATTAGTTGCCTTGGGAATATCATCACTTGATTTCTCTCGTACTTGATTCATACCATCATAAAAAGTTGACCATAATCTTGCAACATCGTCGAATTCTTTACCAATTTGTTTTGATTCATGTAATGATCGATTCAAAGTTTCTAGATTTGTATGAACTTTGGATAAATTATTTGATATTTCTTGAATTAATAAATCACGTTGTTTAATAAAATACTCATTCTTAGTTGATGTACTGTTAGGTATGTCTGATGTAGATGTCATGATTATGTTTGATTTGAATTCCTATTGATCAATTGAAAGTAACTTTTGTTTTGTTTATTTGCTATGGGATCTTGACTTTTATTTTTTTTTTTCTTCTATTTGAAAGTGTTGCGAGAATCTTACAGTATGGTACAGATTCAGATTATGATGAAAAAGAAAAAAAGAAAATTTTTTTTTTTGGTTTTTTTTCTTTTTTTTTTTTTTTTTACAACCATTTCATTAGAATTTCATTCATAAGAGATACTTTAACTCAGCCATGGCAAAGAAAGATAAAAAATCTAAAGAAGCCAAGAAGGCAAGATCTGCTGAAAAACAAAAGAAGAATGCAGCAAAAGCAGAACAAAAAGATAAAAAACTTGCAAAAAAATTAGGTGAAGATGAAGAAGATGATGATATTGATGCAATTTTAGAAAAATATGCTAAAGAACAATTAGAATTTACTGAAGTTAAAATTGAAGTTTGTGATCATCCAACAAAAAGATTAAATCCTACTTTAGTGGCTAATCCATCACATAATAAGAGAGAATTAATTTTATTTGGTGGGGAAGTTAATGAAGGTCATGTAAGTAGATTTTATAATGATTTATTCACTTATTCAATTGATAATGATACTTGGAGAAAAATTTCAAGTAAAAATTCACCACTTCCTAGATCATCACATGCTATGTGTTCTCATCCATCAGGAGTTATTTTAATGTTTGGTGGGGAATTTTCATCTCCTAAACAATCTACATTTTATCATTATGGTGATACTTGGATATTAGATGCTGATACAAAAGAATGGCAAAAATTAGATTTGAAAAAAGGTCCAAGTGCAAGATCAGGTCATAGAATGGCAGTTTGGAAAAATTATATTATTTTACATGGTGGTTTCAGAGATTTAGGTACCATGACTACTTATCTTAATGATGTTTGGTTATTTGATATTAGTGAATTTAAATGGACTCAAGTTGAATTTCCTCAAACTCATCCAATTCCAGATGCTAGATCTGGGCATTCATTATTACCATGTGCAGATGGGGCTGTTATTTATGGGGGTTATACCAAAGTTAAAGCCAAGAAGGGATTACAAAAGGGTAAAGTTTTATCTGATTGTTGGATTTTAAAAATGAAATCTGATCCAAAAGCAATTAGATTTGAAAGAAGAAAAAAACAAGGTGCTTTACCATCACCAAGAGTTGGATGTTCTTTAGTTTATCATAAAAATAGAGGGATGTTATTTGGTGGTGTTTATGATTTTGAAGAAAGTGAAGAAAATTTGGATTCTGAATTTTATAATCAATTATATACTTATCATATTGAAAGTAATCGTTGGTATAATTTACATTTAAAACCACAAAAGAGAAAAAAGAAAGAAGCTATTAAAGAAAAAACCAGAGATGAAGATTTAGAAGAACTTTTGAATTCTATTTTAGCCAAAGCTAATTTAAATGATGATGATAATGACGATGATAGTGATGACACATCAGAAATTGAAAAACTTAAACAACTCGAACAAGATAATCAAGAAGATGAGGAAAAAAATATTGTTGAATATCCAATAATGAATCAATTCCCACATGCAAGATTTAATGCCATTACTTGTGTTGTTGATGATGTTTTATATATTTATGGTGGTATATTTGAAAGAGGAGATCAAGAATTTAATTTAGATTCTTTCTATGCTATTGATTTAGGTAGAATTGACGGGGTTAAGGTTTTCTGGGAAGACTTGAGTGAATTAGACAAGAGTGAAGTTAACTCCGATGATGAAGATGAAGACGAAGATGAAGATGATGAAGACGATGAAGATGATGGTGAAGAAATCAATGGAAATGAAAAACTAGAAGCAGAAGAAGACGAAGAAGAAGAGGAAGAAGAAGAAGAAGAAGTTGAAGAAGAATTCCCTGATGCTAGATTCTGGTTACCACATCCAAAACCATTTGAATCATTACGTGCATTTTATATCCGTACTGGACCACAATTTTTAGAATGGGCTATTTCAAGTAATAAAGATGCTCGTGGTAAATATTTGAAAAAGGCAACATTTGATTTATGTGAAGATAGATTCTGGGAAAGAAGAGAAGCTGTTGCCGTTGCTGAAGATAATTTAGAAGAAATGGGTGGTGTTGGTGAAGTTGTTGAAAAAGATACTTCTAAAGGAACTGCCAAGAGAAGATAGATGCATTATATAACAATAGAATAGACTACAATATAGAGACATTTTTTTTTTTAATCTTTTATATGTATTACTCTCCTTAAGCAAAATGAATACCTACTTGATGAAATGCATATAATAATTTCAAGAAATCAACTTGATCCATTTTACCTGATCTTTTATCAGCAAATCCTGTTTCAGTTAATACTTTAGTTATTTTTTCTTTAACAATATCTTTTAATGAATTATTTTTATCATCATTATCCATATCCATCATTGAATTTTCTTGAGTTGCTAAATAAGTTTTATAATTTTTTTCTAAAATATCAATAACATTATTTGATTTAAAACCAGCAGCTATAGTTTTATTTTTTCTAACAAAACAAATTCTTAATAATCCATCCCATTCATTAAAATCAACATTTGGTCTTGGATTTTTAATTTCAATTCTGACAACACTTGATTCAACTTGCGGTGGAGGTCTAAAATTATTTTTACCAACTTTCATAATATGAGTTACATTAGCCCACATTTGAACATTTGCACTTAATCTACAATATAATTCTTCACCTGGTCTTGCAACTAATCTTTGTGCAAATTCTCTTTGAAACATTAAAATTGAAACTCTTGGAGGATTTGGTTGATTTAATAATTTGAATACTAAAGGTGATGAAATTTGATATGGAGTATTTGAAATACATATATCAAAATATGGTAATTCAGTCTTCATAAAATCACCTAATAATATATCTAATTTCTTTTCTTGTGGAGTTCCATGAACACGCTTTGTTAATTCTGCAGCCATACGAGGGTCCATTTCAACAGCAATTACTTTACGTGCTTTCTCCAATATACGAACTGTCAAATTACCTGTACCTGGACCAACTTCTAATACAATATCACTTGGTCTTATTTGTGCTTTATCAACAATTCCTTGAGCAACCAATGGATTTTTTAAAATATGTTGACCTAAATTAGTATTAAATTTAAAAACTGAATTAAGATGCTTTTCTGCTGCAACTTTTTTAGATGTTGGATCTGATGATGTACTAAATTTCTTCTTTGGTGCCTTTCCCATGGTCGATAATTGAAGTTTTTATTGGACTAGATATGGGTTTAAAAATAAGATCAAACTGATTTTAATCTCATCTCTCTCTATATAATTTTTTTTTTTTTTTATTTTTTTTTTCTCTTTTGTCCTTCTTTTATCTTTGAAAAGTTCCTGCATATATTCATAAAGGTATACCGACAAAGTATTTAAATATATAAAACAGAGACTTCACATTAGAAAAGATATAATGGATGGTAGCACCACTATTCTCAGGATACTTCTTCTATTGCTTAGCTATTTTAAGAATATTTTCGGTGAAATTTTCTAGTAAATATTACCGAACATGTAAAAGACAGATTTTTAAAGACTTAAGGTCCTCTCGAGATGTTAGTCTTTCTGCTTTTTTACTAACCAATTCTCTAGGGACCGATCTTTTTAAAAACTACCATGTATTCTAAATTGGAACAGTGATAGTGCTTTTCTTCAAATGCGTTATTTAAACCATCATTATTGGGGCTACATATGAAGTAAAAGTCCTTACTGTAAGCCATTATATCCAGTACATTATCACTTCAATTTACGAAAAAAATTGGACCCAAATTTTTTAAGCGAATGACAGTACTTCAAAATTACGTAATCGGCAATTGTTTAGTCCTAACAAAAATTATCAAACACTCCCACAAAATTAAAAATCTACGAAATCTGGTAAATATTCCTATCAAAATCTTCAAAGTCATGCTCAAGTATAAAAATGCTGTGTTTGGCCAATACAAGGGTAGGTATGCCACAAAATACCGAGCCCAAAAATACTCAAAAGTTGAATACACGTTTCAACAATCAAATAAATTAATATATCAAGATCTCATAAAATCAAGTTTTCATTGTTGCCCATTTTTTGTTTCTACTTTTTCTTTATTTTTACTTTCTTTTTTTATTCTAGAACAAGTCCTGAGTTTCAATACTAGTTATTCTGAGTAACGAATGAAACAACTTACGTTATTAGATCTTCCAGGGGAACTAATTTCCAATATTGTTGATTACTTGCCGGATCAAGTGTTGAATGAATTTAAAAAGATTCCCCAGTTAAGTTCCTATGCATATAAAGTATTGTTTAAAGATTTGGTAGTTGTACCAATAAATTATCCTGACCCAGACACTTGGTGGGACGTTGGATTCCAAAATGGCATGTTGTTTCCAAGTCCTACAAAATGGATAACAATTGATGAATTAATTATTGCTATTAAAGATGGAACAGCACGCTGGATTAGATCTATCACTTTTGAAGACCAATTTCATATTTTTCTATTACATGATTGGTATCCTTCTTTTTTGAAAAGCGTTAAAATTACTATTGATCTTACGCGGATTTCTTCATTACGGAATATAAATCTGGATAAGGTAACGGATTTTCATCGTTTAGCAGAACTTCCGTATGAAATTGTTGCTATTCATTCAGTAGTATATGATGCTTCTGATATTGAAGATTTCGAGGAAACATCACGTGACAAATTAAATGAAGATTTACATGATAAAGCACAAGATGATTTATATAATGATCCTGATAGAATTTTTGAATATGGTTTGGTAAATGAACCACAGTTGGGGGTTGAAAGGAATATAATTCATGATTCAGATGATGATGATCCACTTGAAGAAGTCTATGGTGATAGTTTCAAAATAGTTATTAGAGAAGGATTGTTTATCGAGGATTTTTGTGAGTTCAAACATTTAAAAAGTCTACACGTTAGCCATTTATATGGTTTGGTATCAAGTTTTCTTCCTTCAAACCTTCAAGATTTAAAAATTAATAAATTTGAGGTGATAACATTAGAAATTCCCCACATCGAGTTTCCAATGAGATTAAGTTCTTTAAGTATTGAAAAATTTGTGATGCTTGATAGTTTGGACGAAATTCCTGTTGATATATCATATTTAAAGAAACTTGAAAGTTTGGAATGTGAAAATTCTAGGAATTTTAAACTTCCAAGGACATTAAAATCCATCAGAGCTAGCAGATTATTAGACTTGCCCCAAATAATATCTCAGTGTCCTTTTTTAAAACTGTTGGATTGTCGCGAACACCCAATAGGGCGGTATGAATATATCTATCATAACAACGATATTTATGTTGAATTACCAAACGGAATGGAAGAATTGAACGTTCATGGTGAATATCTCTTATATATGGAGCCATGTCTTTTATCCAAATCCGACGATCAAATTGTTGACGATGATGAGTTTGATGATGGAATTATTGTGATTAAATTTCCAAAGATATTGAAGAATTTACGTATTTTTGGGCTAGAAAAGTTTCATATCTCTGAAAATTCTCGATTATTTTCTAGTTGTGAGGAAATTGCCTTAAATCAGTTGACAAGTTTAACTTTGGAACGGTTTGAAAATAGATTTGAAATGGGACAGTTTCCTAGATCGTTAAGAGAATTGGAACTTTTGCAATGTTCAGGGATTGATTTTGGAGATTTGAAGAACTTGAATCAGTTAACAAGTCTTGTTATTTATGGCGATATACTATCCTTTTCTAATGGGAGAAATGTGATGAAATCTGAATTTGATTATGATTTACCAGACAGCTTAGTTTACTTTGACTTTGGCTGTAATCCTATTCATTCATTTAAGATACGAGCAAAAAATCTTCAATATTTGGAATTCAATATGAACAAGCGGTTGCAAGTCTTGTCTGAAACAAATTTCGAAATTCCAGAAACTATCATTGAATTGAATCTTAGAGGTAATGCACTTTGTAAAATCGACACGTCATTTGAGTTTCCACCAAGATTAAAAGAGTTGGATTTATCATACAATCAATTGAATACAATTCCACAACTTCCATCAAGTTTATTGAAATTATCATTAATACATAATAATTTTGGAGGAATTCAGAATAGATTGGACTTTCCACCAAATTTAGAAATATTAAATTTAAGTCGTAATAAATTACTGCCAGATTTTGATACTTCATTTTTAAACTTGCAGCACCACAAAAAGTTAAAGATTTTACTTTTATCAGAAGCCGAAGATTTCCATGGTCATATCAAGAGTCTAAATTTAGCCAAGTTTCCAAAATCATTAATTTCACTCAGTCTTAGGAACCTACTGGTTGAAAAATTGGACGGAAGTTTTGCAGATTTTCCAAACCTTGAGAACTTATATGTACAAAACAATCCAAGTGCATGCACTTTGTTTGATATGAAGCAAGATCCTTTAGAATATCCATATCTTCCTGATACTATAAAATGTGTAGCTATTTTTGAGTCATATTTTCTTGAGGGATCTTTTGATAAATTTGTTAAAATGGTCAAGGCTAAACCAAACTTTGAAATTATGATAGTAGGAAAGCATATCCCTGATTCTGATTTTTTAAAATTTCTGGAATTCAAAACGATCAGAGCAACTGGATTTGAAAAATTAGATGAAATCGAGTTTTGATTCACCTGAATACTTGACATTTTGTAGGTATGTTGTACGCTTACCGAGCTATTAGAGGATCCTACATGGTTCTATCTAATTTTGTACTAGTTTTCATAGAATTTTATTTAGATAAATAAATCGTAATTTTATATTGAAATAGCTATATCATTCACTTATTGATTGACCTAATACTTGTACAACTCAGCTCTATAAGTTCTTAAATACTGAATAATCGAAGTAAGTATACCATGAGCAATATTTACATGAATTCTTTCAAATACGGGCACTTTTCACGGTTAATCACCACCGAATTCACTTGCTTAAACAAGTAACCCGTAAACCAGATTAGAACAGTTTCAAGATCATCTAAACAACATGGCCAATTTTCGATTTTAAGAATATTGTGTAAGATGTATTTATGTAGAAATATATTATTGAAGCTTACTATGGGGAAGAACTACTCAGGAGATTGAAGTCATCTAGGCACATTATCCAAGGGAAATTATAGATCACTAAAATCACAAGAACTGAGTATTAGGATATGAGAGTATACCTTGAAGAAACCCTACCATTTATTGCTGATTAATTAAACTGCTATGCTGATATGTACTTCAATTCATAAAGAAAAAGGTTCTATACTTTCTGTGAATGACTTTATAATAAAGTTGTCTTTATACTGACACCAACAATAAGGGAATATATTTGAATAAACTTAAAACAATAAAAAAAAAGAACTAAAATAAACTAAAAATTATAACCTACAACAAATAAAAAAAAAATTAAACCAAAATAATCTCAGCATAAATATAAACAACCCTCTCTCTCTCTCTCTCTCTCTCTCTTCTTATTATAAAGTACCTTCGTCAACGGTACCTAAATTAAACCACGGGTGGTTCAACGCATCATCTGCTGATATTCTATCATCTGGATCAATGACTAACAACTTCTTAATCAAATCAAACAAAAAGTAATAAAAGGTGAAATCCCCAAGACTTATCTTATGTTCATTCTTCTTATAGTTAACCAGTAAATTAAAATCAAGATTGATTTCCAATCCAATTTTTTTACTCAAATATATATCAATTCTCTCCATTTCTTCAACTGATGATATAAATTTAGGAGGTGTAGACAGGGTAGGGAATTTCAACCTTAATGTGTGATCATCAAACATCTCAGCAACTTCAGAATTTCGTTCTTTGGCTCTTTGAATCATATACAGCGGTATTCTTTCACCACATACTTTTTCAATCATGGCCAAATGTTCCAAATTCGCATGGGTCTTAAAAAGAACATCTGCAGTTAATAATTCAACCAATATACAACCCAAAGACCACATATCTATAGGGAAAGACCAGCCAATTCCCAACACAATTTCAATGGCTCGATAATGACGAGTACTAACAATGCTACTATGATATTCATCAGCAAATATCGCACTTCCAAAATCAATCACTTGGATTTCAACATTGTTCAAAACCTTCGTTTGTTTAGGAACCTTCTTTGAATTACCAGCATTTCCTAAACTAAGATATGATGACGTTATTGTGCTACTCTTTAAATGTTTCCTTTGGAAACTATCATTCACCAATAAAATATTTTCTGGTTTCATATCAGTATGAATTAGACTGATATCATGAAGATATGCAACACTCCTTATCAATTGTTTAGCAATAGCTTGAATTTGGGAACCTGGGAAAGCAATATACTTGTTGTTTTCCAAAAAATCATACAACGAAATCTTCAACAAATCAGTGACAATGCAAATATGACCACGATAATCAAAACATTCACGTAAATGTATACAATGGTTATCATTCAAGTGGTCAAATTTCTTTAGCGTCGATAGTATACGCAATTCAATTTTGGCAGCATCACGATACTTTTGAATATTTCTAATAATTTTAATCGCCACATGTTCATTTTTCAGTTTATCAAAACATTGAACAACTTTACCAAATGTACCTTGTCCCAACAACTTGACAATAACAAATCTATTAGCAAACAAGTCGTTTGGTTTAATTATATAATGACCATTTTCATCATCACACGGAGGCAAGTTTAAATGATGAGGTATCACATTTGTCTTTATATTGCCCAATTTTGGTGTTTGCAACACATAGTTGTCTGGCAACTTGTTGTAAAAACATTTAACCTGAGGCAATTGAGGTAATGAATTTGTCCTTTGTTTTTTGGTTCTACTGTAATCAGGATTAGGAACAACATTATTGACATTAAACATGTTATAAGCAGCTAATGCGTCACTATCATACAATAAAGTATCACTATTTCTCTTTACAATCTGACGTTGTTCAAGAAAAATAATGTCATCATCCTCATCAAACGCGTCAATCTCTTCAATACCATCATCATCGTCATCATCTTGTAAATCATCGTCATCATCATCGTCCTCTAAAGCATACGATGAGGAGCCATGAACGTGATGATTATCTTGAACAGATAAAAATGGGTTGGTAAATGCGGTTGAATCAATTTTTGCCTTTGCAACCAACAATGGTTTATAGAATGGGAAACTTGAATTTGTTGAATCAGTAGAAGTATCAGACGAGATATTCCCATTATTATTATTGATTAATAACAGATGATGTTGTTGTTGCAGTTGATATAACGATGGGGGAGTTTCTGAAATGTTATTATTATGATTGGATGTAGCAGTAGTATTGTTTGTACGATTGCCATTACTTGTTGCAGTAGCATCACAATTTAAAACACCTGAAGGTCCTTCAGTACTTAAAACTCTTGGTCTCTTTCTATTACTGATCATTGTATAATCTGAGGATTGGAGTGGATGTGGGTATCAAGGAAATATCAAAATACAAGTAAAATTAAAGTTAAAAAAAAAAGGTCTAAATAATAAATATTAGTGACAATGAAATTGAAATAATGAACGGAAGGAAAATAAAAAAAAAGCTGGTAGTTATAATGTTGATGTTACTTATTGGATTGAATGATGAATTGAAATATTTGAATAATTTATAAGTATCCAGTACTTATATATATATACCGAGTATAAAAAGTTTGGACAACGGGGGGATGGGAGGGGAGGAAGGCAATGGTCGTGGTAAATCAAGCCCGCTTTGAATTTGAAGGTCTATATGTTTTGTGTTTGTAACTAATAGTGCCCAAAAAAAAAAATAAGTATACCACTAATACGACAAAGAAACGATCTCCTTAACTTAGGTTATGGGTCGATATTTATGAATAACAATCTTTAGGACTTTGAATTGATGATGATAAGATGAAAATAAGGGATAACTTAAAGGGGGAAGGTGTGTTTTTTTTTTGCTTGATATCTTGTCAAAGAAAAAAAAAATTAGTAAAAAAAAAAGGGAAAATTTGTGAATCAGCAAAGTTTCAAATGACAACTTCAGAAATCCCAAAAAAAAAAAAAACAAAATCCAAGGCAGAGTTGCAAGAATTACTCCTTTTGTTTTCTATAGGATTTAGGTTAATCTTGAAAGGATAATTAATTCCTGTTAATTGATAAAGTATGTTCGTTGTAGTTGAGTTTGTCAGACTTGTTGTAGAAAGCAAATAAGTAGAAATAAATATTAATAAAAAAAAGGCTATAAAAATTTCAAAAAAATTCTTTACGATTATCGTCTGGTATTTATTTATCGGAGAGACAAAGTGTAAATTGATTGTGTGACAAAAGTATTTGTACTTTTATGTATGTAATTTGTAAAGATAAGGGGAGAATTATTAATTTTTTGTCTTTTTTTTTTTTTCGGTCGTTGTATTTCTCAGGGGGAAAGAAAACAATTTACTTTGTGAAAATGATTGCTAAGCTCAGGCAAAAATTTTCATTTCTTTCTTTTTTTTTTTAATTTCCAAATTTAATTTACTTTGATGAGGCACGTGTAATTAATCATTGACGTTTTAATGAATATATAAATTGGTCATTAGTCATATTAGAATCCATGGATGATAATACTTGGCTTCTAATTTTATTGGGGGTCATGTAGATTAAATAAATCGAAATATAATTACAATAGCAGTATTGATATTTTGTGGATTTAACAGTTGTGGTGAAATTCTGTGTAATCCAAAAAAAAAAAAAAAAAAAAGACAGTAGTGTCTTTGAGTTCAAGAGTGGTCATTATACAGCTACTCACAATAAGTTCGTCCGATTTTTTCCTGAGCACAAAAGCAACGCGAACTTCGGTCAACAACGAAAGTCCATTTTCCGTTGTTTAACGTTCCGTAATCAGAAAACTCAATTATCAATTTTAATATACAAAACAGATAAACACTACAATGACTATAGAAACTAATAATGAATCATAGCATCATCATTCTTATTCGACTTGTTACATCTCTTAACACTTTTTTTTTGAAACATTTTCGTTAAAAATTTCCACTAAATTTTTCCAACCTTGTAGAAAAAGATAAAGTTTTTAGAGCTAAAGATCCTGTTCTGTTACTAATATAATTTCTCTTCTATTTACAAGTACCACGATGGCCATCCCTTTCATTATCCACGAGATGTAATCAAGTAGAATGGTGATAATGTTTATCATTATTTTTTAAAGAGTATTAATTGGGCTACACACGAATAAATCATATTACTTGAATTTCTTATTTTATCCAGTACACTACCTCCTCCGCTCAGAAAAAAATCGGACGAACTTATTGTGAGTAGCTGTAATTTTGTTAAATTTTCTTTATACAGAAAACTGCGTATAATCTCATTACCACAAATAAGAACAAAAAATAAAAAATTGTCCCACACGTTCCATGCAGTACTACGACACTTTTGTCTTTTTTTTTATGGGTAAAGGAGAAGTCCAAACATTCCGCTTTCTCCTCATTTTTATTTATTACTAAGCTATTATGATTACCAAATATGATTCGATTATCATCATATATTTAGTATCAATATAAATATAGAGTTATTGTAATGGTTATACAATTAGTGGAGTTTCTAAATAAAAAAAAAATTAAAGTAAAAAGAACCAATAGTCGTGTAGTACCGCATAAAAAACGTGCGTACGGGATTGCAAGGAGTTAGGAGTTTACATTTTTGTTCTTTTCTCATGATAGGGTGAAATTTTTAAAAGAATTGAGGAGAGAGATGGAACATCAAACATAGCCCATTAGTAAAGAATAAAGAGGAAGAAGAAGAAGAAAAAAAAATCACAAATCACGTGAAGCATGGATGAGATTGTAAAAAAAAAAAAAATCTGGGCGGGGAAGACGGGATGAAATGAAAATTAGTTTTTGACGAAAACAAAATCCAATCCACTTAGTCCACGGGTACTTCATACCGTAGATGAATATCTTATTTAGATATACATTGATTTGATGTGTGGATGGATTGTTATAAGAAATTCCTACAATTGTCTACTACAATATATTTCAGTTTTGCTGATACGATGAACTCATGATCCAAATAGTATATGGGGTTTAATTTTTTTTTTTTTTTTTACATTTGGTTAGATGAATTATTTATGAAGGATGATCCAGTAAGATCACTTGTAGTTTATTGATTATATTACCTTAGATTTGATTAATTATTGTTTAGATGATCTGAATAAATGACGAAGAATGTTATGATCGTAATTTATTATTTTATTTCAAATGACTCTAAATTAATTAGATGATTATTTACTTTTCAAAACTTCTCGTATTGTTCTCTACCATTCATGACACTGGTTTTTATTTTTCAATTAATAAAAGTTAAACTTTTAAGAAGAAAAATTCATACATCAGTGGCGATGAATGATTTGTGGCAATGCCAGAAAAGTCAGAATGTGTAAGTATATGTATGTGAGTATGTGTACAGTACATGGGAGTACGTGTACAGTACATGGGAGTACGTGTACAGTACATGGTAGTGGTGTTATGCTGGCATGGGCGTTGGAGTGGGAGTGGGCGCGGGAGTAGGCGCATGTTTCATAAAATCGTGGTAAATTAACAAGTGGCTAAATTAATTTACAGTCAGTCAACAAACGTGTCCGTCAGAAAAAAAAAAATGTAAACAAAGAAATGCACAAACAAAATCCAACCTACTGTAGTAAACAAAAAGTTTTTTTTTCGGTGAATATGCTTGTCTCTTTCGCCATTAACAAGTTCCGACTAATAACATTAATGAATAGCTTTTTGGTATATTAAATTAGTGTCAACTTAAGTTCACTTTCGTAAATAGTATTCTGTAAATGTATATTTGTTTTAAAGTATTAAATGACTTGAATATATCATGGTAAATGGATTATGTCAGTTCCATTTACTAGGTAATTTGAAGTAAATTTAAGAGTGGATAAAGACAAATATATCATATACTAGCTATAAGAGAATTGTAATATATATCTAGTTTATAAATATTTCATAGAAAGGTGATTGGAATACAGTGTTTCCTGTCTTTTGTTGAGCTATTTGTTAAAGGAATTTCTCAAAATCTGGAAGTGAAGCAAAATCGGTACACGCACGAATTAAAGTCAACTACTGTATTTATGTTTTTCTCCATACACGACTACTGCTTGCTCTCATAGGAAGAAATTTGTTTGTGCATTTCTTTGTTTACATTTTTTTTTTTTCTGACGGACACGTTTGTTGACTGACTGTAACTATGATCAGAAATTCAAGTTTCAAATTTCATGGGCCACATTTTTTTTTATAACCATGAATCAATAGTTATATTTGACTCAAACTATATTCATAATATAATTATAATTATTAATTCATACATTTCCATCCCTACTTTCTGTAATTATTAAAATTTAATTGAAATAATTTTCTATTTCTAATTTTTATTAGGGGCCCTTACTTAATCTGCTCTTTGCTGTAAATTTTTATTGAACCAATTTGTTTTTCTTTTTATTTTTTTTTTTGGTTGCACCAGTAAAAGAAAAATCTCACATAAATATACCTAAATCCGAGACATATAAATCACAAAACTGCAAATTATCGGAAATATGTACTGTACTGTAGATGTAAAGTTGGTTTTTTTTTTTTTTCCCTCAAGCATAGACGTGTGCATGGTTGTGCGTGCACATTGAGCAGTAGAGATTTCAGCAAAAAATTGGAAAAGCGAGAAAACAAGGGAGTGGTTGCAAATTTTTATATTTTTTTTTTTACAATCTTTGGAAACATGTAGAATGGGTTACTTTATGATGAAGTTTCAAGTTAATTTAATGTTACATCTTCAACATATCTTGAGGCTAATAACATAAATCCGTTGGATTATGTTCCAAAAAAGAAAAAAAAAAAGATCTGACAGGAATAATGATCAGTTCGATTGTTCGGGGACATTTATCTAATGAATAAATTGAATATTGATTTGGTTCCAGTAACATTATGTGATCTATGATTACTGTGTCAGAAGTCAACACAAATGTAATACTTATTTCTTAATTTTTATTACAAGGAATGCAAACTTAAAACTGTTATTCAATTATTTTAGATGTATTGGAATAGGAGTAACTTCGACCATTAGTGGGTAGGTTTGCTATTTCGTTTCTTAATCTGATCATCACCATGAGAAAGTCATTCATTTATTACCAATATATTGAGGATACAACCACTTGGAATTTCCATTCTGATTTAGTAATCTTATGCATTTTCAATGTGATTTGAGAGCAACTACAAAACAAACACGGTTGTAGATTTCCCTTTTCGTATGTTCGTATGTCCATTGAGCTATCAATTTATTAGTAATTTCTACATCAAATACCCAATATGGGGAAAAAAGGATGTCATGCAATGAAAATAAAATAGGAATAAAGGTTTTTCTCATTTTTTTTTTTTTTTTTGTCTTATTTTGGTCAGTATACTTTAAAAATACTACCCCAACAACAACGATTTGAATAATTTGTAATTTATTATGGAATCATTATCCAACTAGATTAATTAATTTCTTAATATCCGATCCTATATTTTCTGCCAAGATATAGAAAGACTATAAAATTCCATATGGTCATACTAATGATAACCAGTGTTAGGGTTATTTATCTATGTTGCTTTTCTCATAACTCTTCTAACTAATACATACAATGTTTAATAAACTAAAAAGTCATATATATTAAAAAAATGGAAATGCGCAAAAAAAAAAAAAAAAAGTTCATCATTAGCATTATTGTTTTATAACCATGTATTGGATAAAATGTTAGTTTGGATAGTGGGAGGTTTAAAACCAAATCTTACTAACCTTTACCTTCTGGTTTAATGCATATTACATAATTTAGAAAAAAGTGAAAAAAAAAACAAACGAATGTCCCATTTTTTTTCACCTTTCTACGTATGGAAATAAAGAGCGGTTAAATGTAAGACACCATAAGAAATAAACCTTTTTTTGGGTATTAAGAATAACGATCGTATATGGTTAAAAAATTCATAAAAGTAATGGATGATATGCATATGATCTGAAACAATTGAATGATGGTTTTACAGTATGATTTGTAAAAAAGAATTATTTTATATGTCAATATATGTTGCGTTTTGTAAATTGCAAATTATTCTGTGTGTTAACTTGCTCGATTATGGCTAGTATAATAGTAGAAGGAAACCTGATTTCTCGTCATAATTATCAAAAACAAAACAAAAATAAAAAACAAGAGCTATTCAAAGGGTTATAAACTATGGGAATCATTATCACCCTCAGAATAAAATTAACTAGAACATTGTGTCTCCTTTAGGTCACAATTACAACGGTAATGAAAAAAAAGTTAATAATATAATCAACGGTTGATAAAGCAGAATTCATTCAATTTCTTACAATTAATATTGTATTATAAGTCTTTTCCGTTTTAGTATGTTTCATACTGTGTAAAACATTTTAATGCACATGAATACAGAATAATGAATTATTCAGAATTTTCAATGCATTCGTAATAAACCTCCTTTTTTTAACTCACTGGATATTGGACAATTGGTTTCTTTTTTGTTTTTGTTGTTAAAGATTCTCAAGATGGTAATTTTTATCGTATTTGTTATTTTGGGTTTGTGAATTTAATAGAACCGCTTTGACGAATGTGTATGTACAGTACAGTAAATTGTTTGTATTATTATTTTTTTTTTAAATTAATAATTTTCGCCTGAATGATGTTAATTATTATTTAATTGAATTTTAGAAAGTATTTGTGTTTTGATAATATTTAAAATAAGGATGATGTGAAAATGAGTTTCGAAAAGTAATAGTCCAATTAAAAAACTGTACTATATGACTAAATTTTCTGTACTCTGACGAATTAAAAACAGTTTTTTTTAAAAAAAAACAAAGAAACAATTACGCCACATATTTCAGGATATTATTACAATAATGTGTGTAGCACAAGCAGCAAATGTTACTTACCCACGTTGGTTTTTTTTTTCTACTTTGCCAAAGGGAATAAGAAATATTCTGCTAAGTATTTTTGTTCACTGTCATATTGAATTGTCTTGTCTTGTGGTGAAACAGTGTCTAATATTTTTGAAACATAGGTTATGAGCAATTATATTATATTATGTTTGGTTAAGTTAAGTATACATATATATTTCTCTTTAGATTGAAGGAAATCAGTTTCGGTCTTTAAATAAACACTACCTATTGGTCATCGATACACCATCAAAAGGGGAAATTGAATCCTCAAGGAGGAGATAAATGTATGGAAATAATTCTAAAAAGGGAATGGGATTATTTCCGGCAAATAATTGAATAAAATGCATAATTTAAATGTATCGAATTTTTGTTTTTAGTTCTTTATTAAACTTACTTATTTTATTATCTTATGTACCAAAGGTTGGATTCTGCAATAAATAAATACAATTCATTAAAATAATATGAAAATTATTATCATGAAAAAATAAAAATCACACACAATAATTGTAAAAATTTCTCGTACTTTTTTAATTGACAATTTTGTACAATTAAACGGGGCGAAAGCTATTTTCAATTTATAATTTTTTTCTTCTCTTTTTTTTTTTTTTTTTGAATTATTAATCAACCATACATAAATTCATAATATGTACAGTATCTTGTTTTTTCTCTCTCTTTTAGTTGAATAACATAACCGTTGTAATATATATTTATACAAAGTATAATATCAATACGTTTTATTGATCGATTAGTTATTTAGCATCAATTGATGCAAACAAAAACTCCTCCCCCTTTTTTTATATATCCTATACAATTAATAATGTAACATTTCAACTATACTTTAGTTTTGACTTTTACGTTAACTTTTACATTTACATTTACTTTTTTTTTATTTCATCCCTTTCGACATTTCTCCCCGTCAATGTACAACTAGTTAAATTATAGATAGACAATACAGTGGACAATGTTTGCTGTTTTAACAGAATTGGAAAATTATGGGAATACAGAAATAGCTAGTTACAATTGTGTATAATATATAAACTTTGTTCATTATTGAAACAAAAAAAAAAAATACTACACACACAAGAAAAAGAAAAGTTTAATCTTATGGTTTGATAATTTTACATGAAGTGTTTATTTTATCTAAAGTTGCTATTAGGGGGGGGGGAGAAAAGTGAAAGTGTGATAAACTAGAAACATTAACACAATATTTCGTTTATCCAAAATTCATCTACACATGTAGTTTTATTTGTCATTAGATGTTTGGTACAAACACGACATTCAGCAAAAAAATATTATTATTCTTATTATTATTGTTATTTTGCAGTTACTTGTGGAAAATTTCAAATCAAGAGTGTGCATCGTTGGTTTTCCATACAATATACATCAATGAATATGATGATTACAAAACTATATATCATATATCCACATCAAGAAAATCTATATTTGTGTTTGAATATAAATTCTACCGAAGTCTAAACAAGAAAGAAAATCTTAGTTTATGGCAAACAAACTTTTTTTTTCTCAAGTTGATTTCTCTTACTAATCCACAATCCGACTAGAAACGAGGCAATTCCGTAAATTGTTTTAGATATTTGATATCATCACAAGCTTGTACAGTACATTATTGTGATATTTAATAAATAATGCAAAGAATTAAAAAAAAAACATCTTCATTTTTGTACGTGTGTGTATATGTTATTTATTTTCTTACAATTTGTGTCATAATAGTTACAGGTTCGAATTAGAGAATCATAATGAGAATAAATAAATCATACACCAAGTTTATGTAATATATATATATTAGAATGAGAAAGAAAAAAAAAGGGGGTTTGGAAGGAGAAGGGGGCCACAGGGGACTTGCGGCTAGGTGGAGTTGAAATCCCGCAATTTACAAGTAATAAGACAAAATTTCTTCTCTTGTTGTGAAAGATGACACAAAGATGGAAATTATAAAATAAAGTACATGCAAATATCCGAAACATACATTATGTATAATTTATTAATATTTAATGTAGTGGAAAGAAGTCCCCACTTTTAATAAATTTTTAACAAAAAAAAAAAAAAAATAAAATTCTTGTTGATTGAAATTGTAGATTGGTTACATGAATGATGAGTTTAGAATCTTACTCATCTTGACTTAAAATGAAACAAGATATTAAAACCATACTGTTTTTCCGATGATGCTCCTTTTTGGTTTCCTACATATCCGATGATAGGAGACTTCTTTTTTTTTTTTTTTCGTTTTCACTTTCCATACTTTTATAAAATTGCAAAAATGAAAAAAAGTAAAAAAATTATTTAAGCACAAGGTAAATCTTTACCTTAAAAAAACGGAGAAATAATTATAAACGATATTTTTTAAGGCAATATGTATGAATTTATTGCACCAAAAATAATATGTCTATGTAACCAGAATCAGAAAATGTTAGCGACGTGGCTTGAAATTTTACTTTATTTTATTTTATTTTATTTTAATTTATTTTATTTTAGTGAAGAAAATCTCAACATTCATGTACTGTACAATAATAAAACAAATTATTCTTGCAATTTGGAATACAGTATATACAGTGACGAATTTCTTTATTTGAAATGATGGTAATATTGTTGATTCTTTATTATATATCGATGTTACTTGATTGATGTCATACTACATCTTCAATTTGTTTTAATAAATTATACATAACCGTCAATCTTTGTTACCTTCTGATAGAATAATACAACCTCTAATTTAAGTTAGTTCAAGAAACATAAAAAGTAGAATAGGCTGTATATTTGTTTCGTTTAGGTTTGTGATCTGTATTGAATCAATTCTTTTTTGGGTTAAAATGATTTTATAATCACAAATAAAAATAAAAAAACAGAACAAAATACCCCGTAATTAATAAAAATACTTGAAATTGGTTGATAACACATAAACAAAGAAGGGTGAAAATTGTACATACATGAATGTATACTGTATTCTATGTATCAAGCACAATCTCAATTGCAATCGCGGCCTGCACCACCGCCATGCACCACCACAAAATTCAATTTGCCCTGTAGTGGTAAGGCGAGGAAATGGCTAAAATCTCAAGAAAAAATGAGAAATTAATGATTGTTAAAAAAAAAAAAAAATAATTTTTGAAAAAATTTTATCGTAATATTCCAATTCTTAGTCTCCACATAAAGAGAAATTATAATAATTAAAGATTATCTGACTTGACTATACAGTTCATACATGTAAAGTGTTTACAAATAACACAAGTCACACCACGAAAGTAATAAGCCAATATTATACATCTACAGTTTGAGGAATATTATGATACTATTTTAATAAACCATACATGGGACCCAAAAAAAAAAAAAAAGGATTATGAGTTTAATTTACCCATTCAACAGGATGTAAAAACTCTTGAAAAAATGAAAGAAGAATTAATTTGTTTTATTTATGTAAAACCTAAAATACATTCATCCACCAACAAAAAGAAAGGAAAATTTTTTGGTTTGAAATGAAATGAATGATTAAACTTTATAGTAATAAACAAACATTTCTCTCTTCTCTTATTTTTCAATTTTGTTGAAGAAAAAATAAAAAAAAAAAAAACTTTAAATAAAGTAACATTAGTATTCTTGGGGCAGAAAGGAGAAAGAGGAAGGGCGGTTAAATTTAAAGTAAGAAATGGAAATACAATTATAATACAATTACTACGGGTGCTTCAATAATATTTATATAGTATATATATACATGTATATATATTAGTCGATATATTTTCCATTCAATAAAAAAGAAAATTTTTTTTTTTTTTAAAAAATTTTTTGTTTTTTATATTTTTTTTTTTTTCTTTGTCTTTGTCTTTTCTGTTTAGTTTAACAATTTTCCAGTACATTAAATTATTATTTAATTAACATCTCTACCTTCCTTTTTGAATACTATAGAGATATCAATAATAATTTTGATTTGTCCCTCAAAATCTTTATCTATCCATTTATTCATTCATTCATTTATTCATTTATTCAACTATTCTTTTATATATTGAATCCCATACTCATACAGTTACACAAAAGAATTTTCGATTAGTCAATGATATTATAATCAAATTGAATTGTCCCATTTTTCATTTATCATCTCATTCCCATCAAATAATTACTCACCTATAATTATACATATTAAAACCATTCATTTTCCTACCTTGAAGTATTGTCATAAATCAATCTTTCCTAACAGATCATATATATACCTTTCCTACAGTTCTTTTTTTGCACCAAAAAAAAAAAAAAAAAAAAGAAAACCCTGGCCCTAATAGAGTAACACAACGCGGATATCCAGGAACACAATATTGATATTCGTACAAAATTAATTGATACTTCTATCTTCTTTTACAATAATTTGATTTTCATTGGACTCAAAGTGTTGTTTTTGGTTTGCTTTTGATTTCCCTTTACAATTCAAATTACGATCCAACATTTGTTCGATTAAAACTTTATTTAGAAATAATATTGATACACTGAAATACATTTACATTTATCAATTAAGTTAATATCATCATTGTTTAATATTTGAAATTATTGACCATATAAGAAAAAGAAAAGAAAAATTTTCAAACCCCAACATAAAGCCCGGAATTATATTATATCATTTGAATTCCGGTTCCGATTTACAAACAAGTTAGTTTACCGTAAACGCAAGGAAGTGAGAGAATAATAACAATAGTGCTGAAAAATAAAAAAAAAAAAAAAATAGAAAACAATCGAGGTAGAAGAAAAAAGAAAATTAAAAGAAGACCTTTCTGAGGGAGAAGGACAAAAAAAAAAAAACAATAAATCAAAAAAAAAATCACAACAAATCATCGTAAGTTGGTCTTTTTTCAATCAATTATACAAATTACTTCAAATAATATCAAAATTTAATTTTGATCCAAAATATCAGTGGTGTGTCTGTGTGGGAAAAGTAAAAGCAGAAACTAATAATTGAAGAAGATAACCCAGTATATATATATACTGAAACATACTCGCCTTTTTTTTTTGCTTGGGAAAGGACATACGAAAAAAAAAAAATCAGCCATATTTGTATTTGACAAAATTAATATCATTTACTTTCATTCATTCATTCATTCAAATAGTTTGTTTTTTAAAAGATTAAAAATTCAAAATTTCGAAGCTTGGTTTAATTAATTATTTGACTTGTCGTTTTGTTTGATTTTTTTTTTGTCTATTATTTGTTTCATAAATCTTATTCTTGGATTAAGAAATGAACTCAGAAAGCAATAAACTAGATCATGATAAATCTACCGAGAATTCGACCGAAAATACAGCAAAGAAGCCAACTTTACCTCCAATTGAACAATTAACAAATGGTCAAGTATTTGATCATAATAGAGTGGTTCCTCAAGAAGAAAGTCAATTGAATACATCTAATACAACTGGAAATCCACCGTTGAAAAATTCTTCATTAGATGGATCATTTTCTGATCAACTGCGACTGCGACTGCAATTGCCGCAACACCCTATCATGCATGTACAACCAATTCATTCTTCCCCACTGAATAAATTACATACTTCACATAACACTCGACTACTACCTATACAAGAACATCAACAACAACAACATCATCAACAACAACAATTGCAACAACCACAACAGGAACAGCAACATCAACAACAACATCATCAACAACAACATCAACAACAACAACAACTGCAACAACCACAACAGGAACAGCAACATTCTTTTCTACAACAAGATCTGGAATTTCATCATCTGAAATCACAACAACAAACTCATCATCCATCTAGTCCCACTATCACTTCATCACCTTCATCTTCAGCATCTGGTAAACCAAAATTAGTGAAAAAATATTTTTGTAAAATATGTTCTCAAGGATTTACAAGGAAACATAATATGGTCAGTCATGAATTGATTCATTCTTCATTAAAGCCCCATGTCTGTAAAGTTTGTAATTCACGATTTAGAAGAATTCATGATTTGAAAAGACATGAGAAATTACATACAGGAGAAAAACCATATGTATGCTCAAAATGTTCAAGACGATTTGCTAGACCTGATGCATTAACAAGACATCAAAATTCTACAAATGCTTGTACTGGATTAAGTGGTCCTTCATTGAGATCTGGTATTGATAGTGGCGGTGATAATAGTAGTGGTAGTACCAGTAATCCAAACCCTGGTGAATCAAGTGAGACTGCTTTAGTACCTAGAGAAGGATATTCTACACAAAATATTAGTGGATTTACAACTGATTCTTCAAGTGATTCTCAGAATAAACGATACGGAAGTGATAATCAAAATCCTCGACCTCCATTACCAACTCATTCTATTTCCTTACCACCTCAACTGCATATTCAATCATCTTATAATGATCCTCATAATCACTCAAGAGTACCCTTAAAACATTCCCATTCAACTCCTGCATCAGGGCCACCTCTACCTCCACCACCACCACCAAACCCAACCGGGCCCTTACCTCAAAAACAATCACATCCACCTCATCAACTGCCACTGATACCCCATTTTGCCCAACATGATCAAATAAGCCCAAGAAGTAGTTCCCCAGGTATGCGAGTACCACCTCCTGCTCCACCAGTGCTGGTTTCCCAACAAGATCATCTTCATCATCAAGTTCCCCAACCATCAGTTCATTTTCAATCACACCCTTTACAGCCTCACCATCAGCATCATATATCACATCATCAAGAATTGATAGGTGGTGGCCCAATATCAGGGTCTCAACCTCTCCCACCCGGGTCTCGGTCTGCTCCACCGCCTCCGCCCCCGCCCCCGCCACTGTATATACAAGGTCAGTCACATTTGCCGCAATATTTCTATATCCCTTATCCTCAGCATTCGCATCAACCTCCACCAGCAACAGCAATCCCTAATTTTCATCCTCAACCTCGAAATCTGGTTTCTGCTCCTCCACAACATCTGGGATATGGCAATCATCCCGTACCTGTTTTATCCACTACCACTCTACAACATTCACAAAGTGCTCCTCCTCCTCCTCCCGGACCACATCGGATTCCCTCGATAAGTGCAGGTTCACCATTACAATCGTTAGAACCACCACAAAGAGGTGTAACAGCAACAGTTCCATTAGGAGATGGTTCTCATAACAGAGCTTATGGAGTACAACCTGGAACTAGTGATCAACAGCCCTATTTAGGTCATAATCAAGGTTCTCAACAATCATTACGTTCCCCTCAAGCACAATATCATGGTGGAAGTCCACCTCAACATGTCTTACCACCTGTACTGAACCAAAGTCATGGAGAAAAGAGTACTACAGGAGAAAGTCCAAATAGACAAGTAATTAATGGATATTTTGATCAACCTACAAGTGGGAATTATCCTCCTCCTCCTCCACCACCACCACCACCTCAAACAGGTATACAGTATCCTAGAGTAGATGGAAATGTTGTAGGCTACCCAGGAACAGTGGGACCAAGTCATGGTCAACATCATCAACAACAACAACAACAACAAATTCCCGGACAGGTTCTATTACAAGAATCTGGACAGTATATTCCATATTCAAAATATCAAGAATTGTACAAATATACTCAATCATTACAGGATAGTTTAGCTGATTTAAATAATCGAATTAATAATTTAGAGAAAAAAGATGAAGAAAAAGATAAGTCTTAAGACTGAATAGGTCATATAAATTTCAAAAAAAGGGAATTATTGAGATCAAAGTTATAGAGCAGTTACATATATATCAAATAAGATAGCAATCAATAAAACTGGGATTCAAAAGACAAAATAAATATACAATTGATTTATTTAATTCATTACTTTTATAATCCAACTTTCGGAGATGAGTGAATTTTAATCGCATTGTAATAAATCAAGTAATCCATTGTTAGTATATTATTAATCATAGATATATTCAAGATACAAATATTTCACATGTACTCTTACACTAAATTTTTGATATTGTGTTATGTTCCTTGATATGTTTTTGTATTTTATGCTGCTACAAATTTTATGGCATTTTTTTTTTTTTTCGCATCCAAATTTCGAAAAATTTTTTTTTTTAAGAACAATAAAATTACACAAATTACGAAGTAATGGTTTGTATACATCCCTCAATGATGCTGAAATTGTATTCCCTGATTTTTAATTTTGTTTTATTTATTCATATATATATAACTATGATAATCACAGTTAGTGCATGAGTCTTTTTTTCCCCATGTATATAAAGATGAATTAAAATTAAATACTTTTCTTAAACCAACAAATTGAAACAATGGAATTAAACATTTTAACATTTTTTTTTTTTGTTCATAGAATTGAATTAAATTAAATTGTAGTATGTTAATTGTTTAAATCATGAATTATAAACTGTACTTTCGTTTGTTTCTTTATTATCAACTACAGTACCGCTAGAAGATTAAGGGTAAAACAAAATATGATTGTCATGGGGGGGAGTGATATTCATGTATACTAGGTTTAATTCCAATTAATGATTAAACCTATATCATTTATTATGCCATCTAATCCATGGTTACTTGACTAATTCCATATTATTTTGAAATTTAGTAAGGAATTGGACCTTCATGTTAGGTTACTTAACCTGTCATATTTCTTAAAAGTCTATGTAGTTTTTTTGTATTGGGAGAAAAATATGACTTTTTGTTTAGCAGCTTTTACCGAGATAATAAGGCTTCTTTACCTTTATGGAATGTCACATGATCTTTTAGATATATATCTCAAATGACACTGATTATTATGACTTTTAAGAGAATGGACTAAATAGCGAAACTGAAGAAATTTCTTATAATAATTACGTAGTCAATATCTTCAACATTGGATTTTATGAATTTAAGAATAGACTTTATTATAAGTATCTCTTATAATCTGATGATATATGAATTAATTATTTGACGTTATCTTTCTTTATTTATAAGATATAATCATGACTAAGATCAATTTCTTTAATCAACACCTTCATCTTGAGTTCTTTTATATTCTAGTTATGTATTCAAAAAGATTTTGCGTGTTCCTTTTTTCAATTTTGAAAAACACAAGCAGATATTCAGTTTTGATAGGGCTGATAGGAAAGTAACTTCCAAAAAGAAAAACATCTATGAAATCCCCGGATTTCAATTCAATGTGAATTATATTCCATATCTGTTGGTTTTACAATTTTTTAAATAACTAAAGATTTGGGATCAAAAATAGATCATTTATTTAGTGGGTAATGAAAAATCCCAGAAACCTACCATTTGTAGTAATTAATTGTACTTGGAACATATTGATAAAACCGATTATATATAGTCAACCAGAGCAATCATTAATCAATATTCCGTGAATCTTTAACACCGTACTTGACAACCAATTAATCACATCCAAACATACATACAATAGAGACATTTTCGAAAAAAGATTCCACCCTAATGTGCACATATTTACAAAAAACGTGATTCCCTTATAAATTTTTTCCCCTTTACACACTACTTTGTGATACATGGGTATAATCATTTTGTAACTTCCTTTGATACAATTTTTCCTCATTTCACACAATATCCCCCCTTATCATTGCATTTAATCATACTAAAAAAAAAGCGCATAAGTAATAAAAAAAAAAAAAAAAAAGATTAACCATTATTAACTTTAGCATATTTTTAATATATATAAAAAAACATCTTAATTTATATTACAATTAGTGTTATTGATAAAGAAACATATTACTAATCAACCATCCTTGTTTTATATACAGATTTATTTATTTGAATAAGAAGAGAAAAAATATGCTGAGCTTAAAGACCGAATCCTTATCAAATCCATTAAAAGTAGCCCCTGAGAAGAAGGAGGATCAAATTGATCACGCAAAAATTGCCACCATTAAAGATGATGATAGTACCCCCAAAATTTCTGATTCAATAGTTGATATTCCACCTCCATTAACTGCAAAGAATACTTCTTCTACTGTGGTTCCAGTTGATGAAGATTGGTCAATCATTTCTTCATCTTCAGATATAGATGATGAAAGATCAACGACAAGTTCATTTGAATATCAAAGAATGACTCCTGGTCCAAGTAGTGGTTTAATGATTGGTTCAAGTGGTAATGATAAAGAATCTTTAAAAGTTCCTCATCAAAGAATTAATTCCGCTACTGGTTCTTTAGGATCAAGAGTTATTGGTGATGAACAAGAATCATGGAATGAACTTGAAAATTCACAAAATACTATTTCAACTCCTACTGATTCTGTGAATAGTGAAGATGAAGATAATTTGATTGATGTTGATTCTAAAATTAAATTTTTTGAAAATTTAAATGATTCTATTAAATCCAAATCTAATCAATTTTATCATGATTTTGCAAAAATTCATTTGGATAATTATATTAATGAACAACAACAACAACAACAACAGCAAACTGGATGTCAAAGTTCTGGTAGTGATGCTTCTACTTTGTCTTCCTCTTCTTCATCAAGGTCTTATACTGATGGTGATAATGATTTGGATGATACCATTGAATTGTTAAATGATGGTAGTAGAGTTATTATCGGTTCTCCAGGGGAATTGACTAATCGGTTACTTCAAGATAATGCTAATCCAAATGCAAATCCAAAACCTGAACAAAAGCAAAAACAAAAACAAAAACACAAGAAATTAAAGATTAAGAAGAATAAAAAATTGTTAATTCGTGCTGTTGAACAGATACAAATTTTCATGGAAGCACATTCTGATTATCTTTATTACTATATGTTCATTGTTCTAATCATTGGAATCATTCCTGCATATTTTGTTACTAACTACGCTTTCTGTCCAAAACCTGTTAAACCAGTTAGTTCTATGGATAAATTGGGCGAAGTATGGAACAGTTTATTGTATGAAGATGTTTCTTCTCCTAGTATATTTGGTAAGAAGCAAAGAGTTAACAAATTAGTTAAATTTGGAAATCTGGTAAAAAATAGTATCAATGGAGAAGTTATTCCTCAAATTGATTTGTTTACCCATAAAATTAATTCATATACCAGAAAAACTGTGTTACCACAATGTGCCATGTTTTGGACCAAGACTCAAGAACTTGGTAATTCAAGTCTGAAAATTTTGGGTAAATGGTGGTTAGAGTATAGTACTTTGGGAATGAATAAATTTGATGAGCTTAGTAAAGTTGGCTATATAAAAGCAATGAAATATCGAGCTGTGGGTATGAAGAATTTTGGAATATTTTGCAATACTACTACCGTATATTCAAGGATTTGGGGTAAAAACATAATAGCTGGTTCTAATGATGTTTACCGTGGTTTTAAGGTGCTTTTCAAACAAGAAAAAGAACATGCTAAGATTTTATCTAAAGGTTTTTTTAAGAGTATGAAAGTTTTTAATGAGTATCAAAAGGAAAAAGTTGAAAAAGGTTGGGGAGAGTTACTCAGTTTTTGGAATTCTGAAGCACCAAAATTTAAAGCCACTTTAGACCATAATTCAGTGGTAATCTATAAAAATGGAAAGAAAGTGTTCAATTCCTTGATTGAAAGATTGACTACCTAATGTTATAGTTCACTTCCTTTCTTGATATGTTCTTCTGTTTTTATCAATTCTTAGATGTTAAATAATACCCTTCCATGTCCTTACTATTTTTTTTAAAAAAAGAAATTTGAATGGTGTGTTTGTACTGGTTTAAGCTTTCTTTCTTTCTTTTTTTTTTTTGTTCTTGATTATTATTATTGTAATTTCAATCAGTTGTTATATTTTGGAATTTAGGAAATTTATCTTTTTTTGTTTATTTGTATACGCCTCTCTAGTATAATTATTCGATATTTATTAATTGCTCTTTTTCTTTCTATGTGTATGTATTTTTTTTTTTTGCAGTCGGTGTTCATTACCTATTAAGGTAGTGTACATTTGCTAATAAAATCTTTTATTCCATATTCCATTTCCAGTTGGAATCATTCATGAACAGAAATCCAACACCCAACTTGTCGCACAGGGAGAACGAAAAATTCGATTTTTTTTTTTTTTTTATTTTTTTTTTTCAGCATCAACAAATTCTGACAGCCAAAAAAAAAAAAAAATTCAAGGTTCTGACAACCAATCTTATTTCATTTCATTTCATCACAACTCCTTTATTCATTAACATATTTTAAAACTTGTTTTATTCTGTTTTTTATTTTAATTCACAAAATAACTTTGTATTATTAGAATTCTAGAAATCAAAAAGCACCTTTTAATATTAATATATCCTTTAATTATATATATATATTTTTTTTTGAGTATTTGATACTATTTATTGAAACCAAAAGGGAAAAGTCAAGATTATAATTTACAATGGGTATTCCAAAATTTTTTAGATTCATTTCAGAGAGATGGCCATTAATTTCTCAATTGATAGATGAGAATCAAATTCCAGAATTTGATAATTTATACCTTGATATGAATTCAATTTTACATGCATGCACTCATTCAAATGATGATACATTAACTAGACTTACGGATGATCAAATGTATAGTGCTATTTTTAACTATATTGATCATTTATTTCAAATCATTAAACCAAAACAGACATTTTATATGGCTATTGATGGGGTTGCCCCACGAGCAAAAATGAATCAACAAAGAGCTCGTAGATTTAGAACTGCGTATGAAGCAGAAGAAAATTTGAAAAAAGCAATTCAAAACGGTGAAGTTATACCTAAAGATGATCCATTTGATTCGAATTCGATTACTCCAGGTACAGAATTTATGAGTAAATTAACCACAAATTTAAAATATTTTATTCATAAAAAAATTACTGAAGATTCAAATTGGGCAAATATTGATATTATTTTAAGTGGTCATGAGGTTCCTGGTGAAGGGAACATAAAATTATGGAATATATTAGATCCGTGAGATCACAACCAGAATATAATCCTAATTTGAGACATTGTATTTATGGGTTAGATGCAGATTTAATTATGTTGAGTTTAGTTACCCATGATCCTCATTTTGCTTTATTGAGAGAAGAAGTTACTTTTGGTCCATCCAAGAAAAGTCTTGGAAATAAAGATTTGAACGATCAAAAGTTTTTCCTTTTGCATATATCTTTGTTAAGAGAATATTTGAGTTTAGAATTCCAAGATCTTGAAAATCAATTGAAATTTGAATATGATTTTGAAAGAATATTGGATGATTTTATTTTGATTATGTATGTTATTGGTAATGATTTCTTACCTAACTTACCTGACTTGTTTATAAATAAAGGTGCATTTCCTTTATTAATTGCTGTTATTAAGCAGACTTTATTGGATAGTGATGGTTACATTAATGAAAGTGGTAAAATCAACTTGAAAAGATTGAACATTTACTTTAAAAAGTTGTCGATCTTTGAATTCGAAAATTTTGAAAGGAAGGAGGTTGATGTTGAATGGTTCAATAAAAATTAAGTGATGTTTCTATTTCTGGTGAAAAAAGCGTCAACAATTGGGTAAATTGATCATTTTGAAAGACCAAAAGAAATTGGTTGGTTTTATTAAACCTTGGCTCATGGAATGGGCTTCACAACCAATTGAAGAATTGTTGACCTTGGAAACTGAAGGAAAATTACCAACTTTGAAATTGAACAAGGAAGATGTTGAAAATAATTTGGATTTTATCAAGGAATTTGCCTTACAAGCAGGCTTCTTGATTATTCATTCTAAATCTAATGACACTTATGAAGCTAAAATTGATGTTGATGGTATAATACCAACTGAATCTCAAGAAGAACGTGATGATAGAATCAATGAATTGAGAAAGACTATCAAGGAGTATCAATCTGCTGAGTTGATTGAAAATGAGGAAGTATTGAATGAAACCAAAAATGTTTATTCACATAAATTCGAAGATTGGAAGGACAATTACTACAAGAGTAAATTACATTTTTCAATTAAGGATGATAAAGAAGAAATATTGAAGTTAACCACTCATTATGTCGAAGGGTTACAATGGGTGTTGTATTATTATTACCGTGGTGTTCCATCTTGGAATTGGTTTTATAAGTACCATTATGCCCCAAGAATTTCGGATATTTCTCTTGGATTGGACTATTTAATTGAGAATAACATTGAATTGACATTTGAAAAATCTCATCCTTTCAAACCATTTGAACAATTGATGGCTGTTTTACCAGCTAGGTCAAGAAAGTTAATGCCATTAGTTTATCGTCCATTAATGACTGAAGAAAAATCCCCAATTATTAATTTCTACCCACATGAAGTTGATATTGATATGAATGGGAAAACTGCAAGTTGGGAAGCTGTGGTTTTGTTGGATTTCGTTGATGAAAAGAAATTAATTGAAGTTTTAAAACCAATTGAAGAAAAATTAACACCTGAAGAAACAGCTAGAAACTCTTATGGTTATCCTATTAAATTTATTCATAACCCACAAATTGATAATGTGTATGTAACTTCTTTACCAGGATTTTTCCCTGATCTTGAACACGACAAGTGTTATGAAGAAGAGTTTGTGTTACCAGAAATTGAAAATTTAAGAATTGGTTTTATTGAAGGAGCCAAGACTGGGTTGGATTTATTGGCTGGTTTCCCAACGTTGGCTTCCGTTCCATTTACCTCAGAATTGACTCTTAATGATGTCAAGATTTTTAATTTCCCATCCAGATCTGAATCGTTGGTGTTGAACATTGAAAATGTTTGGGCGGATTTGACTGTTGCTCAATTTGCACAACAATTTGTCAACAAATTGGTTTATTCTAAATGGCCATTTTTAAGAGAATGTAGAGTTGTTAGAGTTATGGATAACGAAACTAAATATGAAGCTTACAGAACTGAAACTGGGTTGAAGAAAGTTGTTGGTACAGAAGTGTCTGCTGATGAAAGAAAACAATTTAGATCGGATGTTTCTTCAACCAGAGTTACTTATGATAAACAAAAAGGTGTCAAATTGGGTGCAGTTGAAGTTTTGGTTTATGTTAAACCAGTTAGTGGGTTAATTAGAAATCAAAGGGGTGCCTACGTTAAAACCTATGCCAAGGAAGAAGAAGTTTATCCACTTCAATTGATTGTTAAAGAAGTTATCAATAAAGATGAAAGATATGCATCAAGACCAGCCTTGCCAATTGATCAGGAATTCCCACTTGATTCTCAAGTTGTATTTTTAGGTGATATGGCATATGGCTCACCAGCAAAAGTTGTTGGTTTTAGTGATGATAAGAAGAAATTGAATATCAAAATTTTCAAGATTCAATCAACTGCAGAACCAAATATTGGTAAAAAGAGATTAACTATTGAAAACAAAGAAATTACATATTACCCATCATTTGAAGTTAGTAAAACTTTAAGAATGAGTTCATATTTGTTGTCCAGAATTACTAGCCAATTTATGATTAGAGATCGTAAACAGCTTGTCAATGTTGGTTTGGAATTGAAATTTGAAAGTAAAAGACAAAAAGTCTTGGGCTATACTAAAAAACTGGCCAATGGTAAATTTTGGGAATTTTCACCACTTGCTATCAATTTGATCAACAAGTACAAGACCAAATTTCCAAAATTATTCAGAAACTTGGAGAATGTTGGTCAAGGTATCCCAGATGTTTCAGAAATTCTGAGCAGTTCAGAAATCAAGGAAGTTAAATCTTGGTTAAAAGAAGTTAAGAGTGAATTGATTCCAGTTTCATTGGAAAGTGAATCTTTTACAAAATTCAGTTATCAAGCTATTGAACAATACATGGATAACTATATCTTAAATCAAGTTCCAACCCTTAATAAGGATATTCGTGGTGTTCCAAGAGAAGCTATTTTGAATTCCAGTGAATCATATCAATTGTTGAGTGATCAAAGATTTGAGTTGGGTGATAGAGTTATTTATGTTCAAGATTTTGGTAAGGTCCCAATTTTATCCAAAGGTACCGTTGCATCTATTTTAACTGTTGGAAGCAAAACATCCTTGGGTGTTATTTTTGATGAACCTTTATTGGGTGGTAACAATATGGGTGGTAAGTTGAATAGTAGTCGTGGTTTGATTATCGACTCTTCATTGGTTTTGAATCTTTCCAATAAACAATTTGTTTACCATTCTCATGCTTCAAAGAATAGAAAGAAGTTGACTGAGGAAGAAAAGATTGCTAGAATCAAAGCTTTTGAAGCCAAGAAAGCTGCAGCTTCTCAACAAAAGAGACAATCCCCACAACCACCAAAACAAGGTAAACAACAAGTTCAACAAAAGAAACAAGAATCTAAACCAGATGAACCACATAAACATCAAAAGGGTTCTAATGAATTGTTGTCATTGTTGAGAAAGAAGCTGAATGATAACAAAAAGACTGAGGATGAAGCGGAAGATAAAAATAAAGATGAAGATGATGATGAAAGAGTTGATCCAAATGCTATTAAGCAAATCTATGGACGTATTTATTCCAATGTTATGAATCAAGGTAACGGTGTTGTACCACTTGGAGTTCCAATTCCACCTCAGAATATGCCACAACAAGGTGTTCCAATTCCTTATGGTATTCCTGGCCAGCCACCTTTCCCACCACATCCTGGATTTGTGCCTGTGGTTCCTGGTAATCCATTACCTCCAAACTTTTATGGTCAACCATACCCACCACAACAGCCATACCAACAAGTGCCTCCACAAGATGTTCAACCAACTCAACAACAGTCAAACCAAGCGTCTGGTAATGATGGTGAAGAATCTGAAACCAATGCTTCTGAAAAGAAACTGAATGGTCGTGGTGGTCACAGAGGTGGTCAAAGAGGGGGATTTAGAGGTAGAGGTAACTCAAGAGGCAACAGAGGTGGTCAAAGAGGTGGACACAGAGGTGGTAAATCACAACAATCTTCTGCCATTGACAAGAACCAAAAACAAGATTCATAGCTTTTGTAATTACATTCGTTTGTATAGGATTATATACTCTAGTAATAAAGTTTTCACTTTTATATTCTTCTTTGAAAATCTATGTACAAGAAGGTGCTATATTTTCCTTTGTCTCTTTTCACTTGGATGGTGGTATCGATGTTGGTGTTGCCGGTGTTTTTAGTGATGGGGAATCTTTGTCTTTGTCATTATTATGCGATTTACCAATATCAACATGTTTTTCACCAGGTAAATTAACCAATCCCAAACTTTCCCAATCTGATTGTTCCATTAATTGATTATCCATTCTACATTTCAAATATTGTTTAGCTAATATTCTGCAATTTGGAGCATTTTTATTCTCTGTAAATTTCATACATTTTAAATAATTTTCCATAAATACTTTACATTCACCATCATGATCTAATGGAAATGATCCTCTTTCTGGTGGAGTTGGTGTCCATGTACGAAAATTACCTCCTATATTATAAATAATGTTAGTTATATATATATTCTTCTTGTTGTTGTATGATGGGAAATAGTTGCATATGGTATAACATACCTGGTGCTCCTGATGCCATTGTTTAGTAGTTTGTCGTTGTTATAACGGACTTTGATAAAAAAAATGAAATGATTTTTCTGTCTCACTTAATTTTTTTATTCATTTCATTTCAGTTTAAGTTCGCACTGTCTGGTTTTTTTCAGTATTATTTTGATATCTATACATACACAATACAAAGAAAATAGAGTATAAACAACAAGTCCTTCATTACATTCAATATTAGAATCTATCCGGTTTACTTGAATGATCTGGATAAAAGAAAAATACACTTGTATACAATGCACGGTAAACAATTAAGTATTGCGAAAATGACAAGTGGTGCTAGGTTGGCCTATTACCATGTTTTCCATACAAATACAAACTAACTCTCCACCTCTAATGCGCTTGCTTGATTGTTCTATCACTGTAATCTCTTACTGATGATTATTAAAGTAAACCATGAATTCTTTACATTATTTTGCTTGGTTACTTTTTATGGATACTTGTTCACAGAAAGTAATGGGGCTCAAATTTCCTGCATGTAAAGCAATATAAAGTTTTGGATTCTAAAAGCCGATTATATCGTTAAAATCTAACCGTTTATTAGGCAACAATGGCATATGCACATACTGATTTGATATTAGACATAGATTTTTCTTTTATGGCATAAGAGGAGGAGAAGTTTCTCTCTGGAGTTAAGCGTGACAATATTATTTGAGTTGCCTGTGCGAGCACTTCCTTACCTCATCTGTGCCATTTTTTTTGTTTTTCTTTTGGGTGGGCCGCTTGGTAGTCGCTTCTGGTAGTAATTGTAAGGCGTTTGAAATGAAAAAAAAAAAAAAAGGTGGGGAAAAACTTTCTTCAATTCCTAGTTTTACCGATGGGTCAACGCAACAAATTTGTCCTAATGACATTCACAGTTTTTATATACTCCTCATTTGATAGTGTGAATTATACTTTGTCTATTATTCAGTTAAATTATGAAATTGATCAGTTTTGAAATACATAACTTGAAATGTGACATGTAATGTAAAAACAAAAAACTTCATGAAATGTAATTTAAATTTCAATGTGACAGTACTTTAGACAGATGAGTCACATGAAAAGTAACACACGAGATTTGAAGGAAAAGAATTTGGTGCAATTTTTCTTTTTTTTTTTCGTTTGATTTACAATTGCATGGCGGAGGGGAGGGGGGAAGACGGAAAAATCTTCTTGTCTTTGCGTTTCGGGTATTTTTCTATTCATTTTAAAGATGGAAATGTCGTTTGGAAACAGCGCATCTCAATGTATCGGATCAAAGGAGAAATATAATCAACTATAGAAAGTGTATCTGATGGTACCGAAACTCGATCATTATAAGGAGGATGTGTGAAAACGGGTCACATCTGTAAAGAAATACCCAGCACAAGAAATGTTCTAGAGGTAAAGAACAAACCAAGAACTAGTTGTTAAAAAAAAACTGGTGAACATGTGACAAGGAATTTTTTTTGTTATATATTCGTTATCTTCTTGAACTTTTATTTTTTTTTTTTTACAGCCAACACATATCTTTTATTTTTCTTTATGATGTTGACAACCGCCATCACAACATAGAGAATCATCCATTGATCATATATAACGTGATCTAATTTCACCAGAGTAACTTCTACAAAGTCAACTCTCACCTGTTTTCAACGTAGCATACTAACCTGTATACCACACTTTCACTTTGCAACCACTCAAATATAAAAACAGCCACCACAAGTCCAAGCAGAACAATCAACCCACACTAACTCATTTAATCAATCTAGAATCAAATTGAATAGCTTGTCACCTTTAGTATTATTTGATTAATATATCAGCATTAGTTTAAAGTAAACCAACATCATCATCACCATCACCATCATAATCATAATCATTTAATTCTTACATCAGTTTCTGCGACATTGGTCCGACATTTTGCATGAGAAAAGGAATATTTTTCTACTTTACATTTTTGAGTTTTCCCCGTTAGCGCTTAAATTTCTTTTACCTTGTGAAATTTTTATACCTTGAAGTATAATATTAGTCTAAAAAAAAAAATAAAAAGAAAAACTTCAGAGATTAGTTTAATACTTGCATCCAATAAAATTTAGTTTTGGCTCTTTGATATATAACGCCGAAGTTTGTTAACCCAAATCCCAGAAGAAAAAAAAAAAAAAAATTCAATCTTGAGAAAAAATTTTTCCTTTAATTGCAACGGAACACCACACACGTTAAAAAGAAAAAAAAAAAATAAAAACTTTCACAAACAAATAAATTCATCAACAATTTCCCAAATTCAGACCAACATCATTTTTTTTTTTTTTGATTATTCTGTTTTCTCCTTTTTTTACTGAAATTCCCCAGATTTTTATTCAATCTTGTTCTTCTTTTTGTTTGTTGAAAGTAGAGGAGTAACTTTTTCCCCATTCATTTATTAGATCCTTTCACCCATTGTTCAACCGTCTCACATTGAAACCCCTGATAGCGAGCAGGAAAAAAAAAGTGAAAATATACCATTCTACCGAGGAAAAACAGCACAAATACAGAGGTCTGACAAAAGTGTCCGGATGAGAAAAAAAAAGTAAACAAAGATTTTGTCAAAATTATGCGATCAGCACCTTGAAGAGAAAAAATCAATTTTCAAAATGTAAACAACAGTAGTGCATTATACAAACGGTAAATCTTTATAGTATTAATTTAATATCGTGTCTAAACCAAAAATTACAATAGAAAAAATTACAAATTGTAGGAAAATTGGTAAATTAAGATTGTTTATTCATTAACTGTAGACCAATTGAAGTCTCTAAATTTTACACCAATGTTTGTAGATATTGCTCAATATTACATGCTGGCATTGAAAGAGAAAGATAAAACAACATTTGATTATTTTGAAAGGGAATTTCTAAACTATATCTACAACTATATATGTCATATAATTTTCGGAAAGTAGCTAACTTGAATCCGAAAATAATGTTTGCCGATATAAAAATCTGGTTTGTTTACATTTTGAAAATTGATTTTTTCTCCTGAGTGAGGGAATTAAACATTTCTGCCAAAACCTTTGTTTACTTTTTTTCTCTCATCCGGACACTTTTGTCAGACCTCTGTAAAACCTTGAATCACAAAAATTTTTCAACTGAGTCAACCAAAATTCACAAATCAGTTAATTTTACTTTGATTAATTAATTTCTCCATATTACCTCGAGGATCTTCTTTTTTTTTTTTAATCATAAGCTCATTATTTTAAAAAAAAGAATTCTTTCATTTTTTTTTTGTTTGTTTCCATAAAGTTTATACACTGTTCTTCTTGTATTGATTCCATTATAGACTTGATAAATATTCATTACCATGAGTGCCGAGTTAAAAGCAAAAGAAATTTTTAACCAGTTTGCGACTGTTGGTACTAATGATGAGAAAATCATCACCTTACCTGATTTTGTTGATGTTTTATCTCCATTCAAGTCAGATATTCCTAAATCTGCCTTTTCCCTTTTATATTTGATTGCCGATACCGAGAAAAAGGGCTTTGTTACTGAAGAAAATTGGTTACAATTCATTAAAACTTTGACGTCTCCAGATGGTGAATATAAATTGTTATATGAGTTCCTTTCTGGTAAAAAAGACATTGATGGAAAGATCACCTATGCTCAGTGTGTTGATGTCTTGAACAACATCAACTCATCAATAGATCCAAGCTACCAACAAAAACTTATAAAGTTGAATTGGATCTACTTTCCAAAATTTTTCGAACCAAATGGATCTATTGAATTTAATGATTTTGTTACTTTGATTAGCTTTTTGCCAGTTACTAAATTGATTGGTAACTTTGAAGTTGTCTCTGGTAAGAAGAAAACTATTGACGGTGATGAATTAATTGGATTGTTAACTACTAATTTGAATCATAAAATTTCTGATAAATTAAAGGCCAATTTGAGCAACATTACTGGATTTTTTGGTAAGAAAACAGACTTTACTTTATCCAACGTTTTGTTCATCTATGATGCTTTAAGTAAGGTTGATATTGTCAACGAAGTCATTGTTAATACTCCACCAACTACCAAAGATAAGGATGATATCATTATTAACAAGACTGATTTGTATAATCATTTGAATGATCCATTGTTGAAATCTGCTAACTTTAAACCAGTTTCAAGATTGGAACTTGACTTATTATTCTATTTGATTAACAAGGAAACTGATGATGAAATTCCACGTAAAGAATTGATTTCATTTATCAATCCAACCTATAACAATAATTTATGCACATTGAAGCCAATTTTTGAACATCCTCAAAGTCGTCATTCAACCAACGAACCAAGTGATAATTTCTCCTTGTGGCCACTTTATGATTCATTATACTCATTCTTCTTGGGATCTATTGCCGGGTGTATTGGTGCAACTGCTGTTTATCCAATTGATTTGGTGAAAACTAGAATGCAAGCACAAAAGCATAAAGCATTGTATGACAACTCCATTGATTGTTTTAAGAAAATTTTGCAACATGAAGGTTTTAAAGGTTTATATTCTGGTTTGGGTGCTCAATTAGTTGGGGTTGCACCAGAAAAGGCAATTAAATTGACAGTTAATGATTTAGTTCGTGGTATTGGTAGTAACGAAGATGGTTCTATTAGTATGAAGTGGGAAATTTTGGCTGGTCTGTCTGCTGGTGCTTGTCAAGTTATCTTTACCAATCCTTTGGAAATTGTTAAGATTAGATTGCAAATGCAAGGTAACACCAAGACCTTAAGTAAACCAGGTGAAATTCCACATAAACATTTGAATGCCAGTCAAATTATTAGAGAATTGGGTTTGAGAGGTTTGTATAAAGGGGCTAGTGCTTGTTTATTAAGAGATGTTCCATTCTCAGCTATTTATTTCCCAACTTATGCCAACTTGAAGAAGTACATGTTTGGATTTGATCCAAATGATTCAACTAAGAGTAGTAAGCTTTCTACATGGCAATTGTTAGTTGCTGGTGCTTTGGCTGGTGCACCTGCAGCATTCTTCACCACACCTGCAGATGTCATTAAAACTAGATTGCAAGTTGCTGGTAAAAAGACTGATATTAAATACAGAGGTATCTTCGATTGTGGTGCATCTATTTTGAAAGGTGAAGGTTTTAGTGCATTCTTTAAAGGTTCCTTGGCAAGAGTTTTTAGATCATCTCCACAATTTGGTTTTACCTTGGCAAGTTATGAATTATTACAAAGTTTGTTCCCATTACATCCACCATTAACCAGAGAATCTAATTTCAAGGCTATTAGTGGATACCCTGGTGTATACAACTTGACCAATGATCAAGTTTACAATTCCCAAGAAACCAATGATCGTTTGTTTTTCATGCACAAGTCTGAAATGATTAGCAATGTTGGTGATGGTATTTCTACTCCACTTAATGATGCATTGGTCAAATTACCTGCTCAATATATTTACAAATCCCAAGATGCTATTAACTTATTGTTGGACATTGATTATAAATTCGGTAACTTCAACTATAACTCTTATGTTAACTATATCCAAAAGAAGAAGTAAATCCATCCTTAATGAGAATGAAATTTCACAAATTGAAGAAATTGAAAGATAAACTAAAAAAAAAAAAAAGTATTAACGACTAATTGAATACGAACGAATTTTTCATTGATTTGATGATATGCATTGCCATTTTTGTTTTTTTGTCTTTTTTTTTTTCTATTATTATTATTATTATTATTTTTATAATTCATTTTTTTTTTTTGTTATAAAGTATTATCCATATAGATTTTTATTATTATTTAGTTTTACTTAATATTAAATTAGAAACGTTTCGAAAATCGTTGTCATTTCCTCTGAATTTAAAAAAGTGAATCCAAGATGTAGTCGAGTATTTACTTCTTCTAGTTTTATAATTTTAACCAACTTGAAATTCTTCAAGTATCCACATTTCTTGAATTGGAATTCTAAATCAATAGATGAGGATTCTTGTGTATGAATATTGATGAATTTTAATGTATTTCCAACATTATAGAGCAAATAATTACCATATGCTTCAAATTGTTGATTAATATCGTTATTGTTTAGATAATTCAGTATGGTTGATGATTCATTTGTGGAGATATCCCAATAGATAATTGAATTTTTCAGGAGGTACACTAATTCATGTGATGATATCATGAATATCTTTCTAATGTAATCACACATTATATCATGAGATTTTATATTCCACTTCTCATCTACTACTAAAAATTTATTTCCTGTTTTAATTGTTCTAACTTCATCATAAACACACAATTGAGAAAATGGCATTATTCTATCATGAATCTTCTTATGATGAAAATCAGAAAATTCTCCATTTTGAAATTTGAAACTAATCAAAGATGAATTAGATAAAAGAAAATGAATATTATTATTCAATTTGGAAAATTGACAATCAAGTATTCTTATTCCTTTTGGATTGTCATATCTTTCACTTTTATAGATTATATTATCATTAATTTTGGAAATATCTTTTAAAAGAAGAAAATTATTGACTTTTCTTAAACCTTTTTTGTTTGGAGTTCGTAATAGACCATTGATTTCATCAACACTTGATTCATATAGATTATCAGCAAAGAAACATGAATAAATACCAAATGCTCGATTCAATTGATCTTTGGTTTTTTTATCTTCTTTATTGATACAATCCTTTAAAAACTTCATAAATTTCAAAGTATAATCATGTTCAACAAACTTATCATTATTTGAATCTAATACATTCATCCGAAGAATAGAATTTCCTTCACCTTGAATAAAATTTTCATATTCACTAATTATAACCACTTCTTTACTTTTCATAACTTCATGAAAAATATTTATTTTGAAATCATCAACTCCCAAAGTTTCATAATATTCTCTTAATTCCACATTTTCAACATTTGAACCATTAACTACATGCCAGTCTTGTTTCAATTCTGATATTTTCCCATCTGAAATACGTTGAAGAACTAAAGATCTTGGATAATATTCATTTCTAGATGAACTTATTCTCTGGGTAATACCACGTATTCGTGAAATAATCAAATAATCTTTCACTTGTCGAAGTACATAACCTCTAGGAGTTAACATAGGTAGGTATTTTGGTTTTATTATAGGATATGATAATAGTCTAGATTTTAATAAATCATGTTGTGTGGTAGATGTAACAGTTTTAAAATTGATTAAACCAAATGGTGTATATTTGAATTCAGTAAATTTACCTGTAGTTGACGCTAGGTATTCGGAACGTATAGCCTTTGGTAATTTATCTAATTTCTTATTTCTTATTATATTAGTCGATGATCTAATAGGTTTGGATATTTTTTGAATTTTTGATTGTTTTGTTCGTTGTTCTGCTTGGATTGAATTATTGTGATATTTTGAGAGTGATGACAGGGATGATTGTGGGATAGCACCATTAGTGATTTTGAAATACCGCTGTCGTTCTTCATCATAATAAAACCCTGGTATTTCTCTTATTTCTGACATTTTTGGTTTGATGGATAAAACTTGCAAGTTCTCAATAATATCAAATACACGTTTATATTCTCTATTCTGATATTGGTAAACCCTTCTAAACTCTTTTTTTTTTTTGTTGTTGTTTTTCCCTTTTTTATTTTTGTTTTTTTTTTGGGGTTGCCATATATTTATTCCATTTATACTTACAAATAAAACAATTACAATCTATATACTTAATTTATATCATCAAGATCAATTTCATAAGTTTCATTAATCTTTGATTCTATTTTATTAAAGTTGTTTTCATTTTGTTTTCTAATAATCAATTCTTCGAATCCATTACTTCTATCAATTCCATCCCAAAAATAACCTGCAGGGATATCAAATCTATTCGGTACGTTGATTCCTTTATTATAAATATATTTCATCATCTTAGTATCTTCTTTTTCAATTTTTTCTGTAAATGAATTCATGGGATCTTCAAAATTACTTGACTTGGGTTTAAATATTTCATGTTCTTGTTTTGTTTGATCAGCCATACTTGTTCGAATCTCAGTAACTTCTGATTGTTCAACCTGTTTAAGTTTTTGAGCTTTTAGATCGGCTTGTTTTTGTTTTATATCAATAATACGACCTGATGCATCACGATATATTGTCTCAGGTTGATGATCTTTGTCATCTTGATGAGGTAGTGTATTGTCTTTCAGATTAGATATCTTGTTTCCTTGTTCTTGAAGATCAGGATTAATTACCTCTCCAGTATCTATTCTTTTAAACCCCTTATTTGATTTTATCCCAGTTTCAACTCTTACTGGTGTAAATTCATCATCTTCAGCATCATGTTCAAGATCATCTTCAAGGTTGGGTATTATAATTTCTTTTGGTTTTTCAATTATTATCGTTGATTTCAATTTCTCTTTCTTTTTATGCTTGGTTTTCTTCTTCTTGGAACTATCTGTTGTTGACAGATTACCTAGATATTTGGACAAGTAATCAACTCTTGACATGTTTTGGGTCTATGGTAATGATTATTTGTTTGTCTAGAAGTTTTTTTTCCTTTTTTTTTTGTTCTTTTTGGTTTGTTAAATCTTATATTTTATCGCGACTACAACCTTGACAGTATCATATTGATCAAACTCTATAACATATACCAACCATGTGTCAAAAAAATATGATATTACATGGTCGTATGGCGATATATTTTTACAAGAATTATATTTTGTTTTTGCTGTTTATCTATTTTCTTTGCTTCACTACTGATGATTTGGTAAACAACTTCTAATCTTCATATTTCTATTACTCTAAATCAACAAATAATGATTTAATTTCATGAATACTGCAGTAGAGTAAGCGTGAGTAATGATTTCTCTCACAACTACAAAATACATCTAAACTGGATTATCCAAATTTATTTAACGTAATAAAATCAGGTTCTTTTTTTTTTTTTTGGATCACAGTGTACATTATTTTCTACTTTGAAAGAAGTCTTTTATTAAATCATTATGTCTCTTTCTTTAATCTACTTCTTCATCGGAATTAATATCATCCCAATCAATATCATCCTCATCATCTCTGTTTTTTCTGGATGGCATTAATTCACTCATTATAGGACCTCCTACTTCACCCATTAATTGTGACAATTGTTGAACCAATTCTTGATCAAACTCTTCTGCCACATCAGTTTGTAAAATCTTATAAACTGATGTTAAACTAAGTCTATTATCTTGAATAAGTGAACGAATTTCTGGATTTTCATGTTGGGCCAATTCTGACAATTGACTATCTGGATTATTCAGTAATTGTCTAGCTTTTGAAATATTTGCCAAGATTTCAATATAATATGCATCCAATACATTTTCATTTATATCTTGAATTGCAGAACTAACTTGTATAGCAGTATCATATTGTGCTAATTCTACCGCATATCTAGCTAAAGCAATCAATGGTTGAATTAAATCAACGTATTCCATACCAACATCAAATGTATCTTGTTCAACATTTTTATTTGCCATTTCTTCCAATTTTGTCTTTTTCAGCTTGAATAATTCCCAAGATTTATTTAATGCTTCAATAGCTTCTTGATTACGTTGTTGAGAAATTCTAATAGATGATAATAATGAATATGATTCAGGATCAGTATTATCCAAATTCAAAGAATATTCAATCAATTCACTACATTTACTTTCTGCTTCTGGTTCCATACATAAATCAGTCATCCAGATTTCAATTTTAGAAGAAATTGCCAGGGTTATTTTATTTATACAATCAGTTTTATATTCTTCTTCTGATTTGAATATACCTTTTGGATAATTGGATAATGATTCTAATCTTTTTTTTAAAACATTAATGGCAACATCAATAGATTTCAATCCATCTTTACCACCAATAATTTGTCCTAAACATAAAAATTTTTCTTCCCCTTCTTTTGCTTCTGGATCAATACGACAAGCAACTGTCAATATATCAAAAGCTTGTTGAACTAGATTATTTTCCAAATATGCTTGTCCAAGGACTGACAAATATGCTGCAGATTCTTCATTGGCATCCACCTGGGATAATAATAATGTCAACGCCTTTTCAGGTTGTGATGTTTCCAACAAAGCTCTTGCTTGAGTTATTATTCCTGACATTATTGTCTTGGATCTTTAATGACGATATTTTGAGTATTGAAAGTGATGAGATGAAATGTTTTTTTTTTTTTTTTATTATTTTAATTTTTTTTTTTTTTTTTTTTTTTTTGGCTTTTTGTCATTTGATCCTATTTTAATGATTATTCACATATTTGTTGTCAAACCATGGATATAACAACATATAAATCATTAACTACGGAGTTTGATACGATATATCTTTTATATCATAAGTCAAAGAATCAACATCATCATCAAAAATGGTTCATGTACTTAAACATCATTGTGCGTACTTTACGTAAAATATTAAAATTACAAATTGATATTCAAAGGATTAAGAAATCATCCCAAAAGATTGAATACAAAAATAAACAGATGGTTGCATTATGTAATAAAATAATAAAGATTAGTAAGGATGCTTATTGGGCATATAATTCAATTGTGGCATTGGGTCAATATATAACTTTGGGATTTGCCTTAATTGCATCATTATCAAAAATATACTCATTAATATTAACCGTTCCTGGAGTTAATGCTAAGAAACCACAATTGATTCAATCTATATCTGATGAACCCATTGGAAAAATTGATGGAGAGGACGATTTGGGAGAAGAGATTCCATTTGATGATGAGGAAAATGATAATGATAAAGAAGAATCTGTTTTGTTGACAACTCAAGAATCAAGTTCCCGAGACAAAAGTAATGACAAAGAAGATTACAAACAACCACCAAGAGTATCAATAAACATGGATAATATATTGACATCCGAAACAGTTTTGAAACAGGCCCTTTCATTTAAGAATACCTATAAACTACCTATGAATCAATGGGAAATTTTACAAAAACAGCTAGAGAAGTGTCTTCAGAGCGTAGATACGATTGAAAACTTTGAGTTTAATACCAATATTTCTATTGATGGTGTTGAAATCTCGAAATCTGCTAATGTTTCCAAGGATAAGTTGTTTAAGGCAATGGAAGATAAGATTAAACAATTGGAGAACGTTATAACTGATTATATGAGTAATGAATCCCAGAAAGTTCTCAAAACTGCAAATGATGTTAAGAAAACTATGATAGGTCAACTTAAAAAAATCCCAAAGAAGGGACAAAATGAAGTAAATGTAAATGTAAATATAAAGATAGTATCGGAGTTCATGCAATGGTATAATAGAAGAATCGAATTAATTAACCAGGATATAAAGAATATTCAAGATCAATTGGTTAATTATTTTGATTCTCTTTGGAATGATAACATCGAATGTAATACAAGTATCTCAGGAAATGGAAAATCTATACTTCCCATTGGTACCAAGTCAGATTCAACGATTGATAAAATTGATTCCAATACTGGAAATCATAAGGAAGATAAGATCAAAATAATTCTGAAAGAGGTGTCCAAAAAGAGAAAGAGTGAATCAATTGATGATATATTTGGTGTTAAGAAATCAAAGAAAGAAGGAAAATCATCTGATACTACAATCAAGAAGAAAAAGAAAAAGAAAAAAGGATCTGCAATTGATGATATATTTAGTTAAATGATAGTAAATTTCAGAGGAGATTGGGGATATTGAATATTAGTTTTAGTATGTAATTTTCATAGTTTGATTTTTATATTTAGTTAAGGAACTGCTATAGTATATAGATTTGAATGAATTTTATTGCCTATCTGGTTGTTCATAAGTATTGTCGTCTAACATTTAACACATCCAGATATTGTTTTCATAATAGTTACACACTTTCCTACGATATTGCTTCATTTCGATCAATATTGGTTGAAATTTCATAGTAAAATAATACTTTACAAAATTACATAAATTGTTTAAAATACAGTAATAAATGAGCCTCTCTGGAAATAAAACCATCGTCCACGAATAAATGGTAAGTAAATTCATTCACAATTATTACCAATCCAGAAGAAATGTATTATAAATATATCTATTTTTATACTTGACTTTTCACAAATACCACATTATTAAACGTGTCTCCCCAAGAAAAAACAAAGAGTATTAAAAATAGACATGAATTTGCAACATTCCCAAGGATTCATTTTTCTACTGGTCATACAACTTTGGCTTCATAAACTAAAGTAAATAAAGATCATTTCTAAGTTGGTTTAAAGATGGAAACAAAAATGAAAATTGAAAATTGAAAATTGAAAAACGAAAACAAGAAAGATCAAGTTCAATATTTTGACGTACCAGTATTAACTCCAACAAAACTGATTCATAATGTTAGTGAAATGATAATTATCATACTATTCAAGAATGAAAGCCACCAAAAAACAAACCATTTTACAACACAACGTTTGAGAAAGACGAAGATTTCTTTTATTTCTTTTTTAAAAAAAACATAACGCATATAATCAAGTATAATATATAGACATATAAATACTAGAACCCTCTAAATAATAACTAATACAGAACTATAAAAACAAAACAAAAAAATGAAAAAAAAAAAATCAAACTAAAATAACCAAAAATAACAAACAGGAAAAAAAAAAAAATACACTAACGGTAAGAAAATACTATAATAAAATCATGAAAGACAAACAGAAACTAACGTAAAACTTTTGTTCTCTTTAATACAATGGTGCTTGAAAATGTTGTTGTTGATGCTGTGGCACTTGCATTGGATGTTGAACAAAGTTGTTAACCATTTCATTGTACAAGGTAGTACTCAATTGATCAACATCCAAACAAAATTCATCATCATAATCCTCCTTTACAGTAGTTTTAGTTTCTGTATTTTGATGATTATTTGCAATTTCATCAAAATAAGAAGGTTGTTGGACAACATAAGGTTGAACTAATGGTGACCTCGATGACTGTGGAGTATATGGGGAATGTGATGATTGTGATTCATATGATGATGATGAATATATAGATGCAGGTGTATCCATTGATTGTTGTACCGGTTGATGAGATGTAGGTATAGGTATAGGTACAGGAGAGACAGTTTGGAGTTCTTCTCTTATTTTTGCATTTCTCTTCTTGTTTGTGTTGGAGTTTGATTTAAATTCTTCTTCTTGTTCTACTTCTTCACGTACTTTATCAGCAAAAGGCATTAATTCAGGATCAATTGTTTTATTCTTTTTAAGTTGTTTTCTTAATTTATTTTTAATTCTAGATTTTCCTTTAAATCCAGCAGGCAAGAATTTACATTCACCTCCTTCAACGTGAATTTCACACCAAATTTCTGCACTACTAAACAGTTCCCCGCACATGGCACATTGACCAGGAACATTTGAACGTTCATTTGATTTAATTGATTTTCCATAATTGAAATGACGTGATTTAAGATGAGTCTTGTAAGTATCTCTTCTTGAAAAACCTCCACTTGGATGACACTTATGAGTAATGTTATTATCATCAATATAAATACTTCTATCATGGAATGGACATCTGTATGCTTTTTGACTGGAATGTTTTTTCATATGTCTTGTTAAATATCCACGGACTTTAAATTCAACATCACAATGGGGACATTTATATGATTGACCATTATTAGAACCTGGAGTTTCAACTTCGGAATAGGTTGGAGATTCACTAGATCCACTTATGCTTCCTGGGGTAACAGATTCTTGTTTTAAAACATAATCATTGCTGTTGGTAGGTGTAAGTTTTTTATGATCCTCTGGTTGTATTTTAAATGCATCCAATTCTCTTCCAGGTGCTTCAGTAAATTTCCATTCTAATTCACCATTTTCATTAGTATAAGGTAAGATTCTACTAGTAATACCAGTTGAACACACAGTTGGTTTCAAAACATCCTCATCCACTGGTTTCTCTGGTGAATAATTACCAGTGAAATTACTTTTTGCTAAAGATGGAAATATGCTTGGTTGTTGTTGTTGTTTGGATTCCTTTTTTAAATCATCATCTTTGGTGTCTTGTTTGGATTCTGGTTCTTTAATTAACAATACACTAGTAAGTGAAGTAACCAATAATGTGACAAGATATTCAAATGCAAATCTTAGTATGGTATATAGACTAAACGAAGAATCGTTCTTCATCAGATGATGTTGATGTTGAGGTGGTTGTTCTCTTGAAATGATTGTTGACATAGTTCAATGTGTATATATGATTCCCACTATAAAACAAAGAAAAAAAAATTATGGTTTTCAATTAAAAAATTAATTTAAAAGCAACTGGTTGTATGATATAGAAAGTGGCAACCTTAATGATTTGTAATATATAAGATGGTAGTCAAAAAAAAAAAAAAAATGGATAGGAAATGTGCGTGACTTTTTCTTATAGTAGATTTGTTTCTTTTTTTTCTTCTATCCTCCTTTTTTTTTTTTCTTTTTCTTCTGTAGTTTGTTGTTGAATTGCGAAGTAATAATCACCTGGTGTTATTTACTGTTGAGTAATATATGATAATGACTTATTGAATAAACAAATTAGTCGATATTGATTAATGGAAAAAAAGGGGTAAATTTACGTTGTAATTATACCTTGTTATTTTAAAATAAAAGAAAATAAATATGAGTTGAATCAATGAAAAAGAAAAGCAAAAAAAAAAAAAAAAAATTTTTTTTAAAGGGAGGAGAAATTATCTTCGTTTTATTTTAATTGAAAGAGACGAAAGAAAAAATTTATAGGGGAAAGAGAGAAGAAAAAAGAGGGAAAAAATTTTTCTCTCTCTCTCTCTCTCTCTCTAATTTTTTTGTTGTTAAGGGTAGAGAAAAATAACACACAACAATTTTGTACATTCTATTGTTCTATTATATGAATAAGAATAAGAATAAGAATTTTTTTTTTTTTTTGTCTAGGATGTGCAAAACACAAAAAAAAAAAACGTTGGATTTTTATTTTTGATTGTTGTGAACGTAATGGTGGTGTCGTGTACATATTTCAATATCCAGCCACTGTCTTTCTGGAATTATTGTACAATATTTTTATTTTATGTCAGCATTAGACAGCCACATTTGTGCTTTGTACTTTAATCGGAAGTAGTTGCTGATTCGTTCAATGTGTAGGAAAGAGAGTGGAATTTTGTCTTGTGTCTGATAGCTATTTAGCAATATGTGCAGGAAACCTAAGAAAACAGAAAAATAAAAAAGTAAATAAATTTTCTTCTATCTTTAGTAAAGTAATTAGCTGATAACATGAAAATTAATTTAAAATTATCTAAGTCAAATTGATGTTGGTGAAATTTATGAATTTTTTCAACCGACAGTAATCTCACCATCTTTAATTCAAAACTAAATATCTGCTTCCATTTACACAATAATTTATATTAGTTATGGTGTGCAATGAAGACATACCCACCCGGGGTATTGTGTTTAGTCAGATCCGGAATAAAGAAAAACAAATTTTTTCATACCGGTTCTTAAATACTGAACAGTGTACGGTATCTTTTGTCTCTTTAATATAATTGTGTTATTTGAGGGATTAATGTCGGACAATTTTATTTTTTTTTTTTTGCACTATGTGCAGACTCGAAGGATTAATTTTTTTTTTTTAAGTATTTTCCATCTAACCACGGAGATTTAAATTTTGTAAGGTACAAAAAAAGGTCTAGTTGAAATGGAGTATTATATTTATATTACGGGAAATACATGTCCGATATACGAGTTCAACTTATTGTGAAACAACCTACACACACATTTGGACTTAGTCTGGAGTTAAATATATCTATGTGAGAATCCCCTCTATTATAATTTTTTTGCAAAAATCTCCCCTCATTTTTTTATTGATCGTTATTGATTTCCATTTTCGGTAAAGCAAAGTAAAAATAAATTTTCAGATAGATTAGGCGAGATTTTTACATTTACTGTACTGTACTGTACTGTATGCCACTATTCTTTTTCAACCATATTCATTCTCCTGCAATGAATAGAAAAATATAAAAGTGTCTATCTCCCACTTTATGTCGTGAATTCGTGGGATGCTTTTTTTTTTTTTTTTCTTTATCTGGTAGGAACTTACATACAGTACATGCGCTCTAATTTAGATTTTATTACATTCCATAAGTATAGATAACTAAACTCTATTTCTTAAAAGCAACAAATCCAATGGAGATACCGTTAAATTGAATCTATTCTATGATGTCACACAACCTACTGTATCCACACTAAAGAAGTAGACTTACTGTACAGTATGACAGTAATTCTGGTGCCTGATAACCTTTCTAGAATAGAAATTGACATCCGTCTAAAAATTGATGTATTATCATTAGTCTATCATACGGCATTATACCGAAACCCCAGGTCAAATTAACTTACTATATCGCGCGCATCATTTATCAAACCTTGGATTCTTAATCTCAAGTAGCATTAGGGATTTAAACTGAATGACATAAACTATTGGTTTATCTAATGCTGTCAGGCTATTTTTTTTTTTTGTAAAGTTATAGCCAGAACATACTATAATTATATAAAATGAAGTAAAAGAAAAAATGGGACCAGGAATCATTGGTGCCAATTAAGTACGATCACACGACTTCAAAAGATTCCGCTAGGGAAACGATGAAGAAAAAAAAAAAAATTATATTCAATTTATTGAGGGAGAAGACCGGAAAAAAAAAAAATTTTTTTTTATTAGATTCGCTGCGATTAATCTCTTTCACTCACACCTCTTATCATCTTTATTATCATCAACCCTACCCTCCTAATTAGTATACACTATATACCCCTTTAGATACATTTTTATATGCATCGTTATTTTTATCTTTCAAACTATATCTACGATAACTTAACACCATGTCACCATCCACCCAACAGAATCCAAAAACCTTAGATTTGGAAAATCTTCCACATTTTGATTTATCTACTTTCAATCATGACACTATCACTTATCATAAAGAAGATTCAACTTATTGGTTTTATGAAAAACTGAAACAATCATTTCCAGGACAATCATTTGGTTTACAAGTTGAACAAATCTTATATCATACTGAATCTCAATTTCAAGATATTTTAATCTTTAAAAGTACCAATTTCGGAAATGTTTTAGTTTTAAACGGTATTATCCAATGTACTGAGAAAGATGAATTTGCATATCAAGAATTAATTACTCATTTACCAATCATGTCTCATCCAGAACCTAAAAAAGTTCTTGTTATTGGAGGTGGAGATTGTGGAGTTATTCGTGAACTTGTTAAACATGTCAATGATGGATCTGTTAAAGAAATTACCATGGTTGAAATTGATGATATGGTTATTAAATTACTGACAAAGTTTTTACCAGAAATGGCCAAATATCATAATCATCCAAAATTAAACTTGGTAATTGGTGATGGATTTGCATTTTTAAAAAATGCTAAAGAAAAATATGATGTTATTATCACTGATTCATCTGATCCTGATGATGGACCAGCAGAAGAATTCTTCCAAGTCAATTATTTCAAATTATTATTGAATGCATTGAATGAAAAAGGTATTGTTATTATGCAATCACTGGAAAATATTTGGTTAAATTTGAAATATTTAGGAGATTTGAAATGTAAAGCTTCTGAAGTTTTCAATAATGTCAAATATGCCCAATGTTATATGCCAAGTTATACTTCTGGTCAATTGGGATTATTGATTGCAACTATGGATACTGAAAAAGATTTAACTCATCCATTAAGAAGTTTCCCTCGTGAAAAGGAATCTCAATTGTTTAAATATTATAATCAACAAGTTCACGCAAGTTCATTCATTTTACCCACTTGGGCTGATGACTATTTAAATAGTAATTAAACCATTTATTTTATTTTAGAAATCTTTTGCATTAATATATATATATTTAATTTAATAAGGGAAAAAAAAAATTTTTTTTTGCATTCTTTATGTGCCTTAAAATACAGTTAAAACAGTAGAGTTATGTAAACAGCAGTATGACAAAATCAAAATTTTTTTTTTAAAAAAAAAAAAAAATCCATCTTGAACATTCCTGCACGCCTTTGCTTATGTAATCGGGAAATTCATTTTATTTTTTTGGATGCGTCTAAAACTTTATCTGTAACCTTTCTTTTTTTAAAAAAAATTTTCTTTGCTTTTACTTTCATCCTCCTTGTCCAATTGAGCACGACCATTCCTTCTCAGAACAACAAAAAAAAAATTTTCTCTTTTCTCTCTCTCCCACTTTTTTTTTGTTGTTTAGAGTGTGTGTCCTTCTACCAAAACGAATTTCCATTTCTCGAGTAGTGTATCAATAATCAAGTTCTCTCAAGGTTGCAAAACAAGTTTCATCCAAAATGTCAAATCAAGAAGAAGACTTTTCCCAAAATATTGACGAACAATTATTACAAAACGTTGAAGATTCTTCATCTCCTGATGTAAGAACTAAGTTGGAAAGAATTGCCCACGCAGCTTCTTTGTCAAAACCACAACAACAACAACAACAACAACAAACACCACAACAAGTACAATCACAACAACAATTACCACAACAACAAGGAACCACTGGTGTTGGTTCATCTTCTCCATCTAATTCTAGAAGATCAAAGAGAAGTCATGTTGATTCTAATTCTGTTGCCGTTGCTGCGGCTGCTGAATATAAAAAACAATTTGAACAATTACAACAACAACAACAACACGCTCAACAACAACATTTAACTGGATTACCTCATCAATCTCAACAAATTCAACTTCATCACCAACAACAACAGCAACAACAACAACTTGCTCATCAACATCATCAACAACAACATCAACATCCACAATATCCTCATGAATTAACTGGAGGTCCTGGTCCTGATGATTTATCTGAATATAATATTCAAATTCCTGATCCAATTATTGATTCAAAACTGAAAATTTATCCAGTTAGTGAAAATACAATTACTGCTGATGGTAATTTAATTACTCGTCCATATCCTGAACAAGTTTTCCAAACTCGTGAAGAATTGAATGAATTTATTACTGAATTTGCTCGTGATAATGGATTTGGAGTTGTTATTGCTCATTCCAATAAAAAAGCTATTTATTATACTTGTGAATTAGGTGGACGTTATCGTCATAAAAAGAATAAAAAAATTGATCCAACTAAACAAATTGATGTTGGTGATGGTTATATGTTGGATCCTGATACTAAAACCAAGAAATTAAAGTGTCCATTTGCTATGACTGCTTCTTATAGAAAAGCTAATAATGTTTGGACATTAAGAACTACTTGTAATGAACATAATCATCCACAATTAGACCCATTAAGTAATCATCCAATGTTACGCAAACGTTCTGATGAATTGAATGTTTTAATTTTGGAATTATACAAGATTGGAACTAAACCATCTCATATTGAAAGTAAAATTAAAGAAGATTATCCTGATGTTTTAATCAAAAGAGAAGATATTTATAATGAAATTAGAGGTTATAAACGTAAATTGAAGAAACAATCAAGTCGTATTGGTTATAATAGTCCTTCAAGAATTTCAACTGCTCAATTTAAAAAGAGAATGATTTCTGAACATGCTACAGCTTCTTCAAGAAATGTTGCTATTAAAGCTGAAGCTGAAGCTGCTGCTGCCGTTGCTGCAGCTGCAGATGCTAATGCTTTCTTACAAGGAGCAGGAAATGATCCATCAACTAATGATTATGATCAATATCAACAACATCATCATCAACATCAACACCCACAACATCATCATCATCAACAACAACAAGTTTCTCATCAACAACAACAAGAGGAATTTCAACGTCAATTTGCTGCTGCTCAAGCTCAAGCCGTTGCTGCTCAACAACATTTAGATGAATCTCAATATCAACATTATCAACAACAATTACAAGAACATGAATTAAATGATAATGATGGTTCTACTGCTGCTGCAATTGCTGCAGTTGCCAATGCTAGTCGTCAACATCATCATTATGCCGATAATGCTGATTTATCTATGGATAATATTGACAGTAGATTAGTTGGTGAATAGTACAAAAATTGATGTTTAACTCAAAAAAAAAAAAAAAAAAAAAAATTAAATTAAATTATTATTCATAATAATAATAATAATAAAAATGTGTATATTAGTGAATTAGTTAGTTAGTTAGTTATAATTTCCATTCTAGTCTATATTTGTTGATTATTTTTCTTTTTAATCGATTATTTTCAAAAACAAAAACTAAAAAAACAACCAGAAATAAGGTTCATATTTACTTTCTATGACATCGATTCTAATATTCCTATAGCTTCACTTCTTTCTTCAAATAACTTTGCCAATTGACTAACTTTACGACCTCTAATTACAGGTTTCTTCAATGATGTTCCATTAGGAGTGGGTGTTAAACTTGTTGGGGTAATTGAAGTTACTGATGACCGGCTGCTTGTTGTTCTCTCTGGTTTTTTGACAACATTTGTAAATTTATATTTTTGTGGAGGAAATTGAATTTGAACATTTGTAGTATCCGATAAGGTTTTTTTGTGAATTGATTTTGGAATTGTAAATTCGGATTTAGTTCTTTGATGTACATTAGAATTATTTGAAGTTGTGGTATCATGAAGTTTAGAATTGTTTGAAGTTGTGGTATCAGTAACTTTTAAACTCTGTAAAATATTGGACGTTTCAACAGTTTCGGATTCTTCCTCAGTAGTTTCACTTTCTTGATCTAATGTTATATCATGACTTAGATCATAGGATGATGTATCAGGACGCATGATTGTTCCAGAAGAAGAAGAAGACGATTCTTGTTGAAGCTTCCCATCAATAGTATCATCAATAGTATCATCAATTGAATATACTTTGAAATTTTTGCGTATTTCATTCCAATATTCTAATATATTCTTTAAAAACCGGTTTATAATTTGAATATTTGTTGTGTTGTTGGAGACTAACTCATGACTTAAGCTATATGACAAACTTTTGGATATTGTTATTGAAGTATGTTTGGTAATATCATTATTTGCAATTATTTTATCAAGCATATCCAATATTTGCATTAATAATTGGTCATAATGTACGGTTTCTGGTGATTTCTTTAAATTTGATATAATTTTGGTAAATGTATTAAAAGTATACTCAAAATCATCATGCATGGGTAATGAAATCCAATCAATATTAATTAATGGGAATGGTAATTCCATAATGATTCTTTTGAATACCGTAGCAATTGAATATAAATCCCAATCATTAATCCAAATCAATTGGTTTCTTAAAATACATTGATACAAGATATCACATTTTAACTTGTTCCCTGGCTTATAAAATAACAATTCGACTTTATTACAATTGCTTTCCACAATTTTAAATATTTGATATAAATGATGATGAAATATTGGATGCTTGTACATATTCAATGTAATCAATGGATTCAAAATAGGATTGTATCTCATGGATAATACCAAATCCGCTATTTGGTCATCATGTCGATAGACATTCAAAGAAATCTTTAAATTTGTTATATCCAAGTAATGACTTAGTTCACTTAATGTTTTACAATGAATAACCATTGTATGTGATTGATCAGCGTTTGATGTGTCTAACATCATAAGCTCGTTATTCATGGAGAAAGCTTCCAAAAGTCTATCTAATTGTTGAAGATTCTTCTTGGTTGAGTTAAAATTGTACAATATTGATGATATGGATTTTATAAACCAACTATCATGAACGGTGAATATCTTTACCAAATTCTTTAAATCCCTTTCTTCATTACTCGTAAGGAAATTTTTCAAGAATTTAACACCCCATATCCATGAAATTTTGTTCAACCCACAACTAAACATGATCAAAACATATGGCTTAACGGGTAAATTGTTCATCATGATTGGAAGAAATTCATTGTAGTTGATGCTTTCGGGAGATGGTAAATATGAAGTATCGAATATATAAATCGGATAATTTGTTGTGGGATCCCTTAGATCAGTCTTATAAAATATCCTATCCATTGTTTTGGTTTTGTCGAAAATCAAAACTACCACAGTTCAATATGCTTGTTGTCTATAAAAAAAAAAATACCTTGGCTGTATGATAAACAAAAATCAAGCCTCAAAAGCAAATGAATATTCTCCTTAGGAAAAATTTGAACTTATTAGTTAATTATCAACTTGGTGTTATTATTTGGACAAGGAATAGGGGAAACCATGGAAAAGTAGAAAGGGAAAAAAAAAAAATATTCGATTCTGGGCACTACAAAAACATCGCGTGTATTAAGCACCTGGAACGGGAAAAAAAAATATATACAAAATGTACGACGCATAAATTCAAAGCTAATGCTACCAATGAGCATCGACTATTGAGAATGATATAATTCTATCTATACCGGTCATACTAGACACAGACATGTACCCCAGATGGATATTAGGTATCTTTGATTGATAAATAAGCTATGACTAATTTGTATTTGCTTTAAACTGAGTGGAAATCTCAATACTTGTAAAGCTTATTGTAGGATTTCAATGGCTACCTTGTGGAATTCTTTCCCTATGTCGATCATAATAAGTGACCTATACATGCATGCCTTGATACACCTATAAGCCACCATGTTCTGCTTTCATATTATCATTTTTTCAAAACTATATAATGTAGCACGTCAAAGTCTAACTCTGTATGTGGTTGCATTTTATGTGCAGTCCCCTTTATTTGCCACTCTCAGTAAGAAAAGAAAAAAAAACTTTCAACAACTGTGAGTGCACTGAGTGAGTGAGTAAGTGAGCGAGTGAGGAAAATAGAAGGCAAAACAAAAAAAAAAAAATTATTCAATCGATTTGATATCCCACTAAACTACTTTAATCAGCATTGTTATTGTATTATTCTAAGTTTATTCTTTAACTCACTTACATATTGGTATCAATTATATTAAGTCTATTATAGATTACAATTTAGTGAAATAACTTAGTACAACCACTGCAATAATGGCACCAGCACAAGAACAAACCAAAGAACAAAGCAAACAGCCACAGGCTGCCACTAAAGATCAACCTCCAGCTAAAAAGTCAGCTGAAAAGGAAGAAGAATTATCTGAAGAAGATCAACATTTAAAGGATGAATTGGAATTATTGGTTGAAAGGTTGAATGAATCAGATCAAGATAAAGCATTGTACAACAAAGCATTAGATACTTTAAAGACATTTATTAAAGAATCCACCACTTCAATGACTGCAGTTCCAAAACCATTAAAATTTTTAAGACCACATTATCCTGCATTAACTGAACTATATGATAAATGGAGTAAGCAATATCTGGAAAAAGATGAAATTGTCGTCAAGTTGGCTGATATCTTGTCCGTTTTGGCAACAACTTATTCTGATGAAGGTAATAGAGATTCATTAAAATACAGATTGTTAGCTTCTGATGATACTATGGCTGATTGGGGTCACGAATACATGCGTCATTTGGCTTTGGAAATCGGTGAATCATACCAAGAAAATTTGGGCGTTGACGAACAATTGGTGGCTAAATTGGTAAGGTTGGCTTTACAAATTGTCCCATTCTTCTTGAAACATAATGCCGAAGCAGATGCTGTTGATTTATTATTAGAAATTGAAGGTATTGACAAATTGCCAGGATTTGTTGATGAAAACACATATGCAAGAGTTTGCCTTTATGTTACCAGCTGTGTTCCATATTTGGCTCCACCTGATGATGTTTCATTCTTGAATACCGCATACTCCATCTACTTATCACATAATCAATTGACCCAAGCATTAACCTTGGCCATTAAATTGGATGATAATGAATTGATCAAACAAGTTTTTGAATCCACCTCAGATGAACTGGTTCACAAGCAATTGGGTTTTATCTTGTCACAACAAAATAGCAATTTCAAATACCCAGGAGAAAACCAAGATGTTCAAGATTGTATTTCTAATGTCAAGCTGGCAGAATATTTCCAATACTTGGTTAAAGAGTTGAATTTATTGGATCCAAAGGTCCCAGAAGATATTTATAAATCACATTTGGAAAATTCAAAATTCGGTTTGGGAACTTCTGGCTCAATTGATTCTGCCAAACAAAACTTGGCTGCTGCCTTTGTTAATGCATTCCTTAACTTGGGTTTTGGTAATGATAAATTGGTTCAAACTGAAGAAGATAACAAATCATGGATCTATAGAACTAAAGGTTCTGGTATGGCTTCCACTACTGCATCTCTTGGGTCTATTAACCAATGGAATATTAATGAAGGGTTACAAGTTTTGGATAAGTACACTTATTCTGAAGATCAAGAAGTTAAAGCTGGTGCTTTATTGGGTACTGGTGTTGTTTCTGCCAATGTTCATGATGAAGTAGATGCTGCTTTGGCATTGTTGCAAGATTATGTCCATGAACCAAACAAGCTTTATCAAACTGCTGCTATCAATGGTTTAGGTATTGCATTTGCTGGTTCAGCTAATGAAGAAGTTTTGAACTTGTTGTTGCCATTAGTTTCTGATTTGGATATATCTTTAGAAATTTCTTGTCTTGCTGCTTTGGCTTTGGGTCATGTGTTTGTTGGTACTTGTCACGGAGATGTCACTTCAACTATTTTACAAACTTTATTGGAAAGAGATTTCACCCAATTGACAAATAAATTTATTAAATTCATGTCATTAGGTTTAGGTTTATTGTATATGGGAAGAACTGAACAAGCTGAAGATGTATTGGAAACTATTGATGCCATTGAACACCCAATCAGTAAGACTTTGAAAGTCTTGGTTAATATTTGTGCCTTTGCTGGTACTGGTAATGTTTTACAAATCCAAGCTTTATTACAAATGTGTACTGCTAAGCCAAAGGATCAATTGGACGAAGAAAAGAAATTGAGCCAATCTGAAGCCGAACAACAAAAAGATAAAAAACCAGAATCTGGTGTTGATGCTGCTGGTGCTAGTGAAGCTGCCGAAGGTGGTGATGAAGATGTGGAGATGGAAGATGCTGAAAAGAAAGAAGAAGGTAAATCTGCTGCTGATGTTGTTAAACCTGAGGAAGAGGATGATGATGACGATGTAGAAGAAGAAGAAGAATTATACCAGGGAATTGCTGTCTTGGGTTTGGCATGTATTGCTATGGGTGAAGAAATTGGTCAAGATATGTCATTACGTCATTTCAGTCATTTGATGCATTATGGTAACTCATTGATTAGAAGAGCTGTTCCATTGGCTATGGGTTTGGTTTCTGCTTCTAACCCACAAATGAAAGTATTTGAAACTTTATCTCGTTATTCACATGATCCAGATTTAGAAGTTGCCCAAAATTCTATTTACTCCATGGGTCTTGTGGGTGCTGGTACTAATAATGCCAGATTAGCACAATTGTTGAGACAATTGGCTTCTTATTACATCAAATCACCAGATACATTATTCATGGTTAGAATTGCTCAAGGTATATTGCATTTGGGTAAGGGTACTTTGACGTTAACACCATACAACTCAGAAAGAACCATCTTATCTAAAGTTTCATTAGCATCATTGTTGACTATTGCCATTGCATTATTGGATCCAAGAGCATTTATATTGAATGATTCCAACACAGAAACCACTCATCAACTATTATATTACTTGACTCCTGCAGTTAAACCACGTATGTTGGTTACAGTTGATGAAGAATTGAAACCAATTAAAGTAAATGTTAGAGTTGGTCAAGCTGTTGATGTTGTTGGACAAGCTGGTAAACCAAAAACCATTACTGGTTGGGTGACACAATCAACTCCAGTATTGTTGAATTATGGTGAACGTGCTGAACTAGAAAATACCGATGAATGGATAAGCTTAAGTAGTTCATTAGAAGGTGTTGTTATCTTGAAGAAAAATCCAGAATACATGGAAGTTGACAGTTAGTATCTACACTATTTTTTATAGTTAAACAAAACAAAGCTAATATATATAAAAAAAAAAAAAATATCTATCGTATAATAATTCTGATTTTGTTATATGTTTATTTGAAACTAATTAATGTAAAATTTTGTTAGCTCTTTTTTTTTTTTTTTTTTTTTTTAATTTACTTTTGATCGATTGTCTTGTTATCGATGTTATTGCTGTATCTATGATCTTATGGTGTAATTTTGTCTATTTAAATTCACCGGCTTTACCAGTCATCAATAAACCAACAATTAAACCAAACAATCCTAAAACAGACCCAAAAATTTCAACAACCAAGATCTTAACGAAAAGAGAAGAATCAGCAGCATCACTAATGGCAGCAGTAGAACCTGTAATACCAACAGCAATACCACAAATCAAATTTGAAATACCTACGGTTAACCCAGCCCAAAATAATGAATATCCAGTATACAAATTTTCTTTAGTAAATAAATCTTTTGAAGGAACACTAGTTAATTTAGCACTAAAAACAATTGCCATAATTAATCCATAAATAGCAACAACTTCACAAAAAATAATGGAAATTAAATTTTTGGTAGTTATTCTTGGTGCCTTTACACCAGCACCTAAGATAGAAGTACCAGTGACAAAAATACCCCATGCTGCTCCAACAACAGAAAATCCAATACATGATGCAATACCTAATGATGCCCAAAAATATGGTGATGTAGTTTCTAAAAATTCTCCTATGTTGAATGATTCACCTGCTCCTGTGAATAACATATATCCACCAACAGTCAATAAAGATGTTGCTACTAATACATTAGATGTAATTGACATTACTGATGGTATTGTTGATGTGTTATATTAATGATGATGTAATGAACAAGTAATCTAAATCTATGTTGTTGATTTCCTCGTGGTGAGAGCGATTGTCTCGTTCGTGATAATTTAAAATTTTCGATAAATTAATTCTTTCTCTGTTAAAAAAAAAAAAAAAAAAAAAAAAAAAAATACAATTTGGTTCAGTTCACACGACTTGGCTTCAGCCGCTACCAAGTCGAGTCGACCAAAGAATAATGTGAGCGTTATCAAAAAACAAAAGTTGGAAGAAGACAAGGATCATGGTTCTATAGCAGAATCCTAAGACATCCCGGAAGATTAATACATACCATGATATATCCCAGATTGCTACTCCAGTCCTCCCCTCAATGGTCTCGTTTCCGTGTTATTCCTGGTTTGATTCATCTTCACCGTGGTTATTTAGAGAGGGGAAGCAGAGTATTTGTTTCTTTTTATTTTTTTTTTTATGTCAACTGATTTATTGAAAAGTGGTTTAATCCAAAGACACGTTTTGCCCCCGGAACGAAACAATTTGATAAATAGAATATATTTCTAATTTTTATTGAAATGTTTGCGATTGTCTTTGTATCATTGACAAATCCGGATCCGATAAGTGGACGAAAATATTATCAAAATTAGGAAATATAGCATCGGGGTAATTGCTATGTATCCCGGTGAGGGAATAAATATGGGTTATTAGTCTTTTTTTTTTTTGATTGTGAAATTACAGTTAGCTTTGTATCTGTGTACATGTATGATCCAAATCCCCCGAAAAGTGGGGGGAAGTTTTTTATTATTTGAATTAAAAGGTTAATACAAATGGAGGCTTTGATGTAGAAAATGATGCAACAGTTTATCAGGGTTATTTATTATTTTCGGTGAATTATTGATTTAAGAGATTAATTTTTATGAACGGCTGAAGTCTCATTATCTGATTACAAACAAATCATACCTTCAACCTCTTGGTAGTATTTAAAATCTATCAAGAAAAAGTTCTGTTAGTTTGACATGCGGAATATTTTATCCACTGTATGCATACGATTGACATGTAATTTACAATAACTCAATCACACTACGGAAAGATACTTTTAATTTAATCCTTGTACAAATTTTGATTAGTTTTTTTTTTTTTTTCTTAGCATCCCGGGATAGAATACTTTTACTCAAATATGCAAATTTATTATGCGTATTGTGTCGTTATGAACTTTGTTTTGTATTCTATATTCCAGGATAATAACTAAAGTGTGGGGGAGCATGGTGGGGATAAACATTAAAGAACAAAACACAACAATATGGAACAAATTCATAAACAAAGCATCATTATTGGAGGGCTTAAATTTGTAAAATTTTGCTGGTATTCATAAATTGCCACAAATAAATATGCATTTTTAAATTAGCCTTGTACAATTGGCTGAATTGATAATGGAATTTATCATTACATATCTAATATATAATTATGAAATATTCTTGTATACACATTATCTTTTAGAAAGTGTCAAAAATTAGTCTAAAGCACAACCCAATATTCCTCAAATAGATTGTCCATTTCGCTCCCCTCTATTTTCCCCCCCCCCCCACCTTCTGTTCGCGACCAAGAAAAGATAAATGCAGCACAAATTTTCCGCCCCACTCGGAATGAAATTCGGAATTAAGTTAACAAAAACACAAAAACGTGAAATTATAAAGTACACAACAGGATAAATACACTTCCAATAATATTGTCATCATATTGATTGCTGTATTGTAAGTGTAAGTACCAATTTAAATTGCAGCCAAGAAAAAATACGTACAAAATTTAAAAGTAGATAAAACACTAAACTATTTGTAATACATTTTCTGTGTACCCACTTTAGCAGCCAATGTATAGAAAAATAGCTATCGGGTGTTGCCTGTATAGGTATGTCTGTGCAGTATTACTAATAAAGATACTATGAGCAATAGCTCCTCCTTCTCCACTTTCTCTTCTTCGTAATATATTCCGTTCATTAAAATCATACTTAGTTTTATTGAAAATATTGTGTGGGAAACTAATTTCTATGAACTATTCATGATGAACTCAGTATATAAATACATCCCAAATTATCCTTCCAAAGAATGCCTTTTCCAAACAAAAAATTCTTTCTTGTAGTAAAATCATTAGCAATAACAATATGGCTAAAACCACTCAAGCTTTGCATCCAACTGATTCATCGGTTTCTTCTTCTTCAACTCCAGAAATGAAACCTCCAGCCAAACGTAAGTACAAATGGCAATTCCGTGATGAAAACTCCCCAAAACAAATCTACAATTGGACATTGTATTACTGTTCTTTTATTTTTGGTATCTTGGGTGCTTCAAGAGGGTTAGATGAAGGTAGTGTGTCTGGTTTATTGTATCAAGAATCTTTTTTAACTAGTCCATATTTTGGATTTGCTGATCCTACTAAAACTGAAGATGATCTTGCTAATTTAGAAAGTTTAATTGCTTCCATGGTTCAATTAGGTTCTGTTGGTGGTGCTTTAATTTCCATGTATTCTGTTGATAAGCTTGGTAGAGTTAATGCTTTAAGAGTTGTTTGTGTTATTCAAATCATTGGTGCTATACTTCAAATTACTGCAAAGAGTATTGGTCAATTATATGCTGGTAGATTTATTGAAGGTTTAGGTGTGGGTCAAACAGTGGCTATTGGTCCTATTTATTTGGCAGAAATTGCTCCACCAAATATTAGAGGTTTTATTGTTGGTATTTTTAGTGGTGCTGTTTATTTTGCGGTGATGATTTCTTATGCTGCTAATTATTGTACCGCTAAATATATGGATGGTTCATCTAACAAACAATGGCAAATTCCACTTTCTGTTAAAATCATGTATAATGGTTTAGTCGCAATTGGAACTATTTGGGTCCTTGAAAGTCCAAGATGGTTATTGAAAGTTGGTAAAGATGAAAGAGCAATTAGGAATTTATGTAAGTTAAGACAGTTGAGTGCAGATGATCCATATATTGAAGGTGAAATCGAAGATATTAGAGAACAAGTTGATGATGAAAAGAAATCTGTTGCCGGTTATTCATTCTTTGTTAAGATTAAAGATTTGGTCACTACTTCTTCTTTACTTTACCGTTTGTTGTTTATCTCATGTATGGCTCATTTCCTTGGTCAATGGAGTGGAGCGCTGCTGATTACTATTTATGCTCCAAGATTATTCCAATTGGTTACTGGTACTCAAGGATTGGAAAATATGAGAAATACGTTGCTCTTAGGTTGTGTTAAATTTGTTTCGAGTTATTTGACAAGTTTCTTTTTGATTGATACCATTGGTAGAAAGAGATGTTTATGTATTGGTATTACCCTTCAAGCTATTTGTGTTTTATATTTTGCGATTTTTGTTAATATTGTCCCAGTTGAAGATTCTGGCCATGAATTCTCCCATTCAGAATATCATGCTTCTCAAGTTGCCATTGCAGCTTTGTTCCTTGCATCTGTTGGTTGGACTGTTGGTATGAATAGTTTCCAATATATTGTTGGTGCTGAAATTTTCCCATTGAAATATAGATCACTTGCTCAATCAATTGTTATGGTTGTTCATTTTGCTAATCAATTTGGGAACTCTAAAGCTATCCCACATATGTTGATTACTATGCATAATTATGGTACCTTTTACTTTATGTTCGGTATCAACGTGGTTGCTTTAATTTGGGCTGTATTCTGTGTTCCTGAAGTCAAAGGTAAGAGTTTGGAATCTATTGAAGATGTGTTCAAATTACCATGGTATGCTGTTGGTTTGAAAGGTGGTAAAGTTGCTGATAGAAGTGCTATCCATAGAGTTACTCATCATGAAATTGACGAAGTAAGTGATGTTGAAGTTGTTTCTACTAATGATTTAGAGAAAGGTGGTAGTGTTGATTATGTTGAAGATACTGGAAAAGACCATACCGTGGAACATATCCAAAACAAGAACAGAAGTATTTAAAAAATGAAAAAAAAAAAAAAATTAGATTCATTAGAACTGGATTCATTGAACATTTCTGTTACTTATACTCCAACACTCCACCTGTGGTATGGTTGGTATTTTTTTTTATTATTATTAGTTTGATTACATTTAGTAGTTTATATTATCTACAAATAAATTTGTGTCTTAAAACTTGCAACCGAATTAATTAATTCAAGGATCAACCTTGGTGTGTAAGCCCTGTCTCTATTTTATTTTTGTAGCGATTCACGACCTAGACATAGCCGAATTGTCTTGGCTGAGAATTTTATTACTTTTTTTTTTATAGATTTGGCCAACAATGCGACCAACAAAAAAAAAATAAAAAATAAAAAATAAAATTGATTGATTGATCTATCAAAACGATCAACTTTGCGACAACTGTTTCATCTTACTATAAATTAACAATGAAAACATCATTCATCTCTATTGGTGCTATCTTATTATCACAATTATTTTCATCTGTTACAGCTGATGCTGCTGATGAAGGAACCCAAATTGGTATGTAATAAATCAGAGGCGGGGTCGTATTTTGATTATTTCCGTCATGGATCTCAATGTAATACGAAATTGTTTTGTTTTATTTTACTAACATTCTTGATCTAGAATATGTCAATCAAGTCGAATGTAAACGTAAATCTCAAAAGGGTGATTTCATTTCTGTTCATTACAGGGGTACATTAGAAGATGGAACTGAATTTGATAGTTCATATTCCAGAGGCACAGCATTACCATTCAATGTTGGTGCTGGTCAAGTTATCATATGTTGGGATGAAGGTTTAATTGATATGTGTATTGGAGAAAAGAGAGTATTGACATGTCCTCCAGCTGTTGCATATGGTGAAAGAGGAATTGGTCCAATTCCACCAAATTCAGTCTTGAAATTCGATGTTGAATTGGTTGCCATTGCTGGTGTCGATAATGAAACAGTTGATTCAGAAGAAGAAAATCCTGAAAAAGATGAATTGTAAGTAGAAACTAAATACATGTTATTGGTATTACATAAGCGCTGATTGGACTTTTTCCTGTAATATTATTCATACTGTACGTTGAACTTGGCTTATGCATTAGATGGTAGTTTATCTGCATGATTGTGTGGAATGATTTTTTTTTTTTCTTTTTTCATTTAAGATTAATCTTTGTTTCCCCAGCACATCATGGGTCATTAGAAAGAAACAAAAGTTGAAGAGCTCGCCGCACACAAAGCGAGGAAAATCAAAATAAGGGGGCGAACACCACCCCCCCGCCAAGCAACGATACATTCTCTCTCTCTCTCTCTCTCTCTCGTGATTTTACTATTTCTTGCAGCCCGAAATCTCAAATTATCATGAACTACTCTTTTTTCCCATATTTTTTTTCTTTACTTTTTAAGTCTTTCTTTTTTTTTTTTCTTTACTCCAATTGCTTTCATTTTACAACCCATCAATATGTCAACTCCTCGATTCCTTAAACAATTGCAAGAATTCTTGACTTCAAAGTCAGATTTCTCAATAATTTATAATACTTCAGCATCATTTATAACATCCAATACTCAACGGGTTTGTGTATTAGATTCATCATTTAATCCCCCACATTTGGGTCATTATGCATTAATTGAAGAAAGTTTAGTTAACAATTATGATCGTATTCCCATGAAAAACAAAGTAGTATTATTATTGTTATCCGTGAAGAATGCAGATAAGATTCATCCAAAACCAGAACCGTTTGAAACTAGATTAGAATTGATGTATATTATGGCTAATGAATTGGCTAAAAAATATCCCGTGAATATATCAATTGGTTTAACAAATCATGCTAAATTTGTTGATAAATCATTATCGGTGCTTAATTATATTAAAGAAACAGAAGAGGTTCATAATCCTAATATAAAATTGACTTTTTTGGTTGGATTTGATACTTTGGTTAGAATTTTCAATCCAAAATATTATTTACCTGATAAATTGACTAATAGTTTAGAACAATTTATGAAGAATACAGATTTGTTTTGTTTGACAAGAACTGATGATACATTTACCCATGCTGAACAATCAAAATATGTTGATGATATTAAAAGTGGAAGTCATGAAGATATTCCATCACATTGGTCAGATAACATTTACTTGATGGAAAATGTTGGAAATAATAACAAAATATCCAACATTAGTTCATCAGCAATAAGAAAATATATTAAAGATGAAGAAGAAATTTGGAAGTCTGAAGTTTTACCAAAAGTTTCTGATTATATTGTACAAGAAGATTTATATAAGAATTAAATATTTCAAATAACAAAAAAAAATAGTAATAATAAATCCGTTTATATTCAATACTAATTCCATCAATAATGGAAACAAGAGAAGACAATGAGAGAGAGTCAAACATGGCGTAATTAAATCTAACATAATTTATATTCTTTCTTTATTTTTTTTTTTTTTTTTGCACTTTTTAAACAAGTGCTAAACTAAGCATCAGCATTAACAAAATAGTCATAACATGAGTAAACGAAACTTTACTTGTTAAAATTGCAAGGTTTGGCTTACTCTCATGATATTCAATTTCAAGAGTTGTATTTGTAATCAATTCACCACCATCTTCTTTAGTTCTTGAAATAATTTTTTCATTATTTGCATCAGTACATTCAATTTTACCTCCCCTAACAACCAATACAATTTCACTTCTTGACCATTTAGCACAATCAAATACAGGAGATGTTGATTTAACTCTAGCACTTCCTTTACAAAGTTTTAAATTTTTTAAAGAAATTTCTTTAATTGCACCAATTAATTCTAAAGCACCTCCAATAATTCTTAATGATGGTAAAAAATTTACTCTTTCAACAAGACTATTATTTGTTAAAACTAAACCACCTCCCAATTCATTTAAATTTGGAAATTCTAAATCATTAACCATTTGATTATTTGTTAAACTTAATGTACCACCAACATAATTCAATTTTGGAAATTTTATTTGTTGAAAATAATTATTTGTTAAACTTAATGAATCATCAACAGATTCCAATTCATCTAAATTTAATCTTTCAACATTACTAATACTAACTCGATTAATTTTTTTCAATTTAGGTAATAAAACTTTTGCATCATTTGCATTAGCACTAATATGTAATTTACCACGAATAATTTCCACATTACTTTCAATTGTATCTAAAAATCGATTATTATTAATATCCAAATTATCAATTTTATTAGCTAAAAATCCTGAAAATCCAGTTAATGAAGTATCAGCAATAGTTATACTTTCAATTCCTTGAATTTCATTATTAAAATGAACATTACTTAAAATTGGTAATATTCTCCAATCCAAGACATTAACCCATTTTAAAGCAGGATAAGAAATTAATGCTACTGAAGTTAATTCAACCATTGTATATGATCCACTAATTAATTCCAAACATGGAGCTTCAATTCGAACAACTTCTGGACATTTTTTGATAGTTAAATTACCTAAAATTTTTTCTAAATTAGTAAATGTAACTATTGGATAATCAAAATCTTGAACAATTACATTACCAATTAATACTTCACAACTAGACAATTCTTGTAAATCTTCTTGACTATGAATTTGAAATTCATTTTGTCGACAATGTGTTGGAATATCCATTTCAAAATCCATCGCTGGAGGTTGATTCTTTGATGATGGAACATTTGTGGGAACTTCAAAAATATCATCTTTAGCATTAGATTGAGTAGCATTAGCAGCAGTAACAGTAACTAAATCATTCTTGGAAATATCTAATATGTGTTAGTTTTATAATACACTTTTAAAACTAAACATGTATAATCATATAAATATACATGTATTAATAATAAAAATAGTATACATACGTTTAGCACAATCCCCTAATACACTAAATGATATAATTATTAATAGGATCAGGGTAAGACTCATCGTTTATAATCAGAAATTTATTTAATAAATTTATTAAATGGGTTTTACAGAAAGAAGGAAAAGAAAATAAAAACCAAATAGTCCCGTTGACAATATTTTACAGGTCTTTTAAATGTTTTTTTTTTTTTTTTTTTTTTTTGCAACCATAATGGATGCATAACAATTTTAATGGAATGGCGCATGAATATTAATTGAAGGATTCATCAATAATATTAATGATCCCTCAATACATATTGAAGATTAGCATATAAAAAGATATGTATTATGTATGTGTATGTGTTTTTTTTTTTTTTAAAGTAACTATAGAACCTTAATACTTATTTCCTAGAATGGTTTTAGACTCATGTATGAATAACTAGGGTAAATATTTTTTTTTTTTTTTTTTGACATTTCAAATAATTAAAACCTATGTAAAGTACAATTAAATATCAAAATAACATCAAATAATGAATTGCATTATGCAAGGTTGCAATTGAGGGGGGGAATGAATAAATGAATAATTCCACTTCAAAATTATTAATAAATAAGCTGTTCTTTCAATTAACTTAGTTGATACCTAAAGAATCAAACTATTTCTAACCTAAAAAAAAAAAAAACTGATACAAAATTACTTTATACAAATACATAATCCCTAGAATTCAACTGAAATAATAATAATAAAAAAAAAATAACCCATAAATATATAACCAACTAAAATAACAATATTATCAATAAAATAAAAGCAACCATTTCATATACATAAAATTCTTTAAATCTTTTTACAAGAATAAGCGTCCGTTTTCTAATTCTTCAATGGTGGATTCAATGATTTCATCATCGTCATCATCTTCAACCAATTCAATTGTTGAATATTTAATCATATCCCAACGTTTCCAAAATAACTCAATTTCTCTATAATCATTTGAATCAACCAATTCTTGCAAATAGTATTTTGCTTTAGTTAAGCGAACCTTTAAATCTTGTAATTGATTGGAAGATTGACCCTGTTGGTGTTGTTGGGGTTGCTGTTGTTGAGGTTGTTTGGTTGGTGTGGAAAGGTGTTGTTGACTTGGAAAGTCAGAATATTCAGTGATATCAGTGACATTGTCAAAGGTGTCATCATCAACACTTGCATCGTCATCATCTTCTTCATCATCAGAAACAGCAATATTTTTAGAATTGGTGCTGTAACCGTAGACATCATCTTCAACAGAAGAAGCAGCATCACAGTATCTTGCCCAAGCTTCATCAATAGCACCAATTAAATATTCAAAGCATCTAGTTCTAGCCTTTGTATCAGCAATAGGAACAGCATTATTATTTTGATCAGCACCTTCATCTTGACTGATTTGTTGACAGTCAAAATTTTCAATCTCAGTCTCAGATCCAGTGATTGCAAGTGCAACACTTGATCTACGTGGAATAAGCTTTTTTCTCATTTGAATGGATTCAAATGGAGCATGGTCCTCATCTTCAGAATCATCATCTTCAGATGTGGATGAGTAGTAAAAATCTTTAAAACCAATACCACCAATAGAAGGAACTCTACTATTGTTCAAGCAAATTCTTTTATTTGGTGTGGAATAGATATTACTTAATGATTGGCAACTACGTTTGGTAGTGCCAGCAGAAAGTGCTTGTGAACACAAAGCCATTTTGCGTTTGTAGGGGGGAGGAAAAAAATAGAAATTAAAAAAGTAGTGTGAAAAGAACTAAAAAAAGTGTCGTGTTCTTTTAACCAGTAATAAAAAAAGTAGTGTGATTGGGGAGAAAAATACCAAAAATAAATGACCAATAGAAAAAAAAAATTTTCTTGTATTGCCACTGTGTTGTCTTGAAATTCTGACCAATCAGATGTAACCTTTGCCACTGAAATTAAAAAAATTCGACGAGGATTTTCCTTAATAAATTTGAAACCAAGAGTGATTTTTCTAGCCCTTTAATTAAAAAGATGAATCTGTCAAATCGTTACTTTATGAACCTAATCAAAAGTAGTCTTGCTCTGTTATATGTGAAAAAAAAAAAAACTTGAGTTGTGTGAGTTGATTTCCCGTTAGTTTAATTAAAACTTGTTATTGGGTGGGAAATTCTTCTTTTTTTTCTCTGTTTTGTTGGGAAAAGAAAACAGTGAGAAACAAAAAAAAAAGAAGAAAAAGGAAGGGAAAAAAAAAAAATCAACAAGAAGAAAAGTTGGTGATGTAAAAAAAAAAAAAAAAAATGACCCAAACTTTTTATTCTTATTTTAAATGGAAAATTGGAAAAAAAAGAAAATTGGACAACCGAAATTATTACAGTAGAATTTCAAAAAAAAAAATTAAAAAAAACGCATGATAAGTACACGACTGTAACGTACACGACTGCAAATAATAGGAGAACTTCCTAATTTGGATTAATTCATCATGCATGGACTAAAATGGAGAGCTTTGATTGGCTGGTAGTATGAAGGTACAAGTACAATAATTTTATTTTAGATTTCTGTACAGATTATTATTATATTATTCTTATCTGTAGAATAGATATTTTACAGAGGTCTGACAAAAGTGTCCGGATGAGAAAAAAAAAGTAAACAAAGGTTTTGGCAGAATTGTTTAATTCCCTCACTCAAGGGAAAAAATCAATTTTCAAAATGTAAACAAACCAGATTTTTATATCGGCAAACATTATTTTCGGATTCAAGTTAGCTACTTTCCGAAATTTATATGACATCTATATTTGTAGATATAGTTTAAAAATTCCCATTCAAAATAATCAAATGTTGTTTTCTCTTTCTCTTTCAATGCCAATATATAATCGTGAGCAATATCTACAAATATTGGTGTAAAATTTAGAGACTTCAATTGGTCTACAGTTAATGAATAATCAATCTTTATTTACCAATTTTCCTACAATTTGTAATTTTTTCTATTGCAATATTTGGTTTGCACACTAAATTAAACTAATCCTATAAAGACTTACCGTTTGTAAACTGCACTACTGTTGTTTACATTTTGCAAATTGATTTTTTCTCTTCAAGGGGCTGATCGCATAATTTTGACAAAATCTTTGTTTACTTTTTTTTTCTCATCCGGACACTTTTGTCAGACCTCTGTACATGTATAATTAATTAAACAATTACTATGGAATTATGTCAACTATAAAAACCATAAGTTTCAATCACTCTAATAAGAGGGGAGTATAGGGGGGAGTGGGTTAGAGTATTAAAAGGAATGGACGGAACTACAAATTCAAGTGACTTTATGCTCTCTCTCCTTTTATTATAAAGTCAAACAAAGCAATTGTAAAATTTGCTTACTGTTAGACATAATGTACAGCAATTCCATATTATTTAGATAGTAGAGATAACGAAAAACAATAAAGGGGTAGGAGGAAGGATATCAATTAATTTGAAAAATTTGGAAAATAAAAGAAGATTCCATCAATGCATAAATTTTTAAAACGTGTAACGTGTTCATAAAAGTAATCTTTGCTCTTTGGTTATGTCTACGATTTTATTTTTAATTTGCTTAAACAATATTTTTTTTTTTTTTTTTCGCTTCGCCTAGGCAAGATTTATCTCATGCACACGACCACCCACGAGTTCGGATTCTTTAACAACACAAAACGGATTTAAGTTCATGAAACTGTATTATTAAACTCATTAGTTTACCCAAGTTGGTCCAGTGGTGGGGTTCGTAACATTTATGGGTATCCACATAACCTCAAGTATGTAAAGGCACATATATATATTTAGATATACTGTGTACTACTTTACCGGGATTATTGGCACTTGAGGTTTCTTAATTGATTTTCTTTAATTTATTATTTTTGTAAGAATTTAGTCAAAAAACTCGTAAAAAAATATTATCGTAAGGTAGTGTAGAATCCTTGAATTGAATAAAATTTTGCAACAATAACTTGATAAGATTCTGAAGGCCTTTAAATTACCCCCCATTTAGATCAATCTACAATTACCTCTAAATAATAATCTATTTATTTATATATATATATATATATAAAATAATACAATTATTCCCAATATCCCAGTTATCTCATAAGTGTGCATGTTTATGTGTTTGTGTTTGTGTTTGTGTTTGTGCGTGTGAGTTTTTGTTTTGTCGTGCAATCTCTCACATTTCATCAAAGAATTTTTCTGCTGCCTTTAATATGGATGGATCACCTGCACTACTTGTGTTGCTAGATATTGAATTCTCACTCGCACTAATAGTAACCTCTGTATTACGATACCCATTGGTTTCCATATTATTACTTTCATATTCTTCATCTTCTGTTTCTTCCACTTCATTAGCATTACGTGCCGTTCGTCTTTTACCAGAATAAAATTTGGCATATTGTGGGTCATCAGCATAAACATTATTGTTTTTACGGGTGATTCTTCCAACCACAAAATCATACACATTACTGGCAACATGATCATTTTCAGAAATTAACATATTCTTAATTGAGCTTGGTTTGAAGAAATCTGTTGCATAGGATGTAAAATCTTGGTAAACTTCTTCTGCCTTGACATAATCATGATTATACATTTTATCAATGATTTCTTCGTTATTTGTTAATTTTGAATCAAGATAATTCATAAAAGTTAACACTAAATCAATTAATCTTTCCATATTCTTTTTGTTGAATATAAACAATTGATTCTCCTTGAACTTATGAATCAAATACTTTGTAATTGGAATAAATAATTTCAATCCTGCAAATACTAACTTTATTGATATGATAACAAATACCTGTAGTTTATCCAATGGTGACACATTCTCAGTGTTATATAGGTTCTTAAATTCCCCATCAGAATGAAAATCTTTCAAATCATGCTTTAACAGTTCATACAACATTAACTTGGTCTTGTCATCCAATGAATCAATAAATATATCTACCTTGATCTCATCATCCAAATGTGACATCAATTCATCAAACCGTTCCTGGTCATGTTGACGTTGAGCTGAATCCGGCTCTTCTATATACGGTTCATTACCATCATAATCTATAACTTGTTCACAGTAATCAGTAAATGGACTTCCAAGTAGAGCCGGTGTACCTGTTGCGGTAATCCTCAAGATCTCAACATCATTATTGTTATTCTTTGGATTAAAATATGGAATGTAAGGTAACCTTGAAGATACTTCAGACTTACCCAATTGATACAATGTACTCATAATAGATTTCCTATTATCATAAACCATCTTGATTATCGTTTCATTGTCAGATTGATTTGAGTCTGGATGCAATACCATATCTATATTTTTGGTTATAAGTTCATCAAACTTGTTATTCTGATTCTCTAAATATTCTTGAATTCGACTTTGTTTGTCTTCCTCGGAATCATCTTCAAAATCTTTTCCAGTAGTTCCTCCAGAACTACCAACTAATGTTTTCGAAGTATTGCTAAAACTAGAACCCACAGGTGATCCTTCTTCTGTAACTCTTCTAGATTTACGCCTTGCCAATCTTTGAGATACTTTCATTGTTGAAGAACTATCCACAAACGATAAACGGTCTCTTTCCTTTCGTGGAGAATCAAATATATTCTCATCGTCTACAATGATAGGATTTCCAGGATCACCATTTCTAGTACTCATTAACCTATTGTGGATTTTCTCTTTAGGATTTGCCAAGTCTATTGGTTTAATTTCATCATTTTCTGAATACTCTTCAAAATCATCTTCTTCAGTTCCTGATGATTCCAGTCTAGAAATTGAAATCGTCGTTCCTGATCCATCACCATCACCATCACCATCACATTCCACTGGTTCCTGTTTGGTTGGACTGAATCTATTAATCACGGGTATATGGTCTGAAAATGGAACCTTACTGACTAAGTATCCTACTACCATGTTATGTATGAATATGTATGTATGTGTATCTATTTGAATTTTCTTTTGAGTGATGTGGGTTAGGGCTTTATTATGATTTACAATGCAACGGAAATACAATCTTAAAAATACGATGCTCTAACTAATGTTCCTGACAGAATTGATATTAAATTCAAACTAAAAAAAAAAAAAAGTAACACTAAGTGAATTAAATGAACGAATGAATAAAATGGATAAATAAAAAGTCTAAGTCGAATAACTTCCCAGACCCGAATTTTTACTCTCAAATTACACAAAATAAACACATGAAAGTCGCACTCCAAAAAAAAGTTTGAACCTGTTTAAAAAAAAAGGTTATTCCCATAAGCATTACGGGATTAACTGTGTAATTTTTTTCGAAGTCTTTACCATTTATATAATGATGAATAAAGCATTTTATACAACAAAATATGCATTACAAAGTTTAAAAAATATTGAATATTAATACAAGTCTGTTATATGCATAAGTTTAGCTACTTCTAAACCATTTTTACTGCTTTTTCTAGTAATTATTCGTGATAAAAGTAAATTCCTTCCATTTTAATCAAAAATTGGGTGCAAAATCTTAGTAAATTTTTGCAAACACCCAAAACAACCTTTAAACAATTAAAACTACACATATAGTACTAAATATTAATTATTGACTAAATATAGATGTTGTACATAACTAATTCTATTTATATATAACCAATTATGTTCATATATAGGCATATATAGGCATATATGGTCATCATTTACTGTTAAACGAGGGATATAGCACAAGGAGTATTAATAATGATCATTTTACCTTATAATAGAGCATATTTACACCCAAAAAAGGGCACATTAGCAAGATAGAAGTAATATCTATTTATTTATACAAGATTCAGAGTGTTATATTGCCTGTGGGTGCATGAATTTGTTATTAAAAGTGGATATATTATGGGTACTCTTATAAATCTTAGCATTTTTTCACTTACAAAATTTTTTTTTTCTAAGTCTTAAATTTTTTTTGCAAAGACTTCAACAAGTAAAATTACTAGTACTTATAGAGACAAATTCTGATGTTAATAATGCTAGATTAAAGATCTTTATTTATTGTATATCATACTAGGATTTATCTACTTCAATTTAATTAAAATACTTAGAATATTTGGTTGATTATATAACTATAAAGTCAAAACACCAATTATCTTAGCAATTTTCAAACAGAAACAAAGAAAACAAGACAAAAATTGTACTCTTAAAGCAACTGAAGTGTAGCATATGACTAGTCATTGTTATGTCAACTCTCACTTGTCATTTATGCAAAAAGAACCATTGAAATAGTGCATGTTAATACTTATTACCATCAAAACACTTCAAAGAAGCCAGATCTTCAAATTCCAGCTCAAAAATCAAAAGAAAACCATCATAACAGCAAAATAAAAGAGAATGAGGACTCTTAATACACCATATGTGCATACTTCTCGCACTGGGGCATGCAAACCAAATAAACTTGGTGGTTTTTAGCAAATAACCATCCCATTAACCAGTAAAGGACCAGAAAATAACCATCCCATTAACCAGTAAAAGACCAGAAAATAACATCAATCAGTCAGAATAACAACAAAACTTTGTTAAATTGAATTAAATGCCTTCAAAATCAAGAACAACAGGTTAAAAATAAAGGTTACAACCAAAAAGAACCATTTCTTGAGGCTAATGTACCAAAACAAACAAATTCTTCACAGAAATTGAAGGAAACCAATCAGAAAAAGCAAAATATGAATGAACCAAAGGCACTTACCCTTTCGTGATCAACTAGAAGCATTGAATGACCACCATTTGCATGATATGGTGACTAAAATAGCTGTAAACAAGCAAAAATAATGCAATATTGTTAGTAAATCATTCTAAATAAATCAAAAATAATAAAATAAACATACCTATGTTAATTTAAAACGTTATAGAGGATTAAAAATCGATTAAAACGTTGAAAACATGTGTAAATTGTTGCTTTTTGTTGATTGTTGAAGAAAAAGAAGTGGTATAAACATTTGTTTTTTTTTTGTTTGTTGTGGTTTCGTCGAAATACCGCGAAAATTTTCGACGATTTGTTTTGATTCGGGCTCAGAGAAAAATAGTTCAAAAAAAGTGCGACTTTTTTTTTTTAAGTTTTTTGTTCAAAATCAGAAAGTCGCATTTTGAATTTTTTCTCTTGAAAAAATTGCTTTTGTGCTTCAAAAAATTCGGGTCTGAGAAACCATTCGTCTAAGTCTATGTGGCAATTTTCTTATTTAAATGTGACATTTTTCATAAGCAAAGCAAGTCAGATTTTTTTTTTTCCCTCTCTTTATTTCATTACTGTTTGAATTTTGATATCTACCCAATTATCGTAACAAACACAAAATTTCACATGCAAAGCAACTCCCACAATCCGAACCCTTTTTGTTGAGTATGTATATATAAATAAACACATATTTCTACTGATAACACATTTCAACAAGTACTCATACAGAATTGTTGATAGTCATCGATATTACAAATCTCAACCATTTGTCTTACATTCAAAGTTATCAATTTATGCAAAGAAATTTCCCCCAGGAAAATGATTTGACTGTGTCTGGACCAAAATGGGTCACGCAGACTTACATAATCCAAAATGGAAATGCAATAGCAACAATTTATTTTCTTTAAATTGCTAGTCAATTCCAAGTTATACAGTAGTATAAATAGAGACCAAAAATTCATCAATTGACAAAAGTAAAATATTCAAGATTGCTTCAATTAATAAAAAAAAAAAAAAGAAAAACACAATCATGTCTTCATTTGTATTTAAATATATCGCCAACCGAATCTTTAGAGATAATCAATGGAATAGATTTGGAGTAGAAGATCCATACTATGAATATGTACCAATTGGTGTTACATCAAAAGGTGACAAAAAATTAAAAAAGATTCCCAGAAGAATTCCTGATGGTATAACTGAAAATGATTTGAATGTTTTACAAACATTCAAGAAACGTGCATACCGATACGATTATTGGTTTAAAATATTGGGAGTCAATTTTGGTTGGACCAATATTGTTAGTGTGATTCCTGTTGTTGGTACAATTGTGGCTACATTTTGGTCATTACAGTTATTATGGATAACTAAAAATCTCGATAATGGATTTCCATTAGATTTACAAATATTGTTTTTGGTTAACATTGCCGTTGATTTTGGGTTAGGGTTAATTCCATTTGTTGGTAGTATTGTTGAAATTGGATACAAGGCAAATTCCAGAAACTATTTATTATTAGAAAAACATTTAACCAGAGTGGGAGAACTGAATTTGGGCATTATATCAAAGGATGAAGTCAGACCTGGGTTTATTAATGATAAGGTTCAACCATTTGTTGACAGTACTTTGAAACCTGGTGCGATCAAAGCAAGTGAACAAGCTTATGGCTTATGGAATAGAAACTCCAAAAATGTTCTAGAATCTGCGTCAAGTTTGTCATCTACTATAACGGGTAAAACTACATCAGCTGGAACAGATGATACCACAATAACACCATCTACAGACGAAACACTCAAAAAAGATTAAATACTATTTGAGTCGTGACCAGAGAGGCTTCAACCTATTTTGTATACTCCATGTACTATTTTATTATTACACAATACATGTTAAAAGCATCAATAAGTAATTAGGTTGGCGTAGTAAGAAGTGTTCGTGACATATTTTTCAAACTGCGCCGTATCCCGGGACGTGCGTCGCAGGATTTTTTAATTCAAATATCCGTAAGACGGAAAAAAAAAAAAAATCGAATCTGACAATTCAGATTCAAAATCAAAATAATTTTTTTTTTTTTTTGATCCATAACCTTTAGTTTTTTCTTTTCATCTTCCTCTTTATTGTTTGATTATCAATTACTTTAGACCGAAATAATGGCTAAAAGAAAGAATAAGCTGAAACAGAAATCAGCATCACCTAAACCTAAAGAGGATATTAATGCTGCACAAGATTCAATTGATACATTACCAAACACAGAGATTGTCAAAACATCATCCACTTCAACGGATCCCGATCAACAAACCATTGAATTATCTGATCTCAACACAACAGAACCTACCACTTCCAGTACAACAAATGATGATGCCGATGATGCTGATGATGAAGGTGAATATCAACAGCAACAACAACAGCAACAAGAACAACACGAGGAATTTGAAAATGTATCAATAAAATCCACTGATGCGGTTTTGGAAACTTTAGATTCGGATCTAAACACTGTCACGGAAAATAGAACCGAACAACCAAGTGAGCAAGAGTTGAACCCTGAACTTGCTAAATTTATGAATAGTTGTCAAGAAGGGAACATCACCATTGTCAAAGAATTAATAACTTCCAAAGCAGTTCAAGTTAATGATACATTTAGTGATGGAATTACTGGGTTACATTGGGCTTGTATCAACAACAGATTATATTTAGTAAAATACTTGGTTGAAAATGGAGGTAATCCAAATTATTTAGGTGGTGAATTAAGAGCAAGTCCAATGCATTGGGCTTGTAGACATGGTCTTGTGTACATTGTTGACTACTTGATTTCCAATTCAGATGCTGATCCAAATTTAAAAGATGCACAAAGTTATAATGCTTTACATTTGGCGGTACACTCATCTAATATCATGTTGGTGGAGTATTTATTATTGAATTGTTGTGATGTTAATTCAACCAAAAAAGTATATGTTGATGAACCTGATTCATCAAATAGAACTGCATTGCATTGGGCAGCTTATCAGAATGATATTTACACTATTAATGCATTGTTGAGATTCGGAGCAGATGTCACCAAAGTTGATAATAGTTTATTTATTCCTTTACATTGGTCCTTCATGAAGGGTTACAAGTCAGTTTTAAAAACATTAGTAGAAGCAGGGTCGGATATTTTTGCTAAAAATGATCAAAATAAAAATTCATTTGATATTGCCAAGGATATGAACTGTTTGAAAACATGGGAAAAAGTTTTAGTTGAATGTGGCAGAGACCCAAAAAACAACTGGATTATTAAAAAACATTGGTTACAACCAAGAATAGCCAAAATCATTACATTTTTGACCCCCTATGTGTTATTACCAGTACTGCTTAATATTATATCAGCATCAGAAGGATATGGAATACCGAAATTTATGTTTGCCCTTGCATTTTCAGCAGCAGGAGTATATTTATTGAAATTCTTTGTCATCTCAACTTATTTGTTTGATGATCAACCATTGCCAAAATCACCACTTTTGGCAGGTATATTTTCATCAACAGCATTCTGGACAATCTTGGTATGGTTATATAATATTGTTCCAGCAACATTTTTCCATAATTTTTTTGCCAATTTAATTATGACAGCATGTGTGGGGATCTTGATATGGTCGTTCTTTAAAGCAATGTTTATTAACCCTGGATTTGTTCCAACCCCGGCTGACAACAACGTTATTTTAGGTCAAGCCAAAGAATTGCTTGCATTGGGTAAATTCGATACTGATCACTTTTGTGTGAATTCTTTTGTAAGAAAGCCACTTAGGTCAAGATATTCTAAACACAATAAGAAATTGATTGCCAGATTTGATCATTCATGTCCATGGGTTTATAATGATATTGGTGTCAGAAATCATAAAATTTTCATAGCATTTGTTTATTCATTAAATTTAGGAATTTTCATTTTTATTTATTTGACCTTGCAATATTTTGAAAAACTTGAAGATGGTTACGAATCAGGGGATGAAAGTTTTAGGTGTTCATTATTGGGAGATGAATTATGTCTTGGATACCAAAACCATTATTTCCATTTTAATTTACTTATCTGGGTAATTATTCAAGGTATTTGGGTTACATTTTTATGTATTGTTCAAACTTTCCAAATAATCAAAGGTATAACCACATGGGAATTCAGTATTTTGAACAAAACTATCCAATCTAATCGTTTTAACCATTCTACAGTTCCTAGAGATTTTGGCGCAGAGGGAATCCCCACCCCAGAAGCCACCACTCCTCGTCATAATCATCATCATAATGAGTTACAGACATGTTTGAGTTTGTTAGGTATTGACCAGTTTGTTTTAACATTGAAAATGGGTATTGGATCGTTATTAAGAAGAAACGCAAATGATAGTAATACTAATTATAATCCATTAAATTCTATTAAAATTCCTACCGATTTTGGTGTGGTACAAAACTGGAAAGATTTCTGGATTATTGGTGATGAAAAGTTTAGAAATGTTTTTTACTTGCCTATAGAAGGTGAGAATAATTTGAACGGTAAGGTGGTTGATTATTATACATTGTATAGTTATGAAGAAACTGTTTAGATAGTATATAATAGATACCTGTGGTATAAAATAAATAAACTATCCAGTATAAATGTAGGTACCGAGATGAGATGCCACTCAAAAAAAAAAAAATATTCCAGAGAGATGAGGCAGGTTTGGATAAATCAAAATTTTACATGTACAACAAATAATTAATAGTTGAAAAAAAAATTATATTAAATCAATATGTAAAAAAAAAAAAAAATTAAAACTATACAATAGAATCATAAGACTTGTCAGACTGTCGCTTAGTTCCATCCAGTCACACTTCAAAGAAGTTAATGATAGGATAAAGATCATCGCGCACATCTTAGTTAAAAGATGGCAAATTATAAATAATATCTCACTTTGTAGAACTAAGGACCAAACTCATCGTCCAAGTTGGATTCAATGGCTCTTTTGAAGAATCAAAAGAGAGTCGTGACCTATAGAAATGATCCTATGAAGTACGTCGACAAAGAAGAAAAAAAGAAAGGGAAAAACAGAAAAAAAAAGTTTGCTACTTTTCTTGTCCTTTTATAGTTTTCCCAATTCACTGAAAAATTTTTCTGATGAATCATGTGATGAGTTTACCCGGATGTATATTTTTGAAAGCCCTAAACTTGCTTGCAGTAATTTTTTTTTGGTTTGCAAAACCCTAAAAAATTACAAATCTGTAGAAATATCAAAACACAAGCCACTTGATTTCTTATGGACTTCTATCAGATTATGACTGATGAAAACAAGAGAAAGATTGAACAATCAGATTCATCTGATAGTAAAAGACAGAAACTAGAGGATCCAAAGTTTATTCTACCAAAACAAGTCAATACTAATCCTGCTACTTTACCAGAAAGAAAAAAAAATATAGAATTGATAGTAGGTATTCTTCTTAAGAAAAATCCAAATATTCAAACACCAAAACTTACAGCAATTCAAATTGAATATGAAATAGCGCAAAAATCAACTAATGCAACGTATAAAAATCAACTTAGACAGCGGGTATATAAATTGCAGCATCCTCCAAAGGCAAAGCCATCAGCACCATCCAAAGAAGAATTAGAAGATCAAGAATATAAGATACTAAAAGAATGGATTATTGATAGAGATACATTAATTAAATATGGATATACCATGGAGATCCCAGAATCAGTACCAAATGATAAAATCACCAGAGTTTGTTCTCGATGTGGAACCGAATTCAGATTATCTCTACAATTAGAACCAATCACTTGTGAATATCATCATGGTAAGAAACAAAAAGGGAAATATTTATGCTGTATGGCCAACGCTACTGGTGCACCATGTACAAAATCAAAATATCATGTTTATCTATTACAAAATCCAGAAGAAAAACAAGCATTAAAAGGATATCAACATACAAAAGATATATTTAAATCCCCATCAAAGTCAAAAGTTCTTGGATTGGATTGTGAGATGATTTTTACAACCAAAGGATTTGAATTAGCTAGAATTACAGTTATAGATTATTTTACAAGAAAGTTAGTTTCAGATATATTTGTTAAACCATTCGGTGATGTTGTTGATTTCAATACTCGATATTCAGGTATTCATGAATTGGATGAAACTTTTTTACCTTGGGATGAAGCAATGTCAAAACTTGGAGAATCAATGGATAGTCAAACAATAGTATTAGTTCATGGTGGTGATAATGATTTCCATGCCATGAGAGCCATTCATGAGAATATAATTGATACTTCGATTCTTTTTCCTTCAAAACATGAAACCGGTCCACGAAGTAGATGGAGTTTAAAAGATTTAACCTTTAAATACTTAAGCAAAGAAATTCAACGAGGTGAACATGACAGTACCGAAGATTCTATTGCAACGGCAGATATTGTCAGATATTTTGTAAGAAAAGAATTGGAAAGAAGAAAAACACCACGTTGAAAAAAAAAAAAAGAATAAATATACAAAGAAGATAGAGATTTAACATTTGTGTAATATCTCGTAAAAACAATCACGTGATTTTACTCCTTAAAATCATAATAATGGTGACTTTGCTGTTTTTCTTTTTCTTTTCGTTCTTTCTATTTATACACTCAGGTTACTCCCAACTTGGCTTCTTTCATTTAATTTTTTTTCTCCGTCTCCTTTTAATTCTTCCATAACTTCCCCCCCTTCTTTTTTTTTTCTTTCTATTTCTTAAACAATCAATTACTACTTATTATGACTCTTAAAGCACTTATTCTTGTTGGTGGTGAGCTGTTGGCTACCAGATTCAGACCAATTTCTATAAGTACTCCCAAATTATTATTTCCAATTGCTGGGAAGCCCATGGTTGGTCATATTGTTGATAATTTAGTGGAACAATTTGATACTGATGATTTAGAAGTTTTATTAATTGGATTCTTTAAAGAGGAAAATAAACTTAAATTTGAAGCATATATTAAGGATGCCAAATCAGCCAATCCTGGATTGAAGATTAAATATTTATCTGAACCATATCCTTTGGGAACTGCTGGTGGATTATATCATTTTAGGGATGAAATTTTTGATGTGCCTGATTGTAAATTGCTTATGATTCATGGTGATATTATTTGTAATTATCCATTTAAGGAAATGTTGAATTTCTATGAAGAATCAGATTCAAATATCACAATTCTTGGTGTTGATCCAGTTTCATTACTTAACAAATCAAAAGCTCAGATAAGTGTAGGACTGAATTATGATGATGAAGGTCAAAACACTGTTAGTGATGATATTGTGACCAAATTTGGGGCAATTGTTGCCAATAAGAAAAATGGTAAAGTTGTTCATTATGTTGAAAAACCAAGTGCTTCAATTTCTGCATTTAATCGTGATGCAACTTTTGAAATTTTATTGAATGGTGGTATTTATATTTTTGACAGATCAATTTTGGAATTATTAAGACAAGCAGAGGATAAGAAATCTAAATCCGTTGATTTTAATGATGATGACTTGGATGATAAACCAGATAGAGCAATTCTTTCATTGGAATTGGATGTTTTTAAAACTTTACCACAACTGAAACAAACAAATTTTAATGTTTACAAGACAAATGGCTTCTGGTATCAATTAAAACTGCCTTTCTCTGCATTGATTGCCAATAATTTCTTTTTGGCTCAAGGTGATAACAATTGCACCGATATAAAATCACCTGAAATTGCTCAACCTGTGCAAATATTGACTAAAGACTTGAATTTCAAGTCTTGTAAAATTGGTCCTAATGTCTCGATTGGGAAGAATGTCACTATTGGAAATGGTGTAAGATTAGTTAATTGTATCATCTGTAATGATGTAACCATTGGTGACCATACTATTATCAAGAATGCAATTGTATCTCATGACACCAAGATTGGAAAATGGTGTAGAATTGAAGGTACCATTACTGCTGATACCTTGGCAAGTAATGTGTTTGATACCAGTACTTCAAGTTATTCAAAGTTTTCAAACAATATTGTAATCTTGTGCAGAGATACCGTTGTAAAGAGTCAAGTTTTTGTCTACAATTCCGTGGTGTTGCCTAATAAAGAATTGAAAGACGACGTTAAATATGAAATTATTATGTAAATGTCCGAAATAAAAAAAAAAAAAAAGGAAATTGTTTCTTGTCTAACTTTGATATAAAAGTATACAATAAATAAATAAATAACAAACAAACAAATGCAAACAATGCAAGGAACTAAATAACAAAAACACAAATAAAAAAAATTACAATTCATCTATCATTCTAAATATATTGTCAAGAGCACTCTTTTTAATAGCCTCATCGTAGGAGATCATATCTTTACCCAATTCATCAATGTTACCGGTACCCCACCAAACAAAATCACTTTGTAATCCTAAACTTATATCATGAACATCACTTTCATCTGCAAGCTTCTTTAACTTAGATGTTTGTTCATACTCTTTAGCTGCCCTTTCAGCATTATCAACAATTTCTTCAGGAATACCACACATAGCAGCAACGTTCATACCGAATGATCGTGGAGCAGTACCTTCTTCTAATTTATACAAGAATGTAATATTACGTGAATTATTATCCACCACTATTCCCATTCTCATTTGTTTAACTTGAGGATGTGTTTTAAATGATAATCCTAATGTACCATAATGAGTAGCAAAAAAACCCAAGGATTGTAAATGTGTAGCTAAATGATGCAATACAGACTCAGCAATTGAAAAACCATCACTACTGGAACCACCTCTTCCCAATTCATCCAAAATAACCAATGATTTAGGAGTAGCATTACTTAATATCTTTTTTGTCTCAGATAATTCCACAAAGAATGTGGACTTACCTTGCATTATATTATCATTAGCACCTAATCTGGTCATAATTCTATCAACTGGTGTCAATGTGGCCAGCTCAGCTGGAATATGACATCCAATTTGACTTAAAATAATTGCCAAAGCTGTAGTTCTCATTAAGGTAGACTTACCAGCTGCATTAGCACCAGTAAGCAATCCAAAATGGGGTTTGTCACCTCCTAATTGAACATCATTCGGAATGAAATCTCTGGTTCCTTCAAAACATGGATGTCTCAAATCCTTGAAATCAATACAACCCTTAGTGGCATCAATAAATTTTGGACGACAAGATGGATAACCCATGGTTTCAGATGCTTTTGTCAATGCCAACAAACAATCAATGTTTCCAATGGTTCTAATAACAGCCATCCATGTTTTATAGTGAGCATCAAATTTATCAAACATTCTTAACTTCAAAGTATCACACACCATTTTATGCAATTCACGTTGTTCCATAAGTTTTCTGGCCATTTTTTTAACCTCAGGTGACCAATATCTTTTGACCTTGGAGGTGGCTCCCATTTGTTGCCAATCTTGTGGAACCTTTAACTTAACTGGAACTTCGATAAGATAAATCTCTTTCCCGGAATCACGATAGCAAATCTCTTGGGATCTATATGTTTTTTTGTATTCTTTTAATTTTTGGTCTAATTGAGATTCCAAATCATTGAGAATGCTTTGTGATCCATCAAATTGTTCATCAACGCCCGAAGCGGGAATGATTACATCGGATTTGGCTTCTTCTCTATCAAAGGCATCCTCCCATTGTTCAATTAATTCAGTCATTTCATGAGGGAAACTAGACAAGTATTCGTATAATACACCACATTCGTCATTGGCAAAATCCTTCAACTTTCTACTCAATTTTGCAATGGTTTCAAAACTTTCAATAACTTTTAAGAAATCCCTAAATCTTAATGTTTTACCGTGAATTCTTGCTAATAATCTTTCCAAATCTGGAATAGTGAATAATGCATCTTGAATAGCAGATCTCAATTCCAACCCATCATTCATAAAATAATCAACTGAATCATATCTGGCATTAATTTGTTCAATCTTGTACAATGGATGAAGAATCCATTGTTGCAAGAGTCTTTTACCAAATGCAGTTGTAGCACGATTCATCAATTTGAAAAGTGTACCTTTATCACTACCATCAGCTGTGTTATGAAGAATTTCTAAATTATTTAATGTTATACCGTCTAAGATCATATTCGTGCTTGCATTACGAGAAATTTGATATTCGTGGATATTTCCAAGACTCATAATACTAGTATCCAACTTTAAAGTCTTTAAATAATACAATAACCCACCAAAAGCATTAAATGTCACTGGGTGATTATCTTTGAATGTAACCAAGATTTCTGGATATTTTGAATAATCATCCAAATTTTCAGCTTCAAAATACTTGGATTTAACCAATTGTTCGATAGTGATGTCATAATCCCAAAATTCAGTAATTGGGTTTAAGATGTTCCAAATTTGGTGTTCACTATGTGCACAAAACTTAAGGATCTTGTTGGCAATTTGACACAAATTACCCTTTTCACAAATAACTTCCTTTGGTTTGACTTGAGTAATCAAGGTATCCAATTTGGTACATTCAGCATCATCCTGAAGTTCAATGAAGTTCAATTCAGAAGTGGCCGTGTCCACAAAGGCCACACCAAATACTTTGGTTCCATCTTCATTTTCTTCTTCTTTGATACTTAAACAATAAGTTGACATATCATTGTTTATCATGTTCAAATCAGTCAATGTACCACCAGTTAAAATTCCAGTCAACTCTCTCTTAATAATCTTTTCTTCCTTAGTGGTACCACCTCTCATTTCCTTAGCCAATAAGGATTCTTTTTGATCAACTTTTGCAACCTTGTACCCATGGCTAATAAATTCTTTTGCCCAATGTTCAAATGACATTTCAGGAATACCAGCTAACTTCATGTTAGCTCTACCACCACCAGCAATTTTTAAATCAAATTTGGTATTTGCAATAACCGCATCATTCTCATATAATTCATAAAATTTACCCTTTTTGAAGAAAACAACCGTGTTCCACATCTTGGACTTGATTTCCCAATACTGCTTCTCAAAGGGAGTAAATTTGGACCATGCTGATTGTGGAATATATAAGGTTCTAGGATCATAATCAGGATCATCAACAGGACGCTTTTCAGCATCTTTGACATTGACCAACCATTGGTATCTTTCCTCATTTTCTTTCTCAAATGATTTTTTAGCTGGTTGTTGTTTCTTAGGTGTAACAGAAGAAGTGGAGGTGGTGGTGGCAGAAGAAGATGCTTGATAGGATGAGCCAGAGCTATACCTGCTAAGCACAGATGAAGCAGATACCAGAGTAGGGTTGGATTTAGCAACAGGAGACGCAGATCTCTTAGTTTTCTTCTTCTTTGGTACAATTTCCTCTTCATCTTCTGAAACTGGTTGTATTTCTTCATCAACGGCATCATCATCATCATCATCAACGACAAAGTCACTCATATCATCGTCGTTATCACCATCAGATTCTGGTGGTTTAAAATCATCTTCATCTTCATCATCACTATCGTCACGAACAACTCTTCTCTTTTTCCTGCTTGCAAGAATGTTTTCTTCTTCATCGTCCGATTCAGCATAGTTGACCTTCTTACCACGACGAGAAGAAGAAACAGGACTGGAATTCAACATAGCTGTTCTATCAGATAATGGTTCTTTCTTAGCTTTCACCACATTGACTTTTGGTGGAGATTGTGCTGATGCCTTGGGCTTTTCAAAATGGTTATCTAAATCCCCAGGTTGTGAAGTTGCCATTGTATTATCTTTATGAGGTAATTCTTCTTCTTGTTCATTTTCTTTATCACTAGACAAGAAGGGTTTAGTAGTAGATTTTGATTTAAGTGGAGATGATGATAATGGCAGTAGTTGCTGTTGTTGTTGTTTAGATTTGCTCTTGCTGGAGGCAGATTTGAAGAAATCCATCAAGGATGATTGCTTCTTCCCTGAACCACCAGACGAGCCAACTTTAGGAGAGGATTTGGCAGGAGTTGATAGTTTTCCCATTATTGAATACAGGTCTAGCTAAATGGGTATCGTAAAGAAAACACCAAAAGGAAATGTGTTGTAAATGGTTAAAAAAGAGAAGAAAAAAAAAATCGATTAAATTGGTTGTTTGTAAAAAAAAATCCCTTGTATTTTGGCAAACCAAAAAAAAAAAAATAAAAGACGTGCAAAACAAAAAAATTATTCTCGCGACTGACCGCGTAAACGCGTTTGTTCCAAACAATAGGAACATGGTTCTGTTAATTCCGTTCATATACAGTATAATTTTCGTTATTCCGTTTTTTTTTTTTTTTTTCTTTTTGCAACAATACGAATCACTTGTATTTATCAGCAATGTTTATAGTTCTACTATTAATCATCCAAGTGGTTATATCTGTACTACCTGATGCCAATCCTCGTCACTTGGATAATCCTATTTTGAAAGTATCTACCAAGACACATGATAAAACCATCATAATTACTACATTACAAAATGTTGCAAATAATATTTCTGGCATCGCATTAAGTCATTTTGGAGTTTCTAAATGGGCATCGACTGATATGAGACAATGCATCGAGGGATCAGCCATTAGATACTACATTCGTCTGATCAAATTGAGTGATCGAGATTATATCGCCAGTGAATGCCGTACCAATATAAATCCTCGCTTCCAATCAATTTTACAACCAACAAATAACATTCATAATTTAATATTAAGAGATCAAGATGCCATTGATTCTCAAATCAAAAGCAATTTAATGGATGAATTTGGTAATTATCATCAGTTTAAATCTATAAAATTTAATGATTTTCATAATAATATGAATTATGACCTACAATGTGTTATTGATTACCAACAACTCATGCAAGTGAAATTCAAACAAACCGTAGTTGAGGTAGGTCTTGAGAAGAGAGTAGAAGTTTCCAAAGATTGCAATTTCGACAAGTTCAATCCTAATTTCCAAGGGACATCAGTTGATTATATCACCTCATATCTTCCTGTTAATGGCACTTTTTATTGTCAAAAAGGTAAAACCAATAGTTGTAGTCGAAGTATAGCTGAGACTAAAAACTCTAGATTTAAGTTGCCTGATTAGAATGACTGTCACGATAATTCATGGGATTTACACCCCGGACATATCGGTGGAAACAAAAACGTATGATTTACAGGTACCTTAAAGGAAAAAAAAAAAAATAAATAAAAAGAATAATTATGCTGTCATACAATTAGTACTAAAACGAGGAGTTGAATAATAAATGATCAGAAAAATAAATATACTGTAAGAAGAAATAACAGGGGTTTGATTGGAGAGGCAAAAAAAAAAAAATAAAAAAATTCCAACATATAAGAAGACTGAATTATCCCAATTAGAATATATTTCAACAATTCTAAAAATATACCCAACAAACATCATCTATCAATCAATCAATCAATCAACAATGTTCTGTCAATTAGGTTTAAATACAAAAGTTCCATATCACTTTTTGTTCTACTCGTTAACATTTGGTGGTTCCGCATTTTACTCATTCATCGTTTCGCCATTGGTATTTAAGAAATTACCAAGAGAAGAATTTAGTAACTTGCAGAACAAAGTATTCCCAACTTACTTTACCTTTCAAACAATTGCTCCAATTATCTTAGGTTTGTCTCAACCATTGGCTTACTGTCCATTCACTTTGGGTCTTTTGGCTACTTCTTCAATTGGAGGGGCTTTGAATTATTTATGGTTATTACCAGTTTGTAAGAAAATCAAGGAAGAAAGAAACAAATTGGTTGCCGAAAAAGCTGATGTTGGAGCTGATGGTGAACATACTGAAGAATTCAAGAAATTGAGTAAACAATTTGGTAAGTACCATGGTATTTCCACATTGATCAATATCATCTCAATTGTTTCTCTTGGGGTTTATGGTCTTGGCTTAGCTAAAGGTTTATCTAAAATCAAATACTAATGAGTACTAAGATGACTCAATAATCAGAACAGAGAATAGAGATATGATTAATTTTTTTTTTTATGTATATACCAACCTCCTGAATTCTCCGTTCTACTGTTTATTTTGTACTTCTGAATTTAAAAGTATGCATTTTATTATCTTTTTGACTAATTTTTCTGTTTTCCTTTTGTTACCTCTTTTGCAGGAGCAGCAGCATCTATACATATAAACAAAGCAGATACGACAACTCATACATAATTGTCATTCAGTACTCTCATACTCTGGATTAATACGTCATGGTTAAATGAAGAGCAGAAGACTGTAGTGATATCAAATATTGATGTATAGTTTGGTAATTGATCTATTCCAATGCGTCTCAGTGGGAGAGAAACATAAGATACAAGTAGTACCGGATAATCTCTATAGCCAAAATGAATACAAAGACAATAACTGACCTGTACTCTATGTATCAATTCATTTACAAAAACAACTTTATAGTTGAGAAGCAAGAATCATAGTTATACTATACCTTGCTGCAAGGGAGTTTTTCTTTTCTTTTCTTTTTTTTATTTTTTGTTTGCATCTCTTCAGAATTCTTTTTTTTGGAACGGTATAGGTACGTCTCGAGATGTATTGCTATCTTGACCTCTTTATGTGGGGACTATGGTACATGTTCGTGGAGAGAGAAAAAGCGAGGGGTAGTACGATTGCTCAATCATTATAGTTGGAGTGGAGTATGAGGGGTTTTCAATTTTGTTGGAATTCAAGAATGTGCTCACCAATGTGAAAGGTTGGCTTGATACATGGTGAAGAGATATTGCGAGATAAGTTGCGATGAACTGATTTCCTGTTTGTACGCAAAAACTCGTAAGTGTCAAGAAAAGAAATGTAAATTAAAGTCTCACAATTAAAAACTTCACTTTTTTGTCGCTTTTGCCTTTGAAGGCGATGTTTTCTTAATTTTGTTCGCCAGAAGTTGACACGTTGGTAGTATACTGTAGCATGCACATGTTTCATCATTTTACCTATTCTTGAACATTCGGAGGAATTACATTTGGTCAATTCTCCTTTTATTACATATCGGATATCGTGGAAGAGTGTAGCCACTTATCTCCAAACCGTTGGCTTTGTATTGAACCACGCATGATAAAAAAACAACTCTGTTTAATTCATACCTTTAAAATGAGATGGATGGTCTTAAAAGATGAAATTTTAAATGTGCATCTAAAAGACCAAAACTTTGGTCAAAATCAAATGTTCCATTTGTCCAGGAACATCCAACAATAGCCGAAACGGCACTCCCTTCAATCAAAGGCAATAAAGTTGACATTGCGGATATTAATTAGCGACTTCTGTTCACTATCTGTGGTATTTTGTTCTACATCTTATACTGAGCCATGTGAACACTAACTGTATGGATTATTTTTTTTTTTTTTTTTTTTTCACGGCTCTTTATTTAGACTTGGAATGAAACATTCAGTGGATGTGTTCATTCGTGAATTTCTGATTATTTTCCGCATTGCGATGATCCGTGGAATATTGCTGTTTGAGTTTTGATTATACGTTTTACTTTCACATGATTGCAAAATGTGTGCTAAAAGAGGAGAAACTAAAGGTAAGCAAGCTTATGTAGAAGAGACAAACCCATATTGATCAGTAGTTTATATGTATCGCAATTTAAGCTTCGGAGATTACAGCTTCGTGAATCATTTAGATTATTGTTTTAATTTTCTTTTTTTCTTTTTGAAATATTAATTAGGAGATAGCAACATCTTTTGTGGCCAATTTTTCAAAAATGACACCAAAAGAAAAACTTGATTTCTTCTTCTCAAGGCTTGGCCCTGAGTTCATATTACTTAAAGGAATTTTTAATTTCTTACCTCCCTCTTGTTTGGAGCCTAAACACTTGATTGCTAATAGTAATGTACATTTAGTTTAAAGATTAAACATCCCCACACTCAAATCTACATATACTTTAGAAAAATAATGAACGATGCAAGCCAATTCCGGAAAATATGGTTTCCAAGTATCCGAGAGGCACATGTACGATTTTCATAAACAAAGAGTATTAAGCGAGCCCTTTTCTTTTTTTTTTTTAAGTGTATTTCAACTCACCACAAATAATGTTCCATATGCATTTAATTCCAACCGGAAAAACTCTGACGCGAGGGGAGAATTAATTACTAGTTGAAATACAAAGATAAAGAAATTTGAATTATGCTTTGAATTAAATGAGCTGATTTGATATTAATGAGAATCGCTTTATTTTAGGACTTTGTACGTTCACTCATCGATTTTTTTTTTTTTTTTTTAGAGTCAGAAAATTTTATACAGGCGAGTTTCAATTTTTTCAGTTTTAAACGCTGCATACAAATCGCTGATATACATGCATGAAAACTTAAATTATTGAGCGTATACTCATTTTCTTAGTCTAAAAAGTGAGGTGATTATTCATTTTTTTTTTTTTTTTTTAATTGTGCTTGAGTCATTTTTGTGATTTCAATATAAATGATCATTTTTGTTACATTGCTCTTAATCCTCAACATTTCCACACTGGTACTGTATTCCAATAACTCGCCCCCTTGTTCCTTTTTACAAAAGAAAAGCCTTATTTGAAATGAATCACAAAACATTGCAGAAAAAAAAGAAAATAGGCAAAATCTAAAACATAAACAATCGTTCGTTCTTACTGTACGAATATTTTTGTGATGTGAATTTTCTTTCCCAAATAATATTCCGAATATCGTATTAGCAAGAAACCCATACGCTAAATCTAATAAATATCCCTATTGAGCAATATAACCAAATTTACTATAAAAGTATCTTTAATTCTCCTTAAACTTTTTCAATATTGTCGTTTATTCTCTTGTTGGTTATTCCATTCTATATTTATTTATTTATTTATTTATTTATCATCAGTAATACCATTCAGTATTATAACAACAATTATTTATTATGAATTCTTTCTACCAACAACGTGCAAACCAATTCAATAGCGAATACAATAGCTATTCAGTACCGTTATCTCCTGTCACTTCTAATGACAATCCACAAGAATATTGGATGAATGAAATGATTGCTAATTCTGCTCCAATTTCTCAAACAACAAGTCATACTGATTTATCCTACATGCAACCACCAAATCCTATCAACTTTAATGCTTTATTTGAAGAAGCTAATGTATTTAGTGGGACTGATGACTTGACATCATCCAATGATAGTTCCTTAACTAATAGTCCGGTTATTAATGCAAATACTGATATCATCTTACAAAATTTGAATGCTGCTAATCTCAAATTGGAAAAACAAGATAGATTCAATTTGGATTCATTGGAAACAGTATTTGAAACTAAAGATATACTAAAAGAAGAACCAAGAATTAAGAAAGAACCAGGTGTTAAAGAAACCAAACCAAAGAGAAGAGCTCCAAGAAAGAAGTTGACTGAATCTCAAAAGAAAGCTCACAACAAGATTGAAAAGAGATATAGAATTAATATCAATGCTAAAATTGCTGGTATACAAAAGATCATTCCTTGGGTTGCTTTAGAAAAAACTGCTTTTGAAACTGGTGAAGAAAATGAAGCTGAAGCTGAAAACAAAAACAATGCTAAACTTAATAAATCAATGATTTTAGAAAAAGCCACCGAGTACATTATTTATTTACAAAAAAGAGAAAAGGACTTTGCTGAAGAAAACCAAAGATTGAAAGAACAAATCATTAAATTAGGTGGTCAAGTACTGAATTAAACACAACAGAAGAAATAGAATTTCATTTGAACTTTTTCATTATTAGACTTTATGATTTTATCTAGTTTTTTTTTTTTTTCATTTCATCTACAACTGCTTCATTCTACTTTACAATCTTTAGTAGATATATTTATTACTGTGAATAATTTACTTTATTCTTTTTTTTTTATAGACGGGTTTTACTATATTGCTTTTTACTATTATTAATACAAAACTCAACTGGGAGTTTTTATTTATTGGAAACGATTATCTTCTCAATTTACTTCGTAGAGTGCCTTGCCCAACTTGCATTTGGCTGTAAAAATCTGTTTTAAAGGCGAGACCTAAAATCCGAGTCAATCATCACATAATTTTTTTGTGCTTCAAGGACTAACTGAAATGCAAAAACTAGCTCATATTAGCAATCGGGACAAAATGTGCCACCCAAGTGAATGAATTACAAGAAATTACTTTTTTTTTTTTTTTTTTGCACATTTCCTTTCTCGGAAACCAACGTTACGGCCTATGAACTTTAAGGACGGAAGAAACTATTAATTAATGATACCTTGCAATCCAATCTTAAACCCAATTGTATTTGATTTTGTTGTTCTTGTTCATGTTAAGTTACTCGTGCAATCTCCGTCTCTCTAATCATGTTTTCTCCTAAATCATTGTGATGCTCAAGCACATCTTGAATTGTTTAACGTACATGAAATGATCTTATAGTAGAAAAAAAAATGGTACGTTAATTTTCTTTTATTGTTGGTCCTAATATTGATAATCATAAAATTAAACTAAGAAAAATACCCTGCAGTAATTGTTCCGATACCCACCGCAAATATCTTTTCTTTTCTTTTTTTTTTTTTTCTTTAAATTGATGTGTTCTTGAAATATTATACATTTGAATGACGATGAAAAATTTTTCCGAACTAAGCCGTGAAGTTTTTCCGAAATTCTAATAATATGCATGTAAAAAAATTTTTTTAAAAGGATTATGCAGATTAAAATGTACGAAATCTAAATTGGAATCACAGCAGGGAAGGGAAAAGAAAAATCACCCAATTCAAGAGAACAAGTATTCTTGAACTATGAAGCCCAACACGAGCCTTTGGAATTCGTTGTAATTAGATTTATGCTTTTGATCCTTTGCTTATTCACTCACATTTTAGTTTCTGCTTTTCTTCTTTCGAGCATTTCTTTTTTCAAAAAAAATTTTTAGTTTAATTCTAACCTTTATTCTACATTGGGTAAATGATATGTTCTATAATCATCCTGAAATTTTTTCCAAACACCGTTCTCTTAAACTTACCACTGTGTAATTTATGTTTTAGAATACAGATCTTATAAATTCTCGAATCTATACAAAACCTCTTTTGGCAAAGTTGATTGTTTTTAATACAAAACCTCACCACACTTCTCGTCTAATTTCCCATTATAAACTCTCACATTTAGATTTTAAACATTCCTTGCGTCTATGAATAGGTTGAATAATTGCTGAGTAACAAAACAATTAGAGATTAAGTCTCGCTTCCCAGTTTCAGTGTTGTTGTTGATGTTGATGTATATTTAGTTAGCCAGGGCACGTGACTTTGATAATTTTTGTTTTTTCGAGAAAAAAAAAAAAGAAACAAAAAGTTATTCAATTCACTCATTGGTTGTAATTTTTTATTTTTCTTTTTTTGCGGCAATTCAACCATTAAGATGCGGCAATATGATGATGTTACATCTTTGAACTTTCCTTAAAAAATTTTTTTTTGTAATGATGAAAGTTTTCCTTGATGATCCTAATTGCAAGAAACAACGAGTTTTGTTCTTTTTGTTTTCCTTCTTTCCTATACATATTCGTTTTATTTTTCTTTTAAACTACATTAGGATTAAAACTTAGTTTATTTATGCATCTTGTACAATGCCTGGTTCCCCAGATTATAAGATGAAGCATGAAGATATAGCGCTTAACTCATCAACAGAAGAATTAACAACTACCCCAGTTTCAAGCAGCAACAATAACAGAAACTCCTTCAAGAATTTTGTTTATTCATTTAAAATTGAAAAAGATTTAGAAGTTGGATACGATGATATAACTACACCAGATGATTTATTGAAAGATTATCAAGTTAAACTTATTGCATTAGCTACTTGTATTGGTGGTGGGTTATTTGTTTCTAGTGCCGCTGCTATTTCATCAGCTGGTTCCGGTGGAACTTTAGTTGGATATGCTATTGTTGCCGGATTAATGTTTTTAATTGTTCAATCATTAGGTGAATTAACCAGTAGTTATCCAGTCAAGGGAAATTTTCTTGTTTATAATTCAAGATTTATTGATGAATCTTTGGCATTTGCCATGAATTGGAATTATTGTTTACAATGGATTGTTGCCATTCCTATATCATTGGTTTCTGCCTCATTAACTATACAATATTGGACCGATAAAGTAAACCCAGCTGCTTGGGTGGCAATACTTTGGGTAGTACTTGTAGGAATTAGTATCTTTGGAGTTAAAGGGTATGGATTTGGGGAAAGTTTATTTTCTTTAGTTAAAGTTATTGCCATTATTATGTTTGTTATTGCTGCCATTGTATTGACAGCTGGTGGTGGTACACAAGGATATATTGGTGGTAAAAATTGGCATCCACCATTTGTTAATGGATTTCATGGATGTTGTAACACTTTAGTTAATGCTGCATATGCTTTTTCAGGAACTGAATTGACAGCAATTGCAGCTGCAGAAACATCAAATCCAAGAAAATCTTTACATAGAGCAATGAAACAAATTTTTTGGAGAATTTTAGTGTTTTATATGCTTGCTATTATAATGGTTTGTTTTTTGGTTAGATACGATGATCCAAGTTTATTGGGTAATTCCAAATGGCCTGTTTCACCATTTGTTATTAGTCTTTCCAATGGAGGAATTAAAGTTTTACCATCAATCATTAATGCTTGTATATTGGTGGCATTATTATCTGCAGCCAATGCCAGTGTTTTTGCCACTTATAAACCATTAGTTGCATTAGCTGAAGCAGGTCATGGACCAAAATTTTTAGCATATGTTGATCGTAAAGGTAGACCAATGTATTCTATTCTTATTGCTGTTGGATTTGGATTAATTGGTCTTGCTGGTGCATCTGATGGAGGTTCAGAAATGTTGTTGTGGATGTTGGCGATTTCTGGGCTTTCGGCAATTTTATTATGGGGTAGTGTTTCATTAGCCCATATTAGAGTACATCGTGCTTATAAAGTTCAAGGAATTGATGCAGACAATGTTCCATTTAAGGCATTTGGTGGAGTAATGGGTGCATATTTTGCATTTTTGGTTAGTTTTTTGATTATAGCAGCACAATTCTATGTGGCATTATATCCAATTGGTGGGAAAAATTTGGATGCTTCAAATTTCTTTCAGGCATTTCTTGCTGTTCCAATAGTGATTGTATTTTATATCGGTCATAAGATTTGGACTAAAAATTGGACATTGTATATCAGAGCAAAAGATATGGATGTTACAACTGGTAGAAGTATGATGGATCTTGAGGTGATCAAACAAGAAATTGAAGATGATAAAGAACTGTTGGCTCGTAAACCATTTTGGTACAAGTTTCTCAATTTCTGGTGTTGATTATGATGTTTTATGCGAGAATGGAAAAACAATAATAGTGATTACTATTTGAAGTTTGTGATTTATGATTTAGGTATTTTAATAGATAATAATATAGATGACGTTAATGGAGTTTGATATTTATATTGTATGATGAAATTTTAAGATGCAAGGCTTTGCAATCAATTTGATAAATTCGTCCCACCAGCATGGGTTTTTCGTCCAAAAAGACAACAGAGAACAAAAACAAATACAAAAGCGGGCGAGGAGAACAAAAAAAAAAAAAATAAAAACTTTATTAACAACAACAACAAAAAATCTAGTGGAAGAATCTTTTAAATAACCAAGATAGTACACGTACAAACAACGTCACATCATAATATCATGAGTAGTGTTCAGTTATTAATTGGTGACCTCAATGGGTTATTGACTGATTCCAAAAGGAGATTTTCAGAAATACGGAAAGGATGTGAAACGGCAATAACACATTTGAAAAACTATAATGCAACTATGCCCATTCAAAATATTAAAGATGAACTTGATAAACAAATAATTATTAAACCATTCATACTAGCATGTAAATCTGGAAATATAAAGCTTAATAATATTGCAACTCCGGTGATTCATAAATTGATATTAGCTCATGTTATTCCTGAAGAAAATATCCCTGAATTGTTACAAGCATTATCTGAAGCGTCCAATCTTGCAATTGATATTCAATTGAGAATTCTACAATGTTTACCGGCATTCATGCAGACATACACATTCACGGGATCCAATTTATTAGATCTGTTATCTATTTGTTCGAGTTTGACTGCCAATAATAAATCCCCAATTGTAATCAATGCTGCCTCGGCAACATTGCAACAATTATTCAACAACATATTTGATAATATTAACGAGGTACAATCGGATGAAAATCTTCAAATAAATGAAATTATTCTAGATGATGATGATGTTAAAGTCAAAGTTGATGATTCATCTTTTGAAGGTTATAAAATATTTCGAGATTTATGTCATTTACTTGATAATGAACAATCCGAATTTTTATCGGAATCAGTTCATATTAAATTTCATTCACTTCTTGAAATTATTGAAAATATTATTTATGGACATAAAAAATTATTTCAAACTCATGAAGAATTGGTATATTTATTAAGAACCAAGATATTTCCAACATTATTAAAATTTTTGAATTCTTCAACAAAAAATTTCCCATTAATTGATAGAACTATAAGAATTATTTATGTTATTTTATCTTCTCAATTACAGAATTTACCAATTGAAAGTGAAATAGTTTTATCATATTTTAGTCATGTATTGTTGGATGATTCTGAGACTCCTTCAAATGATAATCCAATGTGGGAAAAAGTTATTGTTCTTGAAATGTTTAAAAATCTTTTTAGTGATTTTCTGGTTGTCAAAAATATATTTGAAAACTATGATTATAAAACGGGAAATAAGAATGTATTGAAAGAATTATTTACTGTTTTTGTGGCTTATCTTCAAAAGAATAATCATTTAATTCAAGATATAGTTGAACCAATGGTTAAAAAGAGTTTCCTCTCTGGTGATAATACCACATCATATTTATCAAGAACAAAATCCAATTTAAAACCACTGATTCTTGATCATTTAGATAAATCGGAGCCACCGAATGAGATTCCAAATACTTATCCAATTTTTTTAATTTTTCAAATAGTAGTTTCCTTTGCTGAAGGAGTTTCACTGTTGGTGTATAATGTTTATGATGAGTCCAAGGATGCAGCTACTTTAGAAGCCGATGTGGAACTTGCTAATGCTTTGGTTAAGGAATCAACCATTGATGTGAGTTTATTGTATGAAATATTTATCTATAGTTCAATGGATGATGAGACTTTCCTTTTGTTGATTAAATCATTTCAAAAATTTACCCATGCAACTGGTTTATTAGGATTAACCACAGAAAGAGATTCATTGTTGACAATTTTATCAAAGGCAACAATCAAAAATATTGGTAAGAATGATGCACTGCCTCATGCAGAAACATCTATTTTACAAGGACAAAGAAAACAATTATTGGCATTTGGAGAACAATTAGTTGAATCAATTAGTTCAACAATAACTGGTGAAGAAACCACGCAAAACAACAATACAACATCAACATCAACACCTCAAGTTTTGCATTCTCGATATTTTAATTCACGTCATGTTGTTTGTTTCCGTGTGTTGTGTAGTATTGCCATGACTTTAAAATCTACATTACAAGATTCATGGAGTATTATTTGGATAACTTTCCAATGGTGTAATTATTATCTTGAAGGACCTGATGAATTTAGTGGATTTCATAATCATAAATCATTTCAAGGATTTACTAAATCAATGTTGCCTCAAATCAGTAATCAAGATATTGAAACCATCAAGAGTACCAAGATTAGATTATATGAAAATCTTGGAGATAGTCTGATGGAAGTTTTTCGAGGTTTACTTGGTACCTTGACAAAATTAGGTGATCGGGCCATTAATAAAGATATTGAGGTTAAATCTGAATTACCATTACTTTCACCATATAATAAAACATATTTTTTGAATGAAGTTGTGAAACTTTGTGATGATGATAAAAACAATTGGTTAATCAATGATGATGAATCTTGGGATATTGTGTGTGAATTTTTTATTAAATTTGGATCGGATAGAAGTTTAAGTTTTAATTTAAGAGGATATATTGTTGAAATTTTTACCAAAGTTATTGAATTTACTGCAATTTCCGGTTTTAAAGATGATCAATTAATTGATAAAACTTCAGTACGAACATTAGATGGGTTAAATCGATTTCTTAATGAATTAATTAAAAAAGGTATACCACAAGAATTATTGATGATTAATTGTGAAACCGATATTCATTTAAAGATTCTTACAAGATTACATGATTTGATTGATACATATGACAAGAATTATCAACTGTCATGGAATGAAGTATTTAATATTTTAAATACTCCATTTAAAACTATTGTTGGAGAATTAGGAACCACCTCATTGGATAAAGTTCAATTATTAGTTGAAAAATCATTTGATACTATAAAGTTAATTCTTGATGAATTTTTAACCACATTACCATTTAATCAATTTAAATTATTAATTGATACATTATCAAATTTTGTTTATCAAAAACATGATTTAAATATTTCATTTAGTTCGGTTAGTTATTTTTGGTTAATTAGTGATTCATTAAAATCAAGAATGGTTATGTTTAGTTCAGAAAAGGGAGTTAAATCTCAACTTGAATTGATAAATGAAGAAGAATTAATTAAATTTCTTGATCATGAAAATGAAAGTTATTCATTATATATTTGTTTGGATATTTATTTATTATTAAGTTTAGCAAAAATTTCTAAAGCTGAAATCAATCGAGCTCAAGTTCGAGATGGATCAATACAAACATTTTATCAAATTATTGATGTTCATGGGAATTTATTAAATAATTCATGGGATTTAATCTATGAAGTTGTTTTAATAAATTTTTTTAATATTATTCCTGAATCAAGAGAAAAAGAATGGCTTGAAAGTTTACAATTAATAACTTCAGGATTTATTAGTTTATATGATAAATTTATGATGAATAATGAAATGGAAAAAATTGTTGATAAATGGAAGGATTTAATTAATTATTTTGATAAACTTTTTCAATTACAATGGATTGAATTAAATTTAAAAATGTTTAAATCATTTGAAGAATTAATGAATTGTTATAATTTAAACAATGAAACAATTCGAAGTAATTTTTTTAATGTTTGGTCGAATTTCCCAATTGAATATGATTTAATTAATAATAATTATCAAGATTCATTGGTTCAATTTATGAAATGTTTCCCACCATTATATAAAATTATTAAACTGAAATTAACTGTTAAAGAAGTTGATATTATTGTTGGATTATTAAATAAATGTGGAATGTATCCAATATTACCGGGGAATCAATTGGATAATATTAAACCAACAAATTTACAAAATTCAGTATTGGATAGTTTAAAAATTATTAATGATGAAAATATTGAAATTCAGTCATTAATAATTCAACAATTGAGTAATATGATAATTTATCCATTTGGTATTAGAAATAGAATTGAAAAAAAATTACAGAATATTGAAAGTATTAAATCTAAATTAACTACATTTATTGCTATTAGTGATTTAAGTGTTGAATTATTAAAAGAAAGATTAGAACAAATTGAAGATTTTAATAAACTTGTTGAAGATAATACAATATGTAAATGTATGAAATCATTATTGGAGATTATTAAAAATAAATCAATTGGAATTATGGTGGGGGATCAAAGAGTTCCTCTTTGGATTAAAAGTAATGAATTATTAATTGATATTATTAGTAAATTAATTAATCAAGTAGAAGGACAAATAATTGATGAAGAAAGTTGGAAAATAATTGTTGAAAGTATTGAATTATGTATTATATCAGAAGACGATATTAATCAAGAGATTAATATTGAACATTATAAAAAATTGATTGAATTGGTATTACCAAAATTATTATTAATTGATAATGAAATAATTAAAGAAATTGTTAAGATTATTTATGAAAATTCCTATTTTTATAAACCAAATGAATTAGAATTAAAATTAATGAATCAAGAGAAGACAAATGAAGATGGTGATGATGATGATGATGATAAGGTTATTGATAATTTAACATTATATAAATTTAATGAAACTTATGGAACAACTCAAGGAATTGAAAGTTTTAATAATTTTAAAATTCGATTAAATTGTTTAAAAGAATTGATTAAATTTCTGCAATTTAATAATGATAATAATCAATTAAGTTTTATTAGTGAGAATTATTTATTAATTAGAACAAGTTTTACATTAAGAAGAATAATTAATGATATTAAATTATTATATAAATGTCCATTACCAATTATTCAACAAAAAGAATTGATGATTTTACTTGAAGGAATTAATAATATTAAGATTGAAAATTCTAAAAATAAATTAAATTTTAAAAAATTATATCATTTATTAATTCAATTAATTCCTTATTCATCAAGAATTCCTGGATTAGATAGAGTATTACCTCAAGTATTGATAAAAATATCCATGTAAGTAATAATAAATATATATATATATATATATATATAAAATGACACAACTATACACACAACATTGAATTGACTAAATTAATTTTGTTTTGTTTTTTTATTCTTTTTTTTATTCTTATTCTTTTTTTTAGATTTTGAATCTGGTGATGATGTTGAAGATGATGATGATAATTCAATATTATTAGTTAATTTACCTAAAGATTTAATTGATTTTAAATCATCTTGATCATTATTATCATCAATATTAAAACTATTATCACCATTAACCAGAATTCCATCAGTTGATACAGTTGCAATACTTTTAGGAGGTTGAAACGATGATGTAATTGCCTTTTCTCCTGTTATTCCTATTGTTGTTGTAGTTCCTGTTGTTCCTGTTGTTGCTGTTGTATTTGCAGTTATTGAATTATTTGATTTATTTTCAATGGAACTTGTTGGTGGTGATATTGATTCAGGTGGTGATGATTTAGGTATTGATTTATTTAATAATTCTAAAATTTTTTGATCATTTTGATCATTTTTATAATCAATTGAATTATTGTTATTAGTTGTTAATTTTTTTTCAATATCATGTAATGTTATATATCTTAATTTACCAATTTTAATTAAATATGAATTAATTAAATGAAAATTTCTTGAATTACCTTTAATTAATAATAAATCAATTAAATTTCCTAAAATTGGGAAAATTAAATTAATTAAAAAATCAATTAATATATTAATAATTAATAAAATTTTTAAATCAATTGGAATTTTAATATCAATTTTAAAAATTAAATTTAATAAATTAATTGAATTAATTAAATTTATAAATGGTCCAATTATTGGAATTAAATTAATTATATGAAACCAACCAAATTCAAAATTATTAAATAATTTAAATTTATGATTATAAAAATGAATTTTATTTTTAAAAATTTCAAATTTTTTTAAATCTTCATTATTTATACCAATTGGTGAATTTCGTGGTCTTTTTTTAAATTCTTTTACCTTTGAATTTGAATTTGAATTTGAATTAATTAAAATATATTCATATGTTGGATCTTCAATTCTTGATTTATTCCATTGATTTAATGAATCTAATTTATTAAATATATAACCAATCATTCCCAATTGTCGTTTGTCGTTTGTTGTTTGTTATGATGATGGTATAATTTTCTCTCTCTCTTTCTTTTAGTGTGTATTAAAATTCAATTCTGATATTGGGTTATTTTTTTTTTTTCCAAGGGGGCGTTTGTATTTGTGTGTGTGTGTAAAATAAGTTTGGTGATAAGTTTTTCATTTCTTAGTATCTTCTGATTTATATTTGCTGTTTGGATGTGTAAAATGTTGATTATGTAAGTACACGTGATATGTATTGGTTGACACACTACTTTTTTTAGAGGATTGAAAGATAAAGATAAGGGAATTAAAAAGAATTACTGTACCATAAAGAAATAGCAAATATTTGTGTGTATAAATATCGTTATACAAATAATAACAAGAGTAATAGCAATAGCAACCATCATTTGTATAACAAGAATAACAATCATCTCAATCATTCATCTTAATCATCTCAATCATCTTAATCATCTTGATCAATATTTAGGTTGATAGTAATTGATTTTTTCTTGCATGTGAGATTGCTAAAGGGGGATGAAAAAAAAATAACAATGCAACAATAAATTAATTAACACACACACACACACACAAATACTAATTATTGATATATAGAGATATATAAAAAAAATAAACTACTCCCTTTTTTTTTTTCTTTTATCATTAATCAACAACTTAATCCTAATCCAAATATTCATTAGATTTATTCTTTATTTTTTTTTACAATTAATAGAGTTAGAACAATTTTTAGAATTTTTAGACACTGTTATATACACATATTCATTTTAACCTTTATTGTACTATATTATATTTACCACCTTTTATTCCATCCCATCCCTTTTATTCAGATTATCATATTTATAATCATGTTGAGTTTTTTAATTAATAAAATTCCATTATCAAATCATGTTCCAATTATTAAGAAATATCATCCTAATAATAATAATAATAATAATCACAACAAAAAGTCACAATTTGATTCAAATATATCTAGTGATAATAAAGAATCTTTAATAAATAATAGAATTAATAACAATGATGAATTTTTGGATGATGAGATGATATATGATTCTCCTGAGATTAGACCAATTTATTTATCAAAAATTGATAATTCATCAATGATTAAAGTATCTCAAAGATTATCAAGAAATAAAAAATCTTCAATTAAATCTAAAAGACAAGAAAATTTAATTAATCAACAACAGGTAGACGATTATTATCCTATCCCTAAGAAAAATCAAGATAAATTAGATTATAATACAACTGCTTCAGATTCAACTTCAACTTCAACATCAACTACTATCACAACTGAAGATAGACTTGTTAAATTAATTTATGATAATAGAAAATCAATAATTAAATCAGTTTATCAAATTGGTAAGAATCAATTATCTTCAAGATTACCTTACATTCCTTATATTAATTCCAAACAACAACATAAACAACAACAACAACAAAGTATATTAACAACAACATCATCATCAGGTTTACTTGATAGTCCATTTACTGATTATTGTCAACAAGTTACTGATTATGAAATTACTAATGAACTGGATAGTTCATTTGATACATTAATAACTAATGAAGATGATGTTGATATATTTATTGATTCATTAGATGATAAAACTAAAGCATTGTTGTATAATCTGTTAAAGAATGATTTAAAATATCATGAATCATGGAATTATTATACTATTGATGATGATAATAATAATAATTCAAGGATTAAAGAAGTTTATTATAATAAAAAAATTTCATTCTTAGATAAATTACAAATTTTTTTAATTATATGGATTAAATTATGGATTACAAGTATTAAATTAATTATACCAATAACAAAATATTTAATTTATAAATTTCAAAATAATCATTTATATTTATTTAATTTTGGAAATTTTGAAAAATTAATTGATTTAATATTAAAATTTATGAATTATTTAAATTCATTAATTAATAATCATGAATCAACAATTAATAAAATGTCAAATCATGATTATATTGAAGTAGAAGAAGAAATTTATCTTGATTTTACTAGTTATACATCAAAATTTTTCAATCCATCATCATCTTTAATAACATCAACATTTAAAGAGATTTTGTTTTCACCAGATATAAATAAACAATAGACATTGAGTTTTGTAATAAGTAGATAATAATAGACATTAATTTTAATTTATATAATATTTAGAATTGAAATATTAAAAGACAAGTCCAATTAATGGAAGGGGGATTATTAGAGTACTGGAATCAACTTGGTTTAGTATCATTCGTGTTTATCGTGTATATCTATGTGTGTGCGTGATCTCCTCGGCAGTAAAAAAAATATTTCTTACCGTGAGTATAAACTCCGACTTACCGAGGAGAAGATGAGAATTTTTCTCATCTCATGAAATAGAATACAAAAAAAAAAAAAAAAAATCTAATTACATCATAGGTAACCAATTTTTTTTATGTAATGAGAGGCATGGTTACATATTAATCTATTAAGATAAACATGATAATACACTTTGATTGGCTAGATGTGAGTGTATGTATGTGACTTCCTTGACGAAACTTGTGTACAATCATAACCATTCATTCCTCCTCCATAACCCCTTTCATATTTTACAAATATTTGAAATAGTTATTTTTAGCATTTCTTGTTGGGTGTACTGAAGGTCTAGAATTAATGAAGCCCCTTCACTAAACCGAAAAAAAAAGGGGGGAGGCGGTAGAAGACTAAGGCGAGGTCGAGGCAGAAGAGGAGGAGGAGGTGGGGCGTGAGATGAAACGAGTACGAAATAAAAGAGAAAAAAAGAAAAAAGAAAGAAAAGTCAAAGATTTTCTTGTTGTTGGCTGAGTTGTGTAATATACTGTATCCTTGAAATTAATCTTCCTGTGTTTGTATTATATAATCGCTGATAGTATACATGATCAACTATTCTTGTAATCATGATCAATTTTTACGAATTATTGAAATAAACTGTGTACCTTTTTATTGATGATGTAACCAAATTGTATACTAAAGTGTGTCACGTGATATGTGTATGAGTGTACAAATGTACAAAATCAAAACAAAAACAAAAACGAAATCAGGAAATTTTAAAATTTTAATTCTTTGCGGTGTTGTTTCATTTTGTTTGTTACTAAAAAAAAATTTTTTTCTTTTTTTTTTTTTTTTCTTTGATCTTCTCTTATAAAATTCAATTTATTTTCATATCGTTACATTCTTCTATCTATCAAATAAAGATTATACCATCATCATCATCATCAACAACAACAACAACAACTCATCCCTTACCCATTCCCATTCGCTTTATATTTTTTTAATTTGGTTCTTTTACCTAAATTTACATATTTGATTTATTCATCCATTAGTGTTTGTTTATCATCTTATTGTCAAATCTTCTTTTTTTTTTTTCTTTGGTTGTCTATACAGTTATTTTGTAATATCCAATTTAATTTTTTTTTAAATTTTTTTTTTTTTTTTTGGTTTATTTTTAAATTGCATTAACTATGTCGAATTTCAGAGATAGTACAAGTCCTCGTAGAGGTTATTCGGAATTTGATCCTGAATCTGGTGATGGATTAGGTAGAAAAAAATCATTAATTCGTCCAGAACGTGGTAGAATTGATGAAAATCATCCAAGATATCATTATACTCAAGTAGCTAATCAAGAATCTGATCATATTAAAGTTCAACCATCCTCAACTGGTGTAGATCCTCATAGATCATTAGAGTTATCTCAATCAAGATCCCATATAAGTCATTATTCATCTTCTCAAGTTGATATTATTAATAATGATGGTTTATTACATGATCAACATCAACATCAAGATAATGATGTTGATGAAGAAGGTATTCCTTTAATGGATATTCATGATGCTTCTCCAAATGTTAGTGTTCAACATCAACAAGATAATGATTTAAAAGGTGGTAGAGAAATTTATGGGTTAAATGATGAAATTAATGATTATAATAATTATCCTAATAAAAATCAAGTTATATCCAATATTAAACCAATGCATTCTGATTCAAGTGATGAAGAAAAACCAAAAAGTGATATTTATTTTTGGAAAGTTTATTGTTATGCAATTACATTTTGGGCTCCAGCTCCTTTATTAAGATTATTTGGTTTACCAACTAAAGAAAGTCAATTTGCTTGGAGAGAAAAAATTGGTTTAATTTCTTGTATTCTTTATATTGGGGCATTTGTGGCTTATTTAACTTTTGGTTTTACTAAAACTGTTTGTTCTAAAGAACAAGTTCGTACAAGAATTAATCATGTTAATACTGGGTATTTAATTATTAATGGTAGAGCTTTTGATTTAACTTCATCTCAACATCCAGCTGCTGCAGGTATTCTGGCCGGGTCAAATGTTTTGTATCCTCCAATGAATGCTGGTGGTAAAGATGCTTCATTTCTTTTCCAAAATGTTAATGGTAATTGTAAAGGTTTGATTTTACCAAGAGATAATTGTTCAATTCCTTATAATGATGATAATGAATTAGCTTGGTATATGCCATGTCGTGTTTTTAGTCAAGATGGTTCCGATGAAGTTAATAATACTTTTGCTTATTATGATGGTTGGGGTTGTCATACAAGTGAAACTGCTCGTGAAGCTTATTATCTGTTGAAAGTAAATGGTGATGTTTATTTTACTTGGGATGATATTAAAAATACTTCAAGAAATTTAGTGGTTTATTCTGGTAATGTTTTGGATCTTGATTTAATTAATTGGATTCAAACTGATGATGTTACATATCCAGAATTATTTGATCGTTTACGTGATGATGAAACTTATCGTGGATTGGATATTTCTTTAGTTTTAACTAATTCTGATGAAAGACAAGCAGCAAGATGTTTAACAGAAATTATTAAAGTTGGAGTAATTGATTCAGAAACACTTGGTTGTATTGCTTCTCAAGTTGTTTTATATCTTTCATTGGTGTTTATTTTATCGGTTGTGGTTGTTAAATTTATTATGGCTTGTTGGTTTAAATGGGTCACTTCAAAAAAACAAGGGGCAACTATGTATGATAGTAAAGCTTGGGCTAAAAGAAATAGACAAATTGAAGATTGGGTTGATCATGATCAAGGTATTGGAGCTGAAGTTAAAACTGTTCCAATTAGAGCTAGAGCCAATTATAAAGCTACAAAAACAAATCGACAATCAGTTTTCCATAAAGCTCAAAAATTATCTTTGGGACCAAATGCTGATTTATCTCAATATTATGATAATCCTGATGCCCTTTCAAAAACTTTTAAATATACCACCATGTCAACTCAAGCAGCATTATTGGGTCATAATAGTTATAATAATAAAAGAGGGTTAAGAAATACTATTACTAATGGTAGTAGAGCTTCAAATCTTTATTTAACTGATCAAGGTTCATCAACTGATTTATTAAATCGTCCAATTTCATCATATAATCCATTTGATACTATTGAAGATAATGATGGATTTATTGTTAATGGTTTATCTCCAGATATTATTCATCCTGATGTTGTTCCTCAACCACCAGTTGAATATCAACCATTTGGTTATCCATTGGCTCATACTATTAATTTAGTTACATGTTATTCTGAAGATGAAGATGGTATTCGTACAACATTGGATTCTATTGCTACTACTGATTATCCAAATTCTCATAAATTAATTCTTGTTATTTGTGATGGTATTATTAAAGGTTCTGGTAATGATGAAACAACTCCTGATATTGTTTTAGATATGATGGATGATTTAACTATTCCAAGGGATGAAGTTGAAGCATATTCATATGTTGCTGTGGCACAAGGTAGTAAACGTCATAATATGGCTAAAGTTTATGCTGGATTTTATAAATATAATGATGAAACTGTTCCACCAGAAAAACAACAACGTATTCCAATGTTGACTATTGTTAAATGTGGTACTCCTGAAGAAGCAAGTGCACCAAAACCAGGTAATAGAGGTAAACGTGATTCACAAATTATTTTAATGTCATTTTTACAAAAAGTTGTATTTGATGAAAGAATGACAAGTTTAGAATATGAAATGTTGCAAAGTATTTGGAGAATAACTGGATTAATGGCGGAATTTTATGAAATTGTTTTAATGGTTGATGCTGATACTAAAGTTTTCCCTGATTCTTTAACTCATATGGTTGCTGAAATGGTTAAAGATCCAATGATTATGGGATTATGTGGAGAAACTAAAATTTCTAATAAAGCACAAAGTTGGGTTACAGCAATTCAAGTTTTTGAATATTATATTTCTCATCATCAAGCAAAAGCATTTGAATCTATATTTGGTGGTGTTACATGTTTACCAGGGTGTTTTTGTATGTATAGAATTAAAGCACCAAAAGGATCTGATGGATATTGGGTACCAATTTTAGCTAATCCAGATATTGTTGAAAGATATTCTGATAATGTTGTTGATACTTTGCATAGAAAAAATTTATTATTATTGGGAGAAGATCGTTATCTTTCATCATTAATGTTGAGAACTTTCCCAAAAAGAAAGCAAGTTTTTGTTCCTAAAGCAGCTTGTAAAACTATTGTACCCGATGAATTTAAAGTTTTATTATCACAACGTCGTAGATGGATTAATTCAACAGTTCATAATTTATTTGAATTGGTTTTAGTTAAAGATTTATGTGGTACATTTTGTTTTTCAATGCAATTTGTTATTTTTATTGAATTGGTTGGTACATTAGTTTTACCAGCAGCTATTACATTTACAATTTATGTTATTATTGTGGCAATTGTATCTAAACCAACTCCAATTATGTCATTGGTTTTATTGGGAATTATTTTTGGTTTACCTGGTTTATTAATTGTTATAACAGTTTCATCATTTTCTTATATTGTTTACTTTTTCATTTATTTATTTGCATTACCAATTTGGAATTTTGTATTACCAAGTTATGCCTATTGGAAATTTGATGATTTTAGTTGGGGTGAAACAAGAACTGTTGCTGGTGGTGATAAAGGAGATCATAGTGCAATTGAAGGTAAATTTGATCCAAGTAGAATTTCAATGAAGAGATGGAGAGATTGGGAAAGAGATCGTAGAATTTTAGAACATTCCAAGAATGAACAACAACAACAGCAACAACAGCAGCAGCAACAAAGATCATCACAACTTTTTAATAATGGTTTACCAGTACCTTCAGCTGCATGGGATCCAAGTAATTCAGAAAAATTAATTGATGATTATAGTCAAGGTTCATCTTCAGGATCCAGTTAATTAATCTGAATGAACAAAAAAAAAAAAAAAATGAAAATGGAATATTTATTTATTTATATATATACATATATACATACATATATAATTGTATGTATAGGTTGAATTGATTTATAGTTTTTTATTATTATTATTATTATTTGAATATAGATAGAAAGAAAGAAAGAAAGAAACAAAGAAATACATGGTATATTGAAAATAAGAGGAAAAGATGATAAAGATAAAAAAAAATTAATACAAAATGATTGCGAAAAAAAAAAAGAAAAGAAGTGAAAAATATTCTTGATTATGTAATGATAAGAACATAATATTAATTTTTAAATTATAAATGATAATACATAGTATAATATTTTCTTGTCTATTGATATACTATAATATAATATAATATAATATTGGAAAGAAGAATTAGTTGAGTGGTGAATTGTGAATAATTGAAAAAAAAAATTGATATTAATGATTGGGAAATGAATTGTTAATATTGACAATTATGAACCTGAACCTGAACCTGAACCTGAACCTGAACCTGAACCTGAACCTGAACCTGAACCTGAACCTGAAATAGTAGTAACAGAAATTGATACAAGTAGTAGCAGAAGTAAAGCCAAAACCAGAACCAATAGTAGAAGTTTCTGGATGAATGGGAGTAATAGAAACTATAGTAGAACCAGCTGAATTAGAACTATTAGTGATTATTGATTAATCTTGGAAATGTCTTTATTTTTTTTTTTCATTTTTTAAGGAGGTTTTTTTATTTTAATTTATTAAATTATTTGGCTGATGAATTAGCAGTAATAACAGAAGAATTAGATGATGAAAATTTACTTTCATTATCAATTGAACTACCAGATGATGATGATGATGATGAATAACCACCTTTTTCAATATATAATTGTTTAAATTTTTTTAATCTCCATGTATTTTTAACTTTTTTAATTGATGGTTGAAATGCTGAACCTGGTGTAGCTAATGCATATAACATTGTTTAATAAGTAAATAACTAGAATGAAGAAAAATTTAAAAAAAGGATATACTTTTATTGAATTATATATATATATAAATGGATTTTTTTTTTAAAAAAAAAGGGAGGGTTTATTGGGGGAAGTATTTATATTTCTATCCAAATGAACTAAAATTTAAAAAATTTTGGAAAATTGTTAAATGTTAAATGTTAAATGTTCATACATGAATATCTGGTTATTTTAAGTGACTTTTAATTCACAAATTTAAAATCATTTGAGGTAATAAAACGTTGTACTTAATGTACGATGTGATGAAAGTTTAACAAAGAAATATTATAGCCGAATTTTGTAATATTTGAACAGTAATAAAAGAAAAAAAAAAAGGGTATTACACATACCGTATGTATATTGAATTAAATCAAGCAAAATTTTCCTTTATTAGGTAAGCTAATGTTTTTCTTGTAACCATTCCATGCATTTCTCTTCTTCTATTTCTTATGGTGATACTGTATTTTGTTTTAATTTGTAAGTTGTAGTTTCATGTTATTATCCGCCTTGATTCTATGCTTAATCTAGCCACAATCAAATCAAAAAAAAAAATTGTATTATTTCGTTTAAACTATTGAATTCAATTATTCATTTTCGTCTCAATAATCAAAACAAACTAAACCTTAGTTCTATTATTAAATTATCAACTAATGATTACGATGAAAGTCAGAAATTAATTTCCATTAATGATTCTCATTATGAAAGGGTTTTTTTTTTCTTTTCACAATAAGAACAAAACCAAATGAAATTTGTTCGTTTTCTTTTTTAATGCACAAACTAGTAATACTACTGATGATTATGTAACCTATGTCAATAAATAGAATTCACTTTATACTTCAATTTTAGCGAAAGGGGAGGAGAGAAAACTTTAAGCATAGAATATAGAACATTTCAATATTCTTTTTTTTTTCTTAAAGATTTATCAAAAATTACTAACCCGCTAAAAGATATTGTGTTACTTAATTAATTAATTACTCTGTTGAAGCAACTAAATTAAACTAAACTAAATTAAGTTTCCATTTCTCCCCGTTTTTCCTTTTATTTCATTTTACCCATTTAATTGGAAATATGAAATGAAATGTTAAGAAATTTTTTCAGCAATTAAAAGTTGAAGAAGAAGAAGTAAATTTCAGGCAAAAGAACATTAGTGGCTCATGAAAGCAGGGGGGCAATAACCCACATGCATTAATGAGTTACATGTACATTAGTATATTAATGATGATGATGATCTTCTATCAAGTTCAATTTTATGTTCAAGTTAACCATTCCAAGACGATAGAAAAGGGAAATGGAAAATGGAAAAAAGAAAAGACTAGGACTGAAAATTTTCAATTTGGTTAAATCAAGAATAAGATGTAAAGAATTCTTTATACCGCGCAGAATTACTTTGTTAATAAAAAATTTCATCTGCAATGAAGTATACGTAATTTGCGTAAGTGTGTTATAAAGGGAAATAAATTTGATTCATAACCTTTCTTTCTGTGTATATTCACTTGTTATCTTCTAATGGTTGTTGTTAAAGTTGCTCGTTTCTCATGGTTTCTTATTGTTATTTGAAAATAAAGGTTGGTTTGTAAATTCTCCATATTGATCAAAATCTTTAATCAGTTTTTCAAAGAAACAATGAATTGAAAAGTAAGGGCAGTAAAGTGCATACAATAAAAGAGTACAAATAGTGAAATGATGTATAAAATATACACTGTACACTGTACCGTATATGCAAATCATTATCTACATCTTAATATATTTAAGATTAAATCAACCTCTTTTTTATCTCTGTCTTTTCTCTCCACTACTTAAATTTCACTTCCTATTTTTGTTGATAATATTAAAAAGGGGGATCAATAATTTTGTGAATTTCATTGTAAATAATTTATATATTTTTCTTTGTCTTCTCTTCGTCTCCTTCATCCGCTAACGTTGGATTTCCCTTGTTTTATTAGTTTCATTTATTGTTTAATAATGAAAAAAAAAATAAAATTTTTAAACCCTTGATTCAAACATTCCTGTTTAAAAAAATTTAGTTCTTGATTGTTATTTACTTTCTGTGTAAGGTTCCTTCCTTTCCCTTCCCCCTTTCGTATTATGGTAAATCAACTGTAAACATTTCTATTGGGTACGTATACTGTTTAAAACAATTAATATATTCAGTTCAAAATGTTCCTTTATATATGTTATCTTTATTGATCATCCTGAATTCTTATTGGTTAGATGTATATATCTTAAAGAAACAGATAAATTCTTGATGAAATTAATTTAATAATTTTTTTGTGTTTTATTAACTTTTCTTTGTAACTCCAACGGTTTGTAACATTAACGAATAATTTAAATTCTTCTTGTTGTTGTTGTTATTCTACTTATTTTTAGTAGGTATATGAACACTGATATTTCATAACTGTAATAATCAATATATTTTCATGAAGAGATGATGACGCATCATTGCACGACAATGTTCCAATATTGGTCCCTTTACTATAGTAGACGGAAAAAAAAAATTCTTCCGTTTGATCACTTATTTGTTCTATGTTTCTTGTCGTTAAAGTCTAAAATCATAAGAATGTTCTATTCTAACGGTTTAAACCACTATTGTATTCTTACATAATCATTTGGTTTTTATTGGTTTTATTTTTAGCCAATAAGTCCTTTTTTGTAACTAAATTTCAAGTTTTAATACTGTGGACCATAATTCCACAATTAATTAATTAAATATTTGTTCAAAAAAAAAAGGGGGGGAGAGAGGAAGCAATGGAAAGAACTAAAGTAATGTATTGTAGTTGTGTGGTTCAACTTGAGTATATTTATAAGAGAAAATAAAAAGCGTGGTATTTGAGAATCTAATTTATAGATGCAACTTTAACCGTTTAATATGTGTACATGTACATTAACCTCTCAAAGTAAGTTTACAAACTTAGTAATTGTGCATAATACGTACCAATAGTAACACCACCACACCACAAGACGACAACCATAACGACGACGAAGTGGTTGAATCTTATGTGATCTGGATACGATACAAATGATTTCCATTTTTGATTGATGTGGATACTGTATAATCTCTCTCACAAACGATGTAAGATATTTAAAATTCATATTTTCATAACCTCATTGGAATATCAAGGATTTTATATATATATATTACAAATAACATTACATGTTTTGTAGTTTGTTTTTTTTTAAAGTTGACAATAATTTTTTTTTTCTTTATATTTTCAAAATAAGATAATATAAATATAATATATATAAAAGGAAGAACTAAACAAAAATCATATTCCTATGGGTAATTCTAGAATAATAATAAAAAAAAGATAATAACGAAGAAAGGAATTAAAAAAGAATAAAAAACCACCAAATTAATTAAACAGAAATATTTTTCATTTTCTTTTTTTTTCATTTTTTTATAGATATATCTTAGAACCAAAACTTCCCCCATGGAAATATTAATTAATCTGAAGTATAGGAAAATCAAAAAAAAATAGGAATTATTCAATGAAAATACAAGTATTCCTTTTGATCTGCAGTCAAAAGTAACATAGAATACCATAATCACCAAAAAAAAACAAGCAAAAAAAGCCATCCTATTTTCATAATCAAATTCCAAAAGAACCATTAATTCATGGGTATGTTAGTGTGTTTCAAAAGAAAAGGGGGTGAAATAAAAAAAGAAATCAGAAAAAGGAATTAAAGAATAAACACATTTAGTAAAGTTTTCTCTTTTAAAGAAGCAGCAGCTTGACCGGCAGCACTAACTAATGAATTAACATCACTAGTTAAACCAGAAGTATCAACTGCAACAGTAGCAGTATCAGTTGAAGCACCTCCATATTTAGCAATCAATGATTCTAAAGCATCACCATTACCAGAAGCAGCAGCAGCAGCTGTTGTAGTAGTACCAGTAGTGGCAGTGGTTCCAGTAGTACCGGCATTAGAAGCAACTAAAGCAGCAGCAGCAACGGCACCATTGGTTGAAGAAGTGACACTTCTAGCAGAAAGAGTATTACCAGTGGCGGCAGCTGCTGCTGCAGCAGCACCAGCAGTGGTAGTGGTAGTAGCGGTAGTACCAGTAGTGGTAGTAGTAGCAGAAGATGTACCAGCATTATCAATATCAGATGCAGAAAGAGTACCATTAGATAAAAGTTGACCAATAAAAGATGCAATAGTACCAGCCCAAGAACCAGCATTGTTTTTAATATAAGATAAAGCAGAATCCCATAATCCTGATTCTTTAGCCCAACCATAAACTTCTTCAGCAACAACCAAACCAGTCTTGAAAGCTGAAGTTAAGAAAGAAACAACAGATTCTGGATCAGAAATAACTTTTTGAACTAATGATTGAACAATTCCTGAATCTTTAATTTCAGAAACAATCCAAGAAATAATATCAAATAAATCTCTTTCACTTAAATATTCAGCAGCATCCATTACTTCTCTCTTTGAAGCACCAGTTGGAGCAGCAATTTGTCTCTTTGCAGCAGCAGGAGTGGTGGTGGTAGAAGTTGAAGAACCAGAAAATTTACCACTAATCCAAGAAGAAATTAAATTGGCAGCAGTACCAAAAATAGATTTAACAACTTCCAAGAAAGCAGATCTTAAATCAGTATCATTAATTAATTTATCGAAAATTTCACCCAATAAACCTGAATTCCAAACAGCTTTAATTAAAGCAGATCCTTGAACAAGAGCAGTTTGAAGTGCTGATTGAATAATTGATTTAAGTGCAGCAGAAATACTTGAATCAGTAGTTAATTTATCCCAAACTAAACTAATAATACCAGAATTAGCTAATGCTGAAATTAAATCAGCAAATGCATTATCTGCTCTTCTTTCTAATTCTAATAAATCAGCACCTTCAACATAATCTCTTTTAAAATTAAGAGCTTTAATTTCTTCAATTAAATTTAAAACTTCATTAATATCTTCTCTTTTAACCATGGTTTGTTCAGTAACAGTAAAAGTTGGAGCAGCAGAAACACATGCTGATGATGCTAAAATAGCTAAGACGGTGGCACTGGCAAATTTCATTATTGATTTTGATTCAAGTTATATATATATAAAAAAAAAAAGATTGTTGTTATTATGGAATTGAAATATAACGATGGGGGGTTTTTTTTTATTTTGATTTGTTTTGTTGTAAGAAATTTGATTCTTTATTGATTGATGATAAATAAAAAAGAAAAGACAAAAAAAAAAAATTTGAGTTATCGAGGAGGAATTGTTAAGATATTTATAATTAGACTTTGTAATAATCATCATCAATTTAGAGAGAATCAGTTAATATTTCTTTAATATTAATAATTTTACTTATTAAAGCAAATACTTAACATAATTTTCCCCAAAAAAGCCAGATATTAACAAACTGCGAAATTCAAAAAAAAAAAAAAAAAAACAATATATTTTTTTTTGGAACCATTTTCCCAATTAGGAAATTTTATTAAACCCATACACCAATACATCTTCGAGGGGAGGGCAGGAGGTGGAGGAATATAATAACCACATACAAAAAAAAATAACTAAATCTAGTTAACCAAAAAGTAATGTGTAAATATTTGTGGTTGGTTTTTTTTTTTTTGTTTTAAAAAATATGTATATTAATCGCCTTATTATTAACCCAATTGAGTCTTTTGTTACATTAAAGAATAGGACAAAGAACAAAAAACCAAAAAAAAATGAAAGGGTTAATTAGAAATTAAAAAGAAATGGGTTTATGATGCCAAAGAAAACAAATATCTTCTTTTTCTTATATTATTACTATTCTAAGTTATTATTTTCAATTTAATAATATATACAGCCACGTAATTGTGTGTCAGTAGTATACACACAGAAATAGAAAACATGATTTGATTGGATAGTGTTAAACGTATTTCTTCAATAGTGTTTCTTCTTTAATTCTTTATATGACAAATTCTAAATCTTGTTGTAAGAGATGAAGCTTTTTTGTTTTGTTTTGTTTTTTTTTTGATCACACGAGATATTAAGATTTCATGAAGGTTTCTTATAAACTTCCACAGTTTTTGTTTTCTTGGTTGTGATATATCCAAAGGATCGAGGTTTCCTTGTTAAGTTTAATAATAATATATAACCTTTTAACTATAGATTCATATGTAAAAAAAAAAAAAACTTGGGGTAATTAGAAAATATAACCACTAACCAAGAAAAATTTCACAATAATTAAATGAAGGTTTTGATAATTCTCAGGATATACAAAGAGCAAATATTTGAAACCATACTATTTTGAGTAAATCTCCACCTTATGATTTATTCTTTATGTATATATACACCTTGTTGATTGGTTATTGATACTATTCATGTAAACCTTACATTCTCAATCAACGATATAAAATTTGTATTTGAAAAATTTCAAAAACAGTCTCTCTCTCATCAATTCTTCTCTTCCACGTAAATTATCACCGTTGAAATACAATAACAAAGAAAAGAAGAAACAAATTAATTAATTTGATTGATCGACAATCAATTTCTTAAAACAAAAAGAAAAATTTATAATTAATTAACTTTCCTGAAATAGAAATTAAAAAGTAAAAGAAAATAAGTTGGTTTTTCTTGCTCAACATTCTCAATGTTTAATAATTTACCTGGCAATTGAAATTCAAGGATTTTAAAAGAGAATGTGAAAAACGGCCATAGGAGGAGGAGGAGAGAGAGAGAGAGAGAGAACAAATGTACAATTAATACCAACTACTTCTACTTCTGTGGTTGTTGTGGTTGTGGATGATGGAGGGGATATTATGTTCTAGAATATACGGTTAATTCATAAGGCGTTTAATAGTTATGTGTGGATATGTACAAATTCAGGTTTGATATATTATTTCCCAATATAGTAATAATAAAATTATGCGAGCCACCACCACCACCACGTCGCACCACGATGCACCTGAAAAAAAAAAAAAAAAGAAAAATTATGTATTCAATGGATAATACACAATTGACGAAGAATAGAGTAAAATGATTGTTGATCTAATAATAGTAATTTTCTTTTTCCCATTAATTTCGATGAGGCTATTAGTAATAATAGACTATCCAAATGTGTATACTTTGTATTCAAAGCCACAATTGAATCCCTTTTTTGTTGTTTCTTCATGGTCTTAAAATTAATTTATTTTTTTTTTCATGTAGGATTCAAAAAAAAAGTGGAGCACTATTGTTGAAATATTGTATTGTATACATGATTTCTTATATCGGGGTTTATGTTCCACGTTAACTCAATACGGTAAGAAATAAAACTTGGGAGTGTATTAACGGGAATTAATGAATTAAACTTATGTGAGGGGCATGATATTGTTTAAATTGTTTATTTGTTTATTTGATTTTGAATATACAATGCATCTCTTTAGTCTATTTTTGTTTTTTAATTTTCGTACTTTATTCATAGAAGAACTTGACAACCATATACGGATGAAAATCATTCAAAGAGGTTGAACGGATTATTAATTAGAAAAATTATCCTATTTTGGAGATACTGTACTGTATATATTCATTAATTTCTTTGTGATATTTACAACAAACAATTTCCTTGTTCGAGATCAATAATTGATTACTCATTTTTTTATATATATATAATTTTCTAATAATATCATATACGAATTATTCTCATTAAGCCTCTCATAAGTAATCCCGATTATGTATTTACCTTACGCATTGTCTTGTATATATCATCAAATATTTCTAAAAGCAATTATAACGTAAGATGTTTTCTTTTATTTTGGTAAATTTTCTCAATGAAACAAAACATCTTAACTAACTATTTGAAAACCAAATTTTAAACCATTATTTCTTCTCCTATTTTTCAACTCCTATTTTATCTCCATCTTTCCCGACTCCTATTTTAGTTATTCACATGATCTTTTGGACAAGGTAGAGTTATGATCCATTGGAACTATATAGTCAAATCCCCACAGCATTGGTTAATACTCCTTTTTGCTCCGATTCGGTAATTTCTTTCATATACCAATCATTTGAATTCATTATTTATTCTTTAATTTCTTATGACTGATGTAATATAATCATTATAATATGGTTGCTAATCAATAGCAGATCCCAGCTATTAATGTGTTGTGTCAATTGCTGCAAAAATTAATTTAGTATGGACCTGCATATACTTAAATAAAGCCACACGGGCACGTGTTTCGACGCGTCGTTTTTTTTTTTTTTGGTCTAAAAGAAAATTTTCTTCCGTTTTAAGAAGATAACGTTAAATGTCAATGCAAGAAGAAAAGAAAAGGGAACGAGGAAGGGGAGGGAGGAAGTGGTTATATATATATATAAAGCAATCAATAAAAGTTGATTACTGCAAGATGGTTAAATTTTACATTATCAAATTTAATTTTTATGAAATAACCAACTGTCTATCCATTTCAAAGAGGATTCTATAGTATTGGGGAAGAATATACAGTAGAATCATTTCCATAAATTCCTCAGAGTCAAACTCCATTATGGTTCAACCACAACAACAACCACAACCACAGCAGTTAACCAAAAAAAAAAAAAGAAATTTTCTTTACATTTTTTTTTTTTGTTACCCTGAATTAGAAAAAATTTCTTTAATTTTTTTTTTTTTCTCAAATTTCAAACTCCATCGCCCCGATTCGTCAAATCTCTACTACGACTATACACAATCAGCTCAGTTTAACCCAACACAACACAAATTGATTAAAATAAATAAAGAAAGAAAAAAAAAAATTTTTTTTTTGGGTAATTAATAGATTCAACTTCTTTTTCTTCTTCGTTTTGACTTTTCCTTTACTTCTTTAGCTTAAAGTCATTATGAGTGTTGTTGAAGCATCATCTAGTGCTATTGTTAACGAATCAACCACTAGTGGTTCAAATGTTGTTCAAAGAGGTAATATTTCTTCTTTTGCATCAACTACTGCAACTTCAAATTTAACTACTATTGATACTAATGGAAAGGTTTTTAAAGTTCCTGATTATTCCATCAAAGAAATTTTACAAGCTATTCCAAAACATTGTTATGAAAGATCATTAATTAGATCCATGGGTTATGTTGTTAGAGATATTACCATGATGATTTTAATTAGTTATATTGGTCATTCAACTATTCCATTAGTTGAAATTTCAAATCATTCAACTTTAAGTTATGCATTAAGAGGTGGATTATGGATGTTACAATCTTATTTAATTGGTTTATTTGGATTTGGTTTATGGATTTTGGCTCATGAATGTGGTCATGGTGCATTTTCTGATTATCAAAATATTAATGATTTCATTGGTTGGGTAATTCATTCTTATTTAATGGTTCCATATTTTTCTTGGAAATTTTCTCATGCTAAACATCATAAAGCAACTGGTCATTTAACTAAAGATATGGTTTTTATTCCATATACTAAACAAGAATATTTAGAAAAAAATAAAGTTGAAAAAGTTTCTGAATTAGTTGAAGAATCTCCAATTTATTCTTTATTGGTGTTAATTTTCCAACAATTGGGTGGTTTACAATTATATTTAGCTAATAATGCCACTGGTCAAGTTTATCCAGGTGTTGCATGGTATGCTAGATCTCATTATGCTCCAGCTTCTCCAGTTTTTGATAAAAATCAATATTGGTTTATTGTTTTATCTGATATTGGTATTATTTGTACTTTAACCACCGTTTATCAATGGTATAAAAACTTTGGTTTATTTAATATGATGATTAATTGGTTTGTTCCATGGTTATGGGTTAACCACTGGTTGGTTTTTGTTACATTTTTACAACATACTGATCCAACTATGCCTCATTATGCTGCTAATGAATGGACTTTTGCTCGTGGTGCTGCTGCCACTATTGATAGAAATTTTGGATTTGTTGGTCAACATATTTTCCATGATATTATTGAAACTCATGTTTTACATCATTATGTTTCAAGAATTCCATTTTATAATGCTAGAGAAGCTACTGATGCCATCAAAAAAGTTATGGGTGAACATTACAGATATGAAGGTGAAAACATGTGGTTCTCTTTATGGAAATGTGTTAGAATGTGTCAATTTGTCGATGATGATAAAGAAGATGCTAAAGGTGTTTTAATGTTTAGAAATGTTAATGGTTTAGGTGTTCCACCAAAGGATTAAATTAAATCTGTTATGTAAATAGTTTGGGTTATTTGTTTGTGATTTATTTATTTACTAAATTTTTTTCTTATTTTTCTTATTTCTTCTATTTTGTTTTTTAATTTGCTTTACTTTTTATTGTCAATTTAATTAATATATATTCAATCAATTTCAGTTCTTGTAACAAATCTATTTAATAGTAAATTTAATTCAATGTTATCATTATATGTGTAATACTCGATCTTTTATTTGTCGCGATAATTTGGAACCGAAACTTTTTTTTTTGTTCTTCATAGTAAAAAAAAAAAAAAAAAAATAAAAAATTTTTCAGATTAATATAAATCTCAAATTGATTGATTTATTAGTTTGTCTTTTCTTTTTCTTTCTTTCTTTGCACATTAACAACGAACCAAAGTTTAAAACCATGGCAAGTGTTCTTCGTGGAGTTTTTAAAACTCAAGTTCCTAGAACTTTCACCATTCCTAAATTCACAAGAACTTTTAAAACCACATCTTTTCGTCATAATGAACAAGAAATTAAACTCCCACAAACTTATGAAGAAGAAAAAGTAATTATTGATGAAATCAATAAAAGTTTACCAGAAGCTGATCTTGAAGCTTCTAAAAGATTAAGAAATATTGGTATTTCTGCTCATATTGATTCTGGTAAAACTACATTTACTGAACGTGTTTTATTTTATACTGGTAGAATTAAAGCCATTCATGAAGTTCGTGGTAAAGATGCCGTTGGTGCTAAAATGGATCATATGGATTTAGAAAGAGAAAAAGGTATTACTATTCAATCTGCTGCTACTTATTGTTCATGGGATAAAGATGATAAATCTTATCATTTTAATTTAATTGATACTCCAGGTCATATTGATTTCACTATTGAAGTTGAAAGAGCTTTAAGAGTTTTAGATGGTGCTGTTTTAGTTGTTTGTGCAGTTGCTGGTGTTCAATCTCAAACTGTTACTGTTGATCGTCAGATGCGTAGATATAATGTTCCAAGAGTCACTTTTATTAATAAGATGGATCGTATGGGATCTAATCCATGGAGAGCTATTGAACAAATTAATGCTAAATTAAAGATTCCTGCTGCTGCTATTCAAGTTCCAATTGGTGCTGAAGAAAATTTACAAGGTGTTGTTAATATTATTGATCGTGTTGCTTTATATAATGATGGTGCTCAAGGTGAAATTATTAGAAAAGCTGAAATTCCTGAAGAATTGAAAGAATTGGTTGAAGAAAAAGATCATTATTGATTGAAACTTTAGCTGATGTTGATGAAGAAATGGCTGATATTTATTTAGAAGGTGAAGAACCAACTGTTGAACAAATTAAAGGTGCTATTAGACGTGCAACTATTGGTAGAAAATTCACTCCTGTTTTAATGGGTTCTGCTTTGGCTAATAGAGGTATTCAACAAGTTTTAGATTCTGTTGTTGATTATTTACCACAACCAAATGAAATTTTAAATACTGGTTTAGAATTACAAAAAGATGGTTCTGAAAAACCAGTTCATTTAACTCCATCTTCTTCTGAACCATTTGTTGGTTTAGCTTTTAAATTAGAAGAAGGTCCATATGGTCAATTAACTTATATTAGAGTTTATCAAGGTAAATTGAAAAAAGGTGCTTATATGACTCATGTTAAAACTGGTAAAAAAGTTAAAGTTTCTAGATTAGTAAGAATGCATTCTAATGATATGGAAGATGTTGCTGAAGTTGGAGCTGGTGAAATTTGTGCCACTTTTGGTATTGATTGTGCTTCTGGTGATACATTTATTGGTCAAGGTACTCAACAACAAATTACCATGAGTTCTATGTTTGTTCCAGAAGCAGTTATTTCATTATCTATTGCTCCAAAGACTAAAGATAATGGTGCATTTTCAAAAGCAATGAATCGTTTCCAAAAGAAGATCCTACTTTTAGAGTTCATTTTGATAAAGAATCTAAAGAAACTATTATTTCTGGTATGGGTGAATTACATTTAGAAATTTATGTTGAAAGAATTAAACGTGAATATGGGGTTGATTGTATTACTGGTAAACCACAAGTTTCTTATCGTGAAGCCATTACTGGTCCAACTAAATTTGATTATACTCATAAGAAACAATCTGGTGGTGCTGGTCAATATGGTAGAGTTATTGGTGAAATGATTCCATTAGAAAGTGATAATAAATTTGAAACTCAAATTGTTGGTGGTAAAATTCCAGAAAAATTCTTATTTGCTTGTAATAAAGGATTTGATGATTGTTTAGAAAAAGGTCCATTGATTGGTCATAAAGTTTTAGGTGTTCATATGATTATTAATGATGGTCAAACCCATGTTGTTGATTCTTCTGAAATGTCTTTTAGAACTGCTACTCAAGGTGCATTTAGACAAGCTTTCTTAAATGCTCAACCAGTTATTTTAGAACCAATTATGTCTGTTGAAGTTACTGCTCCAAATGAATTCCAAGGTTCAGTTGTTGGTTTAGTTAATAAATTGGGAGGTATGATTAATGATACCGTTAATGGTCCTGATGATTTTACTGTTACTGCTGAATGTTCATTAAATTCAATGTTTGGATTTTCTACTTCATTAAGAGCTTCAACTCAAGGTAAAGGTGAATTTACTTTGGAATTCCTTAAATATTCTCCAACTGCTCCACAAGTTCAAAAACAATTAATTGCAGATTATGAAAAAGCTCAAGCTGCAAAGAAATAAGGAACTTGTATATAATTCGAACTAAAAAAAAGATATGTATTTTTCTTGTAAATAGAACTAAAAACAATATTTTAGAATATACAATACATATTCCTATGGTTAATACTTACAAATAAACAAGGTTTTCCTCTCCCTCTTACAGTAAAATACATAGAAACAAACAAGGCTAATTTTTAAGTTAATTGATGTTTATCTTATTTAAATTTTATATTATAATATATATATATATATATTTGATTATATATAGGAAGTGTTATGTGGTTGGGTTTGATAAGATGGTAGATGAGAGATTAACAACCTATAATAAAAGGAATAGGTTGAAATGATACATATAGTATTGTAGATGACGTAAACATTAATTAACCAAAAAAAAAATTTATACCCTTTAAGTTACTAATACACAAAAGTAGTCTTTTTGATGATTTCATTTGAATAATATTAATTACTAAGAAATTTAAGCTTTAACCAAAGCTTTCTTGGTAGCATATCTTCTTTGTTTTTTCAAAACCAAAACTTGGAATCTTTCAAAGTCAGATAATTGAGCTCTTCTTTCTTTGTTAGCCAATTTCTTAGCCCAAGTAGAAGCAGACCATTTGGCATCAATATCAGCAGCAGCCCATTTTTTAGAAACAGTGGCAGTCTTAGCACCTCTTGGCAAGTTTGGTAAGACAATTGGGGTAAGAACAACCTTAGCTAAAGCAATAGATTGTCTTTGGAAGTTTGGACCATCAACCAAGGCCTAAATTAATAAAATAAATGTTAGTATAATTAATTCTATTTTTTTTTTGTTTCTTTGATAAAATATTATCAATTTCATAAAAGTGAAGGGATATTAAAAGTGATTATATCAAGATTATATTCATTTAAAAATCACTTTAGTTTTATATGTTCATTTAATTTAATTTCAAAAAAAAAAATACTTCTTGAATTAGAATTTCTAGTAATATCATGTTCCATGTTTTCATATTGATACTATCATATTCATATTATCACATCTAATTTCCTATTTCTTATTTTGTTTTATTGATTTTCCCCCCATTTATTATTTTCATTTGATTAATCACTCTTTATATCCCTCTTTTGTTTCGATTCATTCACATACTCTTTTTTGATCAATAATTTCAACAATAGTGGCCAAGTCTTTGTTGTTAACTAAAACGACACGTCCGACTTCAACGAATCTCCAGTTGGCAGCTTTAACGGTAGAAGACATCTTTGATTATTATATGTAGTTACTGATATACCTAATACAAGAACTGAAATTTTTTTTTTTTTTTTTTCTTCTAGGTAAAGTTTTTTTTCTTTTTTTCCTTTCCTTCACAGTATAGGTGAAAATTGCCAATCGATGTTGTGAAGGTGCGATACCAATTGAGTGTTCGTGTTCGTGTGTACACGAGCACAGTCCTAGTGCGAATTGTCCAAAATTTGGTGCCTGCCAATACCGCGACTAGTCGTGCTAACTTCGTCCCAGAATTTGGTAATATTACACTAAATCGCACCAGAAAAATATTTTATATACAGGACAACAATGTGTATTTTTCATTTAAATTTTTAACCACGTGATAGGGTTGTAACCCTAATCCATATTAGACAAAAGAAAAATAATCACGTCTTGTTTGGTGTGCCTGTATTCTTTTTTCGCTCTCTCTCTCTCTCTTCAAATATTTGAAACATTTCTCGATGGGGGTTTATTTTGATTTACATTTACTTTCCTTTTCTTTCTTCAATTATACAAGTGATCATAAATTGTATGTTTTATAAATTAATCAATTGGATTTATTGTTTTGTTTTTTTCATGATGACTTATAATTTGCGTTCTAGAATGCTGATTCCGAAACACGCCTAGTTTCATTAAGGTTTCAGTATAGTATGCGACCAACCTTAACGTCTGATCATAATAATAATAAATCTATGAATTAGAGAGATAAAGAAAAACTGTTTAATACTAACAATTATGTGCTTTTCTTAGATTGACTCAACAAAGTAAACTATTGGGCTCCTGGTGAGCCACAGTGGATTTATGGAATGAGAGCTACTGCTTTTCTTCATATGTACTTCAATAATAAATATACAGATTACTATATTATCTATGACAAATATTATTCTCGACTCTTTTATGTTAATTGAATTGTAAAATACCTCCTGTAAGTATTATACTATCCGTGTATCGCTTTATATGTTTGTCAGGTTTGGTTTTATCCTAATTAGAACCAACTGATGACACGGTGAGTCAAGAAATTAATAAACAGAAGTGTAGAAAAAAAAATTACACATCTCTTGTCCTTGCAAAAAAAAAAAAAAAAAAGTCCCACAAGAACAACGAATCACATATCCACCTGTTATTCTTTTTGGATTGGTTCTTTCTTTTTCTTTTTTTAATTTTTATGAACTTTGCGAGATCATTGATTGGAAGAAGATTATTCAGAATGTCATCATCATCACCATCACCTGCACCAGCAGCATCTGTATCAGCATCTACAGTCAAAAAACCAACTGTTAAACAACCAGAATGGTTTGAACCAGAAAATAATGATAATCAAAAACCAATTCTTAAACTTTACAATTCTTTAACACGTTCCAAGAATGATTTCCATCCAATTAAACCTGGTCAAATTACTTGGTATTCATGTGGTCCAACTGTTTATGATCATTCTCATATGGGTCATGCTAGAAATTATGTATCTACTGATATTAGTAGAAGAATTTTACAAGATTATTTTGGATATCATATTAATTTTATTCAAAATGTTACTGATATTGATGATAAAATTATTATTGCTGCACGTCAACAATATTTATTTGAAGAGAAATTGACTAATCAATATAAAGAAATTAATGATGATTTAAAGAATAAATCAAAAGAATATTTACAATTTTATGTTTCTAAAAATTTATCAGAATTTAAAGGTGATTTAGAAAAAGATTTTATTAATTGGATTTCTAATGGTATTCCAAATTTAAATGAACTTGTTAAAGAAAAACCAAAATTCCCAATGTTTATCAAAGCTGCCAAAACAGCTCATGAAACTATTTATAATTCTAAAATTAATTCAATTGATGAATTTTTGACTAATATTAAAGATGTTGCCATGCCACATTTGGATAAAGAATTTGGTGCCACTGTTACTGATCCACAAATTTTTAAAAAATTACCATCATATTGGGAAAAAAGATATAATGAAGATATGGCCAGATTAAATGTTTTACCTCCTTCAATTACCACCAGAGTTTCAGAATATGTTCCAGATATCATTGAATTTGTTGATAAAATTATTGAAAATGGATATGCATACCCAACTGAAGATGGTTCTGTTTATTTTGATACTGTTAAATATGAACATTCTAAACATGAATATGCCAAATTACAACCATGGAGTAAAGGTGACTTAAGTTTAATTAATGATGGTGAAGGTTCATTAAGTGTTGGTAATACAAAACGTAGTTCTGCTGATTTTGCCTTGTGGAAAGCTTCTAAACCAGGTGAACCATCATGGGATTCTAAATGGGGTAAAGGTAGACCAGGTTGGCATATTGAATGTTCTGTTATGGCATCTGATATTGGTGGAGAAACATTGGATATTCATTCTGGTGGTATTGATTTATGTTTCCCACATCATGATAATGAATTGGCTCAATCTGAAGCTTATTTTGATAATAAACAATGGATTAATTATTTCATGCATAATGGTCATTTACATATTCAAGGACAAAAAATGTCAAAATCTTTAAAAAATTTCATTACTATTGATGAAGCATTAAAAGATTTTTCAGCTAGACAATTAAGATTAGTATTTGCATTAAATCCATGGGAAAAACCATTAGATTTTAAAGATTCATTAATTCATGAAGTTAAATCTATTGAATCTACATTTTCTAAATTTTTTACCAATATTCGTGCATTAAATTCTGATTATAAACATAAAGTTGATAATGGTGAATATGTTAGTAGAAAAATTGGAGATGTTGAAAAAAAATTATATCAAGATTTAGCAAATTCTCGTGATGAAGTTGATATTGCATTTAATGATAATTTATCAAGTGGTCAAGCTATTAGAATATTACAAGATTTGGTTGGTAAAGCAAATACTTATATACAATTAACATCTTCAGGAAATCCTGAATTAAGAATTGAAGTTTTAATTCTGATTACTAATTGGATTGTTAAAATTTTGGATATTTTAGGATTTGAAGTTAGATCCGATAAATTAGGTTGGATTGATGATATTGATCAATCTATTAATGGTTCAGGTGCTAGTACTGAAGATATTGCATTACCATATGTTAAATCATTGGCACAATTTAGAGATTCAGTACGTAATTTAGCCATTAATAAAGCTGAATTAACTGAATTTTTGAAAGCTTCTGATACTATTAGATCACAATTGATTAATTTGGGTGTTTCATTAGATGATAGACCAGATGGTACATCATTAGTTAAATTTTTAAATGCTCAAGAACAACAAAATTTAATAGATCAACAAGAAGCTAAAGTTAAATTAGCTATTGAAAAAGAAAAAAAGAAAAAAGAACAAGCTATTATTAATGCTAAAAAACAAGCTGAAAAAGAAGCAAAAATGAAAATTAATCCAATTGATTTATTTAAAGATACAAATTTATATTCTGAATGGGATGAACAAGGTTTACCTACTAAAGATTCAAAAGGTGAAGAAGTTAGTAAAAGTATGAGAAAGAAATTAACTAAACAATATCAACAACAAGAAAAATTATATAATGAATATTTGAAAAATAAAGCTGAATAGAATTGAGTAAGTTTATTCATTTTAATATATTTGTACATGTACATACTGTACATCTTATTAGTCGTGTATAAAACAATAGTGTAAATGTATACAAAAAAAATTCGAACACTGTCGTGACAGAAAATGTTTTCTGTTGATTTGGAACATATACACGACATTGCGAAACTCCTTGTTCCGTTTGATTTTTATTTCGGTTATACTTGATTTGAACAAGTTTATAAAGGGTTGAAGTTCCTCCGAATCTAGGAAATTTCAGCTTATGTAGATGTAGGCAAAAAAGAATATAAATTTGTGTTTTATTGAGAATAGAGGTTTAATCCTCTAACCACATATATTCACTTATTCTAAGTGAATGCCTCCAGGCTATAGCTCGACACAAGTGTAATCTTTGTATATTGCTGCTCATCGTTGTCAAACATGTTATCGTTATCTAAAGACATTTATGGTGAACTAGTCTAGTCAAAGATTTGGTTTCTACTCAAACGATAGTTTCAAGAATTGTATGAATTAAGCACTATTTAAGACAAGCGTTTGGTAGTGTGATTTGCTCACTTTCAAGAGGAAAATATTTTCCAGTGACAAATAATGGTGGTCCCTAGCAGGAAGCTATTTGCTTTGATACTCATTTGCAGGTCAATATGAGTTTTGAGAGAATATATCTGATAAATGGTAAGATCACCAGAAGTTGGAGGGATTCGAATTAGCTACTCGAAGAACTTTGACAAATTTTGCTAAGCCTGTTTTTAATTTTTGGTAAAGCACTTTCCACGTGGAGAGGTGTTAATCCCTACTAGCCATATTCGGAGACTGATCACCCCGTTAATGACTAATTTATTACAAATAATCCAGGTGAATTGTCGACATTCACTACATGGAGATGAATGGTTGCAAAATGAGTTTTGCTCAAACCGGAGAAAAAAACCCCATCACAAAATCTTTTCCATGATATCCAATGATTTGCAAGATGGAAGAAAATCCCTCAATTAAAAATTGTGAGGAGTCATTCCTATTTGTAAGGATATATTGATGTTACCCATCCCACGAGGGTAAGGATAAATCGGAAAAGTGTAGTGGATTTTTATGCGGGATTTATTTTAAATTGGATTACTATTTAATTAATAATTGAAAAAGATGATTATTAAGGAATTAGTGAAAAGGATGTATCCTTGCATCCTTGCAAGAGTTTATTCTTTATTTCTTTCATAAGTGGTTGGGAGAAATAGGGGAGCATATATTAGTGATTGGGATTGATGAAATCATGATATAAATTGAGGACAAAATCCATGATGGTGGAAACTTATTTTTTAGAAAAGAATAAGCTAATATTAATCAATATTAACCATAACAAACATTGAAGAAATTCTATATCCATAGAAATGTCCCAAGACGCTAATCAACCAATCACTACCCCAGAATTGGAAGAGATTAACTCTTCTACAGTTGAGTCATCCTCCCAAAATTCAACTGACACAGTTGAACAAGGTGATGAGGGTGAAATCGCTACAGTTGCCGGTGATTCTTCAGGTCCTGAACAACAGGAAGATACTTCTGAACCCCCGGTTAGTACTCACTTTCACCCGTCTGGTGCTAGAATTGAAAGTGGAAGATCTGTCGAATCAAACATAGAACTCGACAGGGATGCTAATTATCAACAGAGAATGGAAGTCATGATCATGTAGATGTCACAGATGTTGTCTCAATTATTGAGAGAGGGTAAGAAAGGTTCCAATTCCACTGTCGCTACTGTTGTTCCAGATATAGACATAAAGCGGGAAGGCTTTCCTCTTGTAATAGACAATGAGAAGAAGGATACCCATTCCCAGAATATTAGTATTGGGACTGTTGAGAGACAATTACTGGAGCTAAATGTGCTGAAAAGTACTCCGTCTTCAAGAAATGGGACTACGGACGAGTCGTTAGATTCTGTTAGTCAACTAAAGAAACTTTGTTCTGACATTAAGCGAAAAGAATTTGATATTGAAAAAATCATGGAATTACCTTATGTACAAGCACAGAGACCTGATATTGAGAAAGCGTTCTTAAATTATTATAATGAATTATCATCAATGGAACATAGATCCTTGGCACAGTCTGATGATCATACTTACTTTGATGTAGGAAAATTTCCAAAGTATAATTCAGTGAAAACTATCCCAGGTTTGTTGGTTTGGTTGAAAAGAATGCTCCATTACAAAAATGCCCACTGTATTCCTGATTACTTGATTAGAAGTGAGTTAGAAACAGCAGCAAGTGCTTTATCAGATCCTCAGGTCGAGGCAGTCGTGGCTACAGCGGTTGAAGATGCTAAACTGGGAGAGCATGAGCCAATCAAATATGCGCGATTGATATCTTATCTTGAGATTAGAAAACCCAAGGTGGATTATAATGACTTTCTCCTACTCATTGACAAGGCTTTCAAGTCGTCCAGTGATGTAAGGGTGTTGATGGTAATCCTTGGAAATACAATTGATTCTTATGTTAGACGCCAGAACATAAAGGATATTCCAAAATTATCATGGATAAAAATAATACGGAAGTTGTATCGAGTTGTTCCTGAAGCAATGACAACAATAGAGTTTCAAATCCCAAGCAGAGTCAAGATTAGATATCGAGGGGAGGATGGAAAATTCTATGAGAAAGAAGTTGATGGTGAAAAGACTCGGAGAGAATTAGCTTATATCAGTCACCGTCTGGAAAAGGAAATATATAAGGCTCCATTTATATCAGATGATCTTAGTGTAACTTGGCATGTTATAATGGTTATCTATGACAGAATTGTTGAGGGTATACCATTAGAGATTATCAATGACAAGCTCCCCCTTGAAAAAAAAAATCAAGTATCTCAAACACTCCTCTAATAGCGTACACTCTTTCTATTTTCCGGTATTTGTTGATATGGACACTTTGATACTCTTAAATCCGATAATGGGTCAGAGTTTATCAATATGGAAGTGAAAAACCCTATTGGAAAAGTTTAAAATCAGACATCTGTCTACTATCCCATTTAATCCCCAGAGCAATGGGGTATGGTGGAACGTGGTCATCAAAATATATTAAACTTTATACGTTCATTACCTAACACAGCCAATTGGGAGGAACATTTACCAACTATATTATGGACGGATAGAACAACTCCTAAATCTAGGACAGGGTATACTCCACAATTCCTTATGTTTGGCTTTGAGGGTGTTGGAAATCCAGATATTTTGCAGTCAAGTTTCCGTGCTGATGTCAAGTATACACCGTTACAATTATTAAAAGGAAGATATAAACAATTGAGTTCAAAGAATTTTGAATTAGGGATTGCGAAGTCTACACAATATCGACAGAAGAAAAAGTATAAAACAGGTTATGATAAACGATATGAAACTGCGAAGAAACTTAGAGTGGGAGGTTTGGTGTTGGTGAAATCGCCCCTAACCAAGGATGATAAAGCCCCCGCAGATAAAATAAGTCCCTGCTGGAGCCGACCGTACCGAATGGTTCTTATTCAAGAGCAGTGGTATAAACTTCAATCCTTAGAGGGAGTACCTATAGCTACGACTTATACCAGGGGAATGTTAAAGAAATACTTCCAAAGGAAACAACAGAAGATTATAAAGAGGCAGACAAATTCTACTAAATCCTGAAGTGGCAAAAAAAAAAAAAAAGAAAAATATATTTTTATCTTCCAAGAGTAGATTATAAGTAATTTATCAAAACTTCGTTTCAAAGGTTTCAACAATTATTTGTGTAACGAGCATTATGGGAAAGATTGCTAAAAGAAAAGTGGCTACCGGTTCAGCTTGGGCTAATGTTGTAATTCATATAGCTAATGTCCAAAATCTCAAGATAGTTAATGTAAAACCAGATGGTCCTAAGCAGGTGGTTCGTAAGGAAGCGTTGGTTGATTTGAAGAAGAAGATCATGAGTTCGATGAAGAAGAAGGAGAAACCCACAATGATAATGAGGACGAAGATGGGAATGAAGTTGAGCAATTTACTGAAATTGGATGTCAAAACCAACTGTACCAGGACGGGTACCAGGGTGATCAATATCAACAAATACCGGAAAATAGAAAGAGTGTACACTATTAGAGGAGTGTTAGAGATATTTGATTTTTTTTTTCAAGGGGGAGCTTGTCGTGACAGAAAATGTTTTCTGTTGATTTGGAACATATACACGACATTGGGAAACTCCTTGTTCCGTTTGATTTTTATTTCGGTTATACTTGATTTGAACAAGTTTATAAAGAGTTGAAGTTCCTCCGAATCTAGGAAATTTCAGCTTATGTAGATGTAGGCAAAAATAGAATATAAATTTGTGTTTTATGGAGAATAGAGGTTTAATCCTCTAACCACATATATTCACTTATTCTAAGTGAATGCCTCCAGGCTATAGATCATCACAAGTGTAAATTTGTATATGCTGCTCATCGTTGTCAAACATGTTATGTTATCTAAAGACATTTATGGTGAACTAGTCGAGTCAAAGGTTTGGTCTCTACTCAAACGATAGTTTCAAGAATTGTATGAATTAAGCACTATATAAGACAAGCGTTTGGTAGTGTGATTTGTTCACTTTCAAGAGGAAAATATTTTCCAGTGACAAACACGTAAAAAGAAAAAAAAAAACTTGAGAAACTATCACCACCACCACCACCACCATAACTATAACCATTAGTGTGAGTTAAAACCAAACAAGATGTTTAATTTATCATCAAGGGTTCAAGCGGCAGGTAATCAGGCATTAACATCATCTATAATTATAACAGGAATTGTTATATTATTAACTTTTTTACAATTGTATAAAGATAATGTTTGGTCAATTGATACAACAACAATAAGTAATATTAAACCAACAGCATCAATTAAACATTCATTTCAATATGGTTCAATTAATAGAAATCCAAAAGAAAATAGTAAGATTCAATTTGATTTAAAGAGTGATTTAAGTTCATTATTTAATTGGAATACAAAACAAATTTTTATTTATTTAACTGCTGAATATCCTGGTAAAAATAATGAATCAATTAATAAAATTACATTTTGGGATAAAATTATAATTAATAAAAAAAATTCAAAATTAAATTTAAAAAATCAAAGAAGTAAATATTCTGTTTGGGATATTGAAAAATCATTTAGAAATAGAAATGCAACTGTTAAATTAGAATGGAATATTCAACCTTATATTGGACCTTTAATTTATGGAGAAACTGAAGGATTTGATATATTTCAATTTGCTGATACTAAAAAGAAAAATTAAATAAAAATTGTATAAAGAAATACAGAAGTGTTCTTCTTCTTTATATATTATTATTATTATTTGTCTATATACAGATTTGAAAATAATATCTTTATATATATATATATGAGTATGAATGTGAAAGGTTTATAATTCATGTTCTGTTTCATCATCTAATTCATGTCCTGTTTCATCATCTAATTCAACTTCTTGTTTAGAATTCATTTGAGTATGTTCTTCACTGTAAGTTTTTATAAATAATCGATAATCACAATTTAATAATGTACGTTTTAAATAATGAGAACCAGCAAATTTTCTAGAATTATAATGGGGATAATATTCATAAACTATATCTCTAAATCTTTGTAATGAAATTGGAAAATTTTGATTTCTTTTATTTGATAAAAATGATATGGTATTTGGATATAAATCAATTAATTTTTTAAATTCAAATTCATTATTAACTTGTTGATAATCTGAAATTTTTTTAACAAGAATATTTAATAATTCAGGTGAAATTGATAAAAATTGATTTGGAATTCTTTCTGGATTAAAATAATCTAAAAATTTATGTTGATTCATACTTCTTGAAAAATATGGATCAGTACTAACATTAAATAATCTACCACTTGGACTTCTTAAAAATTCTTTAATTTTTAAACTATCAACATCTTTTTTAACATCATCTAAATTTTTAATATGATAATAATCATTTAAAACTTTATAAGTATTCATAATTTCTTGATCTTTATTTCCATAATAACAATCAGATAAATATTTTAAACAAATTTTAAAACATAATTTTTTATCCATATAAAAATCCATTTGATCAATATTACCAAAAATTAAATATTTTTCAACAATTTCTAAAACTTTATGAAAATATTTAAAATTTGGGAAATTAATGAAATATTTTAATAATTCAGTATATTGTTCATTAGTAAATTTAACTCCAATTAACATATATTCTAAAATTTTTAAATCTTCAATTTTATCAATCTCTTCTCCTGGTTCTTCTCCTTGTTCTTGTTCTTCTCCTGGTTCTTGTTCTTCTCCTTCTCCTGGTTCTTGTTCTTCTCCTTCTCCTGGTTCTTGTTCTTGCTCTTGTTTTTGAGATTTTAATGATTCAAATTTTTCAATTAATAATTTACTACAACTATTTGATAAATCAGTTGGAATTGGAGGATTTTCAATATTACTTTCTTCAATATATTTATTAATTAAATTTTTTGTTTTTTCAAGTTCTTTTGATATTGCATCATCTCCAACATTACTAATTAATCGAAGTCCTTTAAAGAATAAACTGTGTAATTTAAAATTAATATTCTTACCTAATTTTTCATAAATTTTTCGAACAAATTCTAAAAAAATTTCAGCTCCTTTTTTAGGTCCAACAATTGAAAGATAATTAATAATCATTCTTGTTAAATAAATAACATCATTTGATAAATTTAATTCATCAATTTTATTTCTTTCATCATTTAATCCATAATAACCTTGAATTTGATGAATTAAACTAGTTGAATTTGTAAATGTTTTATCTGATCTTTGATCTAAATTTAATACTGCTTCAACAACAATTTCATAAGTTTTTGCTGTCATCATTATTTTTCGATCATTCATTCTTTTAAATACTGGAATAACTTTTGATGCTTTTGATTGTTTAATTAATGATTCTAAATGTTGAATATAAAAAATTTCATTTTTTAATTCTGCATTTTTAGCTTTAAGAAATAATTTCCCAGGAGTTTTCTTATCTTCAATATAATGATAATATGACATTAAATCATTAAGAATTGACATTCCTGATTTACTATCAAATATTCTATCATTAGTATTTAAAGTATTTCTTGCAATAAATGTAATTTTTCTTCGAATATACATTTCAGTAGTTAAATTTGGACAAGATTTTAACCATTTTAAATAATTCTTTAATTGTTGTGACCATATTTCTTTTTCAGAAAATGGAATTATTGATTTACCATGAGCATCATATGAAATAGAATCAGCAATTTCAAATAAATTAAGATTTGAATAAACTGAAATTAATCCACTAAAAAATTCAATACTTTCTTTATTTGAATTTTTAATTAATACCTGAAGTTTTTCAATATTTTTTAATGAATATGAATCTAAAAATAAATGTAATACTTTATTTAAAGTTTTACCATTAATTATATTAAAATTTTCAAATTTTTCTCTTTCAATATATTTTTCAATAATTTCAAATATTAAATCAACATTTTTATCAAAAATTGCCAGTTCTAAAACTAATGGAAATAAAGATTCTATTCCATTAGGATCAGCTTTACCAATTTTAGCTTTCATAATATAATCTTCAAATAATTCAACAACTTTTTCTTGATCATGAATTCTAATTTTTGATTTCATTAAAGCTGACATTACAGGAGCACTTAATTTTAATTCTCTCCAATCTAATTGATCAAATAATCTTTGCATTTCATCATCAGCATTTAATGCATATAAACTTTGCATAACAATACCATAATGAACAGTATATGGTAAATCACCTTTACCATACATACTTTCAAATCTTTTTTGTAATGTATTCCAATCTTTTAATTTTCGACATAATTCGAGTAAAATAGTTTCTTGATTTCCTTCATTACCATCATGTAAATCTTCATTACGAAGATAAACTCGATGAATTCTTTCAATATCAAATTCAAAACATGCTTTTAATGCACAAGTTAAATCATCCACAAATAAAACTTCATTTTTAGGTAATGACATAAGTCGAACTTCTGATTCTTTAAATGAAAAATATTGATATGTTAATTGAGGATATTTATCAGTAATTGTTCTCATTATTGATGATAAAAAATGATAACTTGAAGTTAAACTATGATTTTTTGAAACAATATGAACAAGATCTTGTAAAAAAATTTCAGTAGTAATTTTTTTAAAATATCGTTCATCTTTAGTATTACTATAAAATACTCCAATTAATGGTAAAACTTCATCATATGGAGTTCCATTTCTTGCATCAACAAACCATTCTAATTTTTCAACTAAATAAGTCCAAATAATAAAACGATCTGTATGAATTTTTCTTTCATAATAATATTTTTCATCATATGTTATACTATTAGTTGGATTTAATACTATTTTTATAAACCATTTAATAATTTCTCTTTTCAGTTGTAAATCATTATCTTTATGTGATATATAAGTTTCAATTCTTTTATAATTACAAACAATTTTTTCAGTTTTAAGATTTTGATCATAAATTCTTTGTGGTTGAATAATTTGAATAATATTATCAAATTTTGATATTGAATCATTTGATAATAATCTTGGTTTAATTAAATTATCATAAATATCAAATCTTCCAGTAAAAATCATTGCTTTAATTAAAGCTTCTCTTTTTTCAATAATAATTTCTTGTAATTTAATTCTACTATTACTACAAGTAATAGGACTAAAAAAAATAGCTTGCCAAATTTCATTTAAAAATTCATAACCTAAATTCATTTCATATAAAACTTCAATTAATCGATCATAAATTTCAATAATTGTATTAATTTGATTTTCTTCAAAATCAAGTGTCCATCGTAGAAAATGTATAAAATCAATTCTTGATCCATCTTTAGATGGTGGAAGAGAAGCATCTTTATCAATTTTACTATTATCTCCTTCATAAATCCAATTATTTATTTGACGGTATCGATGACCTAAAAAACTTGCCATAAAAAGTTTTGTTGGAGCTTTTGAATAATCAAATGTGGCATATAATCTTGTTGATATATGTGGAATACAATTTATATTTCTAGATGATGTATGAGAATGAAGATGTTGTAGAATATCATAAGATGATGATGATGACGAATATGAATATGGATATGGATTTGGATATGGGGTTTGAAAATATGAAAATAGTCTCGGTAGACGAGTATGAGTTTTCCGTATCATTTTTTAATAAAAACAATTGTTTTAAAGGTATAACCGAATTAAGGTATGAAGTTTGTTAAAAAGGAATAAAACAAAACAACGGTGAAAAAATAATAATATATACAAGTAAGGTAATACAAGGGTAGTTTAGATGAAAAACTTGTAAAGTTTAATAATAGTTATAATTGAAAATTTTAATCTTTTTTTTCTTTACAAAGCGAAAAAAAAAAAAAAAATATTCTTTGAAAAATATTAAATGGGCCTTTTCTTAAAATTCTTCCTCGTGGTATTCGTGGAATAGGACGACGTAATTTTGTTAAAAATGGCGATGGAAAATGAATGAAATCAAAGCAAAGCAGAAGGTTCTCGAGTTAGATCTAATCCATCGGACCTAGATGAGTAGTGGTAATTTGGAAGAAGAGAAAGAGAAAAAATTTTATAATAGATCGTATGATCCACTTACAATTAGTTTTAAGATTATTGCAAAATTTTATTGGATCTTATATTTCAAACTATAAACTTCAGATATGTATTCAAGAATATAACTTGTTTATATTTAACTTATTTGGTTTAATTGCAAATTTCAGAGTCATTAAATCAGTTTTTTTGTTTATGTAGTCAGTGAAGCAGAAACTTCTCGTACAGTGTGAATATTAAAAAAATCATCATAAAAATGCAAATTAAAAACCTTTTAAAAGTTAAAATATATAATATTCTTTTTATTCTTGATCAAAACTTTTATCAAAGTTGTCAAATCTACTAAAATCAAATTAAATAATGAAAATTCTTTTTTTAAAAAAAAAAATAATTTGTTAGTTCCCCCAATGTTCCAATAATTAGAAATTAATAAAATTTGGTTTCCAATCCATTCTTGGTATTAATTTTTTTTCTTTCTTTTATATATAAATATAATCAGTGAAACGACCTATCATCAACTCTTACCAATCAACGCTTTCAAAAAAAAGTACACTAGAAAACGTGACTCCTCTTCCTTATTTGTACAAGAAAAGGGATTAGTAAAGGTAATTATGTCCGCCCGGTCGAGTGAATCATCAGTTAAACAAAAAAGAAAAATTAACCCAAGTAGATCACTAATCAAATAAAAATATAAAAAACATACCTGTAATTCAAAAACAAAAGTTATGTTAGTATAATGAAAACTTGAAAATATATATATAATCATCATCATCATCATAATCATCTACCAAAATAAAAGAATTATTAAAAGGCTCATACAAGGCTGAAACTTAACGATAATGCGGTTGTCAACCCGGGAAATTCAGTTGGAACAATTGGTATAAAATGCAAATAATCATCGCCAATTTTATCTTTTATCTAAAGTAGAATTAAATTCATGATGTATTAATAAAAAATAAAAAACATACTTTTTTTTTTTTCTTTAATTTTTTTTTTTTTCATTATTCAATAGTCATCTTAGTTGATTGAATTTTTGATTAATTAACTTGTTGAATTGAAAAGAAAGAAAGAAAAAGAAGTGTAATAGAAATGAAAAAAAAAAAAAATAAACGAAAATTTTTTTTCTTTTCATATTTCTCTTGTTGTTGATGATGTTGTTGATGGACAACCATTAGAAATTAAAAATTTAAAAAAATGGCCAATATACACGACTGTGATTCCATTAGAAATTAAAAATTTAAAAAAATGGCCAATATACACGACTGTGATTTTTGTTAGGGTTTACATTTGGGAAATAATTATATGCGTGTGTGTACTGTTATTATTCTCATTAAAATTATCTTTATTGATGGAGGGGGAGAAAAAAAAACAAAATGTAAGCAGAGCTGAGCTGAGCTAAAAAATATGACGTCACAGACAGGATTCGAACCTGCGAAGGCAAAGCCCATTGCCTAAACTGCCTTCCAATGAAATGGAAATAGCAGGGCAACTCCTTAACCACTCGGACACTGGGACGTGTGATTACAAAAGGAGTAACAAGGCATTATTGTTTTAGATTATATTATCTTTACTTTGGAATGCGAGAGTTGATTGTTTAATAAAATATACAATTGAATTGATTTAAGAGTATTAAAGTATAAAATCAAATATATAGTACTGATCATTATAATTAGTTTATTTTTTTTCAATAATAATTGGTATATAATATTTATGAATTATTTATCAAAATTTTGTTAAAAAATTTATATAAAATTTCAAAATTCATTAAATTATCATAATATAATTTTCACAATTTAAAATTTCCATTCAATATACAAAAGTATTCTTTATCTTATCTTATTGGAATATTGAATTTTGAGTTTTTTATAAACCATTAATAATTTAATGATTATTTTAATCATCTTAATTACAAATAATCATTGAATTGTATACGAATACCACCAGTATCCATAGAGGTAGTGTAATTACCAAAGTTTAGTTTTATTTGTAGTAATATTTTTTTTTTTCCCTTCCCCGCCCTCACCCTTTCTAAGCAACTTATAAATAGTATTTGAATTTTCTCTCTCTTTTTTTAGGTTATACTTTAATTAAAATCAACTATGAATATATTCAGGACCAGCAATACTTTATAATTTTTCGTTAATTTCTATTTCTAGAAAATAGAATACAATACGTGGAGAAAAACTATTCTGTATATATATAGTCTTCTACATATCCGTGTTGACTAGCAACAACAGATTTAATTAGAGTTATCAGTTTATCATATGACGGTGTGACTGTATTATTATATGTATTATTACTAACTTCATTTCCATCTAACTTATGAATGTTTAATTAAAATATATATACATATATTATTTTGTTTATTATTTCAGAATTAATTGTAGAAATCTCCCTAAACATAATATTCATCTTTTTATATAAAAACTGATTGTTTTTTTATTGTACGTTAACCAAATGAATTACATCTCTAAATCTTTAAATTTGTAAAAATTTACACTACATTTGAATGAATTAACAATATTTATTTGTGGAGATAATTGATTATCCAAAATTATCTATACTTTACTTTCCATTCAATTCAATTTCTTTAGATAAGATTTCCCTTTTTTTTGTCAGTTTGTTCTATATTTCATTCAATTCCTAGTTTCTTATCACCTTAACTCATTCTCCCCCCCCTCCTTCCTTCAAAATAATAATAAACCGTTTAATTATGGAGATAGAACATTATTTATGGAGGGGTCAAAAATTGCGTGTACACATATGAGTAGCTGTATTTTATCTCCTTTTTAAAATCATGTTAAAAATCATCTCTTTATTTATTTAATTCTGGAGTTTAATGAATTCTTTTAAAGTGAGGGGTTTTTCTGATAGATTCAAATTTTTCACTAAACGCCAGACAGAAACAATTAACACTTTTTCCCACTACCATTAGTTGTTAAGAACATATATGTACAGGTAATTGACAGTATAATATCAAGTTAATATATACAGTATGATTAAAGTTTTGTTTTAATTAGTCATATTGGGGCGTTTTAGAATTACTACAGTATACTATATTTTGTACATACTGTATTGTACATTAATGTCAAACTATGATTCCTAAAAAGGAAAGATCCGGTGGTCCGTATGCAGTAGTTAGATAGCGGGAGATTACAATAAAGAGAAAAAAAATTCTTCTTTTTCTTTGACTTGATGTAATTCTTCTTTTTGAAAGGAGATTAGAGTTAAGGAGGGGAAAGATGTTAGATATGTAACGGGCATTAGTGAATGGTTATATGTATTATATATGGAGATAAAATTGATATGAAAATGAGGGGAGAGAGAGAGAGAGAGAGATATACCTTTGTAATAGAATATACGGATCTTAGAACATAATTAATGATTAATTCATACAAAGATGTACATGTTTATGAGTATAGAATTTTACTCGGATGGTTGGAAGTTATATATATTATATGTATATGTATTTTAATAGGGAATAGGGAATAGGAATGAGAGAAATAAAGTATAATTAATAATAATTACCTCAATTTTGTTATTATTAAACTTGATGGGTAGAAATATCGCAAAAATTCGGAATAATTTGTACAAACAAAAAAAAGAAATTTAATAAAAAGGGAAATGTTACACTACTACTCCGAAATACAAATTAAACCGTCGCGGGTATTTTTTTTGGTTGCACATACACGACAATTAAGAAACCGTTACATGTTCCACCTATCCGAGAAAATATAAACTATCACAATACACAAATATAATAAAATAAAAATAAGGCAAAGTTAAAATAAAAATTACTCATATCAAGAACAAGAACAAGAAGTTAATTTTTTTGAATATAAATATCAAACTAATTGTCTTGTAAAAAAATTATTTTAACTTCCTTCTTTTTATTTTCAATATCAATTATCAATTATCAATTATCAATTAATTCAAATACAATTACAAAATGTTTGCTCAAAGACCAATTATGACTGCTGCTGAAAAAGAACAACAAATCATGCAAGAAATTAGAAATAATGCTATTAAATATGAAAATAAATTTGAAGGTTCATTCTTAGGTAATTTCTTTTCCTTTTCAGTTAAGAAATAATTGCTATTCTATTATTTTCAAACATTTAGGGTTTATTCTCCTTGTTTATTTTTATTTTTATTTTGCTTTTATAGAGTTATGAAGTTATGATATTGTTAGTTTTTAATCTATTCTGAGATGGTTTTATCCCCCCCTTTAATAAGTGTATATACACACATACACAGAGATAAGTCTCTTATTTTTAATAAATATATATTTTTTTTTGTTTTTTAATTATCAATAATCAAGTTAAAAATTTTCTAATTTACATTCAAATTAAATAATTATGATGATATCGCATGGCAGTTTACCGAAATTAATGAAGAAGAAAAAAAAATTTTCATTTTTTTTTGCAACTTTTTTTTTTTTTTTTAATTTCAATGAGATGGAAGTTAAACCACGTGAGGTGATAAATATGAACTAATTAAAATGAAAATAACTTCACAAAAATTAAAAAAAAAAAACAATAAAACATTGGTTATACTGTATATGTTACATGACTAATTTACGAGGCTTTTAATTAAAGTAAAACCCACAAATTTAGAAAGTTTACATGGCATGATTACATATAATCTTCAGTTAAAATTAGACAGAGTTTTCTATAGAATAAAGAAAATTTTCTAGTAGAAAATTTAACAGAAATATAGATATAACCATAGATAATAGTTAGTTACAACATATATGATGGTTATCATTAACACTATTTGCGTTATCTTAATTTGTAGACTCTCTAATCAGTGTATATATGTGGGTATATCGTTTCTTGAGTTTTCTCACTAGTACTCGCTAATGCTCCTACATAATTGGCACTATTAAACACCACTCTTTCTTTATAGTTTATATTAATACTTATCAAACCAATTTATATTTCAATACACGGTTTAATCCCCCCTTTTGGAGTAGTCTTAATCTTACAGATGATAATTTTCAATGTACATACATTAAATAAATCTTTGTGTGTGTGTCTAGGTGCGCGCATGATTGTTGATTGATAAGCAAAGAATAAACCAAACACACCAAAATTTTTATCAATCTATATTTTTTCTTTCTTTATTTCTCCTCCTTTTATTTTTAGCATTAAATTACCCCAGGATTATATATTCATATTACTTGAAATAATGAATGGTAAACAAGGTACTAATGATATCTATTTTTCAATTAATAGTCCTATAGGATATAGTAGAGCACCTATTCAATATTATCCAAGTTCTAGTCCAATTCCAAAACAACAATCATCTTCAGCTTCTTCATCATCATCATCTTCTTCAACATCATCATCTTTATCATTATCATCATCTTTATCATTTCCACAATATTTAACATTTGATAAATTACCAAATGAATTATTAATTAATATTATTTCAAAATTATCACAATTTGAATTAGTTAATTTATGTCGAGTTAATAAAAAATTTCATCAATTAAGTTATTCAAAATTATTTGAAAATATAATTATTGATTCTAAATTTAATATATTTGATAAAGAATTTAATACTAATAATGTAACATATATTAATAGTTCATATAATTTAAAAAAATTCATTAGATTAATAAATGATCATAAAGGTGAAAAAATCTTTTCAATTCTGTGTATATCATTTCCTGAAGCAATGGATATTTATGATAATCATATATTTAATGAATTAACTGAATTATTTAGTAATTTAAATCATTTAAAAAAATTAATTTGGCTTTATGATGTTTTTCCATTTGAATTTTTATATAATTTAAAAAATAAAGATTTAATTAATATTTTAATATTAAATATTAAATCAAATTCAATTAGTAATGAATTAATTTTAAAAAATTTAAATTTTAAAAATTTAATTAATTTTCAAATTCAACCATTTTATAATTCAAATTATTTGATTAATATAATTGATAATATTTTAATAAATAATAATAATTCAAATTTAAAAATTTTAGGATTAACAAGACTTCCATCTTTACAAGCTCATAATCATAATCATCATCATAATACTGGTGATGATAATTATTCCATTAGAAATGTATTTGAAAGAATAAAATTTCAAAATTTACTGATACTTTCATTAACTGATATTATAGTTAATGAAAATGATGGGAATTTATTAATTAAATCAATTAATTTAAATAAATTAACTGATTTACATTTAAGAGGTATTACTGAATTATCAAATCAATCATCATTTTTAATGATGATTGGACAACATTTAATTTTTTTAAAAAATTTATCATTAGATATTGAAGAATCAATTGAATATTTACCTAAATTTTTATTAATTTTACCAATTTTATCAACTTTAGATATAACTATAAGAAAACAATCAACTTTTGAAACTTATTCATCTGCAATAACAAGACATAAAGAAAAACTTTATAAATTATCCCTTGAATTAATTAATTTAGAAGATATTCTAATTAATGATATACCTGATTTATTTTATCTTTCATTATCAAAATTAATAAATTTGAATAGTTTAAGAATTAATAGTACTAATGGTTTATTACAAGAACCAATAGGTTTATTAAATTTAATTTCATCATTATCAAATCTTAAATTTCTTGAAATATTTGGTAATCAAGCTGGTGGAATGCCAAATTTAGGTTTAGATATGATTCATCCAACTATTTTTGATGGTTGGTTTAAAGTTCAACATGTTGTATTTATTTATTTAAAACAAAATAAAAATTTGAAATATATTAAAATTAATGATTATTTATTTGAATGTGATTATAATAAATCTAGTGTTTCTCCAAAAGATGGTATAAATAATTGGTTTAATATGAATGTTAGAGTTAATATGATGTTATATCTATCACAAGTCACGTGACACCAATAATAAAACAATTAATAAATGTGTGTGTATATGTGTATATTTGTTACAATAAAGTATAAATTATTCTTATTCACACGACCACCTCCCCCCCCCAATACAGAAACAGACAGAGAGAGAGACACTGAATTGAATTTTGAGAAATTGAACGAGAAAAGATAAAATTAATAAAATTCAACTTTCCAATAGGATTAAATTTATAATCACCAGTATTATTAGTATTATTATCACCATCATCATCACAGATAGTTAGATAGATAAGTACCATGGTGAAAGAAGAAGAAGATTTAGATAAACGATTAGCAGAAGAAGTGGGTAGTTTATCTACAAGATTAGTTACAGCTGTTAATAAACAAGTGGAGTTAGAAGAAACTATATTATATCTACGTAAACAATTATCATCATTACAATCTCAAAATGATAAATTAATAATTAATGATAAGCGACTTAATGAAATTTTACCTAAATATAATCAATTAACAAAAGATGTTTTAGAATTAAAAATTAAAAAAGAAACTGCTGAAAATGAAAATTCAAAATTACAAAATGAAGTTGAAGAATTAACTGCAAGTTTATTTGATGAAGCAAATACTATGGTTAGTAATGCAAGTAGAGAAACTCATAATTTTAAAATTAAAAATCAAAAATTATATGAAGAATTAGAAGAAAAAGATAATATTATTAATGATTTACAAGAACAATTACAAGATTTAAAATCAATGTTTATTAAAATTGAAGAACAAAGTAAAATTTATCTGCATCTGAATACAACTACTCTTAAACTTGAACAAAATTTAGAATTTACTACAAATAATGATTTAAGTACAACAACTACAAGAAGTGAAGATATTCAACAACTGCAACAACAACAACAACAACTTGAACAACAACAACTGCAGCAACAACAACAACTTGAACAAGCTTATCAATTACAACAATTACAAAGTATAATTTATTCTCCAAATATTTCATCAATTAGATTTGATTTAAATAATTTTAATTTGGATTTTAAAGTATTTGTATATGAATTAATTAAACCTGATTTTCAATTAGATTTATCTCATTTAAAAAATTTAATTTTTTTTAAAAATATTTGGTCAAATGAAATTGAAAATTGTATAAATCATATTCCATCAATTCCTTCAAATACTTTATTAAATAGATGGCAAAAGGGTAAAACATTTTGGAGTTGTTTAATTGATGGTAAAGTTTCAATTGAACCAATTAAAGGAACAAATGAAAATTTTAAAATTACTTATAAAGGTAAAAAATTAAATGATAAAATTACTCCTGTTGCAATTCAAGATCCTTGTACATTTTGTGGAGAATCAAGAAATGATAATTTAGAACATTCAAGATTATATTATTTTAAAATTTTTGAAACTGATGAAAATTTACCAATAAGTTATCCATTATGTAATTATTGTGTTATTAAATTAAGAAATTTATGTGATTTTTTTGCTAAAATAAGATTAATTAAATCAAATATTTTTAAATTAAAACAAAATAATCAATTTACTGATTATTATTATAATATTAATTCACCATATTCTCAATTTAAACGTACAAATTCAAAATCAAAATCAACAATTTCAAATTCAATTTCAAATTCAAATTCAAATTCAAATTTAAATTCAAATATAAATTATGAATCTCATAATGGAGAATTTCATAATATTAAATTAGATAAAATTGAAGAATGTAAATTAATTAAATTATATATTATGATGGTTTTAATTAGATGTAAAATATTTTGGAGTAAATTAGGATTTTGGGATAATTTAGATCAAATTAATGAAGTTAATTTAGATGAAATTCATTATGAAACTTTTAATTATTTTTTACCTAATGATGATTATTCAAATAGTCAAATTAATACTCCTAGACCATCAATTGATAATAAAATAAATGAAGAAATTAATTTAAATAAAGAATTACAAAATCAAACAATGAATAAAAATGATGATGATGATAATAGTAAACAAGATGATGATGATAATAAACAAGATGATGATAATAAATTAAAGGAAAATCAATCTAATGATACAAATCCAGAAGTTGAAAATTCCAAAGAACAACAACAGGAACAACAACAGGAACATCAACAAGAACAACAAGAACATCAACAAGAACATCAACAAGAACAACACGAACAACATCAGCAAGAAGAAGACAATGCTGAAGTGACAAAAATATCCATAACAAAACAAGATCTTGAAGATCAAGAAGATACAGATGATGATGATGAAGAAGATGAATTTACAGATTCAGTTGGTGATTTTGAACCAATTACAAAAGATTTAAATTTTCAAGAACTTAAACGATCTGATTCAAAAAGTAAAAAATTTTCAAATAATTTAAATAAAGAATTAGATAATACTTTAAAAATGTTAGCTGAAAATATGGATCAAGATTAAATTAAACTATACTAATATTTTTTATTTTTTTTTTTATTTTGTATTTTGTATTTTGTATTGATATTTGTAATTTAACAATTATTCTTTCTTTGACATTTCATTTAATAAATCATAATTATTCATGATTATTCTTAATTGACATTAACATTATGTTTAATTTCAAGTACCCCAAATAAACTTGACAATAGGTAATTAAATATCTAGGTTTGTTTTTATAATATGTATATAATTTAATAAAAATTTTTATAAATATGTTAATTTAATTCATAGATACAAGACGAATATCATATTCTTTAAATGGTTTGTTTAAATCAGGTATTAAATTTTTATCAATATTCAAATATATAAAATTTGGCATTTTTTTCAATTCTTTAAATAAACCATACATTTCATATTCATAAATTCCACATCCTTGTAAACTAACAATTTTAATTCTTTCTCCAAAAAAAATATCAGAATCATCAAATTCTTCAAATTCTTCAAAATAACCACTTAATGGATTATTATCCAATACAATTTCTTCAAGATTAATTAAATTAGTCAAGTCATTTTCAATATATGAAATATCATTGTTAAATAAATCCAAAGTAATTAATGAATCAGGTAAAAAACTCAGATCTAATACTTCAATCAGATTAAGTTCAAGATTTAAAATTTTCAATTTATTATATTTTTTTAAATTCAGATCCACAATCCAAGTATCAGTCAATAAATTAGATGTTAATGTAAGATGTTCCAATCCTAGAGGAAATAAACAAAATTCACCAGAATTTAAACCTAATTGATTGGCCGCACAATTTAATTTCTTTAAACTTTCAGGAAGATTATCAATCGATTCAAGAAGGTTATATTTTAAATCTAATTCAACTAATCCATTTGGGAATGATAACAGAAGTTGTTTTATATCATTCAGACTAAGATCCAAAATCTCAAGTTTTTCTGGAAGAATTAAAACAGTTTCATCTATAATCTCAAGCAGATGACTAACAATTCTCAATTCTTGAAGTTCTGGTGCATTAATAATAAAACGAATAAATTCACATTGTTTGATATCTAACTTTGATAATGATTTAGGTAAATTGTATGAAAATTCCTCAACATTTTTCAAGCAAATGATTGAAAGGTCAGTGAGTTTTTGCAAACTTTGTAATTGATTCAAATCGTAACCACTGATGTATTTACAATTTAAACTCAATTTGGATAAATTTGCCGGAATATCTCCAGTAATTGTCACATTTGCTGCTTGATTGATTACCAAATTTTCAAGTTGAACCAATTTATTATTTGCAAAATCAAGAAACATGTCATGTTCATAAGTCATGTCTCCTCTTAATTCCAAATTCACTACATTACTAGGTAACTTCAAAAACAGCATAGATTCATGGTCCAAATCCATCGTATCATCATCAATAATCTCCCCATAAGGAATACCCAAAACTTTTAGTGTTTGAGGAAATGTATGTTTCCATGCACTATCTTCACCATACCTGCGATCGTACTTTAAATCAACCAAATGAGGACACATTAACTGTAAATCATTGAAAAATTCAACTTCTTTTGGAATACACAATTGCTTTAAATTCAGAGGGAGGTTCAAATTTATTCTTCTTGAACGAGAATTTTCAATAATCGTTAAACGTTGAAGCATTTCTAATGAAGATATATCAATTTCTTGATCATAATAAAAATTAGATTCAGAAATACAAAGATGCAAGTCTATTAGAGTTGGAGGAAATTCCAATTTATCCGCATGTCTCAGAATTTCTAAAGTACAAAGCAAAGTTTTCAATTGACGTGGCAAAAGGATAAGGTCATTTGAATTAATTTGATCACACAGAAATGATTTCAATCGTGAAAATAAAGATAATTTTTCAAAATCAATCGGTAAGTCAAACTTTAAGGTAAGGGTCTTCATTTCTTTTGAGATATGTCGTATTTCATCCATATCAAAACAGCCAAAATCTAAATTATGTAAATTTTCAATTGGGAATGGGAAATTCTTAACGTTATCACAGAAAATCTGCAAGTCATGGGAAGACCTCAAGATGTTTGTTAAATCAAGATAGATTTTGCTGCCCCTTAAGTATTCAGGATACTTCTCAGCAAATAAAATTGCTTCTAATGGATTTTCAAAATGGATTCTCTTTGGTCTTAAAGTGGGTTCTGATTTAAGGAAAGTTACACACTCTGAAAGACATCGAAAACTCAGATGACCAATAATCGCATGATGTGGGTATTCTTAAAATATCTCCAAAGGACTATTCCAATAGCAACATCTATATATGCCGCATTCAACACATAATTTCTAATGGGTTGAATATCAATGAATTGAGTCAATGAAGGTACGGGAACATAATCAAAAATAATCTGAAGAATTTCACTTGGTAGATCAAGAAATTCAACCATATTTGCTCCTGATAAACAATAATCTACTTGAATTGATAATGTTAATGAAGTCTAAAAGCAAAGTACTTGTTTTGAAAGTGTAAAGATCTCAATTGTTGACTCACCGAACTAATTGTACCACCTGATGTCAATATTATATAATTGTGAAAACATGAAAATAAAAAAAAAAAAAAATAAATTAAGAAAATGAAATATATTTTTTTTTTTTGTATTTATTAACTTTTATTACCTTCAAGTAAATTAACCAATAATCAAGAAAGTTATAAAAAAAAAAAAAATCAAAATGTAACCATTTCATGATTTTTTTAACGTAATTAGATGATCAATTTGAATTATACTACCTTAAGTAAACAGCCTTTAATTCATAATTGTCTTGTTCAGAAACACACAACATGTACTTCGTATTGGTACTATAATTTGTCTCTTGGCAACACTTGATAAGTTTGACTATTCCACTACAGTAATGAATGTGTTGGAAGTTAAGTGTAACAAGAAGTTTTAACCAGAACACTTTGAGAATTCATCAACAAATAGATACCAGACAATCGTTTCTATGATTCAAGGTTTAACATTGTATTGTGTAGATTCAGTGATAAAGAATAATTTATTGGTTTCAATGGTTTGATAACTATCATTAACATGGAAGGGAAATAGCGCACCATCAAATATCCAAACAACGAAACAAAACAAAACAAAACACCAGCAAAAAAAAAAAAAAATTTTGGAAACTGACACCACCAATTCCGATTGATTGACCGCCAAGCTATAAGTTATGTCTCAACAATATTCTAAGTTAAGTGATAGCCAAGTATGTACAGAAAGTTAAATATTACCAATTGACTTTATATTTATTTTTTTTTGTTTCTTCTACTAACAATTGTGCTTTAGCCTGATCTTTTAAGTAATGAGTTTATTCAACCGGATGGTATGTAATTTTTTTTTATTATTATTTTGAAAATGGTTACTTTTAAACACCGATGGAAACGTTACTAACTGAAATATCTTAGAACCTATTTTAACTGATTCAACACCACAATTTACTACACCATTGAATCCATCACAACCATCAGTAGCCACCCCACAATCTCAATCACAATCACAATCACAACCACAGACATCAGGAAAAACTCATATGTTTCAAATGAATTTCTATAGACAATTTTTGATCTTGATAGTGATGTATTCTTCCAAAAATCCAAAATCATTAAATCCATTTGCACATCTTGATGATTCAGAACCATATCCACATGAATTATATGGATTTGTTTGGATTACAGGAACATTGATTTTTTTGATGTTTGTAAGTTCTACTGGATCTCATTTACTTAATCAATGGATCCGTGGAAGTCCGGATGAGCCATATTCCTATGATTTTGAATTATTGATCAAGTCAATCAGTTTGTTCTATGGATATAATTTCGTTGTTCCTGCTTTACTTTGGGCGATTACTACATACTATAATAAATTTCCAGAACCACTTTCATTAACCAGAACTGTATCCATATATGGTTATACTAATGTATTATGGATTCCAATTACTTTGATCAATGTTGTGATTGTGGTGTTTGTTAACAACAATAAGCATGGATATATTTTGAATATCTTAGAATGGACAATAGTTGGCATCAGTGGAATAATAACTGGCTTGAGTAATTTCAACAAACTTGGTCCTATTATCAAAAAGAATTGTTTGCTGCTCAATGAAACAGGAGGTAAAGCATACTACATTATCATGGGGATATTAGCAGTTGTCCATTTGGCATTCACTGTTGTGGTGAAGATCAGTTTTTTTGGGATCAAAGGTGAGAGATTAGATTAATTTGTTTCTCAGAAGAACTAGACTTTATAGTATCATTGTATAAGCTATAATATATAGGAATCAAGCAAGTTCTTATTCACACTACTACTGTTGCCGGTCGAGTCGGTCTTAGATATTTTGTTTTTGCTAGCAACAGAATTTTGTATCAGATTACTCTGTATTGGCATCGGCTGGGCAGTTGCTGTTTTATCATCACTTAAGTCACCTCTAGTATCTCTCATGATGTATTCAGGGTCAAAATCAAATTTTCCTTTAGTTTCTTCCAACTGAGTAGTAAATAAAGAACCCGTAAGACAAATAAAGGTTACTATAAAAAATAACCATCCATTCAATTTCTCTAATAAGAATGGGAAAGCCAAAGCAGTACAAGCCTCAAATAACCAATGTAAACTCATGATTACTACCCACCCTTTAATTCTGGAACTACTTGAAAAATTCTCAATAATATATAACCAAGAAGTAGGAACTAGCATTGTATAATAAATAACATCAAGGAAAGCAGTCAATGCTAACACCAAAGAAGCCTTTTCGTCAAAAAACTTTACTTTTATAATCCAATCAAATACTGGTTGATGATAATCTAGTGAAATCTTTTCCGAGAAGGCCAAGAATATGATCATGTAAGTTATCATAATGACCAGAACAAGAAACATACCAAACACTAATACATCTTTTCGCCTCATCATATCAAGGATAAGGATAGGGGCAGTTGAAAACAACACTATAACTAATAAATTAAAGAGGGTCACAGTTTTCAAATTATCACCTTCTATATTACACGCTTGACAAATATAATCCAAACTCTCCATTATCTTACTGATGGAAGTAAAATCAACAAAAAATACTAAAAGAATACCCATACACACTTCCCGAATATATTTCTTCCCAAACAATCCATTGAGGGAACAACTCTTAACACAAACCCCAGTGGAGTACTTCTTAATTACGTAATGTTTATCTCCTAATCTGATTCTTTCTTCTTTGTGTTTTCTTTGCTCAGCTCCTGAAGAGTTTTTAACTTCAATCAGTTCCAATACCTCAGCAGCTATTTGCCATTCTGAATTTGCCGCCAACCATTTGGGGGATTCTGGAATAAATATTGTAGAAGTTGCAGCCACAATCAACGGGATCACCTCAATCGCCCAATGCATTCTAGAGTACTTGGACTCATTCAAGAAATTTTCAGATATTAATCTAATCATGTAAATAAATAGATTTCCCAAAGAACAGGTAAAAATGAAGATTGATAAAATTCTGCCTCGATTTTTATTGGGGATAATTTCATACTGATAGATTGGGATTGTAACAAATGACATACCTATTGCCACCCCATTAATAATCTTACCCATCATCAACATGGTTATTGTATCCAGAACAAAAGTAAATATTATTCCAATTATCCACACCGCTGAAAGACTTTCCATTGATCTGAGGAAGCCAAAATGTTCAGCTATTTCACCGCCAATAACACTACCGGCTGTCAGGTTATTACTGTTAGAAATTTATTCTCCTAAATTGGAAGTAGCCAATGCTCTTTATTTTTGGTTAATAATTACCTATTGCGCCCAAGAAATTACTAGATTTGAGTAGATTGATTTCCATTTTAGTTGGTTCTCGGTAAAGGGTTGCAAATAAGTTTGTATGACGAACGCTCAAATAAGAATACAATTCCATCCCAGAAACAAAACTAAATAATGAAATAATTAATCCAATTGCATAGAAATTATACAACTTTTTGATTTTATTACCCGACTTCATTTTGATTCTTTGGTCGTTCTTGTTTTTTTGGGAAGGTTTTCGTTATCACAGTTGTAACAAATAAATAAATAAAAAAAAAAACAAAAGATCAAAGAAAAAAACAAAAGAAAGAGAAATGAGAAGTTCAATAGGAAGCGCTATATTATTGCACACTATCACCAATTTTTTCTTTTTTTTCTTTTGTTTTATCTTTCTACTATCAAGCGACGTTTTCTATTTCATACTCTAATTTTGCTTCCAACAAGCTGCCATCATGGACATTGATACCAATGAAGTCAATGACAAGTATGAATTTCTTTCTATAGATAGATATCAACCTTCCAAACAAGAGGAGAAAAAAGTGATTGTTAAACAAACTTTATTAAATTCTTCAATAGTTTCCAACATTCTACCATATTTCAAAGTTCAGATCAACAAGCCATTTAAAGGTCTGTCCAGTGTTTTATTTAATGACGAGGAATTTCAGACACTAATACCCAAGGAGGACGATTCACAATTGGATGCATTTGATGATAGCGATGATGATACTGATGATTTACTATTTCTTGGTGTTTCAACAAATAAATCAGAAACTAGGGCCGAGGAAAACAATCCCACACCAGCTCCACCATCACACATTGAAAATATTAATGTGATAGTAAAGTATCTGTCGATTAACATTGACGGAATTGAATTTGCTACAAAATCCACAATTAGATCATCATGCGTTATCAAAGGCACTACTCCAGATCTGGAGGATCATTTACTAATTGCTTTGAAATCAGGATATCTTCTATTAATTCGAATATATTATGTTCCGCGGTATTATAAAGATAATGACTATTCTTATCAAACCCAAAAATCAGTTCCTAAGGACGAAGGTAATTCCATTTTTAAACCATTCATTATTCAATGGTGGGATACAGGAAGTAATAATGCATGCCCTAACCTAGATTCTTGTGGTTATCTACTAAGGTCATCACCATCAGGATATTCAACTGTAGCTAGTTCGAGCTCCAACATTTTTCGATTATATATGGCACAGCAAACGCCTAATATTAATGGGACGGTTTTACGAAATCACGTCAACATTTCTATGGATGGATTTATTATAGATGCTTGCTTCATTGATCCCAATTCAACTAGTATTCCAACAGATGTGTTTTTTGCACTAATATTTACAGAAAATCGAAGATTAACCATTAATTTATTCTCGTGGTCCACTTCCGAAGGTGTTTGGCAAGGATATAACAAAGATGTTTTACCACTTGATAACACATTTGAGATCCCAATATTTGTCGTGCCATTGAAATCAAATGGCTCTTTTCTATTTGTTTCTCCAAATAAACTAACAATAGTAACTATGCATAATATAGTGTCAGCTCACTATGATTTTCAAGAGATTCTGTCACCATGGAAGAATTCATCATTTCCCACATCATATCATTTGCCCAACACCAACGTGTCAGAATTAGAAATTGACAAATTAGATGAAGTTCTTATTGCCACTGATAATGGGGTTATTTATTTAATTACGGTTATTGACAACAATTTTGGAAGCAATATTGACCCAGTTGTTCGAGTAGCTGATAGTGTATCAAAATTCTCCTTGGAGAAAGAGAAAGATAAATATAGGTTATTTTACACTAGCGATGGAGGGAGTGCGACTAAGGATATATTGATTGATGAATTATATGACAAGGAATATTTGTCTGATATCACACACCCATCAAAGTTGGCATATAGCGAAGCCAGATTGATTGAAGATTTCAAATCCTGGGCACCTTTAATTGACCTTTCACTTATAGATAGTAATAGTAATAGAAAGGAAGGCGATGTATTACCTGCAAGACAGGAGCTTTGGGGGATAAGTGGGCTTGGAAAACGTACTAAGTTGAATCAATTCAAATTTGGATATTATGGGATGAGAAGAAGCAATACATATGAAAAGCTAAGAAAATCTGTTGGCATGTGGGAATTACAATACAAGGAAAACTTATATCTTTTATGTGCTTTACCTTTTGAATCAGTTCTACTTGAATATCAAGAAAATTCCAAGGATGCATTTGTTGAAGTTCAAGAGTCGAAATTAGTAACGAATAGTCTGTCATTATTTTCATCTGTGATGTTTGAATCTTATATTCTTCAAGTTAATCAGGATTCTATTAGTATATCTGATTTGGTTTTCCATAAAATTACAGAGTTTGTTCCATTCAATATCATTTTCGCGGATGTTTTAGACGATATATTGGCGATGGTAGTTGAAGAGAACAACTCTATAAAAGTAAAGATATTAAGATTAGCACGGAAAGATTTAGCACAAGAAGATCATGAAATTTCAAAATATATTGAATTAGCATTGGAGAAAGAAATTATTGAAGTGCAGCCGTCAATGTTGAAGTTGTTTTCTCATAATGATTGCGTGGTTGTAGCAATAGGAAGCTTTGAAGGACTAGTTTTGTTTTACCCATTTAAAGACGGCCAATTACATGAACAGAAATCTTACAGATTAAGTCAATATTGCAAATATAAACTGGATTTTATTACCAGTCTTGATGCAATAATTCCCAATCAATTGGTTTGTATTAACAACGACATCATAATCGCAACAAAACAGGGATATATCATCAAATTCCATCTTAGTGATACTCAATTAGAATGCACATATTTTCTTCGCTTGGGTTATTCTCAGGTGAAAATCATCACTACTAATGACCCTAATTTGTTGTTTGTACATTGTGGAAAATTATGGTTATTTAACAATTACAAATCCGGATTATATCCAAACCAAGTTAACTTTGATGATACATTTGAGAGATTAACCATTGAAGGTATTGAGTTACCTGATTCAATGGATTCTAAGTTTAAGAAATTGGCATTGATTAGAGATAATGGATTGGTTATATGTCACGTATCTACTTTTATGAAACCATCAGTCAAACAATTGACGAAAATTGAAAATGGTAAACGATTGATTTTTGTTCCTCACATATCAACATTTGTTGTGTTTTGTCATGGTAGAAATAAAATGATTTGTGTTGATAAGAAGTCCATGAAAATTTTAACTCAAAAGGAAAGTACTCTTAAATCAAGACATGAAGAGGACGAATATACCATTTTCCAAGATGATGAAATCCCACAATGTGTCAATATCTGGGAAGTTCAACGTAACGAAACCACCAAAAAAATATCAAAAAAATTATTAGTTGGATGTTCTAAATCATCTACTTCAGGTATAATCAAAGTTTTGGATTTCAAAAAACTCAAAAATGAAACAACTGGTCAAGCAATAGTAGTAATAACAGAACTTACATCCATAGAGCAAGATTTCCCAATTTCAAATATCCTTCAATTTAAATCCCTTATTTTATTTACCAATGAAGAATCCATATATTGTACATCATACAATGAATCAGAAAAACGTTTCACACCAATAAAGCAACTTAAATCACTTCCTTCAAAAGTTGTTTCCTTAAATGAATCAAATGATAAATTACTAGTATCAACAAATTCTGACTCTATATATCAGTTTATTGAACAGAATGGAGAATTAGTGTTTGAATCAAGTGATCCAATGAGCAATTCATATATTAATCAAGTTGAATTAGGTGAATTTCTAATTGCTGGTGATAAGATTCATTCAAATTTATCAATTTTTGAAAGTTATAAGTTTGATAAACGATTGAATTTAGGAGTTAGTGGAATACCAAGGGTTTATCTATCAAAATTGAATAATCCATGGGTTATAAACCAGAATGATCAATCTGTTATTTGTGTATGTACCAATGGTGAGATTATTAATTTAAGAATGGTTAATGAATCAAGTGATGAATTGAACAATTTAAAACATAGAACCAAGGGAACCTTGACTAATTTGATTCATAAATTGCAAAGACCATTTATTAATAAATTAAGTGCAACAGGTTTACTATCCTTGAATAAACCAAGATTCAATTATTTAACTAATCAAAACAATGACATTGTTGATTATGATTTAGAAGAATTAAGTCTCCATGATTCAATTATAAATCTTTAACAAGAAGAAAATAAGTAAATAAAGAAGTAAAGAAATAATGGCAGTAAAAAGATAAAAAAAAAAAAAAAACAATTGAATAACAAGGAATCAATATTATAATAAAATTAGAAAAAAAAAATAAAATCGTATACTATTGTAGTGCTATGTAATATCCTCTATTGTACTTGACGTTCTTGATTTTAATCTTTGTCTTCTATATTTCTGAGCATCTGAAAGTACATCTTTATCTTTACTTGGAGAAAGAGATTCATTAGCGCCTCTTAACTCACTCAATAAATTCTTTGCCCTGGATCTGACATTATCATTATCATTATCGTTATCATTATCGGTATCAATGGTTGTATCTTCATCACCAATTTGTGTCATTGAAGTTTCATTAAAGCTCTCATCAAAAGGAGAGGAGGCTTTATTGTCGTCACTTTCTTGTTCATCCAAAGAAGGTCCATTATTATTAGTAGGTGACGATGAATTTGCCTTTCTTCGTTGACTATCCAAGATTTGTTTTCTCATTAAAGCTCTCTTTCTAGCAGAGGCAGATTCCCCTTTTGCAGGAGCTGCAGCCTTTAACCTTTGTAACAAGCCATCCATAACGCCACCAGATTCATTATCTGTTACTCCAGATTCACGTTCACCTTGATTACCAGTAGATTTCTCCTTCTTTGGAATTTCCAATAGTTTTTTACGTTGTTCATAAATTCGTATTTCTTCCTCACGTTTCATATTTTCAGTTTGAACACGTTTAAAATCTTTTATAAAATTGGTAAACTTGGAAACAAAGGAATTCTTGACAAATGAATCACTTGAATCCTCACCAAAGTAAATCATAAGGTTGTCAAATTCTTTCATTGTATAGTTAACCTGATCTAACAATAAATCTGACTTTCTTTTAGCCCTTGGTAAACTTGGTAAGACAGTTTTCAATACTCTATCCAGCGGATGGAACTTGGATATATCACTCAAATTACCCACATCAATTGAACTTTGAACATTCTTAATATTTTGAACGTAATCTTTACAATCATTGTAGATATTTTCAATTGAAAATTTAGCAATATCATTACAGTTGGATAATTCATTGATAAATTCCAATAACTCTGGGTATTGATGACGAACAACTTTTTCAACATAATGCAAAAATGTCATACTGTTTTTATCATCCTTCATGAAACTTAATCTTTGCAATGAACTCAACTTGAACCCCTTGGCTTGCTTTGCAGAATCATTCATATAGTTACCAACAATTAAAATAATTTCAAATACACCCTTCAAATTCTGTGAATTCTTGATCGAATCAACTGCTTCATCAATCTGTCGTAATTTCTTAACTAATTCCTCATACTCTCTTTCATAGTTTGAAACAACAGATAATGCACGAATTCTTGATTTCCAATAATGTTGCAAATTGTACATCAATTCTACGTAAATTCTATCTGGACGTTGCAAGTCATTTGGATCCTTATCAGGTTTACTTATTTCTCCCTCTACCTTATAATCAGTAGAATATGGTTCAAAGTTCCTTGCCATAGTATTCGTGACCTCAGTGATTTCATCTTTACCAAAGAAATCCAAAACTGGGGTATTATTGATTATGTCTTTATCACAACGCAAAACTTTAATGATGAATTCCTCATCACTTAAAGAATTGAATGCATGTAAATTAATACTAAACTGCTGTGAGATATCTCTTCCCAAAAATGTGATTTTGTCAACATCTTCTTTACGTTTAGTGGCTAATCTCTTAGCTTCTTTGGCTGCAAAAATAAGTTCAATCTCATCAAATACACCCTTTGACATCAATTCTTTAATAAATGTTTGGTCATTTGACTCACTCCAAAATGAGTTTCCAACTTGACTATGATCAATCTTCTCCCAATGCAATTGTTTCAATTTCTTCTTCGGTCTAGGAATATTATCAAATGGAGAGGCACCAGGTATAGTAGCAGAATCAATATTCTTACTCAAGAAACCACCACCAACTGATGAAGATGGGAACGGTGGCGGAGGCGGTGGTGGTGGTGGTGGTCCACCAGAGCCACCACCATTTAAGAAACCTGGAGGAGGAGGAGGTGGTGGTGGTGGTGGTGGAGGAGGAATCAGTGCTCCATTTCCTCCCAACATCTCTGGCATTGGAGGCGGAGGAGGAGGAGGTGGTGGTGGTGGAGGAGGCAGAGGGGCTGAAGCTCCCAAAGTTTCTTTGGTTTTCTCTGCTTCGAGTATAACTGGTGCCGGTTTTGAAACTGTATTATTATTTGCATTAACAGAGAGCTCATGGGTAGCGATTGGTTCAGCTTCACTAACTTTTGAACTCAATTCTTGTAAAAATTTAGGATCCATAGCAAGTAATGTAGTATTCCTATTATTTCTCTTTTGAGTTTTAGGCAGAACAATATTAGGTGCATCAACTTGAACTTGACCTTTAACGTATTTACTTTCAATTCTATCAAACACTGATTTTCTACCGCCTTCTATTGGAGTGCCTGGTACGCTTGGTGACTTCATTTTCTTAGCAGCTGCCAATTGTAATCTCAATTCTTCACGTAACTGTTCAGCTTCTCTTAATACTTCTTCTGTTTTCTCTTTTATTGAACCATCCATTGATTTAGGAGCGAAGTTATATGCACCGCCATCATCTTGCATAGAGAAATCAATGTTGAAATCCTTAAAATTATTCTCTAATTCTTGTAATCTTTCCATGGCCAAAAATTTCTGTTTGTTAAACATTGAACTGGTGTTATATTTCATGATGTCATTAGATTCGCTTTGTAAATTAGACAATTGCTTTCTTAATTGGTCAAGTCTTACCAAGTCATCATCCCTGACAGCTCGTTTTGGTCCGTCAAATGGTAATGGAGGAATAACAATTTCTTCTTCTTGTTCTTCTTCTAATTGCTCTTTTGGCTCAGGTTCATCTTCCTCACTTTCGGATTGAATTTCAACAACCTGAGGTTCCTCTACAGGTTCAGTGTATGTTTCAAAATCAGTCATTTCCAATTCTCTTGCCATATTCTCAATATCACCCATTTGATCTCTCAAAGCTCTCAATCTTGTCAGAGGCTCAACATTTGTTCCCAATTGACGATTATCCAACTTGTACTCTGCACGACGACGATGGATTTGCTTCTTCAATCTCGATGCCAATTCTCCATTGGTTGTTGTTACCAGAAGAGTGGTTTTGCCGGAATCTTTTTTCAATTGACTAGTCTCAATTTCATTGCTATTGATCATAATCAATAATTCTCTCATCTCCAACTCCAGTTCTTGTTTTTCTTGCATATATTTTGTTTTGACATGATTCAATTCTTCATTTAACTCTTCCGTAGTTCTTCTGAACCTTGAAATGATCAAATCACGTTCTTTAACATCATTCATCAAACTATCAACATAACCATCAACCCCCATGGATAATTGTCTTGTCAAGTCATCTCGTTCTGCAGTTGCTTCTTCGGCCATTTTTCTATACATTTTGACATCATCCAAAGCTTTTCTGTACATATCATCAGTACTCATATTAGAAATTAATTTATTAATAGCAATATTTATTGCTGTATCTTCATTCGTCGTTCTGACAGACGAAATGTTTTGCACTAACCCATCCAATGCTCTCAAACTTCTTGTCAACTCAATGGGATCATTTCGTTTATCTGATTGATTTAAAAATAAATGTTGCATGGCACTTAAGAAATGCCCTGCTGCTTCTGAATCTTTCACATTTGACCACATTAATTGAACCAAATTGATGGGATCATTAAAGTCAATATCTTCTTGATTTTCACCATCACCAAAATCAGCAGTATATTTCAAATCATCTTCATCATTAGCCGCATCATCTTTATGCCTGATAATCATATTGTCCAATTCATCATTTCCAAGTTCTTGAAACTTTGGAATTATTCTATCCAACCCTGCTGCTTTAAACTGGGCTCTCAAATGTATTCGTACTCTGAAATCTGTACCATTAGCAACAATTACATTGATCAATAACATTGTTGCAATACAATATTCCACTAAATGACTTTCCAATTGATTTCTTGCGTTTATAATACTAGTTGAACGGTTATATCCCTGTGCATTTCCACCAGCATAAGCAGATTTTAATTCATCACTAGCACCAACATCGGAATTTTTATACTTCCCTCTAGCATCAATTGTTCTTTCCACTGCATTCAACCACAATTCAAAACGTTTATAGTTTTCTGGAAGTGGTGGTTTTCTTGTTAATTTTCTTGGAGTGGCATTATTCTCAACTGCAGTTTCAAATTCTATTCTTGGTTTTTCAGTAATCGAATCCAAGGCTTTCAATACCTTGTGATATCGTCCATTATCATTGGCACTATAAGAAATCATAAAGGTTAATGTATCTGTAGCCAACTTTCTTGTTATGATTCTTGGAGATAACAACGAACCCGAAACGGCATTAACAAAGACATCAACATCGGTCTTAATTCTTTCTGCTCCCAAACGTTGATTCATTAAACACTTGAGCGATTGCAAAACATTAACTTCTTTATCAAAAATATCATCATTTATATCAACAATATTGTTACGAATCATTTCATCTTGTAACTTAGTCAAGTAAGCCAGTAATAATGTATCACCTTGACAATCATAAACAAAGCTTCTAACCCAATCAATTGGTTCACTTCGTAGAGCTATCCATAACGAACTTAATTGATTAGTTGTTATGGTCTTTGCAATTAACCATTTCGCATATTCTTCAGGGAGGAATGAATTCTGTTGTTTCGCGTATCTTTGTTGTCTGTCAAAATCAGCTCTAGCATCTTGTTCAATCATCATCCACTTTCTTTCTATATCATAATTCAACATCTCTCTTGCTGCTTGAGGAGGTAAAGATTTGAAATTTAATTTTTCCAACAATTCTTTAAACATACGCTCAATTTCAAATGCGGAATTTGGACGTTCTAACTGAAATGAAGACCTCTTGTATGTACCAATGGACGGATCATTTGCTTTATTTGATCGTGATATTGATATATTTGTTGTTTTCCGGCTTAATGGGTTTGAAGATTTATCGTAAGGATTTAGTGTTGCTGCTGATGATGAACTTATGTGTCTAGTATGTGAAGATGGGTTGATAGACTGGTTACCATGAGATGCATTAAATTGGGCACTTGGTAAAGTGGATGATCTTATGGAGGAAGGATGAGATGAAGTCATGGCCAGTCTTTTACTATTTCTACTACTTGCTGAATTGGTTGATATGATACTTTCTGTGTCATTCAATGATGAAATTTCTGAAAGTGATTCATTATTGCCATGTTTATCTTTATTTCGTCTAATACTGAAAATGGAACTTCTACTGGTTGTATTATTTCTTGATGGTGATGTGCTTGTGTTGAGGCTATTGTTATTGTTATTATTATTGTAAGCTTGAGACTTACTTAATTCTTCATTAATCCTCGGATTTAGATTATTGGCGGATATTGAGTAGTCACTTGGTCGTTTTCTCATTCCGAGTGAGTTTATTGGTTTCTATGAAAGTAGATGTTAATTTGTAATTGCAGTGGGTAGGTTAAAAAGGGACAGTTAAGAAGGATCTCTATAATTGAAGTTGATTAATGGGCAATATATTTAAAGTAGTTGACAACAATTTGAAAGTGGGTTGTAAGAATAGAAAAATTTTCTGTTTTCTGACCGTAATTTTTTTTTTTTTTTTTTTTTTTTGCCTATAAAGCCAGACAACAAAAGTTTTCTTTTTTTTTTTTTTTTGTTTGTGTTTCAATGTTGTCTGAATTCTCCTTGCCCTCAATCTTTCTCTCTTACTCTCTTACACACTCTCTTTCTGGTGGGAAATTTTTTTTTTTTTTTTTTTTTTTTGAGTTGCCCACTGAAGAAGAATAAGATTCTACATTTACAATTAAGAGTTACCAAATTAAATGAATAAAATGATTAATTAATTTGTTTCAGATTTTAATGAATCAAAAGAAAGGCGGTGACTATGTATACTATTTAACCAGAATTGGTAGAGTAACAGTTTCTTATTAAGATCGGCAATGAGGATGAAATTATTTATTTTTAATTTAATTAACTAACTAACGATATTTGTAATTGTAAACCGTTAAAAAGAATTGTATGCTGGTTGTGTTTCTATTGATATGGAAAATGAGGGATACTCCGGCTAATTAGGTGAGCACAATAATTTTAGAGACTTTCTATTTTTACTGCTTACGTGGACAAACACGTAAAGATTAATTAAACAAACAAAAAAAAAAGATGGCTAAATTTAAACTTAGTGTTTTTCATTTTTGTGTACATTTGCTATTTTTGTAGTTGTTCTTACCTTAATATAGTAGGCACGCGTCTTGTAATTAATTGTTCGTGGTGGAAATCTGGCCGGAGGCGAGTACAATGGTGGAACAAAAAAATTGAAACATTTTTTTTTTTTTTTTTGTTCATTGGTACAGAGATTTTGTTGTAACTGGGCTGGTGATAGTAACATCAAACTGGTCGGCATTAAAATAAATAAATAAATAAATAAAAAAATTTGATGATAAACCAACTGGAAATGGAAAATAAAAAGTAATTACAGTTTTTTTTTTTTTCAACAACAGTTAGAATAGAAGAAATTTAGCAAACACAGTCTTAAAATTGTATCACATATGTTCGTAATACGAATAATAGTGGAGAAGTGGGTAAACAAGAAGATTGAATAGAGAAACCACTATTACATAATTCATATTCTCCAAATTAAAAAAAAAAAAACAAAACTATTTCTGCATTTATTCTGTTTTGCACTATTTCTTCATGCGATAAATATTCATGACAATGTGAAGAGTTTTATTCGTTGATGTTGGTGATGATGATGAGTAACAAGGCTTATTCGTTGCATTTCTTTTCTTTCCAATGTGCACATCTTCTGAGCTAACAAAACAAACTTTCTCTACAATTGTCAGCTATCCAATAAGCCCAAATCTGACAGTCAGTTGTACATAATTAGTCAATAAATACATTTACAATTTATACTTAGACTAGGGTTTCACTATTTAATGCGACCTTGTCAGATCAAACTGTAGACGCAAATTGTCAAAATCTAATTTTGAAAACAGATAACCAATCTACACGACCCTATGAACCAGACAATATAACCACTTTTGATAATCAAACCAGATTCATCTTAATTGAGATTTTCCTAATTAAATAATGTGTAGCTGAGATAGGATAGATGTAATGCTGTTAGTCTCGAATGATCAACTCTATTGAATATATGGATCAGAAAATAATACTAGCTGGAAGTGGGACTTATTTGGCAACCTTACCAAATTGATGAAATAAAAACAAAAAGTGTAAACCTCCAGTATTCTTGTTATTTTGTATACTAGGGTAATGGTATAGTCAACTCTATCATATCAAATTAAATCCAATCAAGTGATTACATTTTTATATTCTTCTATCAATGCTGTAGTACGTACGGATCTATTTAACCTCTATTACTACCCCCCATCTCCTTATTGTTACATTCCAAGCAATTCACTCATGTGTGCATACTACAGTAATTCTCAAATAATCACCTTAATTATAATATTTGTTTCTATTTTTATTCATTTACATTATACAGAAGCATCTGTCGTGTATATACCGATAATTTTTCCATGTTGTAGTTTCAACCTTGACTATGTTATACATATTGTCACTGTGAATAATGTCCCTCATGCATGCCTCGCATTCAATCGTAAATTACCTAATACTATCCTCATTCAATAACTCCAGAACCAGAGAGTTACACTACATGTAAGAAAGTCCCATCAAATGTAGAGGCAGAATTCTCTCTTACTCAATTCTCAAACATTCATCAATGATAGCACTATTTATTGTAAATGGTTTTATGTAGATTGCTATATAATAATAATTCGTAAACACAATAACTTCGTCAACTCGTAATCATAAAAAAATTGGAGGGGGAGATCCACAAACAAACAAACAACAAATCAAACTATGGAATCATTTCACCCCGTCTAACTCAACTTATTCGTAATCCTTTTTAGCAGCATGGTAAGTAACATTATAGTCTTGCTTAAGAATCTTCTTTAATTCGTCATTTTCCTTTTGCATAGCCTTCAAAGATTTCTTCAATTCAACATTTTCAGCAGCCATGAAATCTTGAATCACACTGTTTGTTCTTTCTCTTCTAACCATATTTTCCATGGTAATTTCTTCATCTTCTTCAAAATAATCATCATCTTCATCTTCGTCTTCATCATCAAAAGCTTCTTCATCATCGTCAACCATGGCCATTTGATCTTCTTTCTTCATAGCATCTTCACTGTAATCTTCAGAAAGCTTTCTCTTTGGGTTCATAGCACTCATCTTGGAAACTAATAATATATGTGTAGTAATAATAAATCAATAACTGATTAGGTCTGTCGTAGAAACAAGGTAATAATTGTAAAAGTGGGTTAACAAATTGTAAATTGATATATACAATATGTAATGATATAGATCAAAATTGAATTAAAAATTTTTTTAGAAAATGATAGAAAAATTGAAAGAGAAAAATGGGAGTATTTATAGTTGAATTAAAAAAATGAATTACAGTAACAGAGATTTTTGTTGATTGGTTATTTAGAAGGGGGGGGGCAATGGAATATAGAGGAGGTAGGTAGGGAGGGAAAGAATAATAATAAAGACAAAAATTATGGACAAAAAGGAATTTCTTGCAACCAATAAAGTGAGGAGAACTTTTACTGCTATTGTTGGTGTAAGGAGGGAAACAAATCGGAAAAGAGAATTTTGTGCACATTAAAATAAAAAACCAAAAAATTATAATAATAATAATGTACTGGTGTAAAATGTACTGTAATACAGTATAAACTTAAGCCAATAATAATAAAAACGCAAATAAAAAAAAAAGTCTCCCCACATTTAAAAGAAATCATCGTACAGTCATCATTTGTTTTTTTTTTTTTATTTTATTTTTTTGCCTGACTTGTACAAATTACAGTACAACAACAACAATCTTATTAATCATAAAGTATTAATCGATATACTGTACAATTAAATATTGATATTCAATTTAAATTGGGTTTTTTTTTTATTCGAATTTTTTATTCATCTAGTTAGCTTTGGTTGTATACTTTCGATAGAGTATAATATTGTTAAACTTTTCTTTGGAATTCAAATGTTACTACGTTCTTATCGACTATCAAATTTGACAGTCACACAAAGATAATCAAGGAATCAGGAGTACAGTACACACATGATACAGTCTCTTAACAGAGTAGTGCGAGTGTCAATTTATTTTTGTTGAAAAAAAAAAAAAAAAAATGGGAGAATTGTAAATTTTTTAAGGAGTTTGGAAAATTTCATGTTGATCCCGCAATCGTAAGACATTAAAATGAACGAAAATTTTCTACGATATACAGTACAGTAATACTGTACACTGTACGTTTTATTTTGTAAAAAACTTTGTTAACGCCACCCCTAGGTCGACCCATCTTCTATTTCTGTAACTCCACTTTTCTTTTTCTTTACCCCTAATTCCCATGCCCCAACAATTCCCCAGAAAAATTTCCTCTACATTGATTTTTTTGAATTTATTTCATTTGATTCATACTCTAAATAGTTTATGTAAATCTGAATTTTCCCCGCAGGATGGGTTCACACGATATTTACGGATATGTACTAGAATTATTAGGGCTTCGTAACGCAGTTTCATAATTAACTCTTTGATTTGGGTGCAAATATTATGATAGATAAATGATAATTGACGAAAATACACGACCATTTAGATATTTAATTTCTATGCAAAGACCAACATTTATGAAAAATTGGTTTATCAATGATAATTTTGCTTCTACAATCTTTATACTAACCTGCATTGTGATCATTTTAATTTTAATGAACCCTTGTGATATACAAATAAATTCATTCAAATTTCGTAGAAAAAGATGAACAAAAAAAAAAAAAAACAGAATATAAACAAGAGAGTAAGAAAATACTTCGTTTATCAACACATCTATTGTAGAACAATTCATGATTCATTACTCTTTCAAATATACAACACGTACCAACTGGGAAGATCTATAAATATTTGCCTCGACCAATAATTTACCCATTAAGTCTGTGGCTTTGCCCACTCGCATATGGAACCAGTAATGATCGATTTGCATGTCCAATTCAATGATATTCTTGTTCGTCAACATTATTTTCTTTTTTTTTTTGTAGTATATTGATTTCAAGTTACAGTATATGTTTTCTAATTCATAATCCACATTATTCCTTGTTCTTTTGTTCGGTATCTTTTAGAAACAGTTGTAAAGTTGGATTTTTCCGTGTAACCATATATAGATCCAGTGGTTCAACAATATCTCTTCCAGCATGTTGACAAAATAGTTCCAAATCTTCACCAAGATTAATCAATTGATTATATACCAATTCAACCAATTGTGCTATAAATGTTGGGGTAGCTATTATACTGTTTTCATTTGTAGTGTTCTCTTCTTCTCGATTTAAATCCTTTAATTTCTCTTCAACTATTTTCGCCACATGTAAGTATACTGCTGACTTGAGTTGTAATGCTATGTCTTCTTTAGACTGTTCGTTTGGCATGGTTGGTTGGTTGTTCTATTAGAGTTTAAAATCAGACGTGTTTTGATGGTGTTATTCCGTTTCGTGAATTTTTTTTTTTTTCCTTCTCGTTTGCTACCACAAAAAAAAAATAATTCCAACACATCAGGTCGTGTCGTGTCGTGTCCCGCCATGTCATGTCTAATGTCTCAAGTCATGTCCGCATTTTGATGTCGGTGTCGCAAAAAGAGAAAAAAGGAGGAGGAGGATGAGGAGGAGGAGGAGGAGGAGGAGGAGGGGAGCGGTCAATTAAATTATTACCGTACGATCGGGTACCAATATCCAAGAAAAATCCAAATGTAAATGCTAATTGATGTAATCCGGCAACAATAACAAACAATCGTCCCTCCTGACTTTTCTAATTTTTAATTCAAATTCAAATTCTAAATCAAAATTTCAACTTTTCCAATTATACAAAAACCATACGGCCCAATTCTCGGATTTATTCCTAGTGCCACAGATATTCAAGTTTGAGATTGGGTTTATTTATTGATAGCACAAAATTCCATTTAATTTAACCCAAAAAAAAAAAAAATGTGAAAACGGTTTCGTAACCCCATGGTCAAAATTATTTATTCTAAGTGGTACATAAATAAATAAAAAAAAAAAAAAAATTCATTGGTCTTACTTCAAAAGTTACCATTACAGTACATTAGATATCACCTCTTTCTTTCAATTGTAATTAAAGAAAACATTCTCCAGCCAATATTCATTTCATTTCATTTCATTTACCGGCATACGAAACTTCCAACTGAGCGTTATGCGTTATTATTTTATTGTAGATTTTTTAGAAAAAAATTTCCATACAGATATTTTAATTGCAATTTGTTTGTGTCCCCCCCTCCATACTTTTTTTTTTTTGTATTCCCTTGAAAAAAAAAAAAAAAGTATCGGGAATATTGTTCTCTCTGAATAATGAAAAATATCTGATTGGGAGGAGGGGTGGAAGCAAGGAAAAGGGATTCATCAAACCAAAGGGTCAATTCAACTATCTTAATCCACACCTGATATTAGATCGAACAACCTAGATATCCCCTTAAATTTATTTACTTTATGTATACTATTGCCAGAACTCCTCATACTTTTTTCTTGTTATTCTCAAATAGCTTGATAAATAATTCTGACGACTTCACGCTTAATTTAACCCAAAAAAAAAAAAAAAACACGGAGAAGAAATACAAAAGAAAAAATATATAAAAAAAAAATTCATTTACGAATATTACAGAGACAGCCAGGAAAAAAAAAACTTAGTTGCCCTCTTTTTTTTTTTTATCTTTTTCATTTTTTTAAATTGATTTTTAAATTTTTTTTTTTTTTTTTTTTTTCACATTGAATTTTCATTGCCATTTTTACAACCAATACAAAGAAGTGGCAACATTTGATAACCTGTTCAATATTATAGAGACTAACAATGACAACGGTTGTTAGTAATAATAGTACAACAAACAACGATAATCCTTCAGTACTATCATCAACACCGTCCGATACATCGTATGTTAAAACGAAAAAGGGAATATCTTATGTTTTGGGTGATACCAGCTCAAATGAAAACCATATCCTACCGATCAATTCAATTCAGTATTCATCACTTTCGTCACAGTTATACACTGCTGGAAGAGATGGAAATATTAAAGTATGGGAAGCATCAAATAATTCACCACAGGAAGAGCAATTCGATTTACAACAAGATTCATTTCTGGATTGTTTAGATTTAGATGAGAAAATATTACGGTTGGAAACCTCAATTTCTTCTAACCCAATGTCTTACAAATCTTTAAGTAAGAATTCCACATTTTCAATCATAAAGAACCATAACCTCCATTTTGACTGGATAAATGATTTACAACTTATTAATAACGATAAGAATTTAATTTCATGTTCAAGCGATCTTTCAATTAAAATATTGGATTTATTCCCCGTTGGCAATGGCGATTCATCATCAGCAATACATAAATTGCCAAACATGCATACAGACTATATTAAAAAATTATCTCCCTTTCAAAGCCAACAAACAATAGTAAGCGGGGGCTTAGATGGTCGCATGGTAATTTGGGATTTGAATCAATTGAAACCATCACAATCATTGGAAAATAGAGCCACTGGGGCATCTGTTACATCAATTTATTCATTGGCCAACAATAATTCAAATATCATCAGTGCAGGTGGACCAAGTAATACCATTAATGTATTTGATAAAAGAACTGCAAATCCATTTATTAGGAATTTAATTGGACATCAAGATAATATTCGGAGTTTATTAATGAATGATAAGTTCATTCTTAGTGGATCATCTGATACAACTGTTAAACTTTGGGATTTACGAACGTTTAAAGTTTATAAAAATTTTGATATTCATGATTTTTCGGTATGGTCATTGTATAGTACTGACCAGGAGTTTAAGAATTTTTATTCTGGTGATAATGATGGTAATGTCATAAAAACTGATTTGTCAAAACTTTTCGTACATAACAAGCACAATGAGTTTGGTTATAACTCGAATGAAAACACAACATTGGATGAAAAATTAGGAATTTCTACATTTGTCGCCAAATGTTCGACACCAGTATTGTCCATTTGTCATGAACTGAAAGAGGACACGTTATTTGTAACCAATTACCAGTCATTAGATAGATATGTCATTCCAGATACAACCCAGTTATCACAATACCAATACCTTCGTCATGGAATGGATTATTCAGTTAATAGAGATAATTTTTTCCCAGATGATTCTTTGATCAATGATGTTCAATCTTCAACCCAAAATGATGATTTGAATTCTGATTTTTATGATTTAATAAGTCATTTATCAATGGATACAAATCCCAATGATCTTCAAAGTACCTTCAGTCAGTCGGGCCTTCCTGATGGAACTCCTCCTACCTTAGATGTTGATGATGGAGAATTTGACAATGATGAAAAAGAAGAATATACGTCGATGTTTTTAAACATTAATGGAGGTCCATCGGGTGAGTTTATAAATGCATACAAAGATGAGGAAGAAGGTCAACAATTACAATTAGAAAGGAATAATAGCAACGATGATGATGATGTTCTTGATTTGACACCTATTGAAATTTTGTTGAATCCTATACTGGCTGAACATATCACCCTTGTTCCATTTAATATGATACCATTCAATCTGTACAATTTGGTTCCAAAAAGTATTGTGGCAAAAAAGATGATTAGTAATAGACGCAAAATTATGATGTTATATATTAATGGTGATATTGAGATGTGGGATTTACTTACGTGTAAAGTCTTGCAAACTTTTCCAAATAAAATACGAGATTCATTTTTATCAGCTAAAGAGTTGGAAGACAGAGTTCGTGATTTAGAAACGCTTGTTCAATCTTATCAATCCAAACACACATTGAATAATTGGTGTGAAGTTGAGATCAAATCAGGAAAATTGTTGGTGACCATAAAGGAATCTTCATTTTTGAATGTGGAAGTATACTATGATGATTTGGTATCACTGTATCCATTTTTAGATATTGACAGTATTGATAATGTGACAAGATACAAGAAGACTAAACCAGAAGTGTCGGATGATGATCGATTCTATTTGGGTATTATTATGTTGAATTCAATTTTCCGAGATTATGCCTTGTATGAAGAAGATTTTGATTTGCAACTTAGAGAAGAGTTAAAAAATATGAAACTTAACAATAAAACAACTGATGGCAATAATGCTAGTATAAAAAAATTAAAATACTTTAGTAAAAAAACCCTGAAGATTAATTCATCTAATCAATCGTCTCCTGCAACTTCAGCAAATACAAGTATGGTTGATTTTCCAATGACGAATGAAAATGGAAATGGAAATGGAAATGGAAATGGAAATGGAAATGGAAATGGAAATGGAAATGGAAATGGAAATGGAAATGGAAATGGAAATGGAAATGGAAATGGAAATGGAAATGACAAACATACAAATATTTCTGAATTTATTAATTCTACTGAAGAACAATATAACACATCAATCAATGATTATGGTGACACTATAATGAAATTACTACAAGTGAACAAAAAAATATACTGGGACAGATACAATTCACCAGCATTTAAAAATAGCTCATCAGCAAAAACCGTCGATTCAATTCTTAATGTTGATCAAATAACTACCCTGTCTTCAAATGGTAAGGACGTTGATTTGAGATATTATCCTATTATTTCGAGTAAGCATTTCCCACTTGATTTGACTCTTCGAGTATTTGAATATTCATCAGAATTAGGAAACTATCGAGATTTATGTTCATTTCAATTTAAAGATTTATCAAATTTGCACAAAAATTATACATTGGCTCAAGATTTGAGAATTTTATTACCAAAATGGATTGGTCAACCTATTTTATATAACAAGCATCCTATAAAAGAAACCCCTAAATTAACATTCCAATTGAGTGAAGTTGATTATTCTACATTGCCACCAAATATTAAAATTGGTGGTAAATCACAAAAAAAGATTAAGAAATTACCCGATGTTGAAGGATCAATCAAGTTAACATCACATAATATGTTACGAGTATCAAAAATTTTGGGTTATTTAACTGATAAATTTGATTCAAGTACTAAAGAAATGAAGGATAAGAAATTGAAACCAACTGATTGGTTGGTATTAGAATGTAGAGGACAAGAATTAACTTATGATATGACTTTACAAACAATAAAGACCAAAATTTGGAAAAGTGGTAGTGATATCGAGTTAACGTTTAGAAGAAGGTACGATTAAAGTAAATAATAATAATAAAAAAAAAAAAATAAAAAAAATAAAAAAAATGAAGAAAAATTACAGTCTCTTTAATTTTGTAGTATACCTATGGACAGAAATGTTTTATAAGTGTACAACAACTCTGTTTCCCACTATTGCGCTAATATTCTCCGTACTGTACCAAAGAATACATGATAAATGGTAGCGTTGGTACCAGACATAATATATTTGGACATCTCTGATTTCCCCCCCACTTTCTCTTTATTTTCCCCTACCAAGATAATGATACAAAACAATTTGAAAAGGAAGTTAACTTAGAGTAAGCAACGATAAATATTGTTTCATATTATTAAAAACATTATGTATAACTGTACTAAAATAAATACGACATTTTTACACGACATATTTTGTATTTGCGACATTATTGAGAGGAAATGTTAGAAGAATTTTTTTTTTTTTTTTTCTTTGCTTTTTTTTTCGATGATGATATTTGAAAAAAAAAAAAAAAAAAAAATATACAATAAAATAAATACTTTCCAAGGGCATCTTTAATTAGTCAAATTCACAAACAAATCATCATCATCACAACTAATCATGGACGAAACAGATAGATCTATTTCTCGATTATTCAGATCTTTTAAAACCATTAAAGAAATGGTTAGAGATAGAGGATATTATATTTCTCAAGAAGAAATTGATATGACATTAGATGAATTTCGTTCAAAAATTTGTGATTCTATGGGAAATCCACAACGTAAACAAATGTGTTTTCAAGCACAACCAACAGCGGAAACATTAGAGAAATTTCCTGAATTAGGATCATTATGGGTTGAATTTTGTGATGAATCAAGTGTTGGGATTAAAACTATGAGAAATTTTTGTATTCATATAACAGAGAAAAATTTTTCAACTGGTTTATTTATTTATCAAAATTCAATTACTCCAAGTGCTAATAAATTAATTCCTACTGTTAGTCCAAGTGTGATTGAAATTTTTCAAGAAAGTGATTTAATTGTTAATATAACTCATCATGAATTAGTTCCTAAACATTTGAAATTAAGTAAAGATGAAAAGAAAGAATTATTGGAAAGATATAGATTAAAAGAATCTCAATTACCTAGAATTCAAAGAGAAGATCCAGTTGCAAGATATTTGGGATTAAAAAGAGGTGAAGTTGTTAAAATTGTTAGAAGATCAGAAACTTCTGGTCGTTATGCATCTTATAGAATTTGTTTATAATTTTTGGGGGTGGAGATGTTTTTTTATTAGTTCTATCTGTAATGTATTTATACTATATATAAAAGAAAGAAAAAAAAGAAAAAATAAAATACATGAATAATTAAAGTAACATTTTATATATTACCTTTGGGATTGTATTCTAGCAGCAAGAACTGAATCTTGAACTCCTGTCCACCATGTCATATCTTTTAAATTGATTTGATGATTTGGTGAGACATCAACTCCATTTTTGCCCAAAAATACAGGTGCAATAGTAATTATCAAACTATCAACAAGATCTTCTTTATTTATTAATAAATCATTAATCACTTTAGCACCACCTTCAATCATAATTGATTTAATTCCCAATTTTTCAAGTTTCTTTAAAATTAGTCTCCAATTATTATCTCTATTTGAAATCAATGGTAATTTGATATATTTACCACCTTGTTTATCCACTGATTCTTTTGATTCCTCACTTGGTTCTACATTTTCATCAATGATTATAAATGGAGCCAATCCTAAACCATCATCACAAATTTTATAAAGTGTACTTTTTCCATATTGCCATTCTGCATTAGGATCCAAAATAATTGGTCTAATATTACTTTTTTCATCATATCGACAATTTAATTTGGGATCATCAGCTAATACAGTTCCTATTCCAACAAGAATTGAATCATGTTTTGAACGTAAATAATGGGTCATTGTTTTTGTTTCTAAATGAGATAATTTTGTTTGTTGTCCTGGTTGAGCTGCAATTTTAGAATCCAATGATTGAGCATATGTCAATGTTACAAATGGACGATGATTGGTAGAATTCACAAGGGAATTAGGAAGATATGAATTTAAAAATGGAATTAAAGTAGGTGGTAATGGAATCAATGACATGGTTTAGTTTTGAAGAATACAACCGATATGAATGTGTGTGTAAAGTAATTGAATTTTTTTTTTATTGTATTCTTTTTTTTTCGAGCTGTTTGGTTGAGTTATGACTGATGTTTTATGATTTCCATACAGAATGAAGATCATTTCTTTCGTTCTTCGTCTTATTCTTCTTTTTCTTCTTTTTCTTCTTCTTGTTGTTGCTTTTGTCGTTTGAGTTGATCTTCTTTCTCCAATTCTGATTGTTTAATGATTTCAAAATCTCTCTTTAACCTCATCAACTCTCTAGTTTTCCAATTTTCATATTCTAATTCAGGATCAATATCATCAGTATCATCAACACCATCAAATTCATCCTTTTTCATTACTTCCATAGGTGAATCTTCTTGATTAAGTTTAGAGTTTATAATTTCTTTCCTACGCTGTTCATCATCTTCATTAGATGTTTCTTTTGAAGAAGATGTTAAAGACAAATGCTGGGAATTTCGTTGTTCTTGGGAAATATAAATAGGTTTGATCACGATTTCTTCTTCGGATGATGAAGATGAAGATGAATCGTCTGATGAATTATCCGACTCATATGATGAGGATGATTGATTCTCTTCTTTAGACATTTGTGGATTTTACTCAAAGTTGTGGTGTTTTATTTATTTTATTTTAATTTTATTTATTGTGTCTGCTAAAGCTAGTGATTTTTTTTTTTTTTAATTGTCCCATTGGTTTACATCCACAAGGAAAATTACTCTTTAATTTGAATTCTAGAAGTTAACCACAAAATTTAATAAACGTTATAAAACCATTGATAGTAAATATTTACCTGATTAACACATTTCAATTCATCATTTTACATTGGACCCCATTCATAAATCAACCATTGTTGAAAACTCATTTAGAAACGAATAACCAATATTACGGTGAATACACGACCAACCAAAATGTAGATTACTGGTAATCAAATGATCCTCCAGTACTGCAAACAACTTGATTATTCATAGCTTATTTTAATAGGCTATTGCTTTATTGTTAGTGATTGAAATTATGTTAAGTAAACAAGGTGTGTATAGGTGGATAAGTGTGTACTCGAATCTTTACCTTTTCTAGGAGACTACTAGCTAAAACTCTACTTTCTTGGAAGTTCATAACCACTTTTCAACTACATAAACATCTCCCGCCCCGGCTGAATACAGACTCAGTGCCCAACAACACTAGATTGAGTTTGTTTCAAATATTAGAGTTATCCAATGATCAAATAGGTTGTACTGGTTTAGAACTTGAAAATCCATTAACCGGCCAAACGTTAAGACGAGATTTGTAATTCACGCCCATTGACTCGACCAAAAAAAAAAAAAAAAAATTAAAAAATTGGAGACACACGCGGTGACACATAAATTTACAGTAGAGATGCGTACAAAAAAATTTTTTTTTACGCGATGTTTGTGTGTTTGTGTTTGTGTGTACAAACTACCAAATGTCATATGATAAATTTCTGTACTCCCCTCTCTTTGTCTCTTTGTCTTTATTGTACAAATTTAAATTCGTGTATTTACCTCGGATAATTATTATACAGTATAGTACACTACACTATCATTTAGTAAAGAATTAATAGGGGTAAGAACTTTTTTCATGTCTAATAGTTAAATCAAAATGATATATTGAATATGTGTTCATAATATAGTGGTTGAGTGAAGTCATGTGACTTTCCTCATCAGGATTGACGTAATCTTGACTAAGACAATAAAACAATGCAACCTACAAAAATAAATTGATTAATTGATAAACTGTATCATCATCATAATTTCAATACAAAAAAATTTTCATTTCGTTTTTTTTTTCTATTTTTTTTTTTTCGCAAGTATTTTTTTTTTTTTTTTCACTTACTGTAGAAGAAAAGTGGAAAGTATAAACATCAACAAACTAAAAAATTTTTGTATTTTTTTTTAACAACAACAACAACAACAACCACATTCCTTTCTTTTTTATTTTTTTTATTTTTATTTTTGGTAATAATATGTCATCATCATCTGTATTACCTTTCCCAACATGGGATACTCCATTTGGTATCAAATTATGGCCAATTTTTGATTCAACCATCGCAACTATTACCAATAATCAATTTATTCCATCAAATTTTCAATTTGTTCAAGGTGAGTTACCTTTTTCTACTTTACCTTCTGCATTAACTGCCATCTCCATATATTATACTATAATTTTTGGTGGTGATTATATTTTCAAGAAATTTAATATTAAACCATTTGTATTGAATGGATTATTTCAAATTCATAATTTATTTTTGACTACTTTATCATTAACTTTATTAGTATTGATGATGGAACAAATCATTCCTATTATTTATCATCATGGTTTATTTTTTGCTATTTGTGATACTAAAGCATGGACACAACCTTTAATTACTTTATATTATTTAAATTATATTACTAAATTTATTGAATTTATTGATACAGTATTTTTGGTGGTTAAACAAAAAAAATTGACTTTTTTACATACTTATCATCATGGTGCAACTGCATTATTATGTTATACTCAATTAGTTGGTCAAACTTCTATTTCTTGGGTACCAATTGGTTTAAATCTTGCTGTTCATGTTCTTATGTATTGGTATTATTTTTTGGCTGCTAGAAAAATTAGAGTTTGGTGGAAAGAATGGGTTACTAGATTTCAAATTATTCAATTTATAATTGATTTAGTATTTGTTTATTTCGGTACTTATCAAAAAGTTGCGGTTAATTATTTTTCTGATTCTTTACCTTATTGTGGAGATTGTGCTGGTAGTATGATTGCTGCTTATTCAGGTTGTGGTATTTTAAGTTCTTATTTGGTTTTATTTATTGCCTTTTATATTGATGTTTATAGAAGAAAAGGTTCTAAAAAATCAAAAATTGTTAAATCAGTTCATGGTGGTGTTGCTGCTCAAGTTAATGAATATGTTCATGTTTCTGGTAGAGAAACCACTCCTGTTTCAGCTAGTGCTTCAAATGGTGTCAAATCTAGTGTTCGTTCAAGAAAAGCCTAATTATCTACTAAATGATAACCAGGCATATCTCAGGATGTAATACATCAAAATAGTTTGTTATTTTTTTACTAATTATTAATTATATCATCAAACTTTAACATTAACAACAACAAAAAAAAAAAAAACTAATAAAAATTATATACCCATACATACACATACGGTACATCCATACATATACATATATAAATATTTACTCAATAGATTCTTTTTTTTAATTTAATTTAATATAAAGTTTAAGTCAATTTACCTTCTCTCTTCAACTTCATTCTTTCAGCAAATGTCATTTTCTTAGCTGGAGCAGGAGCAGGAGCGGCCGCAGGTGATGGAGCAGATGCAGCTTGTTCCATTTCCATTCTCTTTCTAGCCAATTCAGCATCTTTTTCTTTTTGAATTCTTAATTCTTCTTTAAATTTAGCCATTTCAGCAGCTTTAGCCTTTCTAGCAGCTTCTTCAGCAGCAGCTTTACGTTCTCTTTCTTTTCTAACCTTTAATTCTTCAATTCTATGTCTCTTGACAGTTTCAATACGTTCTTGTTTAGCCTTTTCAAATTTTTCTTGAGCTTCTTTCTTCAATTCTTGTAATTTAATGGCATTTGCAGCATCAATTTGTTTTCTAAAAACAGTATAATCTGGAACAATTCTAGTTAATCTATTCTTTAATGCAATAGCACTTTCATGTTCTTTCTTAGCTTTAGCAATCTTGGATTGTTTAATGATTTCATAATTTTCTTTTTCCAATCCACTTTGTTTCTCAGCATCAGATTCTAATAAAGTTAATTCATATCTTCTTAATGCTCTTTCTAAATGATCAGCTCTCTTGGCAGTTGCAACTAATTTTTCATCCAATTCTTTCTTATCTTTATTTAATTGTTCAATTTGCATTGTTTTCAATTTATCAGCATCCAAATCTTTCAAATTATCCAAATCAACCTTAATAATACCCTTGGCATTAATTTCTTCAGCAATTTTTCTCTTTTCAAGTTCTTGAATAGCTTGACGTTCTTTTTCTAATTTTTCTAATTTTTTACGTTCTTGTTCGGCAACTAATCTTTCTTGTTCAGCTTTTTGTTCAGCAGCTAATTTTTCTTGTCTTAATCTAGCTTGTAATTCTTCTTCTTCACGTTTACGTTTTTCAGCAGCTAATTTACGTTCTTCTAAAATCTTAGATCTATCAGCAAGTGCTTGTTGTTCTTTAATCATTTCTTGAATACAATTAGCTAATGCCAATTCTTTCAATTGTTGTTGTTTAGCTTCATATTGTGGATCAATGATGGCAATAGATTGAGATAAAGTTGAAGCCAAATTACTAATTTGTGAACGAATCAAATCAGCTGGAGAAACTTGCAATGGAGCATTAATTAATTCATGTTCAATTTCATCAAATGGATTAGATTTGAAAGAAACAACACCAGATTCATGATCAATAGATAAAGTAACCAAATCATCCTTAACTGCATTGACAATTAAATCTTCAACTTCTAATTCATTCAAAGAATATTCCAAATCTGGGAAAACACCTAAAGAAACCAAAAATTCCAATTTAACAGTTTGATAAACTTGAGAAACTTGTTGTAAAATTCTAATCAAGATAACTTCAGTTAAAGTTGGAATATATTTCTTAAATTCATCATCAGATTGAATAATGTTGAAAATTTCAGTAACTTGTTTCTTAATGGTTAATGGATGGAAATTGGCACCTTCCAATAATTCAAACAATTGTTTAATTGGTTCATCAACATATTTCAAAATTGATTTAGAAACAATAGATTTAATCAAACCTTCTTTAGTTGGAACATGATGCAAGTTCAATAATGATGATAATTTAGAGTTTTTACTCTTATGTTCATCAACATCATGAACAACTTTTTGTGGGATAGCCAAAGTAGATAAAACCAAAACAGAAGCATATTTCTTTAATTCTTCATCAGTAGCATTTGGAGATTGAGAATATAAATTGAAAAATTTATTCCAAGCAGCAGCATGAAACAAAGTATTATCAGAAACAGCAAAAATTCTTGCTAAATTTTCATAATAATTAGCCATCATATTTGGTTTTGGGGCTTTTTTAGAAGCAGTGATTAAAGAATGAACATCATCAACTGATCTAAATGATTCTTGCCATAATTCTAATTTAACAGCAATATTCAATTGAGAAAATCTTTGATCCAAATAACGTTGAACAGTTTCAGCATCAGATAAATCAATAGCATTGGCACTACTATAAGTGGTTTTGACTTGAGTAGTAACTGATTGCATATGAGTTCTTAATAATTCACATAATCTTCTAAATTCAGCTTTTCTATTGAAATTTAAACAAAATTTAAAAGCTTGATTAACAATAGCAGAATAAGTGACTTCTAATTTAGAATTATTTCTTAAAATATCTAAAACAGCTCTAAATGCTTCCCATAAGAATCTTAACCATGGAGTAACCAATTCTCTTTCAGTACGATCAGCAGAATCAGTGTTTGAAACAGCACTTAATAAAATACTTTCTGGAGTTTGACTAGTTTCTAAATCATCATCACCAGTAGTTTCGATTTGATCAATTTTAATATCAGCTTTAGCTTGAGCTTCATCTAATTTACCTTCAGCCAAATCAATAAATTTACGAACAATAGTTTGAACACTATCTAAACCATGTTCCAGTAATTGAATGTTTTTCTTATATTGATGTAAAGCATCTTTGGCTAATTTACCTTTACGTAATTCAACAGCTAATTCAATTAATAAATTAGCAATAGGTTCTAAATCTTCAACTTGTAAATAACGAATACGTTTACTGGTAATTAATTCATATAAAGTATCTAAAGCAGCTTCTTTTTGACCAACAGCAATTAAATCTTCAGCACGTTTTAAAACATTTTCAGGACGAAAATTATGATGTCCTTTATGTGGTGGAGCCATCTTTAAATAATTATATTGGTTCTTCCTGATGAAATCAAATATACATCGAAGACAACTACAAAAAAAAAAAAAATTTTTCACTACACACCTACAGAACAGAGCAAAATTCGCACCACTACAATGAAAAAAAAAAATTAAAGAAAACGTCGTGTATAAACGCACAAATATCTGTATTTAATGTACTTGTATATACTATACTTATGGAGGTGGGAATTGATTAGCCATTTCAACTACAGCTTTTGCCAAATTATCTTTATCAATCAAAATCAAACTTAATTTTGGATCAATACCATATTCAGTGAAAACTCTTCTTGAATCAGTTTCTTGTTTGTTTTCATTATTATATTCAAAGACACCCTTATAATTAGCAAATTCTTCTAAAACTTGATCTTCCATATGGAAATAATCCATTTCTATAGGTTTTGGATCATTCTGGGAAATCTTTTTCTTTTTAGATTTATTTGATTCAGAATCTTCTTGTTCTACTGGATCAACCAATTGATATACTCTGGATATTATTAAGAAATAATCAAATTCATATAATTCATGAGAATCTTCTGCTTTTTCCATTTCTTCTAATAACATTTTATACATTGGTGGAATAACTTCAACTGGCATATTTATAAATCTTTCACTTATAATTAATCCAGTTTTTAATTTTTTAGAATTATTTGTAGTATTTTCAATAGATAATAATTTCTTTAACATAATATTAAATTCAGTTTTATTCTTAGTTTTACTTGTAATATATTCAACCAATTTCTTAATTGTAACATTAGTTAAATTATTGCTTAGATTAATAACACTTAATAATGCAAATGGATCACTTTCAATACCTTCTGTCTTAATAGAAGTACCAATGGAATGATTAGTGAGGATTAAATTAGCAATTTCACTTAAATTAAATTCTCCACTATCATCACCAAATAATTGACGTAAAAAATTCTTGGTTGCTTGAAAATCAACATCTGGATTTAAATCAAAGAAATCAAAATCAACATCAACAGTTTCTTCCATTTGATCATCTTCATTTGATACTGCAACTTGAGTGGTTTCTTCGGATTCTGAATCAGTTGAACTGACATCGATATCGGAATCGGATTCTTCTTCTACTTTTCTTTTACCCATTTTGATGATTGATAAAAAGGAGAAATGAATGGTTATAGTATTGGTGGTTTTTTTTTTTTTTTTTCAAATAGATTTTTTTTTTTTTTTTTGGGTTTCTGTTTGTTTGTGCGATGATCATCAACACCATAACCACCACCGCCACCACCACCAGAATCATCATTCAACAACAATCATGTCAATTGTTCAAGGATATACTTCAAGTGAAGATGAAAGTGATTCAAATCAAACACAATTAGATAACGAACCACCTATTAAGAAGATAAAAACTACTTCAGGATCTTTCCGAACCCTACCTATTGATAATCAAACAAGAAAAATATCCAAAGATGCTAAAAAACTAGCCAAACAATTAAGAAATAAACGATACAAAAATGGTAAATCAGATCCATGGTCACATAATTCATCATCTAATGAAGAACAAGAGGATCCTTTGGAGGTACCATCTGATAGTCAACCTCCAATGATTGAGTCTACGGATTCTGAATTTGAACCAAGTTCAGAATATGTTGGTTCTGAAGAATTCGATTATCAAGGACGAACCTACATGTTCAATCCTATGACTATTCCAGATTCATCAGTTGAATGTTTTGTACCCAAGAAAATCATTCATACTTTTGCAGGACATAAAAAGGGAGTCACTAAGTTACAATTTTTTCCTCATACTGGGCACTTATTATTATCTTGTGGTAATGATGCGTTAATTAAACTATGGTCAATATATGGAAGATCAAATCATGATAAAGAATATGAATTATTACGAGTATTTAAAGGACATACTATGGCTGTTAAAGATATCAAATTTAATTCTACTGGTGATAAATTTTTAAGTTGTGGATATGATAAAAGAATTCATTTATGGGAAACTGAATCAGGGAAAGTTTTAAAAACAATCAAAGTTGATTCAATACCTAATGTATTATTATTTAATCCAAAAGATGAAGATGAATTTATTGTTGGATTAAGTAATTTCAAAATAGAACATTATAAATTCTCAAGTATACAATATCGTATTCCAATTCAAATTTATGATCATCATCAAGGTGGTATAATTGATCTTGTTAATTTAAAAGATTCAGATTTATTTATATCTAGTTCAGATGATAAAACTGTTCGTTTTTGGAAATGGCAAATTAATATCCCAGAAAAAGTCATTACTGATCCTTCTCAACATAGTCTTCCTTCAATTAAACCTCATCCAATTTCAAATTATATTGCTTTACAAAGTATGGATAATTCAATTAAAGTGATTCATCTGTATGGTAAATTCAAATGGTATAAAAAAAAAATCTTTCGTGGTCATCAAGTTGCTGGTTATGGAATTGAAATTGGATTTAGTCCAGATGGGAAAATTATCATGAGTGGTGATTCAAAAGGTATGGTATATTTCTGGGATTGGAAAACTTGTAAACTTGTGAAGAAATTAAAAATTAGTGATAAACCTATACAATGTATCGTTTTTCATCCTCATGAGTCAAGCAAAGTTGCTGCTGCTGGAACGTCAGGTGAAATATACTATTGCGATTAATCATATAATTGTCATCCTCATTGTCTATTTCTATTTCTATTTCCATTTCTATATTTATATCTATATCTATATCTATATACCTGATCTTGTCTACATAATAGAACAGTTTTCTTTCTTGTACTCATCACGCTTGCGGGATTTCTTGTAGAATGGACGATGATTATGATGATGATGCTTCTTCTGGGAATCTTCCAAGTTTCTTAATGTCTTTGGCAATGCTTCCGACTTTGTTTTATCAGATGAATGCACCGGTGAAACGTGTTTCGTTAACTCTCCAAGAGATTCCGTAGAATCAAGTCGAACACTTGGTGTTGACATTTTAATTGTCTTTTTCCAAAATGAAGAATGAGACGAATTTTCCCCACTAGCAACACCACCTGTACTATAACCACTTCCTGCCAGTCTTTCTTCGGATGACACTCTCTTTGTGGGGGATGATGCCTTCGATGATGTGTCTTTATCTAAACTGACAGCACTAATATGGGAATCACGGCTCCATTGACTATTCCTTCTATACTGTGGACTTAAAGTGATATTTGAAACGTTGTCCTTAACAATACTTGCCTCTTCCTTGAAATAGTTCTTGTGTTCATCCATAAGATACCAATAATATTTGTCCCTGATGTCCCTGTACTTAGGATCAGAAGGTGAACGGCTCAGAACTGGGACACTATCTTTATGAGCTTTTTTGACACTACTAGTATCTTTCCAATAATTACTGTTAGAACCTTGCGGTGACGAAATGATGGCACTATTAATCGACGATGCACTGCTGATATCTTCAGTCGTAACTAATCTGTAAAATAACATATATGGCCATTCTGTTTGGAAGATCTCCTTGAATGATTTCTCCACAACTCTAGCACTCTTATGCATATCGTCATATAAATACCAATGAGCTGCATTAGCTTCCTCTTCATTTTCATCTAAAATGTTCGTATGTTTTCTAACAACACTAATAAAATGACCCAGCTCAATGGTATCTCCACGATGACAAATAGCACTCTCTAAAATCAATCTGAATGATCCAACATTATCATCAATATCGTCAGCCACAAATTGTGGCAAATCAATGAATGGGGGGATGATGATTCTCTTCCTTGACCTAGTACCAGCTGAAGCACCAGAATTGAATCGGTATCGTTTCAAACAAATTGGTAAAATTGGTCTTCTAGTGGCAAACTCTTTAGAACTTTTAGCAATACTTTCAAGATTATTGGTCATCAAATTGTCATCTGTGTAAAATGGTAATAATCTAAGAAACATCCATGCTGGCAAACTAACTTCCTTGCCAATACTTCCCTTTCTGGAACGACCACTACCAGTACTCTCAGTCTGTGACCAAATTGACAATGTTGAAGATCTTTGTCTTAATCCCACTCGAGTACCGTCGTTCTTAAAACTATTATTTCTTGATCTGATTTTTTCGTTAATATCATCAATCATTTCAACATCATATTTATTTGACATTGGTTGATCGACAATTCTTGGTTTACCATCATCGGCACTAGTATTTAAAGCAGCTACATCTTCCGTGATATTTGATAATGTAGCACGTCTTTCTAATTCACGCTTAACACTAATGGAATTATTAAAATAATGTTCCAAACATTCTTCCAACAAAACCAGATCTTCTGCATCAGTATCAATACTGTCTGTTGATCTAGACGCATTTTCTTCATGACTAACACTTCCCTTGTCAACGATCTCTAATATTTCATCTTCTTCTTCTTCGTTCGGTATACTAACAAATAATATTCTTTCCTTTGAAATTTTTTCATCATCCTCTTTATTATATTTTCCTCCATGTTTAATATCTATTTTAAAAGTCAATAATGGCATATTTAATGTTGAAGTTAAAAATTCAAACAACGAGGCAGAATCTTGTTGTCTATGGCTCAAGGCTTCTTTATAGCCCAATTTCATTAGGGCCTCACAGATTTTGGCAGTTATATCAGTAGTAATCAAATTACCTGATCTTAATAAACTCACATACACTCTCAATAAAGCCAGTAATTGGTTTAACAAATAATCAGAATGGCTTGGTAGGAATAAAATAGGTTCGAAACTTTCCAAATTGGCAAACATGGCAAATAATAAGGCATCCAAATAACACATGACATTATCCCAGTTTTCAGCTCCCAAAAACTTGATTGTGTGATTCAATTTATCATAACGTGAATTAGTTAGGAATAAACCTGCAGATGATACTTGGAACATTCGTATTAAATAATATGTTTTGTTCAAATCACCTTGAGTGAATGGTGATTTTAAAAATGCTATAATTTCCAAACTCGTAGGCACAGGGTGTTTGTTTTCAATAAAATAATTTCTTAAAGTGACAACATCTCCAGAACGTTCAGTATACTTCAATTTATTATATGGTGTATGCTTCATAAGAGTTTGTTTATCATTGACCTCATAACTGTCAATATACCATCTCCAATACGTATCTGCAAATATGCCACTCTGGATCTCCGGAGTAGCCAGTCTATTAAATCGTTTAAACATTGTATCTATTATATTAACTTTTAGCTGTTTACACTAATTAATTGCAACAACAAAAATCAGGGAGTCAGAAAACGAAAAAAAAGTAAAAAGAAAAAAAAAAAAAGTAAAAATTGCAACAGATCTTGAAATCGGGAAGAAAGGAAGGACCAGGGTACTTGTATGTCTAAAATTTGATCTATAAATCTAAACTTATTCTTGCAAAAAAAAAAAAAAAGAATAATATTATAACAGTTCTATAGTTGGAAATGAATAAGTCGATGAGTGACCTTCTATTAGTAATTTTTAATAGTGATTGATAAATTGATGATGATCGAAGATGGTTGTCATTTGCTTTACATTTTTTTTTTTTTATTGGCGGTGGGTTTTATATTTTTTTTTTCGTTGATTGTTGTCCGATCCTAAAGTCACACACCCACTTACTAAATTTTTTCTTGTTCTCTTAATTAATGGTGCTGGACCATTACCCTCAGTTGATTACATTCTGTACACAAAATTGACTACATTAAATAAGTTGGCTAATTTTTTGGCTTCAAGAAGAAAAATTTATCCTTTCGTTTATTCCTTCTTCTTCTGCTTCTCTTGCATTTTGTTACCGATGTCACGTGAATAGTTTACATTCATATTTTGTTTGATATTCATAATAACCTTGATTATAACACCAGAAGCACATATTTGAATTTCACTTGTATCATGCACCATTAGTGGCGAGAGTTTCTATACATTCGTATTGTAACGTAGAAAACGCATCATGATTAATGAAAATAATAATTATTCAGTATTGAATAAGATCTTCTCTGCAATACTAAATAATAAAAAAAAAAAAAAAAAAATGACGTAATATTGACTATTAAAATACTGTAAATTTCTTGCCAATACTTTAACATTATAATCCACCAGTTATATCTAAATCTCTCATCTTATTCAACACACTATCAATTCTATCCTCTAATTTACCTTCCATGTAATCTTGTTTGGTTTGTGCATCCAATTTTAGCTGTAATTGATTCAAGATGTAATAATTTTCATTGAAAAATCTCAATTGTATCTTTACAAAACTTTCAAAACTGGGATCAAAATACGATACTCGTAAGTTGATCAATTTGGGCAATTCGTCAATCAATTGATTATTAACAGCAATATATTTCTCTTCCAAATCCTTCAATTCTTCGTTATAATTTTTCAACTTATTATCATACTGTTCCACATCTGTTGATGCTGGATGTTCAATTAATTTCTTAACTTTATTCTTCATGGCATCATAATCCAACAATTTATTATTTCTCTTTTAATAACTTCGTTAATTTCAGTATAATAGGAGTTAAATCTAGCAATGGGGTTCAATACTGTTTGATTATATGGATTCTCTAAATTTTTTATACTAGAATCATTTAATTGTTTAACCGTAGTATAATATTCTTGAACAAGTTCTTTATTCTTAAGCTCTTTTCCATCTTTATTCTTTTCTGTAGTTGTAGGAGTATTTCCGTAGAATGAACTTAATGATTCGGCTATGTTAATCTGGGAATTGGTTAAAATTCTTAAACTTTCCAAATAAGATCTTAAATTCTTTTGCAATTTAAGGGAATTGGTTTCCATTGCTCGGTATCTCTTTTCTTGATAGTCAAACTCTTTGTCGACGGTTTGTTCAATATGGCCCGTTTTTAGCATTACTTGGGTTCCGGCTCGATTTATAGCCTTCTTAATTCCGATCCATGACATGTTTATGTGTTTGTTATTGTCGATAAAGTATATATGAGGGTGATGATGTTAACTATGAAGTTGAAGTTGTTGACTTTAAGTCAATAAATACAGTAAAGAATTATTCGTAGGTATTTAGATGATTATTTATGGGATATAATTTGTTTCAAAATTGTTTTTGATATTTTTTTATTTTTTTTTTATTTATTTATTTATTTTCCCCCGTTCTTATTTTCTCGGTTTATTGGAATGCCTGTTTTTATTTTTTCCTTACTATAATTTTTGTTAAGAATAACCGCCAAACGGATTTGTCAGCAAATTGTTTCAACTTTTTTTTTTTCTAATAAGGTAATTACCGATAAATCAAGGAAGTTTGTAGATTAGAAATAACGATGACCCGCATTTGAACTTAGTTTTCTTTTCCATTTATTTATCAGGTTAATCTCATCTGTCAATTTTTTTTTTTTCATCAGGAATTTTCTTATGACTAGTCTCAGTCAGGCATCGGCAATAACGGAGCAAAAATATGTAACGTGCTTGGTAGCGCTCCACTGGTTTGCACCAACGGTTATCAATAAAATTCTATTCTTGAAAACTATCTAAGAAATTACAAGAGAGATCAATGTATCAAAAATCTTTTATTGTAATTTAGGAATTAAACTTTAGTTTTGTTTTGTTTTAAGAAAAAATTGGAATGAAAAGTCCAAGAAATTAGTTAACCTATATTCTGTAGATATTCTTTTGGAGGAGTTGAATTTTTTGTTTTCGTTATTCACTTTCCACATATGACTTAATTATTGATATCAAAACTTTATACCAAAGAATATCTAAGATACATAGAATTGACCATTTATACGCTAATTTTTCTAATTCCCATGAATGTATTTTTGAGATGTATCTAACTAAATTTATTGTCACTCATAGTAACAAATAAAATTACGATAAACATGTGAATCATAAGGCAATTTAAAGTAGGTTTATAATATCCACAATATAGTTTAAAAAAAATTGTTCCAATAATCTATCAAAGATCGACAAAACTGATTATTTTTGATATTAAGATTACCGCCGTTTATGATTGCTTACATAATCAGGTTATCAAGGGTTATATAATCGACCACCTCACTATTGTTTTTGTGCACCACGCACATACAAATTTCTCTTTTTTTTTCTTTTTTTTCCTTTCTTTTTTTTTTACTCTCCTCTCATACTACACCTAGAGTTTAACTCCTCTCGGGTACTTTTTTTCAACACCTTACTCTCACATATATTTTATTACTCCGTTCTTCTTTCAAGTTACCACCAACAACTAAAACCAAAAACTGGTAAAAAGATAACAATGTCATTAGAAGATGGTGAATATGAACTAGACATATCTGTATTACTACAGAACACATCAACCATAGATACTCCTACATCAACATCAAAAGATACTAATGAGAATATCGCTATACGATATGGATTCATTCCCGATTCAATGGATCAGTCCAAACCTTTGAAACTATATCAAAAGGATCAAACTTGTATTTTAAAGGCATCATCTACTGAGGGATCTAATAAACCTATATTTTTTGAAGGCATACCTCAGAGATACCATCGAAATAGTTATAATGGAACACCTTCGTCAACACCGAGTAATGGTGGTAATGATTCGTTCTATCTAACATTCAATAAAGAAATTAATGGAAATGTGGTACATTTGAAAAAATTGGAAAGTACTATTAGATTTAATAAAAGTAGAAATGTTGTCAAAATTCAAAAGCAAGTGAATGAATGGGAAAAGGAGTATGATCGAAAACGATCTGCCTCTAGAAATACGAAACTGAAAATCACAAATAATGCTTCTAGGTCGATTAATAATGATGATTCAAAACCACTACATTCACCTAATGTCACATCATTTTCAAGAAGTACCCCTCCTATCAGTTCAACCCCAATTACATCTCCACTAAGAAAACCTCCAACAACCTCAAAGAAAGCATCAAATAAACCAAGTTCCAAGATACCACAAGCAACCAAGACGGTATCTAGTAAGAGACCACCTGCTTTAACTACAAGTACACTTGACGTAAAACCAGACCAGAATTCAGAACCAATCATAAGTGAATCAGATTTTGAGGATTTAGAAATGGAAGATGTCAGTAATACCGATAGTAAACTGCATGATTTCCCAGTCATTGAATTTGATTTTGGTGATGATGATGATGATGATGAACCCAAAGAAGAGCCGAGATTATCATCATCAACCGATGCAGAAGCAAAACCAAAATCAAAGTCTACTACAGCGAAAAAACCAACTAAACCAAAAACAACTAAACCAAAGAAACAAACAAAACCTAAAAAACCAGCAGAAATTGCAGATAAGAGTATGGAATTAGATGATGAGTTTAAAGATTTAGAAGATCAATTACAAGAACTTCTTGAGGAGGAGGAAGTATCACATGATGAAGAATCACCAGAAATTACATCAGTTAAAAACTCTCCAACAATTGAAATATCACTGACGACGACGACAAGTAATAAAAATGAGAATATTGTTGATTCAGATGAGAGTGACTTTGAAGATTTCCGTTTCACTGGTATTAAAATCGATGAAGGGAATTCAAATAATGGAAATACAAATAATGGAAATACTAAAAAACCTGCATTTAATTTGAATACTACGGGGAAACCAAGAAGTTTAAGAGATTTAGTAGGTGGTGGAAATACCCCTGCTTTTGATGATGGCAGTAGTAGTGAAGAAGAGTAGTCTTATTTTGATTCTTGTTCAACTGATAATACAATTATACCTATAATAGCATTTTTATATTCAATGGATTATTTAATCATCAACATCAACATGATCATCGTTATCATTATCGCTCTAGAGTTGTAGATAATATAACAATTCTATCAAATGGTTTATCATCTTCATCAGTTTCAACATCCTCTATACTCTTAACAACATCAGTGCCAGAAATGACCTTACCAAACACGGTGTGTTTATTATCCAAAAATGGTACATCTTCAGTGGTAATGAAAAATTGTGATCCATTGGTATTAGGACCAGCATTTGCCATACTAACCATATATTTATCATGGCTTAATTCCTTGGTAAATTCATCTTTGAAATATCCACCCCAGCATGATTCACCTCCAGTCCCATCACCCTTGGGATCACCAGTTTGAATCATAAATTCAGGTATAACTCGATGAAAGATCACATTATTATAATAGCTCCGTTTACATAAGGTGATAAAATTTTCGACTGTTTTAGGTGTAAGTTTTGGATATAGTTCAATTTTAATATCTCCCCTAGAAGTATGAAGTGTAACCTTAGTATAGTTTGCTTGTTTCTTAATAGGTTGAGCTGTTTCTGGAGATTGAGAATCTCCAAATATGTGTATCTCATTGGAATTTAAAGTTGATGCTACTAAGATTGGTTTGTGGTTTAGTTTAGAATTTATAATGGCGTTATTTGAAGTTATCATTTCCGAAGTTATTATACCGGTGTCACTATTATGTAGTATACCAAAATAAATAAATCCAAGTTCTTCATCAGAACCAATGATTTCTGTTTCCCCTTGTGCTAGATCAAATACTTCAATACCTTTTGTGTTGAATATAATATCAGATTCTCTGTCAATAAAATCGTTGAGTTTGGAACCCTGTCACTATTTACTAAATAAACAATCTTACCTGATTTTATAGAAAATACTTTTATTCCTTTATCATACCCACAAGCAAACATTTCACCATCTGGTGATAATACCATATGATCAATAATCAACTTGTTTTTCCTGAAATAAAATAATTGGGTCAGTGATTTCATCTTAAATTCCACTGATTCAGGAATTTCATATGTTTGAGGATCACAAATTTCAATCAAACCTTTTTCATCAACAGAAATGAAACATTTATACTTTGGATTAAAGCAAATTGAAACAATTGGAAACTTGTGCAAATTCTTAATTTTGGCAAATGCATTCGCCTCCTTATCTTCATCTAAATAGATACAATATAATTCATTATCTTGACTTGAAACTATCAATTTATCATCCGTATACCATGAATTGGAATAGCTGGTGGATACACTGGGTATGAATGGTAATTCAATAGTTTGAATCATATCTAATGTATTCAAATCAAATATGTTAATATGCTTATCATTTTCAGCAAAACTTGCGAGTTTGCTTCCGTTGAATAGCAACTGCTTTACTGGTTTATTTAAATGGGCAGCATTATACGTTTTAACGCATTCTACTGAATCACTGTTGTCTTTCTTGATGGAGTTGAATTTGATAGTACCATCTATTGATCCTGTAACAACATAGGATTCTAAAGTAGCAAGACTAGTAATCACTGATTCATTGGTAATAATAGAACTATGATTCAGTATTATTGGTAGCTTTAATGAGGAATTGAATTTTCTTTTCATATATGGCGATGAATGAAATATTTGATAAGGAGGGACGTTTTTTTTTTTACAACATTTTTTTTTTCCTTGTCTTTCGGGTATGTACTAGTAATCAACCAAGTAAACTACCAAATGCAAACAACAATACAGGAACTTACTAAAAGAATCACCAATCTAGAACTAATAGTCAATCAAATAGACGAAGGTGATGATACGCTAACAACAAACATTCATCGCTTAAAGGAAAAACTCTCCCAAGTTTATCAATCACATCCAGATTTGAAGAAACTCAATCAACTCAACACGAAATTAAAGATATGGGACAGAGTAACTCCCAGTACAAAAGAGGATGGAATATCTGAAGAGGTGAAATTAGAAACCATAGATCTACATAGTAGTGATATTTTAGAAACATATCCTATTATAATGGAATTATTAAATATCCAATATGCATCAACCATCAAAGGAATAGATAATTTAATTATGGCTAAGGATGTACAAACCAACATGGAAACATTAATGTCTAAAAAAGGCCAATTGGAAAGGATTAATAGAATTTATCAGGTTTTGAATATTAAGTCGATGATTATTGTTGAAAAATATGTCGAATTAACTTTGAAAGACAATAAATTCTGGATTGATTTAGAAGAACAACTTGAAATGTTGAATCAGAAAATAAAACATATAGAGGAACTTAAAAAGGGAATAAACAAATATTAATACTTTCGGTCTATAAAACATGGTATGCATTAATTTTAGTTTTTTTCACCTATATACTTTTTAATTGCAGAAACATCATCATCTTTAGTGAAAAATGTAACTGCTTTTCCCTTTCTTCCTGCTCTACCAGTTCTACCAATTCTATGAATATAAGTTTTGAGATTTGGAGGGACATCAAAATTTATTACCAAATTGATCCCTTTAAAATCAACCCCTCTAGCAATAACATCTGTTGTTATAAGAATAAATGTATCACCATTTAATAATCTATGTATAGCTTCTTGTCTTGCTTGATTTGTTAATCCACCATGAATTAAATCAACTTTTAATCCATCATACAACAATTCTCTATGCAATGCTTTCGCTCTGATTGTAGATTGAAGGAAAATCAAGACTGGTGGATGTAATTGGGAAGTTTGTACTAATTGACGAATACCCAAGACTTTACCTGATTCATTAGTAAATACCAAGCTTTGTTCAACATTCGATGAATCATCAACTTTTATCTTAACTGGATCTTGTAAGTCAATTGGTATCTCTGTTGGAATGGTAGCACTATATAATGCTACAGTTGGATTGGAAGATAAATGAGATGTAATTTCATCAGTTTGATAAGCAAAATCACCTTCAAATAACTTATCTGCTTCATCTAAAACCAATTGATCAATTTTTGATAAATCAACTTTTTCTTTTTCAACAACATCAATCAATCTTTTTGGAGCAGAAATTAATATTTCATATTTGGTACGTTTGGTAAGATTCTTGGCAGTTTTTTTGGTAAGTAGAAGTACTTCAACTTTCTTAATGGATTCAGTTAATTGTCCCAATGTGTTATATATTTGATTGGCTAATTCATTAGTTGGTGCAATGATCAAACCTTTCCCTTTGCCGGCTGACTCAATAATTCTTTGAATCATAGGAATACCGTACGCAAGGGTTTTACCACTACCGGTTGGTGCTGATACAATTACATCTTTTCCCTTCAATGCAACTGGAATAGATTCTAATTGAATATTTGTTGGTTCTGTGAATCCAAGATTGGTTAAATTGGAAAGTAAAGTTTTGTCAGTAATAAATTTATCAAATCCTTTTAATTTCTCTTCTTCTTTGTCATCTTCATTTTCGCTTTCAACATCTTCATTATCTATGTTTGATTTTGTAGGAATGATAGTGTGTTTCTTAGTACGAAAGAAATCAGTTTCTTTTTCTACTTGATGTAATAAAGATTCTTGTTTATGTTTTTGTTTTTTAGTTTGTTGCTCTGATGGTAAAGCATAATCGGTCGTGATACCTCTCTTCTTATTCAATGAAGCTCCTCTACTTAATACTCTAAAGATATCCATGATTAATTTGGTAGTCGATAATATTAGAGATGAGATGCTTTGAGGTACAAAAAAATTTCAAAGAGCTATTAAAACAATAAGGCAGCAAAAAAAAAAAAAAAAAAAAGCAGACAAACAGGGCAAAGTCGTGCACGAAGAGCGGAAAAAATAATTTTCTACCAACCAAACCATAAAAGAAAAAAAAAAAATTTTCATTGTGACAGACAGTAACCTACCAAAAAGCTGAGACCTACGTCGAATAATTATTCCATACCCAAATCATGATGACTATACGAACATTAATCACTAGATCCAGTGGTAACACATCAGCTATATTTACCAGATCTATCTATCTACACAAGGGTCCAAGAATTGAAGGGCTTAAGAGAGATCCAGAATCAGTGTTTGTCAGTCCAAGACGTATTAAATATGGAGTAACTGAAGAAAACATCGCCGCCATTAAGACCTTCTTAGGTGATAAATATATTATACCAGATGAAGTAGCATTACAAGTGATAACTCATAAGTCATTCGGTAATGGTATTAAACCATATAATGAAAAATTACACATTATGGGATCAAAATTATTATCATTATTTTTCGCCAAACATGTAACTAATCCTAAATCTACTGATGAAACTCGTGCTGTAGAAGGTAAGAACTTGGATGTTTTAGGAACTCCAATATCCAAAGAATTAGCTAGTTTAAAAACTGCTGCAAATTTTGCCAAGTTGAATAAATTAAATGAAGTATTGTTCTGGAAAAGTTCTAACTCTTCATTGGGTTTCGAAAGTAGTGGTGAGCTGAGAGTCAGTGGACAAATGTTAAATGCATTAGTTGGTGCTGTGAATTTTTATCATGGAAAAGATAAAGCTGAACAATTCATTACTGATAAATTGGTTGATGGATTTGAAAAAATCAGTGTTAATTCCGTACTGAATAAATAAACAGGGCAAGACAATATCTTCTTGATGTCCAAAGAAAATGTTTTATTTTGTAAATAGACTTTATTGTTCCATGGATTATATTCTCTGGAACATTAATACAAATTATCTTTTATTGCATTGAAAAATGAATGGGAATGTATAAATAAAAAGAAAAAGAAACGAAACGAAAATACAGTAGCCAGTAGACAGTTACTAGAAGTTTTTTTTTGAAAAAAGTATATAGAGTGCTGTCACTAATGATGAAGGTACAGCACATTTAGAATCGACATGCTGGGGAATTTTATCCAAAGAAAGAAACAATAAAACCAAGATATCTAAGGAGATGGTACACTTTAGACGCAATCAATGGAACTGATCTTTATTCGTATATTCACGTCATTGAACATCTCAGTTTAATGTTACCAACATGTAGAAAAACACATACAAATGGTAACTATATTTCGTTATTAGACAGACAAAAACAAGACAAATTAGTTGGTCGGATTTAGCTCACGTTTATTTTTACTTACATAGAATTATAACTGTAACTGTAAATCCTTTCTGCTTATGTAATCCCACTTTTTCAGTAGTACGAAGCCTCGATTTTATTTGTATTCCAGTTACACGCGTCTTAAGTATATTACGTAATCAATGTTTAATTTTGTGACACTTAAGGGACTCACCTATCAGCTTCCCTTTAACAATAAATTACACATGACTGGGGATATAAATAATCATTTTCTTAATAGAATATTACCATTGGATAATGCTCGTCTGTATAACGTCTGATATGGACCTTTTGATCAGAAGCATGTAGTTGTAAGAATTTTACACATTTTCTTGGTTTTATTGCACTACCTGACTAGAAACAGAAGGGAGAGAAAAAAAAAATAATAACAAAGAAAAAAAAAAAATTCTGATCTGTATCAATGTTAACCATCAATTTTTTTTTTTTCTCTCTCTTTTTCGTTTCACCGCCAAGTTTCATATAGTAATTTTTGGTTTTTTTTTTGTTATAAACAAAAATTCTTCGTTCTTTTTTTTTATATAGTTTATTCTTTATTTTTTTTTTTTTTTTTGGAATTCTGATTTAGCAACACCAACTATCATCAATCACTTTTTGTCTGAGTTAGTTTATTTGTTGCCTCTAAAAGAGTTTCTTATAATCAATTAGTAATAGTGATAGAAGAACAAATATGAGTGAGAAAGACCTTGTTCACCATTACAAGGTTCTAAAACAGTTTCTCGCCATATCGGATGACCAACAATCACGATCCAAATCAAATTCATCAAGAGCTCAAAGGGCTAGAGAGAAGTTGTTGAAGTTATCTTCAGCTCAGTTTAAAGAGTTGAGTACTGATGTTTACGATGAATTAAAAAGAAGAATTGATGAAAGTAGAACTGAACCTGATTATTTGTTACCTAAAACGTCATTCCATCCAAAGAGAAATCAGGCAAGACAAAAATTGGCATCTTTACCACAAACAAGATTTAAGGATTTGGTAGCGGATATATCATATGAAATAGAAAGAAGAGATTTACATATAGAAAGAAATCTGCAACATTCATATAATCCATCAGTGTCGTCAAATGGAAGCTTTTCTCAACAACAATCATCAAATTCCCATGACCGCAAACCTTCGTTGGCGTCTTCTTTGCATCATGTAAACCATGAATTTACTGGTGGTTTCCATAATCGCCTGGCCTCGCATCATTTGAATGATAATCTTCCAAAACAAATTAAAGAGGAAAACCCTGAAGTCGAAGATAATGATGAAGGGCATACTACTTCGAGCAAAAATATTACTTTACCTAATGCAGAAGCCTCTAATCAATCAATAGGTATTCAATCTACTCAAGTGGTTCCCACAAGGGCCAATCTCACATGGTCCAGCGATGAAGAAGAAGAAGAAAATGATGTTGATAATGATAATGGTGCAAACAATAAACACGTAAGTCCAGTCAAGAATAAAGTTGCAGCAGAATCTGTGCCTGAACCATTACAGCAGCGTAACGTGGAATTAGCAAGAGAAGATGACGGTGAGGAATTAGTGAAATTAGAAGCCTTAGTCAATGAACTCAAGGGCAAATTAGATGCATCCGATTTAGAAAATCTGAAGTTACAGACTAAATTTGAGTCTCTTCAAGAAGATTATGATTTTTCGGTAAGACAAAACAAGTCACTTAGTAATGAATTGGAAAGCTTGGGACAAGAAAAGAAAGAATGGATATATAAACAAGATCAGTTGAGTAAATCCATCAATGAAACAGAAGAGTTGACAAAAGAAGTAGAAAGAATGAAATCAATTAATGCTGCTTTAAGACTTGAAAATCAATCATTAAAAAATACATCACCTGCTTCCCGTAATATTAGCAACTCACCTACGTCCATTAAAGCAACTCCATCTGTTGCAACCACTGCGGCGACGGCTGCCATTGCTATTGCTGCTGTTACTTCTGCCCCAGTTATTGCAGCTTCTACCGCTGGTGATGCTAGTGCTGGTCATACCGATGATATTAGTGCTAGTAACGCCGAGGATGTCAGTGCTGGTAATATTGTTAATGCTGGTACTGATAACAACGGTGATGCCACTAAAACCACTACAAATCCTGCAAGTTTGCCTCAGAGAGAATTAAACGAATTTTTGGAGAGATTAGAGAAAGTGCAACCAGCATCTTCATTGGGTTTAAATAATGCAGCAAGTAACGAATTAAGAAGACAAGTTAAACATTGGCAAAGAAGATACGAAGATTCTAGATCAAATTCCATTGCTAAAGATATCAAAAAAGCCACTACTTCAAAGTTTGAATTGAAACCATTTGTTTCATCTCGCGGTTTGATATCAATTAAATTAGTTAGTGATGCCCAAGCTTTATTTGAATCGTTCTTGAGCTATATTGCTACGGAAAGTTTTGACGCAGATATTTTGTTTGAAAAAATCTCCAAAATTGCAGTTGTTATTAATGAAATTGCTAATCAAGGTGATGATCAGCAACCTGGTTCCAATGAGAAATCGGCTGTATTAAGAGAGACTGTTGCTCACTCCTTAACTGCCACGAGATACCATGCAATATATAAGCAGTTATTTCCTCGTTATATTGTTGAAAAATCGATTGTGGAAGTTAATTGTGCACTTTGTGATTTGGTTGCCATGTGCAAGTTGAACGAAAACTCAATTAACTTAAGAGTGCTTGATATTGATACAAAAACATCGAAGAAATTGGCAAACGAAAGTATAGCGCAGCAACGCCCTTTAGAAGGTAAAAGAAGATCATTGAATGAGGATTTTGGTGTTAGACCTTTGCGAATGGCCAATAAATTAAAGGTTAATCAGAGCCAGCAAGAATCACAACAAGCTAAACACGTACCAATGCCACTTCAATTACAACAGCATGATAATTATCATCAACAACAACAACATCATCATCATCATCAAGAAGAAGAAGAAGAAAATGAACACAGCGTAATCGAAGAGCTGTTGGGAAACCACCAACAGCAAAATAATTATCAACCACGTCAATCTTCTCCAACCCAAATTTTGAAGAGAGATCCTAATCAAGGGTCACCATTTATTGATACATCTAAAGATAAAGGGATCAAAACCAAAACAACCAGTGCATTTGCAGCCCTTAGAGAACAACGAGAGAGAGAGAAGGAAGCCAAATTATCAACAGTTAGCTCGAATATTAATCCAACGTTAATGGGGGCTACTACTATTGCACTTGCTGGTGAAGGAGCGAAATCGGTATCACATATTCCAAGAGTTTTTAACAAAAATAGGAGTCCAAACACTTCTGCTGAATTCGCTACTGCTGCAGAAGCAACCACAATAGTACATCCTAAGAAGAAACAAACTCACAATGTGGCTTTTAGTGCACAACCTGTATCTATACCTATCAATAATCGCGATATATATGATATGGATTCATCTAATGATGAGGATGATGATGATTTAAATGATGATACTCCTTATCATATTTCATCTCCCCAAAGGAATACTAGTTTTGGTAGTAGCACTAGTGGAGATACCATTAGAAATACACTGAGTCCTACCAAGGAATTTGGAGTGCATGTTAAACGCGGTTCTGTTGATGAAAGTCCAATTAAACTTCCTGCGCTTCAAACTCTTGAAAATAGTAATCTTTCCAAAAGTGTGCACAACCAACAACATGATGATTTCCAAGCCAACAGTACATTTGATAACGATATCCCTGTTGCCAAATCCAATATTGAAACTGCTACAGAGAAACGAGCTCTTCCTAACAATGGTTTAATGCAGACTTCAAATTTTTCTCCAAATAAAGAAAATGGAGGAGGTGAACAACAGGTTGCGCTGCCAACGAGAAGCTTGGCTAGTACCCACAATACCAGTTTTGACACAGCGTTAGATAATAGTTTCACGAAAGGTAGCGAGTATGGTAATCAGATTGAAAATATCCATGAGAATCATGCAACAGAAGCATCACTGGAGAAAAGTGCCGATTCCATTAATCCTGATATAACATACAGAGAAAAGAGTAGTATTGCTCTGTTGGCATCTAAATATGAAAATGGTGAAGCCGATACTTCAGCATCTTTTACGAAGAGATCTCCTCAAACCCAAGGTAAACTTAATACAACCAGTCATGGAGTTCAGGAGTTGGCAAGTAGAATAAATTCTCAAGAGTCAACACCAATTGCATATAATCCAACCTCGCCTCCGATTAAGACATCTCCAACAAAGAATAGCATTCTAGAAAAAGTTAAACAATTTGAAAGTCCTGTACGTGACACTTCAGCCAAAGCATCTTCTCCACAAAAATCCAATCTGGACAAGGTTCCTTTTAAATCAGTAAGAACTTCTTTCGAACTGAATAAATCTCACAAGAGTGTTGAAGAACCGAAACAATTATCAGAACCTTTCAGTGCAGTACATCTGACTAATTCTGATGCTTCGAAGGATTCTGAACCAAGCGCGGTAGCAAGTGCTGTTGCTGGTATTGCAACTGCAACTGGAGCTGCTACTGATGTCACCTCGTCAGGATCATCTGGCTCTTCATCTTTTTCTGCCAGTGGTGGTAAGGGCAAGGGATTATTCCAAGCTTTTAAGGAAAGATTCACTGGAGAATCTAGCATTAAAGAAGAAGAAACTACCAAACAAATTGGAGTTGCTAATTCTGATGGAACCATGTCTGATAACGAAAAGCATTCCGAGAGTGTCATTAGCACTGTTGAAACTTCCCCTCCTAAAGATGTCGATGATGAAATTGTTGGTAAGCTTGTGCCAGTTCAATATTCAACTAAAAAAGAGACATCATTTGATGATGAGGATGACTATGAAACTATTGGTCCAAAAGATAATTTCAGTTCTCAGCCTGTTGTTAATGGTTCATCTCATGGATCTGTTTATGAGTCTGCTGAAAGTAGTAATGCTACAGAAGAAGATGTTAGAAAGCCTTCTCAGGAAACCAAACAACCTAGGGGTAAGTCTGTTAGAGATGATGATACAGATCAGTACGAAGAAGAAGAAGAAACTGAGGAAGAAATCAGAGCTAGACAACGTCAAGAATACAGAAAGTCTATGGCTGCAGCAACATTTAATATTGATATGTTTGATATTGATGACCCAGATAATACTTTAACACAAGTTTTACTTTATTTGGAACATCAAACTGTGCAAGTTATTAATACTATTCAATCATTACTTGCGGCAATCAAAAAACCAAATGCTACAAGAGGCGAATTACGTGAAAGAACTAAAGCGATCACCGTTGTTATTTCCCAAATGACAGAAGCTACGAACACCTCCATGAATCAAACCCGTAATGCACAATTGAAAGAACATGGAAGTTGGGTCGTTAGAAGTTTAGAAGATTGTTATCATAGAATGAATAACTTGTGTAAACCTGGTGAGAAACCAGATTCCGCCTTTGCTGATAAGAATTTCAAACAAAGATTAGCAGGTATATCATTTGACATTGCCAAATGTACCAAAGAATTAGTTAAAACTGTTGAAGAAGCAAGTCTTAAGGAAGATATTGCTTATCTTGATGCTAGATTGAGTCAACACTTAGACTAGAGTATGGTCTGTTCTAGATAACTATAATTAAATCAAAAAAAAAAAAAAAAGAAAGAAAAGATAATTCTCCTTTTTTTAATTAGTTTCTATGATTATATATATTATTCTCAGCTTGTACTATAAATACCGAAATAAAAAAAAAATTCGACAATGGTTTAATTAAACTTGTCATCTGATATATTTTGACATTAGTTTTTGATGATACTCTGAATCTAGACAATCTGTTGAATACTTTTTGTCGGTTTTGTCAGCCTGAGCTTTTGATTTGTTATCAAAAGCAGTTGTCAGTCTCCAACCTTTTCTTTTTGCTGAAGTATTAGAAGAAGTCTCTACTGATCTAGTTTCGCCTTTATCTTGATCCTGTGATACCTTTTCTTGTCTTATCTTTTCAATTTCCTGTAGTAGCAAGGCGGTTTCATCCTCTGACTCCAAGTCTGTACCAGAATCTGAGCCTGAATCTGAGCTGGAATCTGATTTATTCTCCTGAACATCTGCTATTTCTCTCTTTTCATTAGCATGTTTTAATTGATCCATCAGTACTTCCTTGGTTTCGATTTTAATTTTCTTTAACGGTGGTGTTATTACCTCTGGGTCATCATCTTCGCTGTCACTTTCGTAATCACCAACGGAAGATCGTACATCCTGTCGATATTTTAATGACGTTTGTTGCGGTAATGCTCTTGCATGTTTAATACTATCTTTAATTCTGATTACTTTCCCTCTTTTACTTTCTAATTGTGGTCTATGGTTGGTGGACATGTTGGAATGGATGCTGGTGAACGAATAGCGGTAATATTTAAAACTATATTTTTCTTTTGGGATTCAAATATTCGACTTTGCACCAAAAAATTTTCTTTGTCACCTCAGGACACTTTGACCCAAGTCAGTAACACCCCTCCTAATATTCAACAGTATCAAGTATGGCTCCTCCAGTTCCGGTATATAGCCTGGTAGAGATTCAAAGTCAGTATAAAGAACAACTAAAAAACCCAACTAAATATAAATGTCAATTGAAATCAATAACCCAACATGAATGTACATTCAGACCATCCACAATAAGAACTAATGACATTAACCATCCACCAGAAATAATATGCTTACCTTTTAGGCGTATATTTCAAAGATGTCTAGTCCCAATAACCACCAAGAATGAAAAGGGCAAGAAAATAAGAGGGGAGAGATGGGTAAACATAGAGATTACTAATGACAAAACAAACCATGATTTGGTTGAACCAGATAATAAATATAGTAAGGATGTTATGGATTTTTTGGATGCTGAAAGAGAGTTTAAAAAGTTTATGGAGATTGAAAGTGAAGGGAATAGCTAGTGATAATAGATAATATTAAGTGTATATATACAGTACATATGTCTGTTTGTGTTTGGGTGCGTGTATATAATACTATGTATTTATGTATCTAACAAGAACACATAAGTCAAGACAACGAATTCGAAGAATCAAAGCCAAAACCGAAACCAAAACCAAACACTCTAATAGGTAGAACCTTCGGGTGGCTGTTGTAATTTTTTGTTTGCTGGAGATGCCATACTTTTTCTTAATTCTAACAATATAGTCTCCATGGTATAAGATCGCTTCCAGTTCTTCAAAGTGTCAAACTCTTCAACCAAAACTTTCCCATTACTATCAACACAAGGTAAGTTAATCTTTGAAACAAAAGTAACAGTAGGTGGTTTATCAGGATAACTCTCATCACATATGATATTTAAGGAATAGATTCTGTTTTCGTGGTTCAGGTGGGGTGGTCCCAAAATGGTACCATTCCAAAAGGTCATGGTGATATCATCTTGGTTAGTTAACCCATAACTAATGGATTCAGCACCAAGACCCTTTTCACCTTTTTCTAATTCTTCTAATAACTTGAAGTTTCTTGGACTGATAACAAAATTGGGCAGTTGTTGTTAGTAATCTGAAACTAATATTGAGCAAAGAAATGTATCAAATTAATTGATTGTCGTACTTACATTTTTGACATATCTCTATATGTATTGCTACTTTTTTAAAAATCACAATTCTGGTGGTAATAGTGGTGGTGAGTGATTATTTCCCGTTGTTGATTTAGTCGCAAGGAACGAACAGCCTCCAGAATTTTTTTTTTTCCATTTGGGATTAATGTCGTATTATGCTTTCAAGTTGATGCCGACATTGAGACATTTGAGCGCGACATTCAAAAAAAAAAAAGAAGAAGAAAACCAAAACAATTGAAAAAAAAAAAAAAAATGAACTGAAATCCATTTATTACCAGTATAATCACACTCCAAGAAAGGTCACCAAAAAGTCAATTTAATGTCTACATCATCTTCCCCATTTCCTGATAATCAGTCAAATGCAAGTTTTGCACTAAGTGATCTATCCTCCAATAAGCAATATATTTCTAAATTGGAGTACCAACTACTGGCCATCCAAACAGAGAAACGAATGCTCCAAGAAGAAAAAGAGCAAATTAATAAAAATTATACCAAGATAATCAAAGAAAAAAATCTGCAGATTGAAAACCTAAAATTGAATTTTAAATTTGTATATGATGAGAAAACAGAATTAGAATCCAAATTAAAGAATCAGGAGCAGACATCAGCGGGGACAAACACCCAATTACAGAAGGATTTGGATGCCACTAAAGAGAGATTTTTCAAACTACAAAAGGATTATAACAACACGGTGACGAAGTTCAACAACCAAAAATCAGAAAAAGAAAAGTTAGAATATGAATTGAAATCTAGTAGGTCTTTAAATGATCAATTGGAGAAGCAATTGAAATTTAAAGAAGAAGAGAACAGGAATTTACAAAGGGCTACTGATGACGCGATGAATGAATTGAATGAATATGCCAAACTTTTGAAATCAGATAAGGCAGAACACAACAAGAGTTTGTCTTTTCAGAATTTGATGACAAGAAATACAAATTTGCAAAATCTAAATTTTCAATTGCAAAGCAAGATAGACGTATTATTACAGAACAAAACATCAATAGAACTATTAAAACAACAGAATCAAACATTAACTAATAAGCTTCAGAATTTGAAAGAAACGGAATCAGGATACTTGCAATTAGAAATTGAAAAATTAGAGGTAGATAGAAAATACAATGATTTGTTCAAATCCTTGGATGCAGCTATAGAATCAAGTGAGAAGAATGATGAGGATATTACTAATACCATCAAGGTTAAGAGGTTCATTGACTATTGTAATCAGCTACATGCAACTAATCTAACTTTGCAAGAAAAATTTGATGCCAAAGTATTACAAGTTAAGGATTTGACGAAGGAGTTGGAAGATTCAGCTAGAGAAATTGAACATGAATATCTTCCTACGATAACTGATTTAGAATCAAAATTGAAATCTAATTCGGCACAAATTATTAAATTGGAAAGAACCATTGCATTAAGAGAAAAAGAGATTGAATTTTTGAGAAACCTGTTGAAAAGTATGGAACAGATAAATAATAAGAAGCAAGCAGAAGAAAAACCAGCAGGTGAAGATAAGGCTATTTTACAGTATATGACTAATCTTGAGAAATTAGTGGATGAATACAAGACAAAAATTGAAGATTTGGAAAAAAAGGTAAAGAACCCAGTTAGTCATGACACCAGTATTATTCAGCATAAACGCCAACGTACTGAGCAATCTAATTCATTTATGAAACAAGCCAGTGATTTAGAGAAAAACAACATTGAACTTTCAAGTAAGCTTAAACAAACAGAGGTTATAATCAGTGAGTTAAAGTTTAAAATAAGTGAGTTTGAAAAAGTTGCAACTAAACAAGAGGAATACAAAATTTTGCAATTAAAGAATAATTTGATTCATCAAGATCAGTTCATCAAACAATCAACTATTGATGCATTGCGTCATGAAAATGAAGAATTAATAAACAAATATATAAAACATTTAGATCCTAAGGAGCTCATTCCACGATCACTTTTCCAACGTCAAGAGGATGACAAAGATAAGTTGCAATTGCAGATTAACCAACTAACCAAAAGAATGAACCGGTTACGAGACACGTTTACTAAGAAAAGTAAGGATGTTGTAACCATAATTGCCAAATATTTCGGGTTTATTATTGAGTTCTTGCCAAATCCAATAAATCCAAATGATTTATTTTCCAGAATCAAATTAAGATCAAGATATATTCCAATTGAAGAGGATTGTTATTTAATTATAGATGTTGAAAATAGAGGTTTGAAAGCACACGGAAATTACCAATTCAAGTCATTATGTGAAGATTTAGCAAAGTACTGGGTTGACGAGAATAACCAGTTTCCTTGCTTATTGAGTGCAGTCAATTTAAAACTATATGAGATATATTTTAAGTAACTTTTGTAAGTAATAAACGATCTGCCGTGATCTCTAAGATTTGCTGAGGTGTTTTATCAAAGTTTTGAATGCTTTTATTGACAATGGTGAATTCGTTCCCTTTGTTTATATTATCATAATTTGATTCGTAGTCTTTAGTCAAATTCTCAACTTCTTGTTCATTTCCAAACTTCTTTTTGTAATTAAATATCCAAGCCCAAGCATCACCATTAGTCTTGTCCAGCTGTAAACTTCTTTCAAACCAATTCTTACATTTGTTGAATTTTCCATCGTACCAAAAAAAGACACCAATAATCATCAATATCAGACTTGAATTATCTGTTGCCTTTAACGCATCCAAGAAAGCGGTTTTCCTTTGAGACATTTTCGGTAACAACCATAAGTACTCTATCCATAAATCAGCATTACCCGGAAATTTCTTTAAAGATTTATTAGAAATATTCCTTGCTGAAACTAAATCATTATTTCTCTTTTCAAATTGGATCTTGTAACACCATAGTTCGGGCGATTCTGGATTTTGTAATATTGCTTGATCGATGACTGCTCTTGCACGAATAACTATTCCTAGTTGTTCATCAATTTCTGCAAATTTAATCCAAAGCTGTGGGGACTTGTTGCAAATCTTGACAGAACGCGAAGCAAGTTCTCTAGCTTTATCTAAGTTATCTGTTTTCTGTAATATCTGAATATTTTGGAGATATAGCTTCCAACAATCTGGGAACAAATTCAACGCCTTTTGAGAAGTTTTTAGTACTTCTGGAGATTCCAAGCATCTAAGTATGTGAATATACTTGTACCAAAACTTAACAGATTGCATTGGCGATGTATCAATAATCTCTTTGATATAATTCTCTGCATTCCTAAGCTGACCCGATTTAATATCAAGTTTGATAATGGCAAACTTGATTGCTAAATCTTGCGGTAGTAAATTTTCTGCTTTGTCTAAAATTGATCTAGCTTCTGGTATATCGTTGCCCAATTGCCACACATCCTTGGCAAACATTAAATAAAATATAGGCTTTCTTGGATTAAAATGAATAGCCTTCTTGTAGTAGGAAAACAACAATTTTAAATCATTAAATTTCTTTATTGAGGTTATCAATTTTCTCCAAGTGGACACATCATTAGGTTGTGATTCAATGATAGAATCCAAAATAGATCTTCCGACGAGTACATTTCCGTCGGTAAATAATTTGTCTGCGTCATCAAACAAATTCCCGTCAAGAAGGATATCCTTGTGTGCATTTAAATAACTTGAAATAATAGCCTTGCTTGTATTTTTAAAATCTTCCTTTTCGGCTTCAATTGCAAAATCATACCACTCAACCTTTGTGATGTTTCTCGATCCCGTTTCTTTCATGGCCTTGTCCATTAGTTTTACTAACTTACTTAGCTCGACATCTTGTTCACGTTCTTCTAATTTACATGCTGTTATCCAAACATTTGGATCACCAGTCAATTTCTTTCTTGCCTGGTTTAATAATTTCTTGCTGTCATCGTATGCTGACAAATTTATTAAACCTAACCAGAAGTCCCAAACTGTTGGGCACATTTCAGTGGCTTTAGTTAATAATTTTTTAACCACATATTGATCAGTTTCTAAATCAATTAACATTTTCCATAATTTTTCGTTATTTGGTAAGTTTTCTAATGATTTCATAACTATTTTTCTCTTATTAAATGGTTCAATCTCCAATTCAATAGCTCTAATCCATAATCTTTCACTTTTTGGAATATATCCTAATGCTGTATTTATCAATTGCTTACAGAGTTTCAAATCCGTTTGATTTAACCTAATATTCTCTAACCAAATTTCATCGCTTTTTGGACATTTTTTGCAACCTTCTAAGATATAATTTTTTGCTAGCTTGAAATTTTTACTTTGCTCTTCTAGTCTCGCCGATTGAATCCATGAACTTGATTTGTATGGTTCGGTTTTTCGTAATGATGATAAAATTACTCGGGATTTTTGTAGATCGGCATACTTGGCATCCTGTTCTTCTCCTGACATTTTCAATAATGTCTCCTGAAGCTTTATGTCAGTTGAGGTTTCTTTTCTCGGTAATAAACTATCCAATTGAACACTCAAGAACTTATCCCTAGATTCTGATAATGATTTGAAATTAGTTGACCCACTCGATGATGTGGCAGCCGTTCCTGCAATCAATGTATCAGGGGCCGCGTACATTCTCTGCTGTTGTTGCTCTAGTAATCTCATTCTCTTATTCCGTCTTGTCATATCTCCGGGTTCTGGTAAATTTAGCCAGTCTTCTTCTGTTAAATTGGCCAATTGCCTCTTCAAATCTGTGAATTGAGGTTTGTTATCATTGTCCGTTACCAGATTTGAAACGGTCACTTTTGCTTGTGATTTTCTTGCCGCTAGTTTTCTTTCAATTTCTTCAAATATTTTATCTGCTTCTTCGTCTTCGTCATCTTTTCTTGACTTTGATAATATGCCAGTATCGTCAAGTTTGCCACTATTATCATCTCCATCTTCTTCATTGTCTTCTTCATCTTTGTTAACGACGGCAACACCTCGGTTAAAACTATCCGGGTTAGAACTCAATCTAAACCCCACTGCTCCTCTAGCTGATCCTGCAACGTATCCTGCTGGAGCTTCTTGATCTAAGAATGATTTTCTTTCCATGGAATTCTCTAGATGATAATAAAAGTAGGGGGATCGTGTAGAACACAAATACTTTTCCTTATTTTGTATATAACCAAATGTATACAAGTTTTATTTTTTTTTTTTCTTCTCATTTTCTATGGTGATGTATTCTCATCGCGCTTTACACTAAAGAAAGGATTTATGAAAAATAAAAAAAAAAAAAAAAAAAAAATTTCAAAGAATACATCCTTCCTCCAACTTCACTAATAATCAACAATAAATATGTCTAAAAGATCAGCTGAAGATGACTTGAATGGTCATGAAAATTCAAAAGTTCTGGCCGCAATTAAAACTGATGGATCCTCTAACAAATCTCAGGGAGCTACTACTTCCGATGATATGGATATTGGGGAATTTGAAGATCCTTATGGTGATGACTTTGAAAGTGAAGAAGAGATTATAGAATTGGATGACAATAATGATGAAGAAAATGATGATGAAGAAATGGATGCGGATGCAGCACAAAAAAAAATTGAACAATTGGAACAAGAAGAAGAAGAAGAAGAAGCTCAATCATCGATATATTTACCACACAAATCCAAACCATTGGGACCAGATGAAGTATTAGAAGCTGACCCTTCAGTTTATGAAATGTTGCATAATGTTAATTTACCATGGCCATGTTTAACTGTGGATATTTTACCTGATTCCTTGGGTAATGAAAGAAGATCATATCCAGCTACTGTCTACTTAGCCACTGCTACTCAAGCTGCCAAGGCAAAAGATAATGAGTTGATTGCTATTAAAGCCTCATCATTAGCAAAGACATTAGTTAAAGATGAAGAAGATGAAGATGATGAAGAAAATGAGGATGATGATGACATTGATTCTGATCCAATATTAGATTCAGAATCTATCCCATTGAAAAGTACCACCAATAGAATCAGAGTGACTCCGCACGCACAAACTACAGGTGAATATTTGACAGCAACCATGAGTGAAAGTGGTGATGTTTACATTTATGATTTGCTGGCCCAATACAAAGCATTTGATACTCCAGGTTATATGATCCCAAAGAATTCTAAACGACCAATACATACAATTAGATCACATGGTAATGTCGAAGGTTACGGTTTAGATTGGTCTCCTTTAGTAAACACTGGTGCTTTATTATCAGGTGATTTGTCTGGTAGAGTCTACTTGACTTCAAGAACCACATCTAATTGGGTAACTGATAAAACTCCATTCTTTGCTTCGCAATCTTCCATAGAAGATATTCAATGGTCCACTGGTGAAAACACAGTGTTTGCTACTGCCGGTTGTGATGGTTACGTAAGAATCTGGGATACAAGATCCAAAAAACATAAGCCTGCAATTTCAGTAGTTGCATCTAAATCTGATGTCAATGTCATTTCATGGAGTTCTAAAATCAACCATTTATTAGCATCTGGTCATGATGATGGTAGTTGGAGTGTATGGGATTTGAGAAACTTCACAAATGCTACACCTTCTCCAGTCGCCAATTATGATTTCCATAAATCTCCAGTCACTTCGATTTCATTCAACCCATTAGATGAGTCTATTATTGCTGTCTCATCTGAAGATAATACTGTTACATTATGGGATTTGGCCGTTGAAGCTGATGACGAAGAAATATCTCAACAAAGAAAAGAATTAAAGGAATTGCATGATATCCCTCCACAATTATTATTTGTTCATTGGCAAAGAGATGTCAAAGATGTCAGATGGCACTCACAAATTCCTGGTTGTTTGGTTTCAACTGGTGGTGATGGTTTGAATATCTGGAAAACAATTTCGGTATAGACATTGAGAGTATCATATCTGTGTATGTACGACAATTGTTTTATTTTTAAAATATATTAATTTGATAAATTATGTGTATAAATTGAACATTGGTATACAACCTCATACTTTGACTGCGAAAGCTCTCTCGGTTGCATTCCCACTGGTCAATAGAAATACTTCCGGCTCAGATGGATTCTTACAATTTCAAAACTCTTTAACTATTTAACAAAACATATATTTACGAATAAATAAATTATCTAATTCCATATTTAATGACCTGGGTGAATTGGAGTCAAACTTCTTCTACCAATAACTTCACCAACAGAAAAGAAAGCCAATAATTGGATACCGTAAATACCAGCTTTGACAGCGGTTTCTTTGGTTGGCTTAATTTCTTTAGCTTGTTGCAATAATTTTTGTTGTTGAGCTGGAGTTTTAATTAATTTAAGGGCTTGTTGATAAACAGTTTCGAATTCTTTAGCGGAAGGTGGTTTCAAACCTTCGGATTTGTAAACGTGTTTGGCTAATTCACCACCAACTTTGGCCCAGTATGTGGCACAGTTGGTGAAACCGGTAAGTTTGGTAACAATGCTATTGACTACTGCAGACATGACTATTGAATATGTATATGAGGAGGATTGGTAGTTGAAAGGTTTACTGAGTGAAGTTATTCGCTATATTCTTTTATTTTTTTTTTTTTTTTTTCAAAGTAAATTTTTCTCCTTCACTTTTTCTTTCGCTATTTTTTCTCAATTTCATCCAATAAAAACTACGCAACACCATCGACTTCCAAATTGGGAAGTATAGCGCACAGATTATAAACATCCTATTATAACTAAATTCTAATAACAAACCAAATTCGAAATTTCTTCACTTAAACCTAGATTTGAACCCCAAATCTATCAGGCCATATAACAGGCGCCAATAAGCTCCATCCATATAATACAAAACACACCCAAGAACTGACTATCTTCACCCAACTAGCAAAATAGGTTCTTCCAACCGGTACAAAATCACCATAGTCATCCTGTTTAACATTTATAGTCAATAGTGTAGCAACATATTGTGTAGCTAAAAAGAATATAATATGAAATAAAGAATAATTATATTGCACTGACTGTCTTTCCTCGTCATTTATATCCTCATCTTCATACAAATCTAGCTGGTTCAATGCACTTTCAGGTAACAGACCTTCATCAACAGCTTGTTTAATCGCTTGATATCTCATTTCATTCCTTGCTGATGGCTGTTGATTAGTTACGACACCATTAGCTCCACCAAAATCTTGATTACTTTCAGAGCTGAACGCAGAGTTAGCAGCAGCTCTGGTCGTCGTATAAGCCACTGCAATAAATGTGAAAAATGCACCTAAGATGACACTTGCAGTTCTTGTTCCACTAGATCTAATTAATGGGTTACAATATTTATCATCTGGTTCTGACGCCACTGCACTCATAATTAAATAAGTACAATAGAATACCACCATCGAAGATTGTGCCAATCCTGCTTGTGGATTGTATTCTTGAACTGTGTTGTGAATTGACATCCCTGATATGATAATTGCAAAGAACAAGTTTAATGTAATTGCAGTTTTATTCATTGAACAACCACTACCAGCAAAGAACCAATACATAACAATCGTTAATATTATACTTCCGAGATACATTGCCAATGTCCCTCCGATTAACAATTTCTTCCAAAATCCAGCATCGCCTTCACCAGTTAATTCTTCCATTTCAATCTTTTCCAAACATTTCTCCGCCCAAGCATGAGCAAAATCCACTAACAAGATCAACCCTATACCTAAGAAAATTGTGGAGAAAATAATTGCAATATGATTACCATAGAAAATAAAAAAACTATCGGGAATAACAACAAAATTAACCACAATTAATGCCAACCATGCAAATACTTTCATCTTCCAACACCCATTTTGGATCATTGATCTCGGATTAGCTGTGGATTTAACATTTATCAATAATGCTGCTAATATTAAATGTAACACACCAAGGGCAAAATTTATTCTATAGACAGATGTAAAACTGATACATTGACTTCCATCTGGCCCACAGCTATAATTTATAAATCCAAATGAAGCCTTCTCTATCTTGTGTATAATGAATGGAGATAAAGCTATCCAAGATAGCAATGAATTTACTAATAATATTATGGCATATGTTATTCTTGTCATAATTGAAGATTTGAATGTTCCGCCAATTGATGAACAAAGTGCTGAACACGCAGCAGCACCGCAACATGAAGTTAAAGCCGATATAGGCATCAAAGGTAATGATATGGCAGCACCCATTCTTTATGTTGTTATTTATGGGACTTCAAACAAAAAAAAAGTGGAGAACCTAAGTGGTGTGCTATATTTAGTTGTATACAAACAGTTCCTTTTTTTTTTTGTCATGTTTTCTTGCTCTTGTTGTACAATTACTGTACTGTACTGTGGTTTTAACTTTTGGTTTTTTTTTTTCCCCGTCTCCGCGCGGTAGTGCTTCCATTCAAAATTCTAATGATACGAATGTATTTTTTTTTTTTTTTTCGTTAATGATATTTTTTTTTTCCTTCTTTCCATCAGCCATCTCATCATCACTAATAACAATTGATACATATCAAGTTTGCATAATAAAGAAAAAATAAATATGTCATTTAGAAAAAGAGGTGAAATAATTGGAGGAGTTCCAGCAAGAACTCCTGCTGTGTCTGGAAGAAATCCTGCTATACCAGGCAGGAGCCCTCCGATTTCTGGTCGTGCTCCAGCCGGAGCATCAACCTCTTTAAGAAGTCCAGCTACCCGTTCTCCGATTTCAAAACCTGATCGTGCACCAGATGTTTCAAGTATAATCATGAAAAATCCAGGTGTGAGACCATCATTATCTACTTCTCAACCAACTACATCCACTGGTACTTCAGATTTGGATAAAATTTTGGTACATCAGGGTTTACCTCTTGGCAACTCTCTATTGATTGAAGAGTCAGGTACTACAGATTTTGCATCAGTTTTATTAAGAGCATGTGTATCTCAAGGTGTGATACATAATAGAATTTCAAATGAACAGCATGCGCACTCAATTGTTTTGGGGGTTAATCCACAGTGGTCAAATGAATTGCCTGGGGTTTACAAAGGTTCTTCTAAAGAACAAAAAAGGGCAAAAATTATTGAAAATGAGTCCAAGGTCAGTGTTTCTAATTTATCAAATGCTCCATCTGCTTCCACTAGATCTGCTGATCCAAACTTAAAAATCGCATGGAGATATGGATTGAATAAGAAACCTGAATCAAAAGATGAAATCGAAAACACAACTTATGAACATTACAACAATCAATTTGATTTGACTCAAAAATTGGTCCCGGGTCCAAACCCACAGGATATATCATATGTTCCATTAGCTCAAAATTACTCAGCTGTGATCAATCAAATTTCAAGTATAGTTAAGACTCAATTACGATCAAACACTGGTAAAGTTATCAGATTGGTTATTCCAAGTATATTAAATCCATCATTATATCATCCATCATATACATCCCTGTCTTTCCTAATCCCATTCATACATTCATTGCGTTCATTACTTCGTCAATATTCAAGCAATCTTATCATGGTCTGTTCCATATCGCTTGATTTGTATCCAAAAGATTCAAATTTGCTTGTTCTTATGCAGTCATTATTTGATGCAGTTATTCATCTTCAACCATTTAATCAAGAAATGACTCAGTTGCTAGAGAAGGCTTACAAAAATGAACCATCTAAGATTCAACAAGGGTTGGTTAATATCATCAAAATTCCTGTTTTATCTGAACGAGGTTTAATGATGGTTCATGATGGTGAATATGCATTCAAGAATGGTAGAAAGAAGTTTGAGATTGATGAATGGAGTATTCCCGTCGAAGATGATTCAAAAGAAACAAACCAGACTCAAGAAGGAGGACAAACTACAAAAAATATAGATTTCTAATTTGTATAGAATATACGTTTGTCATAAATGTTTAGTGCCAACAAGATTTTAATTATTTCATTGTGCTTGAGGATTTAATGAACATTTCAGTTGCAAAATTTAAAAAAATAATTGACCCTAACAGGACTTGAACCTGTAACCTTCGGATTTTTTCAAACCGAGAATTCCAGTTATTGGAATCCGATGCTCTGCCAATTGAGCCATAGAGTCAGATCTTCGCAAATTTTGAAGACTATGTTTTATAATATTTGTGTTGTTTTGCAAGGATTCTACTTTTTTAGCTTGAAAAATAGACCATAAATAGTTGATGATAAAGATAATTAACTATCACCAATATCTTCTCAATATATTTTATGCAAAATAAAAATTCTATTAATATATATTATGTGCTCCCTAGAATTAGTTATAGTCTACACGTGTTGCCAATTTTTTTATTGTATCAATCATATACTACCAGAGATTATTTTTCTTTCTTCACAGATTCCTGTTGCTAAATCAGAAACAATAGTAGGATTAAAATCATCATAAGATTCTTTTTTTTTTTTTTTTTTTGACTTCTTACAACAAAAAATGACTACAGAAGAAGATATTCAATCAGTTGAACTATTGCAAGATTTGGGAATCAATGCTAGTGATATCAATAAATTGAAATCAGCAGGAGTTTGTTCAATTTCTGTATGTATTTGGTGAGAAATTTGCAACATACAAAACAAAAACTAACAAACTAGTACCAAGTCGGTATTATCCACAACGAGAAGAAATTTGACTAAAATCAAGGGATTAAGTGAAGTTAAAGTAGAAAAGATTAAAGAAGCAGCAAGCAGATTAAAGGTATGTTCACCCGATTTGGTTGCCAATTTCTGGTTCATTACTAACAACAAAAATTCAGACCGTTGGGTTTGTTCCTGCCACCGTAGTTGCTGAATTGAGAAACAATGTCTTTTACATCACCACTGGCTCCAAACAATTCGATGAAGTACTTGGAGGGGGAGTTCAGTCTATGAGCATTACTGAAGTATTTGGGGAGTTTAGATGCGGTAAAACTCAATTGTGCCATACTCTATGCGTTGCAGCACAGTTGCCAAAAGATATGGGTGGAGCTGAAGGTCGAGTTGCCTATATTGACACAGAGGGTACTTTTCGACCAGATAGAATTAAATCAATAGCAGAAAGGTTTGGTGTCGATCCTGATACTTGCCTTGAAAATATTTCTTACGCTAGAGCACTTAATAGTGAACATCAGATTGAATTAGTTGAACAATTAGGTCATGAATTATCTGAAGGTACATTTAGACTCGTGATTGTTGATTCCATTATGGCTTGTTTTAGAGTTGATTTTTCTGGAAGGGGAGAATTAAATGAACGTCAACAAAGATTAAACCAACATTTGTCAAACTTAACCAGAGTTGCGGAGGACTATAATATTGCTGTGTTTTTAACAAATCAAGTCCAATCTGATCCCGGTGCTAGTGCTTTGTTTGCTGCTGCTGATGGAAGAAAGCCAGTTGGTGGGCACGTGTTAGCTCACGCATCAGCTACTAGAATTTTGCTTAGAAAGGGAAGAGGTGAAGAGAGAGTAGCAAAGTTACAAGATAGCCCTAATATGCCAGAGAAAGAATGTGTTTATATTATTGGCAATGGTGGAATTAGAGATAGTACAGATTAAATGTACAAAGGTCGTGCGAATTGACTGCATTCTGAGTTAACAAATTGATCGCCTACTTAAACGCGGAATGGTACAGAAGTCGTAAAAAGCGATAATCTGTAATCAATAATCAGATATCAGGATGCAAAGACTGATATCGTATTCTATCAAATTGTAGTACAATCCGTATACTACTAGTTGATTTCTTAATATATTTAAGCTCATCATCTTATAAATTAACTATTAAAACTCGACAACATTTCTCAGTGAAAAATTCTCACCGTAGTGTCTATGTGTTTCTCCTGCATACAATATTATGCCTACCCAAATACACTTATTCTCGCGTAGTCATAACTCACTAGCGATCACTCCCCTTATTAACAACCTTAGTCCTCTACTGTATGTTGCTTAATCTCTAGAAGCTCAGTAACTTTCATAATCAGACTAATCACATCTCATAGATCATGTAATTTTCTGAACCCAAAATGCTTGGCAAATGAATCAGTCAAGTGATCATTTTACATTATTCATGACAATATGAATTCACCATCATTCACACCTTGTCTGATCAATGTATATCTATCAGCAATTGGCTGAGCCGAGCAGAAGTTATCTGTATTTTAGTATTGTTATGACAGCTTAATTTTTCTTTTATGTGTATCTTGGTTTTTTCATTTTTTAAACGTTTTAAATCATCTAAAATGTTTCTGATATCATATGTCATTATCAAGGTAGTACCCAACTGGCCAACTCTCCATGTGTGTCCAGCCTGAGTGTTACACCTTTTGTTATTGTATAGCCTGGTTTACCAAATTTTATTAATTATTAATGTGGCTGTATTGACTCTCATAGTTAGGTTGTGTTAGCAGAAAACACTGCATCACTAGGGTATCCAATTCACAAATTCACTTTTGATTTGATCAATTTCTGGCCACTCTCAAAATGTAGCTCAAAGAGCAAGTTTGCTTGGATAAACCGTGGACATTTATATAAGTCTAATTAACTTTCAATATCAGACATGAGACATTGCAATCAAAACACATTGACGAAATAGGAAATAACACAGTCGTGCATTTGAGTAAGTCAATAAAAGAACAACAATGGACGAATGGTTCTCCATTCTTTCAATGTTCAAAAGGTACAATATCAAGGACTACTTAGAAGTCATTGTCCAGTTGTGTCTCAATTGAAATCTCATCATACTTTGTTCTCGTCGTATGATCTGCCAAATAATGTTTCTCAACTATTCTCAGAAAATCATGGATGTGCAGACACTTTCGCTGTCGTCAGATATGTGGAATGTCTTTCGGTATTATTGGCTTTCTTTTTCATAAACTTTTCTTAATTAAAGTGACTCTACTAAATCTTCCAAGTTTTTAGTTTAATTCATTTAATTTTCACCATGTTTCCTTTCATAAAGTCAACATTTAAGCAATTTTCACTTCACAAAGTATTGTAAGCTAAATCGTTCGTTCAAGTCACCTTCATATTAATGGGTTAATTCAGCATTTCTTTCTGTCGTTAATAGCATTGTCAATACAAATGGTCATACGTACGTCACAGTCATCATCAGTATTGCTCATAAAAGTCCCATCATCGCATAATGTTTCTCCAGAATCAAATTGAATAATGATTCATGGCGGTAATAATACCAATTATAGCTATGATGCTTCATAAAGTAGACCAGCAATTTTTGAAAGCACACAATTTTGTTCTTGCAATCCATAGTGTCTTAATGGCAATTCAAGGAATGACATTATCTCTTTTGATGCAAAATATAATACGATGTTGACGAAATGACTAATAGGTAAATTGCAAGTTCTAGTTCAACAACCATAACATCAAACAAATATAAGCTCAATAGACCAACTACGGGCGATTTCACCTTGACGGGATTCTAATATCCTATGTCTTCTCTCATTCTTAAAATCCATCTATTATTAACCATAGTTTTAGATAGTCAGTTTGGCATATCCTTGTTTATGCGTATTCTTATGCATGTGTATCAATCCATTTTGATGCTAACAGTTTTGCATATTCCAAAGTGTCAATAACAGTGGAAGGTTTCACTTCTTGGAAATCAACAAATTCTTTTCTATACTCGTTATTCAATCTTTATTGTTATAACCAGTATTCAGGAAAGTCACATTTCAATACCTTTTCGGTGTCCTAGAGTCATGCTTTGATTATTGTCGTGCATATTGACTCTGTAACAAATGACTGTTTTCAATCAGATTTTATTTTATAAGGAACCATTTTATCTAGTTTCATGGCATTTCTTTAGAATTGATCACTTTTGTGTATCCTATCTTTAACCATATACCTTATAAAAAGTTTGCGTCAACTGTTTCCATTTTCTTCGATATTTTCTGTCGATGAGGCATTATTCTTCATCTACTCGGAAGATACTTCGAGGTTCATATCAGGTGTAATCATCTTTTTTGTTCTTCATCATCAGTTTCATTCTGATGAGTTTTGCAATCACTCTATTGGTTCTTCTTTGATGACGTGATTTATCTAATTCATCTCTTCCATCAGACAAGTCATATATTATCTTCTTATGTTGGTCAATATTTTCAATCTCCCCTTGAACATGATAAATAGTAATATTCTCCCCTTGAACACGATGAATAGTAATATTCTCCCCTTGAACATCATAAATCCTAGTATTCTTCCCTTGACTGTCGATATCCTCCCCTGAAGATGTATTAGTAATAACGTTCAGTGTCCACAGTGGCAGTTGAACCTTGGATGTCATGCTATGCTTATGCTCGAAATTTTTCTTCTTGGGCATGAATTTCTGCTTTCTCAGCTTCCTGTAATTCTGAATATGATCGGTAAATTTTCTTGTACTTCAGATTCAGTTAACTTTATTTAAAGTTCTTTTAGATCTATCTTACCTTATTAAAGAGAATCAACTTCAATAGGTTCCGATAAGTCTCCTTGGATGTGCTCCGATGCACGGTAATGGTTTATAGCTAGTTTGGTTTTGTGTCACGGGACTACCTAGAAAATGAGTACAGTATGTATCAACTTCCGGTATTACCTGCTGCCAAGACATGTGTTGATTTACCCACTGCTCGCTGGATGGGCTGTGCAATTGTTTAGTTGGATTGGAATTAGGACCCCTTTTGGGTATCGTTAATTCATGACCAGGGTTGTCTGTATCCTCTAGACCCTTTTTCAGGAAGGATGATGCATCTTTAAGTTCATCTTCCCTATTAAAAAACCATCGATTCTTTTGTCGGAGTCAACTCTATTTTAGGTATAGTAGTTGTTGCATCCAAGTTGTTATCAATGTTTAATTGATGATCGTCTCACCAGACATTGCTAATTGGTTCTGGTAAGTCGGGAGTTAAAATAATCAATAGAATACTTGATTATTGACTTGCTATGCATGTAACTGCAATAGCCATTCATTACTTGTGAGTGAAAACAAATAGTTTTATGTTTGTAGTGGTTGATAAAGTATATCCAAGTGTTGCTACTAATCCTTCAACGTAAACGAATAAAACCCATAACTAGTGAATGCATTCTATTTAGAAAATGGACATGCTTCTCATTTATTAATGAAATGTTTTTGAGTTCTTGCGTCTTGAATATTTGCAATATGGATCACCACATCTACCCCAAACTGTAACATGGGAATTTGATATTTTTCTATCTAGTATTAAATTTGATAAGGAGTTTTGCCATCAAGTCTTTGGCTGGTTGTATGAATTCCCATTCTAACAACATACTCAATACTATATTTTAACTGGACAATAGCTCCGGTTTGAAATGTTGGTACAACCTGTTATATTTCTTGCAACAACGAGTAATTACTCAATTCAGTAATACCATTCATAGTAGCACAATAAGTCGGAATATAAGTTTTCAATTCATAATTATGTAATCTCTTATAAAAATGGATAATCCAAAGTATTGTCAATTCTCAAATTTCGATTCTTGTTAAATACATTTGGTTGAATATTCTCAATATATCCAAGAGTTGCTGGTTAACAGATCTACTCTCGGTTACAATCACTTCAGTATACATGCTAAATTCATCAATTACTGTCGTTATGTATCTCTTCGATTGACTAGAATGAAGTGAAGCAATATAGTTGGAATTTACTCATTGTAATACTCTTGTTGATTTTTCTTTAGATTCATAATCATGGCTCGATAGTAAACTATGTGTCATTCCAACAAATTCAACAATTTAATACTTTCACCACAGTCTCTTTAGGCTCTATTGGTGTAATTGCCCTCTCTTTATCCATCATTATGAGCCTGTCGAATGCTACATTGTTTGTAATCACAAGGTAACAAAAAACATGTTTATACTCAATGTGGTTGTGACGACAACTTATGGGACGTTATTCATGCTAATACAATCAATCTTTTTATGTGTATGATTGCCCTCTATCTTTAAATGATATTCATCTTATCTCGTTAAGTCTTTCAGCATTCCATCCAGGGATCCAGCAGATGAGTCACTTTCACTAGATAACTAGGCAATCAAGACAGTTTCTTTATCCCTTCCTATATTCATCTTATCATAATGAGGTTTGATATCAAAAAGGGTATATAGAAAGAAACTTCATCAATCTTCAAATCAATTCCATTGCTCAAAATCTTTCTTGTATCAGTGCCGACTGTTATTAGTATTTCTCAAATCATTAACTTTTAACAGTTCAAGCTTGATGTCATTAATTTCTTTTGCTCTAATAAACACTCATATATTTCAAAATCTTTCTGTTTGGACATTGAATATTCAGATAATTAATTGATAATCAACCTTCAATCTGTGATACCAAACTTCGTCGGCTCATTGAAAGAATTTCTGACATCACCATAATTGTTGTTTATATCGATTCAAATATCATTGTAATTCATAATGTTTTATCAATTTTCAAGGAGTTTTTTATAGTTTTCCCATCATATCATGAAACAGTTCAGTGAATCCACCAATCAGCTTTTATAAATCACTGCTAATTGTTCACAGGGAAATTACTTCTCGATAAGCTCGCCTTTTAGACTCTCTGAGTAGCTTACCAAGACTTCTAATCTGATCGCCTACTTAAACGCGGAATGGTACAGAAGTCGTAAAAAGCGATAATCTGTAATCAATAATCAGATATCAGGATGCAAAGACTGATATCGTATTCTATCAAATTGTAGTACAATCCGTATACTACTAGTTGATTTCTTAATATATTTAAGCTCATCATCTTATAAATTAACTATTAAAACTCGACAACATTTCTCAGTGAAAAATTCTCACCGTAGTGTCTATGTGTTTCTCCTGCATACAATATTATGCCTACCCAAATACACTTATTCTCGCGTAGTCATAACTCACTAGCGATCACAAATTAATTAATCCCAATTGGGAAATTATATTAGGCTGCTGTGACGCGTACTGAACAGCCAGAAAGAAACGGAAAAAAAAAAAAAAAAAAGAAAAATTTCTTGATTCAAGAAGTAATAAAAAAAAAAAAAAAAACTTACTCTTCGTTGTTTTATTTTATTCTTTATTTACCAATATAGCTATTTGAATTTTAGAATACAAGTCATGTCATCTCCACCTCAAAGTAGTAATATCAACCGTGCAAGTGGTCAACAGGATTCACTTGAAAGAGAATCGGAGTCCATCTCTCAGAGTCAACAACCACCAATTGTTTCATCACCATTGTTTTTCAATTCATCTAATCCAGGTTCAGATATAGGTTCCAATAACTTTAATTCTCAAAGTCAAAGAAGAAATGACGTATCATCTCCTTTACATTACACTTCATCTGCCCAACCAACATCTGATATTGGTTTCGATTCTCAGAGATCCGCTAGAGTTCAAGACGTTGGTAGAATCATGAGACGTGCTCAAAGAAGTGATATCCAGGATTCTACCTCATCTCCACTGCGTAATAGAAGGTATTTCAATCAGGGTCGAGGTGGTTCACAAACTCCATCCAACTTAGGATCTGCTACTTCTCAGCAATATAGTACTGACCCAGCTGAACCAAGTGATGAGCCAGTGAGAGTCATTTGGGGGACAAATGTGTCAATTCAAGAATGTTCCAATATTTTCCGAGAATTTTTGTTATCATTCAAGTACAAGTATAGAAGAGATATGGAGGGCCAAATTGTGGAACCAGAAGATCATGATTTATATTACGTTAATCAATTGAATACAATTATGGAATTGGGCTTAACTAACCTTAACTTAGATGCAAAAATTTGTTGTCTTACCCATCCACTAGAAAGTTATACTACCAATTGATCAACTATCCTCAAGAAATTATTCCTATTATGGATCATACGATTAAGGATTGTTTGATTCAAATTATTAATGATTCTGCCTCCACTACTCCAGCAGAATCAAAATTAGACGAAATAGAAACAAATGTCTACACCATTCGTCCATATAACGTGAATTTGGTTGAAAAGGGTATTCGTGAATTGAATCCACACGATATCGACAAATTAGTTAGTGTTAAAGGTTTGACTTTACGTTCAACTTCTATTATCCCCGATATGAAAGTTGCTTTTTTTAGATGTAATGCGTGTGGTCATACCGTTGGTGTTGAAATTGATAGAGGGGTTATTTCTGAACCAACTAAATGTCCTAGGGAAGTATGTGGTCAACCAAACTCCATGGTGCTTATTCATAATCGTTCTTCATTTTCGGATAAACAAGTCATCAAATTACAGGAAACCCCTGACTTGGTTCCAGATGGACAAACACCTCATTCCATTAACTTGTGTGTCTACGATGAATTAGTTGATTCGTGTCGTGCTGGTGATCGTGTGGAAGTTTGTGGTATTTTCAGATCTACCCCGGTTAGAGCAAATCCAAGACAGAGAGCTTTGAAAAGCTTGTACAAAACTTACTTGGATATTGTTCACATCAAAAAAATTGACAAAAGACGATTGGGTGGTGATGTTTCTACATTAGAACATGAAATTGCTGAAAAGGATCAAGAAGTTGAACAAGTTAGAAAAATAACTGCTGAAGAAATTGATAAAATTAAAGAAATCTCTGAACGTGATGATTTGTATGAAGTCTTGGCCAGATCATTGGCTCCATCTATTTATGAGATGGATGATGTTAAGAAGGGAATCTTGTTGCAATTATTTGGAGGTACAAATAAAACTTTCAAGAAAGGTGGTAGATATAGAGGTGATATCAATGTTTTGTTGTGTGGTGATCCATCCACTTCGAAATCACAAATTTTGCAATATGTTCACAAGATTGCCCCAAGAGGGGTTTATACTTCTGGTAAGGGTTCTTCTGCTGTTGGTTTGACTGCTTATATTACAAGAGATATCGATACCAAACAATTGGTGTTGGAAAGTGGTGCCCTTGTGTTATCTGATGGTGGTGTTTGTTGTATTGATGAATTTGACAAAATGAGTGATGCCACAAGATCAGTGCTTCATGAAGTTATGGAACAACAAACTATATCTATTGCTAAAGCCGGTATTATTACCACTTTGAATGCCAGGACTTCCATTTTAGCTTCAGCAAATCCCATTAATTCACGTTATGATCCAAACTTGCCAGTTACTGCAAATATTGATTTACCGCCTCCTTTATTATCACGTTTTGATTTAGTTTATTTGATTTTGGATAAAGTTGATGAAACCATTGATAGACAATTGGCTAGACATTTGACTGATATGTATTTGGAAGATACACCTGAAACCGTCAATACCAATTATGTTCTACCAGTCGAATTATTGACTCTTTATATTCAATATGCTAAAGAAAACTATAATCCAGTTATGACCGAAGAAGGTAAACATGAGTTGGTTAGAGCATACGTTGAAATGAGAAAATTGGGTGAAGATGCTAGATCATCTGAAAAGAGAATAACTGCTACTACTAGACAGTTGGAATCCATGATTAGATTATCCGAAGCTCATGCTAAAATGAGATTATCTGAAAGAGTCGAATTGATTGATGTTAAAGAAGCTGTTAGATTGATTAAATCTGCAATCAAGGATTATGCAACTGATCCAGTTACTGGTAGAATTGATATGGATATGATCCAAACTGGTACTACTAATCAACAAAGAAGAGTTCAAGAAGACTTGGCTAATGAAATTATGAAAATTGTTGACGAGAATAACAATTTAATAAGGTTCAATGATTTGAGTATGAAATTGAATGAAAGATCTTCTGTTAGAGTTGAAAATCTGACTATCAATGAAACCTTGAGAAGATTGCAACAGGAAGGTAAGATTCTTGAAACTGGTGATAGTCATAGAAGAACAATTAGAAAAATCGCAATTGTTTAGATGTGTGTATCAATGTTTTTGTTTGTATTTGTGTGTATTATTATTACTATTATTATTGTTACGATTGTTTATTTCACTTAAGTGTTTTTTTTTTTATTTATTTATTTATTTGTATTTTTATTTAAACTGTTTGAACTATTTAATAGAAGGATTTCTTCGACTTGGATTGAGTTGGTTGAGCAACTACCACTTGTTCCTCGAACACCGGTTCATTGAGTTGTTTTTGTCCAACCTCTTCGTCCTGTTTCTCTACTTCATCGGCCAATTGTTTTAAGAATTGATCCAATTGTTCATCAACTTCGATATCTGTTTTGGAGTTGTATCTATTTTCTGTGAACGAGTTAGCCAATTTTAATTCTCCAGTGATATCTACTTTTTCATTATTTTCTAATTTGGTAATTAAATCCCTCAATATTTCAAATCTCAAATTGTATGACTTTGATAAAGTCTCTAAATTCTTCCTACTATTTATCATATCAATAATTATAGATGTAGTTATTAATGTCAAGATCAATGATTTTGTAGTTGGTGTATTCAACAAGGCAAAGAATTTTGGTTTGGTACGAACATACTGTTTGGCTGTGGTTGAATTTGTTCTAACAAAAAGTAATCTACTAGTTGTTATCAATCTGGGAAAGCTTCTGGTATACATGGTCGACTATGGGTGATAAGAATATTGAAGGTAATGATGGTTGATTTGAGCTAGTTTTTTTTTTTTTTTTTTTTGCTCTCTCTGCTCTGGGGATAAGTGTGCAACCTACAAGGAAAGGCAAACAAAAAAAAAAAAAAAAAAAAAAAATGAACAAGTTGGATCTTAAGCATTATCATATACGAGATTCTTCCTTATCACCAGCAAGATTGTTAATAATTATTCACCAAATGAAAGTACCCAAAGTCACGAGTATTATATTGGTGATATTACTATCACTAACGTTTCTAAATTTCATGTTGAAGTACTATACATATTTTGTATTGATGGTTTCATCAACAAAAAAACTACATGAACTCCAACAAAGTCAGGGTCAGGGACATGGTCAAACACAAGACCAACCTGAATCAAAATCTCAATTAGCTCAAGAAACTGGTGAAATACCCCATCCTCATGAATTATTTGTGCCTTTGTTGACATTCATTCCCACAAAATCACCTGTATTGACACGACCTTGGGTGTTGATAACCTCGAGTTTTATTGAGGAGAATTTCTTTGAATTATTTATCAGTATTTTGTTGATTTTCTATTTGTCAAGATATTTGGAAACTATTTGGGGCTCAAAAGAATTTTCCAAATTTGTAATAGTGAATGTAATTGCTAGCAATTTAATGGTCTATATATATTATAACTTGAAATCCCTTGTGTTTGGAGAATTGATCAATGATAATTTACCCCCAGTTATATTAAGTTCCATGTCAATCAATATAGGATTAATAATTGCTATTAAACAGAGAATAGCTAATCATTATTTGATTTTTTTCAAGGGTAATTTAAGGATTAAGGTGAATTACTTGCCATTCTTGACTATTGTATTCACTTGGCTTTTATCTTTACTTAGTGAAGAGTTCCATATATTGTATGTTATGAGTATTGTCGGATTTATTGTAAGTTGGACATATTTAAGGTTGTTTAAAGCAGGAGCTAATGAGAGACAATCTTATTTACTACCATTCTCAATGACCCATAATAAAAAGAAAAATAGATTCAGACCAATCGCTAATGCTAACCCGACTTCAGTATCATCAAGCACAAATTTCCCAATTGAGAATGATTCAATACGAGGTGATAGATCTGAACAATTTGCATTATACACATTTTTTCCTTATCCATTATCACTCATAGTAAAGTTCATATCCAATAGAATCTTTGTATTTTTGGTAAAGCAGAAATTCCTAAATCCTCATGATTTCCTACAAGATGAAGACGATGAAGAAGATAATGGTGCTGGACAAGAACAATTTGAAGATGTCGATACATTGAAGAATAATCTCTTTGGTGTATCTTCATTAAAAGGTGCCGGTGATGTATCCACTATTCCAAAATCTATTTGGGACTGGTTGATACCAGGAAACAAAGAACAAGGGCATAACAGCATAAAGACAAGTATGGATAAACGTAGAAAACTAGCATTAAAAGAATTGGAATAGTGCATGCTATTCGTATATATGTATATGTATATGTAGATGTATTTGTATATATTGTAAATATTTATTTACTCCATAGTATGCTCAATTATTCTAATGATCGTTTAATAATTCCTAATAATTCGTCACTTCGATTATACCAAACCGCTATATCATCTTTTGTTTGTGGATAAACCAATGAAATATTATCAAGTAACCGTTCTATTTGTGATGGATTAGTCAGTAGTCTCCATTGTTTCATGGCCAATAAATACCATAATGCAGACTTCCTATATCTCGTACATCCAACAGTAGTTGCATTTTTAGGAATGTGCATTTTCATTTTGTTGACATACATTCCGCTCTCCTCCTCTTTCTTCTCTTCTTCTTCTCCTTCTTCTTTTGTTGTATTTGGTTCAATATTGCTATTTCTGGTAATATTATCTTCTAATAATGGAAAATTCTCCCATAATAAAAATATGGATCTACCGGCATTATACCCTAATCTTTCATGTAAAATAGCTTTAATAACCAGGTGACTATATCCTGTCAGCACACCAGCTAGATGCTGTTCAAAATCACTGGACAATTTCAAAAGATACTTTTCAATCATTTCATACCACCAATAAGATATGTGAAAGATTTGGCTCATGCACAATAACAATTCCACAACCATAATCATGGTTCTAAAACTAAATGTCTTCAAGTTTAATCTGGATTTAAAAGTATATGATAAATTATCCATATATGGATCTATAATATCATGTCTAATCTTCCTCAATGTATTTTTATCAGGAATCTGTGGTTTAACTGTTGGATTTAAATTTTGTTGAGTTTGCGCTAACAATAATGAAACAATACACATTTCCTGCGCTGATGCCACGTAAACCCATGCTCTATCGTTACTGTAATCCTTTCTAATAAGTTCATATGTCGAATAAGCATACTTGAAATCTTTTAACATAATTGACCAATCCGCCAATTTCCTTAGTACTTGTTCCGAAGCTGATCTATAGTAATAATTTTCTTGGTAATTAAATGACGAATTTGGATTATTGCCTCCATTTTTGGTGGTCGAGTTGTTTAATAAATTTGTATCACTGTTGTTCCCGCCATTGAATAATTTCCTTGAAACCAGAAAGAATCTTCCAGTTATTGACTTTTTTGGCTGTAACATTTGATCATCCCATAATCTAATTTTGGCTTGCATATGAGGAATTAAAAATTTGTTGATGTATTCGCATAATTTGTTTCGTATAAGCATATCAATGTTTCTGTTGATTTGAAACCCGTCATTCGACTCATTTAAACTAATTCTTTGTAAATCTTCTTCTATTGTACAATTCTCTATCAATGAAATTATATTCTTATCTTCTTCCGATTCTTCACTATTGTAGTTCATAGGGAAAATAGTACTATTAAGATTTAATTTATTTTTAATCTCATTTGAAAAACTTACAATTTCATTACTTGAAAATTTACCTAAATCATAAATGATAAATATATGAACCATTAAATCGTCGATTTGGAAATATTTAGGGAAATTGAAATTTCTAAAATTGACAATTAATTTCCTTAATTCTTCAATGGAATCAGTTTCATAATCAATAATAAATATTTGACTAACAGGGTGATTGAATGCTTCAAATGGAGTTATCTGATTTGAGGTTATCATTTTATCAAACAACGTCAAATACATATCTTTCCCATTATCTTTCGATACATGTCTTAAATAACTCTCTAAAGAAGATATGCTAAACAACTGATTCAAAGGAGTTCTATTGTCAATTCCATTTCCACTACTAATACCTTCATTCAATGATGAGTGTGACAATGTAGGAGATGAACTGGATACCAATCTATTCAGTGATATACTGCCACTATTATTCTGAGCGCTTAGAATACTTAACAATTCTGGTAATGATGGTTCAAATCTCACAGGAAAACTGGCATAACTCTTTGTCATCAACTGTGTATTTAATATCTTATATTGTTGATTCGGTGTTGAATACTTCGCATTATTTCCATAGGGTTTGAATACTTGTAATGTGGAAATATTTTGGTTATTCGTTAATGATTGAAAAATGACATCAACATTATGTGTTGCATGAATAGAAATTAAAGGGGAGAATGTATGATGTAATAAATGCTGCCTTGAAATTAAAGGATCTAATCCCTTTGGATAATCCATTAGTAAGAGATGTATGCAAATGAGTGTGTAGAAGAAGAATATTGGCCCTTCCAAAGTTATGTCCTTTAACTGTGTTGGTGATTTCTGTTTGGGTTCAAACAGGCGAAAAAAAAAAAAAAAAAAAAAAAAAAAAGAGCAAATGTGAAAACGTGATTTCCATACACGGAGATAAATCCACCTAACTGTTAAATATAACGAACATATTTGTATAAATAAAGTAAAATATTGAACTCTTATTAAAATATACAAACAAACGACTATAGAAACTAAAATCTATATTACAAGAATAAAAATAGAAAAAAAAAATAAGTGAAAAAAAAAAAGATTAAACACCATTTAAATATAAATCAAGATAAAGAACTCCTACCCCATATACTATTTTATGTTTTAATTAAGATGATACTTTGCTGTACTATTTTTCTCTTTGCAAATCAATTTCATGTAATAAATCTTCAGGATTGACTGCATTCATCATCTCATTTTCTTCAATTCTTTGTGTTGGAACATATCCATCTTTTCTAGACCTGAATAAGGCGAAATATGGTATAATGTATAACAATCCCAATAATGTAGTTGATCCTAAGGCGCATGCTAATGAAATACCAACAATCTTACCCCGAGATAAAAATCTATTTTTGCTCTTTAAATCGTCCGATGATTGGAATCTATTGGAATCATCAATTAAAATAGATTTAATGTCCCCAATCTCTATAAAGTCACTTGGACCCACAGATTGACTAGTAAATAAGTATGGGATCCACGATGTACCATTGAATAATGCCATATTGACCAATCCATAATCTTGCAAATCAAAAATACCAGCAACAGTCAAGATGTTATTCTTGTCAAAATAAGTTTCATTGTAATTACTTGATGATTCCAACGTCAATAATTTGATATCATTAAATGTGGTATAGTTCTCGTAAACTATATCACCATCAATTCGGCTCCAATCCGAACCATCAAAGCCATAAATAGAATCTTCACCCATGGCAATTAACCTTCCATCCAAGTCTTTATTATTCACATCGTTCATAATAAATCTTTCAACAGTTTGATCAATACTGTTCAAACTATCTTTAGTATCGAATGATGATGTTTGGAAATTATACGTGAGGAATTTAACGTCCAGGTTGTTTAAAGTCAAATTTGTACCTACAATCAATGCTTGGTTATTTTGAAAAAATTTCATATCAGTAACAACACCTGATATATCTATTGATTGATCATTACTATCTTGGGGATTGATCCATCTGGTATTAACAATATCATAAACACATAATGAAGGACAAGACAAAGAACCAGCAAGATCAAAATTACCACCAACCAATAATAAATTATTTTGATTGTACAATACCATCGAATTCACTTCGATCGGGTCCCCGTTACTATTAGACAATACGGGTGGCTGAAATGACGTGAATGTATTGTTGATCAAGTCATATATCACGATACCAGTGAGGTTCAGAGATTCACTAATAGACACTGAACCATTGACTCCCATAAAAAGATATTCATTTCCATTGTCAACATACAATGATTGAACAATAGTATCATCTCCCCAAGTAGCGTCTCCTTGTAAGGACAGCATTGTATTCCCAGGGTTAGTATTATTAATAAATCCAACATTCTTGACATTATCTGATTCAAATCTACCACCAACAACACTCAATGAACTGTTAACATAAAATGAATTTGTTATGATGAATGAGACATTCTTGTTAACTTCAATGCCAAACTGACTAAAATTTCCACTAGCTATGTACGCTTGGTCAGTGGTGTAGAAATCCATTGTATTAAATCCTGAACCTCCAAGAATTTGTTGACGTTCGTTTAATACTGCTGCTTGAGTGAGATTTAATTGTCTATTTGAATCTGTCACCCAAGAGTTATTCCCGTTATCCCATGTCTTGAAGATGCCATTTCCAGAAAACACATAGTACTCAGTATCACTGATGGTTACATTTGTAAATTGATCAAAATCATTAGGTTGGTATTCATTACCAAAACTGTACCATTGGGTATTTGAGTACAATGCAAAGTTATAGGCTGATGTAACAGTGTCGTTGTTGTTTGATAAATCTTTAATAGTTGATGAGTCATTCACATTCAAAGCAAAATCACCAATTGCTAACACGCCTTGCGGAAGATCAATTAATCGAGTTATTGAATTATTGAAGTTACCTCCAAGTATTGACTGTGTGTCTCTCTTTCTTAATCTACTTGGAAGATTAATAACCGTTTCGTTAGCTGTGGAATTATATGATTCAATTGACAACAGAAGTAGGTTACTATTTGACAATGTGAGGTTTTTACTATCAGACTCAAAGCTTCCCAACAATAATAAGGTATCATTTCCCAGCAAAGAAATTTGATCAACAACAGTATTATTGGAGAAACTGCCACTTAATAAATTGATTGATGAATTTCCAACAAATGTATTATTTGGACTAATGTAGGATCTATTGTTAATTTTGTAGTGGACCAACAGTTCATCAAAATACGAAAAATTTGCCAATGAATATTCAAATAACCCATTTAACTTAATTGATACTAGCTCGGAAGTAGTACTATTTTTAGTGCTGTTAGTCAGATTCTTGTCGTAGACACTATCCAAAGAAACAATATTTGCAATCACTTTGTCGACAACCATAAAAGGTTGGTCAGAAGAGGTACTCAGTTGCCCATGGTAAGAAATTTCAATTCTATTTGTACCAGCTGTAGTAGTTGACCCATTTAGATGACCATAAAACAAATAATCAAATTTGAAGTTTTCGTTATTTTGATAGATCAAGTTGGTAGCCAAAACATTATCATGATCACCAAAAACGGTCACATTAACAATGGCTCGGTCAGAACAAGAATCGTCGTATGCACAGCCTGGAGTTGTCATGATAATAGAATAATTTCCTGAATACGAGATATTTGGAAATAAAGTAATTTTAGCATCGGTATCATAGGTTACTAAATAGTCGTTAGTAGTGACTTCTGAATTTATATCTTGAATTGATTGGAAACTTCCAGAATTAATTTCAGCATAGTTATTGTTGTCCAGACTGAAATCAGAGTCACAATTCGGTTCATTCAATGTATTGTTACCATATACAGTGATAGCATTTTGATATAATTCAAAACCCGCTAAGATACCTTGGTCACCATACCAATCAACAATAGTGACAATAACTTCATCCACGCCAATATCATTGACAAAGGCAAATTCTTGGAAATCGGAGCCATATCCCAAATTCTTGGTATTTGTTGAAGGATCATAATATTGGAAATAAGAACCGTTTTCTTCATCAACAAATACTGAGCTTTCTTCATTCAATTCAGTAGCATTAGCAATGTTATTTTCCACATGATCATTCAAGTCATCAAATGTCAATAAGGGACACCAGGCGTCACAAAAAGCCAATTCATTTGTAGCTGGATCGATATATGTCAAATTCATAATACCATTGTTTGGATAGGTATAAATTCTAAACAATTTGATCCCATTGGAACCTTCAGGAATGTAAAGTCTAGCTTTGGTAGGTTTGATTCCTTGCATTTCACTTGGCAATTCTACTCTCCATTCCGCTCCAGAATTTGGTGTAGCAGCCCATTCATTCCCATTTGCAGGACAAATAATTGCTTTGGCATCTTCATCCGAATCCTGACCATTTACTGTTGTAACTGTTCCATGTTGAAGTGAAATTATTTGTTCAGCGCTTATAATAGTAGTGTTGCTTGTGTTTGAGTGTTTTGTTTTGTTTGTGGTGACATTGTGAATTAATAAATCTGACAATCCAAGAGTATCAAAGTCACCACCAAATATGATGGAACCCAATTGCTCTTCCTCTTCGTCATCATCATTGTTGTTATTGTTTAATATTTTAGCGATGGTATTAACTGATGAGTTTTCTCCAAAACCTTGAAATAAAGTTGATTCGACTTTCCCGGCAGAAATATTATAGATGGCTGCACTGTATGTATTGTTGAATTTGAAATCACCACCAAGGTAAATCAATCCATTGTCATGAAAAATTGTTTTGACAGTTCCATTAATTGCTTCTTCAAATATCTTGGTAATTTCTTGACTCGATGTATCGTAGATTATTGGACTAATAACTGATTGGTCATTGAATTTTGTAAAATTCCCATTGATGAGGAGTGTATCATTGGATAATACAATTAATTGGTCAATTTCGCCATTTAAATCGGTAATTTTCAAACTATAATCATGTTCAATATCCTGAACATATAAACTGTTGATAGTCTCAGAACTCAGTGATGATGAGGATGTAGATGTAGTATTTGTTGAATCGTCACGTTTGGCCAATAAGTTAGAATCCCCAGTTGGTGGATTAAGTATTTGTGAAGAATTGACAAATGAGTAGAATGATAATGCTTCAAATGATCCAAATAGCCCTATTCTGCTACCAAAATCTCCATAGTCTAACTCTGGCAATGATACTAGTTGAAATATATCTGCTGCCAGACATAGAACAGCAATAGACGTTATTAGAATTAACGATTGTAGTAAATGTTTCATGTGTATGGTTGTGTGAATATGGTGTAATAATCAGAAAGAAAAAAAAATTTGAATTAGGACCAAAAAAAAAAAACAAAAGTAGAACGAATGACTAAGATAATAAAAGAACTGAAAAATGAAGCGATATTCTTATGTAATGATAATAAAGGATTGGTTTTCTTTAATTGTTGATGTTGTGTTTTTCTTTTTTCTTATTGGGTTGTTTGAGAGTCCAAATCAAAAATTTTCCCTTTTTGATTTTTTTCGTCTCTTTTTTTGTATTGTACGCACGATTCATTCATTCCACGCCAAATGTGAAGCGTTTTTTTTTTTACTTTTTATTTTTTTTTTTTTTTTTTTTTTGCAGAAGGAGCAAAAAAAAAAAAGTTTGAACTGCATCTTTGAGTATCAACAACATATCCATACACATTCTTTGCAAAACCTATACAGTCTAAACAAAACACATATCTTTTATAGGCTCAATATCATATGGTGTAAACTTTAACATCAAATTATTAACAAAACATGATCCTGATTGAATATTATTTTAATTCGTACAAGAATCTAGTGAAGGTCGTGTACAGGAATCCTTTTGACTTTTGTGTAATATGATTTTGCCGTCTCTTAGAATTTTTTTTTTTTTTTTTCTTTCTTTTCTTTTTCTGTGATTTGTTTTGTTTTTCTTATTTATTTTACACAAGAGATTTCGTGTCTTAGTTTCATTACGACTGTTGTGTCCCCCTTTTTTAAAAGAAAAAAATTTACGAAACAATCTGAGATTGTTTGACACGTGAATTAACTGTATTCTGATGAAATTTGGTTAAATATAGTACATAAAAATTTGATCCAATTAACAACATCAAAATTACTTACTTCTTTTTTTTGTTGTTCGATCGTAGGATGAACATACAGCATATTTACATTCTCATATAATACTAATGAAATGTAAACATATATTTACATTCTTATATAATACTAAAGGAATGTAAACATGGGCTGATTATACTACATCTATAAAAATAGATTAGCATAAACCAGCAATCAGCATAGACTGTAAGTCTAGGTATAAATAGAGGTAATATTTCCCTATGTTTGGGAAATGTGTATATAGAATTTAACCAACTAAGATATATTATATATACGTATACTTCTGTTCACCAAATAGATTAGAAAGGCAGTGAAAGAATGTAATTTAACATACTATTTTCATTCACAATTGTCGGATCATCATTTTGGATACTTTCTTTTAGCAATCCTTTGATACTACTCAAGTTGCCCGAATCATATAGAATCGGTCTAAGGTTTTTCATAGTACTATTATGACAAAAGCTGTAAATAACAGTACTATGAAAAACCTTAGACCGATTCTATATGATTCGGGCAACTTGAGTAGTATCAAAGGATTGCTAAAAGAAAGTATCCAAAATGATGATCCGACAATTGTGAATGAAAATAGTATGTTAAATTACATTCTTTCACTGCCTTTCCAAATCTTCGAAGTATACTACATGTCATCATATACAACTCAAGAAGAAGGGTTATCTAAGACCAATTAATAAAATAGTTGGTATATTTTACTGTTATCTCCAACTTTTGTCATAATATCAGCAACGTTGATTTTAGTATTGATGTAAACTACCGAAAGCATCTTAAATTCAAGGATAAGTTGTCTAATAGTTCTTAAACAAATATCGACCAGTCTACGGACTGCCGAAGCCTTCCTATTATATGAATTCATAATAGCTGGTTGATTGTCCTCAAAAATGGTAAGCTTAGATACTGACAAACCTAGTGAAGAGATTATTTCTCTAATCACCATGGTTCTGTCAACAGTCTCCCCTAACGCGATCAACTCGCATGCCATTGAGCTTTTAGTAATGCTCTTTTGTTTCTTAGTACCCCAAGACACTAGGTTTCCATTCAAGTATACCGCGTATCCTGATACGGAATGTCTATCCAGATCACCGGCAAAGGAAGCATCTGAGTAGGCGTAAATGACATTTGATCCACCATCAATATTTTTGGTCAATCCCTTCTTGTAAACTAATCTTTCTTTGTTATTTCTTTTCAAATACTTAATCATTTGTACAAGATGTTTATAATCATTCTCCTAGTATAATTTCCATCTACAAGTTGGATGAGGAAGACATTACTGTCATTCCCATAACCTAGAAAAATTCCTGGTACACCATTATTACCAGTATTACCATTATTACCACTATTATTTTCAGTAACAACAGTACCAACATTAGCAACTGTTTTCGGATTATTACGCTCATCAGCTACTTCAGAATGGGTTCGATAATCAATAGATGACATGATATCCCTATCCATCTTGATAGCATGAAGAACATTATCCATTGAAAATTTCTTACCTTCTAAAGTTTTAGGATATTGATCCCCAATCAACAGGCAGAATTTCTTAGCTGCTGTTTTGTTCTTGTAAAGGTAATGGAATTGAATCAGTAACATTGAGTCTAAATTAATGATGAATTCAGTAATACTATTTTTTATAGTACTTTTAATTCTGCTTTTTATTGTCAGCAAGATATTGATTGGCATCAACATTTTTGGTTCTTCTGATTTAAACTGATCGTCAAATAGTTGTTTATAAAACTCCCAAATGAAATCAGCACAATTTTGTTTGCTTAATTCCCAATATAATTTTTCATAGGAATTAATACTATCATGGATACCTAAATATTCATCAAGAACTGATTTTAAAGATGATGTAGCTAACTCAACCATTTCTTTGCAAACTTCTTTTTGAGCTGCATCTGAATAGCTAATTCCTAAGTTCTGAATCTCTTTTAAGGACCCTCTACCTCCAACATACTCTATCAAACCTGGGTATACTAAAAACCCACATTCTATTAAAGAGATCATTTCGGAAGGTCTAATTGTTCTAATACCAGTTTTTAAACTAGGCATTTTATTGCGAATGTTCTTAGCCTGAGATGACTTTAACTTGTACGCATCCGTTAACTTTTCTCTGAAAATTCTTTGATTTTCATATACGCCTTTAGGATGGCCCTCGTAAATAATTTCATCATCAGTCTGCCCATCTCTTGGTTGAACACCCAGAACTTTTTCATCACCAGCATGCATAACTTCATCTCTTATATTTTCCTGATCAGAATTTTTATTGCTGATACTGGAGTCTGACTCATAATCGGAGTCTGATTCGGAGCTTGAAATCATTGTAGGTGACTGTGGAACTTGGTTTTGTTTTGACATATTAATATATATATCGCTTATTGACTTCTAATCTATTTGGTGAACAGAAGTATACGTATATATAATATATCTTAGTTGGTTAAATTCTATATACACATTTCCCAAACATAGGGAAATATTACCTCTATTTATACCTAGACTTACAGTCTATGCTGATTGCTGGTTTATGCTAATCTATTTTTATAGATGTAGTATAATCAGCCCATGTTTACATTCCTTTAGTATTATATAAGAATGTAAATATATGTTTACATTTCATTAGTATTATATGAGAATGTAAATATGCTGTATGTTCATCCTACGATCGAACATTTGTCGAGTTCTCTTGGGCAAATTATACATACAAGTATACAGTATGTATTAGAACTCCTTCTTCTTTCTTCTTTTTTTTCTTTTGTTTTATTTTTTCTTTTTTTATTGTATTGAACTGTACAGTATGCATGCACAGGTAAAACAACTGGGCCCTATATGAATTGTCTAGTCCTACATGTACAGTATATTAATAAAAAAACCAATAATTAAATGAATGAATCTTGACTACAAGTCATTATCTTTGATATACCATGTCACATTCAATCTGAATGAATTTGTATTTACAAATTTAGTGTAAAACACCACTCAATATACTTATTTCTAGAAAAATTTTAACCAATTTAATAAGAAATTCAACTACCCTTTAAATTGTTCAAATTACAATAAACACCTAATAACCTCTAATAAATATTAATATCATTTATCCCACATACAGGTTTATCAAAGAAAACAACATCTGAACTATAAAATTGATCCTCAGTAAAGAATAGTTATTATTGAATAAGTATTACGATGATGTTAATCACACTGTGCAGGAATTTCCGAAGTTCTGACTCTATGGCTCAATTGGCAGAGCATCGGATTCCAACAACTGGAATTCTCGGTTTGAAAAAATCCGAAGGTTACAGGTTCAAGTCCTGTTAGGGTCAATTATCTTTTTTTTTTGCGACCTCATATTTTTGCTGATTATCAAATAGTATCACTTTTAACATTTCTTTATATGAAATCTATTTAGGTGTTGTTTTAAGTAAGCTAAAACTACGTGGCAGTTGTACACATGATTATAATGAAATAAAATGCGTATATGTTAGTTTCACATCTATACTACTATGTATAATTATTTTTGTGGTTGTAATTGTTGCTGTTCGTGTTCCTCATCTTCATCACCAATGTTAAAAAGTCTATCATCAGAGGCTACTGGCTGTTCAAGTTCTTCAGCATCATCATCATATGCATCATCTTCTTCTCCATCAACAAATGGATCTCTTCTTGAAAAATCTTCAGTACTAAGTCTTCCATGTTCTAATTCATCATCTAAATTATCTTCAAAATCACCAAATAATTCATCTTCTTCATTTTCAAAATTTGGAACATTAACATAATTTCTTTGACCAGGAGATCTTCTAAAAATTACATTACCCACTTTTTCCAACAACATACGATCAATCTTTAATATTGTCTTTGCTGTGGCTACAACAACAGCGACAGTTAATATACCACCTCTAACAATCTTATTAACCACCACGTCAACTTGATCATTTTCAATTGGATTGAATCCATCACCATCCTCATCATCCAATCTAATCTGTCCTAATCTTTTAAATCCACCATTTCTTCGGATTCCTCGATCATAAACAAACCAAACGCTTCCTAAAAATACTAAAATTGGAATAAAAATAAGGAAGAATAATTTATGTCCTGATACATCATGACCATAAAATTGATCAAATTCTTTTTGTTTCCCAGGGCATGCTTTTGGATTCCAATTATCAAATTGTTGTCCTCCAATACAGGTTGATAATGGAATCTTTCTGTATCCAGTACTTTCAAAATATTGGAAAGCATTTTCTTTTTCACACATATTTTTTTGATAATCTTTTGAACTTAATCCTTTAACCAATTTACAAGTATTGTCAGTTATATCGCGGTAATAATTGTAATCACATTCATAATCACGACGAGTACAAGAACAATTCTTGACTTGTTTATAACCAATATCCAATGGAGCACTACCAATAAAACAATCAGTACGACCAACAATTCTTCGAAGATACTTAGATTCATGACCAAAAATACATTTATCGCCACTTTGTGGATAAGTAGGAGTCCAGTATTCATAATCATCATGTTCTGGATCATCCAAGTTTAATTGACATTGACGTTCATGAATTTTAGTAAAATCAATACATATGGCCAACGTGTCGTGTGAGTCTTTAGGGTTTTCAGTAAACAACAAGAATTTTCTAGCGGTATCAGTCGGAACAGTAGCCAAATCGTTGATTTTCAATGGAGTATCATTAAACTTGAATTCATTCCAAGTTTTTCCATCATCAAGTGAGTATAAAATATTATCAGTAGATTGACTAGCATCAACAAGAACTAATATAGTACCTTGATCACCATATTCCCACATATAAACTCCTTTCTTGATTTCTTTCCATGTGACACCACCATCGGTACTGATAAAAGTGGATCCTGTGTTCATAGGAGTTAAATATTCACCCACATTACCAACTCCAATTAAGAATCCAGTTGCTGATCCACTTGAAAAAGTATCTCTATAATCTGCTCTTTCAGTAAAACTATGCAAATGTAAAGCACATTTACTTAAAGATTGTCCATTACATGAATATTTCTTACCTTCAGAGTCAACTGCTGGAGGTACCAAATAATTCCATTCACTTCCATCATTATGAGAAATCAAAGTTTGTAATTTTTTCTCTCCTTGTCCATCTTTGGCATTAGCCACAATATTGGCAATAATAGTACCTTCTAAACCATCAATTTTATCGAAATCAACATACCCATCAGTGTTTCTATTGACATTCTCCAAGGAAAGAACAAAATAAGTACCGTTGGAGTTGGACTTTATGATTGGACCAAATTCAAAGTTTGGTTTATCACTAGTGGTGACATGCATAAAGATAGCTTTTGAACTTGAATCCAAAACAGTGAATGCTTGATGAGACTCAACTTTCAAATCATGAGGGAAATCAGCATCAGCAAAAATAGTTCCATCAATGGTGACTTTTGATAATAAAGAATTCTTCTTTTCATCGATAGTGGCAACAACAACATAATTACCGGTCATGGCAAATCCAACAATATTATCAAAAACCTTGGATGGCTGGGAACTAGGGGACTCCAAACTATACATCTCTAATCTTCTATCATTTTGACTGGAACAATATACCACACTGTTTGGTTTATCAAATATAGCACCAACAAATTCACAAGTTTTAACATTTTTCATCATTGCATTGAATGATGCACCAGAATCATCAGTGTAGTAAGCTGTCACAGCACATTTTCCACTACTACAGTCCTCACCAAACCAAATAAATTCATTGGCATTTTTATAATGGAATGAAACTGCCTTGTAGATTTGAGAAGATAAACTTGTTGGTGCCTTTTGTTTAGTAAACGTTACTCCACCATCATCAGAAACATAAATGATATCTGAATTTGTGATAAGAATAATTGAACCAGGAACAGGACCAGTGTAAAAACCCATAATTTTATCAGAAACTGGAACTTGAACAAATGATTCACCACCGTTATTGGAAATCCAAAGTTTATCATCACTAGTTTTTACAATAACATTGTCTTGAGATGACTTTTCCTCAGATTCAGCAATATATTGATATTGTGCTAATTTACCTTCAAATTCATTAACATGAACCCTGATTTGATGTGGATCACCCCCAGCGTTATCACCAGGTTTTTTGGAACCATCTTTACCATCATCGCCGACATAATCAGAACAATTAATAGTTTCTTCAGTGATAAAATCCTGAGGTTTTTTATTTCCCATATCACATTTATTTCCTTGTACTAATATTTTATCAGTCAATTTCAATTCTTTTTTAGATTGACATAATTTAGATATTTGACTAGCATCAGGAACACATGAGCTCCCACCTTTTTCAGATAATTTGAATCCCACATTACATTCAAAATCCAGTTCAGTACATTGACAAGGATCATCAATAACTTTAACATCTTCAAAGAGTTTATTAACAAAACATTTAGCATCCTGTTTTCTTCTCTTGAATTTTTCACGATGTCCATAAACGCAAATCGGTTCATTATCATCAATTTGTCGGGCAGTGAATTCTTCAAAATCTTCATCATTACAAGTTTTACCATCAAATGCATTGGTAAAATCAACAGAATAAAGATATTCCGATGAAGAATAACCCTCATCAATACCACTGATGATAAACTTACGAGAAGTACCATCAATTGTTGTCAAAATGGTCAATGGATAAATAGGAATATCCAATTTCACTTTATCCCATGATTTACCTTGATCCAAGGAAAAGAATAAATTCTTGGCTGGATCATATTTCTTTTTCCCGTTGTAAGGAACAGCCAAAATAACATTACCTTGATCACCAAAGGCAAACACTGCTGGGAAATCTAAAGCTTTATCCCAAGTAGCACCGGCATCACGAGATACATAAGTCTTCATTTTAGCAAAATCATTTGCTAAATGTTTACCTTTATTTCCAACACCCAACAAAATACCTGGTGTTGGTCCAGTAACAAATTTTCCAGATCCATCTAGTTCACTGTATTCCCATAAATGTAATGAACATCCATCTTCTAATTTACATGAATTATCATTAAGTTTAGTCATTGCCCAATCTTTACCATCATTAAACGAAATCTTGGTGACAATGTCTTTGGCAAAAGTACCACCAAATAGATTGTCCAATAAAGATTTATCTTGATCATAATCTTTTTGAGCATCAACTCCAACATTTGCAATCCAAGTACCATCAATGTTTTGTACTTTTTCAACGTGACCACCAGCAACTTGATCCATTAACTTGGTATAATGCAAACCTGACGAATCTGATGAATAAAATGATGCCGTTTGAAATCCCTTTGCATTATAATCCATAATTGTCAAAAATAACGATGAAACACTCGACGGTAAAAAGGACATAACCCCATATTTAATATCAATTTCTAAATCAGCTCGATTGAAATCTTCTCCATTTCTTGAAATAAAAGTAGCAACTTTAGAATGTTCATTAAATTTATCAGCCCTCAGAACAGCAACCATGAAATCCTCCTCAACTTTAATATCAATGATTTCTCCACTTGTAGAACCCAAGGGATTGATTTCTTGTTGTGACTTAAAGAAGTCATTTGATTTAAACAAATGAGATTTAACAACATGTCCATAAGAATTCAATTCATTAGTTGAACAATAAATAGTTTCTGCTTGACCAATTTCACTAGCTTTGTTGGATTTTGAAAATCTACATACATGTGCATCAATTGGTAATTGAGTTGGTTTTGAATGGAAACCATCTTTGGTATAAAAATACTTGTGTTTACAACGACGACTCAATCCTCTTCCATCAGCACATTCATAATTTGAAATCATCAAATAGTTACCATTTGCAGTATTGAATGTGATTTTAGGAATTGAGGCCATTTCATTAGCAAAAATGTCAATTTCAAAACTTTTCCATGATTTACCTTGATCCTCAGTATAATATTGTTTTTAGTCTCGGTCATGATAAAGGCTCTCTTGTTATCATTTGGATCCATTTCAAAGAAAATGGCGTGCTCTTTGATAGAATCAATATCATTAAATGTTTTACCATCATCTTGAGATATAGATACTTTCTGATCATGTAACACCAATAAAGTTGAAGAATCGTCGAAATATTTAATTTCTCTAGCAGGATTTCTATTTTTGACAACGCTAATATCTGGTTGATAAGAAGCACCTGCTAATGCAACTATGAAAGTTAGAAATATTAGAAAGTTGAAAACACTCTTCATATTGAATAAGACACCAATTAGTCTTTTTTAGTGAGTGTATGGAGGAGGAGGATGAAAAAAAAAAAGTAATCAACTGAAGAAGGAAGGAAAGATTTTATGAAAAATAAAGGAAAAGAAACGAAAAATAAAATATGGGCAGCAAAAGAAAAAAAGGGGCACGAAAAAAAAAAATATAAATAAATTCAATTAAACTAATACCAATCTGAATTGATCTAATGGGAATTAATTTGTTTCCCTTGTTGGTTGTGCTTTTGTTGTAATAAGTCGAATTGAAGAAAGAAAAAAAAAAGGAGAAAAAGAAAAAGAATTCGTGGAGGTGAAAGGGCCACAGAGAGAGGGAGAGAAATGAAAGTTGAATTAGATTGGGCAGGAAATGAGTTGAGTGAGAAGGCGTAATCTTTCGTTCGACATTAGTTTTTTTTTCTCCTTTCAACAATCAAGGCTCGAAATATTACATTCCTAATGAGACAGTAATTTTCCTTATTCTGTATAATACACAAACTAAAACTAAGACTAAATTGCAAACTTTTTTTTTTAAGTAAGAAATGTAACCAAGCTATTTAATTTAAATTGATTAAATTAACCATCAAAGTACAAAGGGTTACCACCATAAATAGTTTCATCAATAAGAAATCAAACTTACTTGGTATTCATTTATTGCCACTTGTCATGTTAGAATTGGCTTGATAATTAACTTGTTCTAAGCCATGTTTTGTCTAAATGCTTAAACCAGCAAATTCACCCCGATTAATCACTCTAACATAACACCCAATATCAATAGGATAATATTTATTTAAATTAAATGTCCAACTCATTAAACTATTATTAAACTTTGGGAAATCATCTTTATGTACTCTAATCAAAATAGTTTTACTATCAATGATGGTTAATAAATCAAATGGAGATGATTCACCAATTAATCCATATAATTTATTTAAACTTAACAAAATTATCGACTTCCATGTAATCATATCAATATTTACATTATTATTATACTCTAGTAATTTAGTCTCATCTTGATATAGACTTGGATCAGGAAAACTTTAATTGTGAGAAGGATGGTTAGTAAGATGCCTTTTTATTGAGAATAATGGAAATAGTATTACATACATTTGCAATTTCATATAATTCCAATCATTACTTGTTAGTTTATGTGTCCTTATGTTTATATCTTCACCAATCATCTGAAAAAAAAAAACCAGAACAAATTGGATTGATTTCTGGTTTACTGCTCCTATTAATTTGGTTGTCAAATGGGTTATATAGTGATTGTAACGAAGAGTACAATAGACAAAAAAAAAAAAAAAATATTAATCATCGGTTAAACCACGTCGTGCAATATGTTCAAATCTGTATTATTATATCACTTGAAGAAGCCGAACAGGAGGAGAATGAAGATGAAGACCTGTCACTGGTAATATTATAATCTTGAACTTTATTTAATTTATCATTATTGGTTTCTGGTTTATCGAGTTCTAGGTCATTTTCCTTCTTATTTGGTGGACTAGTTGGTGAAAAAAATTTGAAGGATGGTTCAACCGATGGTGGTGGAAGACATGGTGACTGATAGAAACCTTGTAATGGAATACCACCAATTGGTATTTGTCTAATAGGTTCAATTTGAAGAATAGGTATTGCAATTGAAACAGATGGATGCTGAAGCGGGCTAATGGGTGAAAGTGGTGTTACATACAATGGTGGCTGAGTGTTTAAAGGAAATGATGAATTGGTATATAAATTATGAGGTGATATAGGGTATGAAGGTCGTGGATAGTAATAATCATAATTGTTCTGTAAATACTGTCGTTGTTGTTGTCGTTGTCCTTGTTGTTGCTGCTGCTGTTGATGAATTAGAATGAATGCCGTAACAGGATAAAATATTGGTTGAGTCGAATTGTAAATTGGTGAGGTTTTTCTTTCTGCTTGATGTGGCTTCGGTGATTGACGTAGCAAATCGTTAAGTTCAATATTATCATATCGTTTCAGATGTCTTAATTTTAACAATTCTATAGGTTGATACACAGTCTTTGGATCCATGGAGGTAGCAGAAGGTTATTGATCAACTCAGATAACAAGAGAAAATAGTTGCAAAATATAGAACAAAAAAAAAAAAAAAGATATACAAAAGTCAAATACATAATTGCAAAATTTGCAGAATTAAATCGATATGAGAATGTTAGAATTTTTTTATGTTATAGCGAAATTTAACACTTACTAGAAAACTCACAGGAATTTTATATTATTTTAACACTATTTGACTTTTTGTTTTTTTGATTGACATACTTATTGGAATCCCAAATATTGAAAAGAACATTAAGCCGCACACTAACAAAGGTTACGGAGTAAAATAAGAGAGAATTTGCAGATCAATTTCTAACTTACTCATTAAGCTTATCCAAGATGGTTATATACGCATGTTGAAACAAGGTAAAATATTTCAATTTGTATATGAGATCAAAGCCCAAGTGATTAAATAACATAGAAATAAAGAAAACAAGAATTATTTAAAATTTAACTTTACAGTTTCTCCGAGAAGATTCAATTAAATTCTGATGACAACTGATCAATTTATTTTTCTTTATTGTTTTGAGTAGGTACTGAAAATAATATCAATATATAATTAATAATAAAAATGCTCTTTTATTTGGGGGAGATGTTCAAAAAAAAAAAAAAAAAATAATCAGTGGGGGATCTCATGTAGTCAATAATCAGTTTTATAATAATAATATTATCAACACAAGTTTTACTGTTTGTACCTGTGTGTTTGTGTAGAAAAGAAGAATACACAATCTATTCATCTCTATATTTTTTTTTTATTTTTGTTCTGAATAGAGAATGGATTTCTGAATTGTGTTAAAAGATATTTCTCGTATGTTTGAGCTTTCTTCCAATTTTCTCGTAAGTTGTTTGTGACAACGAATAACGGCTCTGTTTGATTTGTTTTGATTTGAGTTGATGCAATTATTATGAATAATTTCTTTTTTAAGAAAAGAGAAACCATACGATGATTCATAGTTTATCATGTACACGAAAGTACTGTGGATTTCCTTTTTAATAAGCATAATCATGTTATGCACCATATTTGACACCACTAAAATAGTATACAGGAATAATCTAAGAAAGAGGGGAGAAGTATACAGCATACTGTAGTAAATAGGAGATAATAGTACTAGAAGGTTTTGTTTCATCATCTTGCATATCTCTTAATATCTACATTAGATTGCATAGTACCTCCTTGATATTTTAATTTCTTTCTTTGGCTCCCCTTCTATCATCCCCTTTTAGTAATTATTATTATTACCTTCTAGTTCATGATTATGCCAATATTATTTAGTCAAAAAAACAACCATATATAGTTCAGAATGAAAAAAAAAACAAAGAATTGCAGGTGATCATCAAATTATTATACCAATTACACGGAAAGTGGAGAAGAAGGAGAAAAAAGAGAAAAAGGAAATGATGATGATGATGATGATGATGAATGTAAATATAAATGTACAGATAGCAAACGTAATTAATTAAGCCAAGTTAAGGATGTTTAAAGAGTGAAGGCGGGGAAATTGATGAACAAAAGAAAAAAATATGTGAGTTTACTCTCATGTAGAGAAAGATGATTCAAGCATTATTATTATCTACTGTGTTTGTTTCATCTATGATATATAATAAATAAACGCTATACAATAACGGTTTTTTTTATTTTTGAGTTGTACACGTACTGTAGATTATGTGTATTTCAAAACTATTGTATTTTTGAATTTACCCCACTGTCGATGTGTATTAGTAATTATGTGGTTTTTTTTTTTTTTTTTTCTCAGGAGTATTTAGTTTCATTTAATATTTACAATATTTTCTTTATCAAACTTATCACTAAATACCAGTGAAAAGTTGTTTACTAGCTTTATTGCATTGAAGCAAAGATATTTTGTACGGCTCGGATTTTCTTTTATTACAATCACTCTTATACATCACACAAAACTGTAAGGATATTTTATTGCGGTTTATATGGTATACACACTACCCAAGCTAAGGAAAAAATTATTTTTAATACACTTTAAATGTTAAAAAATACAGTTAAAAAGTTAGTAGAATGACAATTACGAGTTTTATCAAGTCTGACCATGTAGCTATATGTAAATACGTAACTACAATTTGATGCAGATGAAACTCAAGTCAACTAGCAAACACCACCGTTAGGCATGGCTAGCTTTCAAGTTTTTTTTTTTTTTTTTTAATTTTTTTCTTAGCTTTTCCGCTTTGATGTATGAACTAAATCCATCGGACAATCTTATCCGTAGAATATATAGAATCATACCCCATACTATTTCTAGTAAACTCCGTGTCAGTCAATGACTAGATTCCTAATCCCGAGCAATGTACACTTAACAATCTTGTATAAATTCTATGAAATTAGTAAGCCACTCTCAAATGTACAGTATATTTCCTCATCCACAAATGTGGTTACAAAAATATCAAGTATGACAACGGTTTTTTTTTTATTTTTTTGGCACAATGTACACGCTACAAATCATTCTGATGAATACACAAAAATCCCTGTAATACAAAACACAGAGAGAAAAGAATAAAAAAAAAAAAGAAATTCCCATTTAAAAACCAGAGAAAAAACAACAGGCAAAAAAAAAGAAAAAGAAAAATTATCATCAAACAGAGAAAACTCAAACCAACCCATTTTTTTTTTGTTCACTCACACATTCAATAAAATTGTCTACAGAATTTCTTCAATTTTTTTTTTTACAACACATTTAGAACAACAACAATCACATTACTGTATCAATACATTTTCATTTTTTTTTTTTTTTTTGTTTCTATTACAACCAACTATCATCTCCATCAACCAACCTTTTATTATAATTAGAAGAGGAATTCAATTGTTCATTAAAACAAATCTACGTATTTATCATCTCCAATTGTTAATTATTACTACTACAACTTTTATTTTTTTTTTTCTTTTATTTTTACAACTTGCATCAACCCACTCTCTTCCCATTTTTATTTCCCTTTTGAAATTATTTTCCAACAGACAATTATATTAGTGTACACATTGAACATTGTTGACTTGAAAAAGTATATCATTTAATTCTTAAGTATACTCAATTAGCAGCGAGAACAACAACGGCAACGATTGCAATCACCCACCCAGCCATCCATATTAGCAACATCTTTTTCATTGTATTGTTTTCCACTGTCAAATACTTGTATCTTTACAGTTCACCCCGATACAAACATTCAATATTATAGACCATTATGACAGACTTAACAATGGAATCTAATGGCGACTATGCATTCGTTAAAGCATTGACTAAAAGAGTAGAATCATTGTTACCAAACCATACTGGGAGAAGTATAGAAGAAGTTGAACTTGATCAACAATTTCAAATCACCAGAAAATTATTGCTAGAGTGTAATACTCGAAATGCTAAAATGGTCACTTATATATTTATTTCCTTTGCATCAACACTAAAAGCAATCAACACTGAATCATCCAATAATAAAATAAAGCATAGAGATGAAAAATCCAGAAACTCCACTTTATTGGTTTGTAAATTATTGGCAGATATTTTGAAATCAAATTGGGATAGAGAATCAACCGTACTTGATGATAAAGATTTATTGAGTAATTATTCTCGTTTTTATTATTATGATAGACCAAATAGAATTGATCCTACTGTCGTTCCAGAATTGGTAGATATTTTTGTCAATATGTTATCCTCTGGTGTTCTTCGTAAAGTTTTGGCATTGGTTCGTAATGAACAAACCATCAGCACTATGGCTGTGGCGAAAGAGGAACAAGACATTTCTCGTGAAGATCAACCCTTAACTAAAGAAGAAGAGATTGCGGTGACATTATCAGATATTGATTGGTATTTAGACACGATTATACGATATATTGCCACTGCTAATCCAGATGAATATTACCAGTTTATCATTGACAAGATTTATAAGTACTCAGAAAGAGACCAAACAATCCCACTACCTATACTACAGAGGTATAGCCCTTTATTAAAGTACTTCTTTTTTTCCGAAGACAATCATGTTCGAGTTGTTGATGATACTGTTAGAGCTTTGCCTAATATTAGATCAGCCACCTGGAAACAGGTTTACTTGTATTTCCTCGCTAATAGTATCAAAGACCAATCATTTTCTAGAACTTTGGATTATAATGTTTTGGTTGACATTAATGACACTCACCAAAATCAAGTATTAAAGACTTTATTTGATACATCACTTAATATCTTTTTTGAAAACACTTCTCATTCGTATTGTGGAAGTTTTGTATTGACTTGGCTTTTGGCAGTGTGTCTAGAAGATATCAAAGAAGTCAACACCGACAGGCCACTAAATAAATTGAAACTCACTTTCAACAAACGTTTAAAGTTTATGATGACTATCTTAAAGGATTCGGGTAATGCTAGTAATTTGGAAAGTTTTGATGCTTTAATTCATATCTTCCATTTGGGAACACGTCTACAGGCCTACAATCTATTGTCTCATCCAGTCTACATCTTTAGTTTAAAATTCTTAGATGAAACTTATAGAAATTTACTTAAATTCACCGATACCCATAAGGATGAACTAATAACAGACGACGAATTGGCCTTCCAGTATGAGTTTTTAACTGTCAACTTTTATCTTGCAGCAATTTTACTTCGGCCAGAGAAATACTCTAAAATTGTCATCAATAATTTCATAGAGAGCCAGGATGATCTTCGTGCCAACAAGATTCTTGTCAAGATTATAAAGGGTCTATCAGAAATTGAAACTGCACAAAAGGTTTTTCTTAATCTCATGCAGAAATTAACTCCAACTTTAAAAAAGATGATTTACGGTGCGTTAAAAATTTTGAACCAGTTTGAAGCTAGATACAACCGTAATGTTATCAGCCCTGTTGTGACCAACAATGATTCATCTCAAACATCGGTATATTCGGATATTACCTCTATGGATCAAAGCAATCAAGCCAACGCAACCACACAAACGACAATGAATATGATAAAAACAAGTTTAGATCATTATGCTGAAGACTTGTTTGATGTTCAATCTCGTGATAGCAGTAGCAGATTGGGCACCGGGAAAAACGTGACATCCACAACAAGTTCCTCACACTTATCAACATCAACTTATAGATTTAGGATAGTCAATGGTGCTGAAGAGTTGTTATCGGATATCTTTCTGATATTTTCATCTGTACCTGATTATTACTTCAATGCCATGCCTTTAATGAGTGAAGAATATTACAAAACTAAACCGTTGAGTGAATTACTACCAGCTATTATGAAATTTTGTCATGAAGCAATTATTCCAATTAGATTAGCACTTAAATCTCGATGGGTAGTACAAGGAAATACCAGGTTACTTGATTCCTGTAAAACACTATGTATGAAGATGGTGACTCTAGGGAATCGTTTGGTACAATATAGAACTGAATTAAGTATATTTGCTAATGCAAATATCTGTAACTGTATCATTTTCATTACTTGTGAAGCGTGCTTGTCAATATCTTTGCTTAGTCCTAAATTCAAAGCATGTTTTTTGTTTTTGAATGAATTTTTACACAGAAGAACATTGTTTGACGAGTTCATAGCTAAGAGTCCAATTATTTCAGACCAACTGACTCAAGCCCTTTATGAACCATGTGGTGATGTCATCCATTCAGTGGAAAAGGTTTTATTACTTTCCTTGTGTACTTATGATGTTTCATTTTACAATTACGCTGTACAAGGTCTCAAGTGGTATGTCGCGGAATTAGAGAATCATAAGCGCTTCTATCGTCCACAGGAAGTTACCGATACTTTGTTTGATTCTTTTCAGTTATTTGCGAAGGATGATTCAGTATTTACAGGCTTTGCTAGTTTACACAAACGTCATAGAAGTATTTTACGTGAAGCCAAAGCGACTAAATCATTGTACCAGGTTTGGATGATGATTTATTATCGCTGGCTAAAAATTGTTGACAAAAAGGAATCTTTGGGACCGGAGGAGAATCTCGTATTTAGACACTACACTGGTTTTATTGTTTCAACTTCTGGATGTTTTATGTCTGGAAACCCTTTTCCTGAAAACTCCGATATGCGAAGCAAATCTCTTATGCATATTTCGGACCTTTTTGATAAGTGTATCGAATTGTTAACTTCTAAAGATATGGTTATCCAAATGGTTGTCAAAGAAGCTCTTTCAAACGAGTCACATCCAGAATTGTACCGTATGATTGCAGAGAAATTGATGAACACAGCTGCAGGATATTTTGATAAATATAAAGCTGACGACATTGTTTTATTTTTGGATCGTGCATTAATGGTAATGACTTCTATGATAAATATTAAAAGCGAGGGTGCCCTTTATCTTGCTGCTATGCTTCCAGAAATATGTCAACTTTTCATTAAATGCATTAGTTCCATTGATAATCAATTTGAACGATTGAAAGTGCAATTGAGATTTTGTAAGCTCGGTATCGCCTTAGAATCTGATCGTACAAATTGTGGTTTGAATGGTGCATTTAAATTGAGAAATATATTTGCTAAATCAAGTACGGAGTGGTTAGAACAAGCTGTATTTTATGATGAAATGATGCAGGATGATATGACTTCTTCTTATTCGAAAGAAGTTGATACCACTTATCTTGCATTAGATTTGGCAGTCGAATGTTCCACATTATTACGAGGTCAAGTTGAAAATTTATTATTAGAAGTTCCAGATGGTATCAAAGATGATGAATTAAAAAAATACAAAGACTTGTCATTTAGTAACTATTTCTCGTTGTTTTACAAGATTATTCAAAAATACACCCAAGTAACCCCAAGCACCAGAGAACGTCATAAGCAACATATAATTATTGATAATATTTTAGAAGCAATCACCAACATTTTACAATATGACTCACAAATTGGTATGAGGTTCATCTTACCTATGGGTTATCATGAAAATAAAAAAATCAGAGCTATTTTCCTCAATGTTTTCTCAAAGATGTTGCTTTCACAAAGTATGAACGAGAAGAAAGAGGATTATCCTGAATATTTGATCCAGGAGTTGACAGATCAAGTTGAAATATTTGGTTCCATAGCTGATTGTGCTTCCTCATTTGAACATAACTTATTAGCATCTTCATTGTTTGGGGTTTTTTCTTACACAGGTAAATTAGACAAGTTATTCAAAGTATTGTTGGCTGTCGAAGTGACTCATCTGTCAAGATCAACTGACTTGTTCAGAAGAAATTCAACTTTGACAAAATTTTTGTCGTTTTCTGCCCAAGAATTTGGCGCAGAATATTTAGAGAATATTATACAACCGATTATCAAAGAGCTTGTTGATAATGATGTACAGTTTGAGGTTGAAAAAGTTGAAACTACAGAAACTACAGATTTATTTATGACTTATCTTAACAGAATTGTGGACCAGATAGTCAACTCCATTGATGAATTACCCAGTGAATTTAAATGGTTGTGTGCAGAAGTTTATTCTGCAGTGGCTACGAAATTCCCCGATGCTGCATATGCTGCGGTAAGTTCGTTTATTTTCTTAAGATTCATTTGTCCAACAATTATAAGTCCAGAACAACAATTCAAGATAGCAATCAAGAATCCCAAGGTTAAAAGATCATTGATGCAATTGGTGAAACTTTTACAAAATATGGCCAATGGTACCTTAAGTTCGATAAAATGGCCAGCTTTAGCCGATAGAGGTGAAAAACTTAATGAAGATAGTCAAAAGATTACAGATTTCTTGAGGCATATATCCATTAGTACCAGTGATGGTTACGATTTTCATAAAGATGAAGTTCTAGAAAAGCCACTAAATGAATTGAAATATTTGCATAAGTTTATCTATACATATTTTACCAAGATTAGACGGCTTTACCTTTTTAAGGATGGTACTAATAAAACAGGTAAATTACACGATAAAGCTGTGAAATTCAAGAGCTTTGATTTTGTTGTTATGAAACTAGGACAACCAAAACCAAGCGTCAGACTTCAGCTTCATAGTAATATGAAAATACCTGATGCAAATAATTTAGATGAGGATGAAATCAAGTTTAATGATTTTATGACCAAGATGTCGTTAAAGTATGCTGAGACTTCACCGGATGCAATTGACGTTATTCACAGTTCAATTTTTAAAGATGGTACTCCAGCAGTTGTCGTGAACTTGAAAAAGATGAATAATAGACCAGATGATGCCAGCTATTTGACTTATAAGCTTTTAGAAACTGCATCCCAAGTTTGGGATAATAAGTTCTACATAGTGTATGATTTCACTGAGTATTATCATTATACTAGGTTAGTGACGGATGAATATGCCAGATTATTGGGTGAATATAGTACCAAGCAGATGTATTCTAATTGCCTGAGGGTTTACTACTTCAATATTCCAAGAACCCAACACCCAGGGGTTATTGATGCCATTAAAACAGTGAGAGCTAGAGGAGCTGATTATTCCATAAAACTTTATACTTATTCATTGGCAGATCCTGATCATATTATTAGAAACTTGTGTCTCGATCAAGAAACTGTCGCTATAAACAGGGAAAATAAAGTGAGTTACGAAAATGTGACGTTGTATGATCCCACAACCGATAGTTTCCTACCAATTAAACTTAAAATTGGTAGAAGATTTGTGACTATATGTTTTATAACCAAGGTTGAGTTCCATGACAAGGATACTGTTACTGATGGCTTTGTGCCCGTTGAAGTTTATCGTATTTCTGAATTTGTCAAGTGCGAGGTTTCAAATTTTACTGGTCATAATGATGAGTTTACCATGTATTTGAATCATGGCGTCCAGGTGACTTTAAGATCACAGAACAGGCTTGAGATTTTAAGATTTTTGTATTTCACCATATCTAGATTGCCTAAGGAACCGTACTACGTCGCGCCAGATTCTGATTATCAAAATGAACGTCATTCAATGCACTGGTTTGGTAGATTATACAATATAGTTTTCCAAGGGTTATTAAACAGTGATGAAGATGTTAAGGCTAAAGCAGCTACGTTGTTTGGATCTTTATCTACGTATTTTGGAATTGACTTTGGTATAAGGGAAAATCACGCAGTTACCGTACCTTTCCCGGCTGACGCTACTAATTTTGTGGTTTCAGTGTCAGAGTACTTGGCAATCAATTACCCTGAAATTACATATCGATTCTTCAAAGCATTTTTTGATAATTTTGAACGTATGGATAAGGAAACCAGATTCACATCAATTTTATACTTATCACCATGGATACAGAACATTTACGAATACGTATATCAGAGTGATGAGAGTGGAGCTGACAAAGCGGCTGATTTATTTAGGTTATTCTGTCGTTTGTCCAACATGTACAAAGATCAGATTCCTTTCCTTAATGATTACATTTGGTCGAAGTTATTCCAAGAAGCTAGATTGGTTCTGACTTTAGTTGAAGAAGTCGTCGCGTTTGCTATTGATAGTAAAAATGACAGCCCTGATTGGTCCTTTATTATAGCTGTTATTTGTCCTTCAATTGAAGTTTGCGGTGAAGTTACGTCAAGATTGACGAAGAGAATTAGCGCTACATTGACTACGGATTCAACTGTTGCTTTGGAATCTAAGTTATTTGAAATATCGGTATTGATCAAAATTTGCTCTTCATTGTTTTTTAACTCCTATAATTTGGCCAAGACCTACCTCGCAGAGTTGATTTTCTTTGTAACTTTATTTATTGATGATCACCATTTAGATGTTGGGGAAGACTTACAGAAGTTATTAGTGACAGGTATTCAATCGTTATTACATAAACCTGGAATTACCGAATTACAACAAAGGAAAATTGATGAAGCTATAGCATTTTTCTCAACCCCAAGGGCCAAAATGATATTTGGTACAAATAGAGACACAAACTATGTCAATGATGTTGGTCAAACATTTAATCGTATTTCCAACTTTGAAAGGTTTACAGATTATTTGAATGATTTTATTGAAGTTTTTGGATCAAGGGAGGATAAAACCAATTGGAGAGCAAGATGGTCTTCAAAAGCAATTGATGTCGCCTTCAACAATTATTCATTGTTTCAAGATCGTGCTGTGTTAGTAGTTGGTATTCTTGCAAAACAAGGAATTAGTGATTCTACTGCATGCAGAACCATTAAGTTGATTTCAAATGGTGAATTACATAGTATTCAACTAGCAATTTGTGTTGCTGTTGCCGTGGCGAGAATTTTGGAAGGTTTACCAGATGATTCTGTATTGCCACCTATTTTGATTTGGCCGCAACTTTCCTTTGCCGTATTAAATCATTCATTGTTATATCAAGCTAGTTTGTTGAATCTCATTGCTTCCATTACGAAAATCATGAGGAGTTTTCCAAATTATATTGACAGAATGTTTGAAGAGCGTGAATTTTTGGAGCCAGCTTTATCTGATCTTGAAAAGAGAAATCATTATTCTATCACGAAAAAGAACTTTGGAATGCATATGTTTTTCATTCTCACGCAGGGTTTGAGGGTTTCACAATACAGACATCTTTCAATTACATGTATCAAGACCTATTTCAAGGCAAGATTTCTCCGTGAACCAAGGCAAGATGCCAACTCTATGGAAATTAATGCATATGCCTACCTTATGTTACTTTATTTGTGTTGTGATCCCAATGAAGTTAAAGATTTTTTTGATGAAATTGGTCTTACTTGTGAATTTATTGACGTTGGAGATGGCCAAAAGATTCCTAGTATTTTGGCTGATTTTTTGGTTGACAATAATGAAGTTACTAAAATCGCGATAATTCATGCTGGTTATTTCTTTAGTGATGTGCAAGGTGTTGATATAAGTTTCAAGGCAAGATTTATTAGAATTTATCTTTATTTACTTCATCAAAAACGTGAATTGGCGTTGTTGGTCTACCATCTTATCCAACCAGCTTTGATTAAAGATCTTGTCAGCACGGTATCTGTTTCGGCAGTTACCAACATATCGGAAACTATTGAATTAGTGAGTAGGTATTCTGATTATGATCCAAAGGTTTATATAAAAGAGGTTGATGATATTATTGAATCCAATGATATTCAGATATTGAAGAAATTAAGAGACTTGAAACCACTTACTGAATCAATTGATGAAAATCTTAGATTCAGACCTGAATTTGATCTGGATATCAAGTCGATCCAAACAATGCTTTATAGAGCTTCATCCAATTATGTTGTCGGTTCAACTTTGGAAGATTAGAAAGGATAGACAGAGAGTTTTATGACGGTTATTTTTTTTCTTTTTATTTTATTTTTTAAATGAATGGTTATCTGTTAGATGTTTTAGGAGTTTAATTTTATACACTTAAATATAGGTATACAATTTTTTAATGTCGGAATGAAAATATTATTATATTTTGTTTTCATACAATATTTATCATTTTTTGTTTGCACTCTCAATTTCCCTTCTAAATAATCTAAACAACAACATTGTTGCTCTCGCATCTTCAACTGATGAATGTTTACCAACTTGAATATCAACATCTAAAAACTCTTTTGCTAATTTTTTTAAACTTGGAGCTTTACCACCAGCAATTTCTCTAAATTTTTTAAATTTTGAAGTATCTCTAATCATACTCTTTGGATGTCCCAAATATAACATGTCTAAATCGTTTTTAATCGCATGACCAACCAATATTTTCCCCTTTAATAAATTTCCAGTTATTTCTTGTGCTTTTTTGAAGTCAATGGCATTACGTAAATGATGCGATTCAACTCCACTCACCCACGTTCTAAAATCAGTTACTTTACCTTGAGGTCTAACAAATGAATCATATAAAACAACTCCAAAGTAATTCACAATTGAGATTCTTGCAACGGCAGATTCTGACCCTTCTGGTCCTAATCCAACAAATTCACAATCTAAGGAAATATACCTTCCGGGATCAGATTTTCGTGATTCATATGAAGCGGTTGATGATTTTGGAAGTGGTTTTGGTGACGACGGTATATCTTTTATTCTGATTGGTTCTGACTGTGTCCATAAAGTATATTCCAATGGGGTCGCAAGTGACAGTGTGGTAGTAGATACAGTTGTTATTGATGATGATGATGCTGTTGTTGTTGCTTCTGTTGTCGCTGTTTCTGTTGTTGTCTTTGTTGTTGTAGATGATAATGCAATATAACCAAGTCTATGTTCTACTGGTTTCGACGGTTTTGACAACAGTTTCTTTAATTTTGTTTTTGGTTTCTGAATTGATCCATTTTTTGTATCCTTTTGTATTTTACTATTTAATTTCTTCCAATTTGATGATAATTTTGCCATATTTTTTTTGTTAGCGTTCTAAGTGGTTAAAGTGGAATGCCATTCACTCCTTTGCTTTTTTTTTTCCCAGCTTTTTTTTTTTTTTTGATAATAATTAGTGTGAGGCATCGCGATGGCTGCAAGAAAATTTATCTTCACTGGAATTACACAATCACGGTACGAGAACCAAGTATGCATACACTTCAAATCCACAAAAATTATAGTGAAAGTTATAAAACCATATGGGAGTTACAACAGTAATCAGAGCTTATTGCTATTTACTGTATGCATTAATGGTACTGAAAATAGGGAAATCTTCATAATAAAAAGTGTACCCATTAGAGAATTCTAAACCAAGATTGGCCTTTGGACTGGTCAAATAGTTAAAAAAAAATACTACTTATAATGTGATAGAATTAATTGCTTAACATTTGAAAATAATAAAAAAAAATCACATATACATTTAACACAGAAATCAGGAAAAGTGCAAAGTAGTTGAACTTAAAAAAACTTATCAGATCAAAAACCAGAAATTTTCATTCTTACTAATTTATCGTGGTAACGATATATTTAACCTACAACGAAATGTTTCATGTATACAATACATCTATTAATTTTGTATATACAAGTTTAAGCCCAGACCTGTAATTGTTCATAGAAATCAACTCTCTTATGTTCTGGGTTACTAATATTATGAGCAGCAAAGTAACGTACTTCATCAACCATAGCTGGGTGACCACAGGTAACAAATGCGACAGATCCACTTGATTCTTTAATTTCATCAACAACAATTTCTTCAATTGATGGTCTTCCTTCTTTGAATTCAATATGATTCAATTTTGATTTGATACTAACTTCTTCATCTTCTGGTATATCGTTAGATTCAACTTTCTTCTCATCACCAGAACTTGAAATTGCATTTCTCTGGGTAACATAAATGGTGGTTTGAATACCAGAGTTTACCAAATTTTGAAGTTCTTCTTCAAAACAAGTCAATGTTGAGTAGTCTTTGACAACCCAAATTAATTTCAAAACCTTCTTGGAACCTGATTGTAATCTTCTTGCAGCGTACATAGCCTCAGAGTAAAGGCCAGGAATACCATTACCACCAGCAATAAACACTGCAGTATCCGCATATCTAGCCAGTGTTGGTTCACCATATGGTCCTTCAACACTAACTCTGATGGAAGCAGTTTGATCAGGTTGTTTTGCCAAGTATTGATATAATCCATGAGTCATTCCACCCTTGACTTTACAGTAAAGGATAATGTTTTCATTATTTGGTGAGTCAACAAATGTGAATGGATGTGATTGCCAGAAACATGAAAGGCGGAAAAAGGAAATGTATGCATGACCACCTGGAACAGAGTACCAATAGCTTGGTTTTGGAATAATTACTTTAATGGTATCACTACTAACCAAAGTAACCTGAGCCTTAGGAAATCCAAACCAAAATAATCTCAAGATACGAATCAATCTATCAAAACACCAAGGTGCAATTGTAGCATAACAGAACCAGACATATCCAAGATCATCAACATGAATCCAAGTACCACAAATATAAAGAGTGGCCATAGCAATATGAATGAAGAGGAACATTTCATACCAACGTCTTCTAAAGAACAACATAGCTTGTAACAAGATCAAAGAACCTGCAATAGTGGCAATAATACCCCAGTAGATGTATCTAAATTTAACATCTTCTGCGTAGTAGTGTTTAAGTACAACTGTATAGTTGACAGAGTGTATGATAACAAGGTAAACCATTACTCTAGCAATGTGACGGTGATAAACCATAAATTGGTTATAAGACATACCAGTTAACCATTGCATAAAATTATTTCTACCACCATAAAGGAAAACCAAAGGCATCATGACTGTGGCAACGATCCCTGTACGGTCGGCAATATTTTTCATTCTAAAATCATAGGCAGTGGTATAGATAGGGTGTTCGGTTGCGTAATGTAAATGAATACAATGAACAGCTATTATGTATGCATAAAACCCAACGATAACAATTGATTCATATCTTGTTGGGATCAAAAAGTCGAAGAATTTCAAGAAACGTCCTTCTTGAGCTTTTCTTTTTCTGAAAGTAGCAGGCATGGAAACATATGATCTCCACCAGTTAATTGGAGGGAAAGTCAATCTTTTGATTAAACCTGGGAATAAAAATTTTGACCAATTGATTACAGCTTCAATCACCATCACTAATAACCAGTATCCTAATGCACCAACCCCATAATAAAATGAACGGTCACCATTACCAAACCATCCATCGTAAGCATCATAATAATAAGGAATTTCTGTTTGATTGAATATAACAGGGAAATCAACTGGTTCACTGGCATTAAAGTCAGGAATTGTACTCACATCCACTCCATTGTCGAGATAATATTGATACAGTTCTTCAAACCAACCCTTTGGAAGTTTAACATCACCGTAATCGACACAAATTTTCTCAGTTGCTTTGAGAACACTAGAAGTATTTCTATTGTTATAAGCCAAACACCCAGCAATAGTAGCTAAAGAGTTCTTGTTGGTACAGGTACAAGCAGTATATTTCAATTCACCACAATCAAAAATGACTAAGTCATCTAACTGATAATCACATGCCCAAAAGACCAACCCCTTCCCCATGACTGAGAATTTGGCTCTACCAGCGGCAGTAAGAGCTGCAATATAAGAAATAATAACAAAAATTGCTCCAGTCTTCATTATTATTATTGAATTTTGGTAACTGAACAATAAGGAATAATTACTCTAACATTTCAAAAAGAAATCGTCTAGTTTTTATATCAAAGTAGAAATATTAGAATTGTGGAATGGTGAGTAGTACATACTTTTTTTTTTTGCATTTATTTCTGGCCAATGAAAACATGTTGAATTGCTAATGAGCTTATGGCTCCGATTTTACATAGATGAGTACAATATTTAGACTCTGCATTTTATTGTTTTGAAGGACTGAATATTGACTATTTTATTTTTATCTGAACGATCTGATTTATTTTTTTACATTTTTTTTTTTTAAACTTTCTATCTCCTTATTCTTATTTATGGACAAAGCCCCTAAGAAGGGCTGTTTTCATATATATGGGATTGTTACAACTCCAACCTTTGGTTTATTAGAAGGACTTTTTTAATGTCACCAAGAAAGTGTACCTGCCGAGGAATTTAAACGCCTGATCTTCATTTTAATCTATTTGATCACTTAGCATTCCCAGTTGCTAAAAGAAATTTTTTAACTTTTTTTTTTCATGAACATAAAAGTCTTGGCGGTATCCTTTTTAGTGTTAACAAGGTCCTCAAATAACTACAGTAAATTAAATGACTAAGTTTATTACTAATGTTGAAAATTTTGTCTAAGTATATGCGTATAATGTTTTGGGCCAATCAAAAAGTTTGCCGCAAATTTATATTGGTGCATATAAACACAAAAGTTTTTGGTCCAATAAGAAGTCCTTCACATCAAGTTTGCGAGTGTTGCGCTTTTTTTTTTCAAGCCCCAGAAATATTAAACTACATCCGTTTGATTTTTGTTGCAATATAGTATTGGATAATTAACATTCGTAGTTGTTTTGTAACATTATAGCTTTTTTTCAAACTAGATATCTAAACATAATCAAGAACAAGAGTCAAGACAAAATGATCGCTTAATTTTGAATAATTACCATGACGGATATGGAAAACCGGATAAAATATGAAATAACCAACTTTACGTATTTGACATTTTGTTAATTTATTCAAGTACCAGTAAGTATTGTACATACCAGAGTTGAAACATTACAGATGTTTCACTAGCTATTTCTTTTTATCTTAATTTTTTTTTTTTTTTTTTTTTTTGACTAATCGAATTCTAGTCTTGTATACTTAAAATACTTTTTTTGCAAAATTATTTTTAATTATGAAATTGGTGGAAGGAAGAAGGAAACATGTCCACACTTTATTGAATTTTGTGTTATAATTAATTAATATCATCACAAACCCGAAAATCCAATAATATTTGTTCCTATTCGCCGTGAATTATATTTATTTTTATTGTTTTTCTTAATGAAGAGATGAGTTACAATTGTAGTTAAAAAATGAACACTTTTCTTGTACTCTAGTCTAGTGGTTTTTAAATTGTATACCCCGGACATTATTCAGTATTACTTTCGGTCAAAGGCAAATTTACGAATTAGTGGGGGTTGGTTCAATTTTAATCTTGACTAGTGTATATTGATGGCAGCTCTTGGCATGGTATTTATCAACTGGAACCATTTAATAATTTCTTTAAAGCAGTTAATATTAAAAAGCGCATTAATTATCTGGTAAAAATTCTTTTTAAAAGAATACAACAAAATATTTCATTGATTATACGAAAGAAAAATGAAAAATAAAAAAGAAAAATTGTAAACGCCTTGCATATAATTTGAAACATTCAATAATCAAAGTTAAATATTGATTACTGTATGATCTCCCCCAAGTTTGTGTAATAAAAAGAAAAAAAAATAATTTGGTAGATGCACGAAATTGTCCATGATTTTTGTACAGTGGGCTTGCAAAAGTCTTTAGCGAAAAAAATCCAAATGTAAAAAACCATTTTCTCGCTTTCTGCGCAGAGATTTTATTTGCTTCTCAAATTTTAGAGTACCATTTTTGCTCGGAAAACAATTTTTATTTGTTTCCAGACTTTTACGATCCGGCATATTTTTATTTCTTTAATGAATTCATCTTCTCTTGTAATATACAGTACAAACAATAAAAACTATACAAACCATGTAAAGAAAGAACCATAGGATTAAAGAATATACATATCTACCTCTTCAGAAGAAGTGTCACCATTTCATGTATAATTTTTTTTTTTGAAAAAATTTTGCAAAAAGATTAGAAAAAAATTAAAAATTTGGAAACATTCTATCATTTCGCATGTTAATTTGAGTACTTTGATGTACTCATTTTCACCTGTGAATGGTGGTTTCGGTGTCTACACTACTTTCTTGGTTTGGTTTTAAATTGTTAATTTTGAGCCAAGCACTACCTCCTCTCGTAATAAAATCTCTGCGCAGAAAGCGAGAAAATGGTTTGTTTACATTTGGATTTTTTTCGCTAAAGACTTTTGCAAACCCACTGTAATACAACTTGTCCTATTCGCTTGATTAAGGACACCAATGAATATTACAATCCATAAAGATTGTTGGACAAGACAATCACTATTCCATTGTAATTTTGGGTAAGTACATGTATATTACGTTATATATATTTGGATAAGTTTGTCTCAGAGTTTCATGATTGTGCTTTTGTTATTTTAATGGCTATTGTGTTGAGTATCCATGGTTTAGTTAGCGCAACATACAATTGGTTGTTGTAAATTGTTTCAGTACTACCATTAAATTGCCTTTAAAACCGAAATAAAAATTCTACATAAAGTTGAATAATAGTATACACAAATTTTTATTTCACAGATGCAAAGACAACAGACAAAAATAGAAGAGGTCCATATATGTATCATTGTTACCAAGCACACAATTAATCTCATCGCCAAAGTAATCACTAAACACCACTAGAAAGATTATACACTTGTAATACCCATTTGAGTTTACTTATGATTTCCAGGCACTCTGATTCATTTGCTGCTATCAAGTAAAACTTTTTCATTGGAACTTCTTTGTTGTTATTATTGTTTATGTTGGTAGAATTTGCATTTGCATCAACCCCCACATTGATATCTTCATCATCCATTGATTGCTGACTACGAATAATTATTCTAAAATAACTTGGATTCTTAACATATTGCTTGAGTTTGAGAATTTGAGTAATGTGGAATGAATAGGTTTTTGACAGCTGTTTGTTGTGACTTTTGTTGAACTGATGATTCAAATAGTTATGATGATGAACCCCTAAATTATTGGTGACAGAAGATTCACCACCAGGAACTCTTGATGTCAAATCATCAGGAGGGGTTAAATGTATATAATCTCCATCAATGATGAAATTCTTTTCACTAAAATTTTTGATCTTCATCTTACTATTATTCTTTAATACCTTCCATTTGAAATAAATAGTATTTAAATTTATTGGTAATTCTGGATTATTTCCCTTCAAAATATCATCAAGATATTTGTTCGAAGAAATGGCTTGTTTGATTGACGTAGTTGAATTTACCGACGTCTTACGATCTTGTTCTCGAAGTGGTACTGGTAAGGTAGGTTGGTTCTGGAATTCCAGTATACTCATCTTGTTCATCTTTTCTTCCAATTGATCTGCATTAGGCGTAATATTCGGCAACGTATAATCCAGAGGGGTAATTCTTGCTTCAAACATTCCATTAGTATAACTTGATTCAATAATCAGATTATATTTTGTTTCCAGGGGAATTAATTCCAAAATCTTCAGTGTCAAATTACCACACTTCTCCACATCTCTAACAAACCTACTTTGACCACTACTTTGATCTACCATTTTAAACCGATATTTGGTAAGTACCAATCCTTGTTGAGCACAAAATTCCTTCAAAACTTGACCCATAGAATAATCACTAGGTACTTTTATAGCTTGTTTTTTAGGTAGCCCATCACCATCATATTCAAACACTCCGATTTGTAATTCAATCTTTTCGGCAGTTGAATCTCCAAATTCGTTTTCAACAATTTGATTGATGGTGTGTCTCCTTCGTTGGAATGATTCAAGATTATTTTTAAACTCTAAAGGCAATGGAGATTGTAACTCGTTTTTAGCAAGCTCGCTCTTATTGATAACCTTACAAATTGCCAATTCTTTGGGATTGTTGTAAGATGAAAGTAACCTGGTACGATCTAATATTCCAAATGATCCATAATTTTCGCCATCTTCATCAACCAATTCCAATCTCCAATGATTAGGGTTCAAGTAAGTAAAATCACTAACTTTGCTGAATTCTGGAAGCTTACAAATTTGAAGCAAAACATACCCAATACAATCTGAGATAGCTATATTATCAGCCATCACCAAATTCTTAATGGATGCGTTGGTATTTGGTGGCACAAATATATCAATTAATGCTTTATGGGACGACGTGGCACTTGCACTAACAAATGAGTAATAATTCAATGGATTAATATTATTCGATTTGTATTTTGAATGAATCAATGAACTTAAATTGGAATCTGTTGGATGCTCCAATTTTGTGGGTTCAATCTTCTCAAACTGGAGAGTTGGTTTTTTAGCCATTGCAGAAACTCCAAGATAAAACTTATTATTACTCACCGATGATGATCGTGTTCTTATAGAAGTCTTTGGAACAGTGTGTTGATCAAATGGATCAGCCTTCTTTTTCTTTCTACTTTTTCGACCACCAAACTCAGAAACATTACTTGTACGAACAAATGAGAAACTATCATCTCGATTAACAGTGTACGTAGAATCCATTAACAACGATGAGTCCATCATTGAGTCATTGTCCAAATCAGTGAATTCTGAATCATTCGAGCCCAAATCTCCATCTAAATCTGATACATATGATTCATCTTCCGACTCGTATTCCTCTTCATCTTCCTCATCATCATAATCATCATAATCTTCATCATTATCCTCCAGTTCCTCATGATTATCATCATCATCAAGATGATTGTCACCACGGGGATTGTAGTTATGCACAACATGTCCTCTAGAGTTAACTGGTACACCAAAATCGCTATCAATTGTGACAGCATCACTCTTATCCTCAGTATTTCTTGGTGGAATATCTTTATCTTCATCGTCATCGTCATCTTGTTCTTGTTCTTGTTCTGTTACGTCGCCATCTTCTGTTGTCACTTCTTCTAGATTATTAGTGTTAGCATTACTTAACGAACTGAAACTTTCGGCTGGATATAACTTCATGCGTCTTTGATTATCGTCGCTATCACTGTCACTATCTGTATCTGAAAAGCTTTCATGACTAGATTCCTGCTTTCCTGATTGAAAAAACTTATTGACTATCGGAATTTTTGTTCTTGACTTTGATTTTTGTTTCTTGTGGCCATTACTTCCACGGATGGTTTTCGTATACCGTAGACCAAAATTAGCACTACCACTTGAAGTTGTATTTGAATCAGATGGTGATCCATCCAAGTTGGGAATTTCGCTGTTATTACTACTAATTTCTGGAGTCTGTGTTAATTGATCATTACTAATTGTTGACTCAGTAACTGTACTGGCATCAGTAGGAAGAAAATCCAATGAATCTGCTTTTGGAGGCACTGAACTGTTCAATTCATCGTCTACTTCTTGGTTTTCTCCTCCATACTCGAGATCCTGTGGTAATGTGATGGCTGAAGTGTTAATGTCATCATGACTTATTGATTCTTTAATTGATGTTTCTTGTTTGGGTTTTCTTTTTCGTTTAATCGTTTTTCTTTTCTTTTTACGTTGCCTCTTGGGTGAGTTAATATGGGATAATGAGTTAAATGAATCAGTATATTTTGTGTTATTATGGATTGATTTTTTTAAATGTCTTGCTATTTCAAACGTAATAGGGGGAGAGTCGGGGATGTTCGGTATAACTTGTGGTTCATCTTTCGACAAAGGTATTGGACTCAAAAATTTTTTAGTGTAATCTGAATCTTCATCCAATATAAGATATGATGTTCTTAAATGTGTTATTAACTGTTGTTTATCTAGTGGAAAAGCCATTTGTCAAAAAAAAAAAAGCTTCAAAGTTTAATAAATGTTTAAATAATAATGAATGAATGAATGAATGAAAATAATATGGAACTATATGTGTGTAACAATAACAAACTGAGATATTAAATAATAATCAATGGATGGTAGACAGTTGTTAATACATAACTTTACTAATAAAGAAGTTAGTGGTGTTGGTATTCAGTTGGTTTGATGTATAACGATTGATTTCTATTTTGTAAATGCGGTCGGTTATAAAATAATTGAAAATACTGATTTGTTTTTGTCTGAAACCCTCAAGCTCGTTTTCTTTTTTTTTTTTTTCCTATCTGGTGTTTAACTTTGAAGAAAAAAAAATCTAGTGTCGCAACATCACAAATTATAGGACAAACATGCCATATCTAGTGTGTTTTCAGGCAGAAGAGTTATACATCATTGGCTATGTTTTTTTTTTTTTTTTTTCTTTATAAAAATGCAATATAATGCAAACCTAAGTGATAATTCTTTTTATGTTCACATCTTAAGAATTCATCAAATGGGTTGTCATTATTATTATTATTATTATAAGTTCATTGAAGTTTAGCATAGTTACACGACTATTTTTTAAAGCATATATAGGTGAGGGAAGGGTATGATTGTTTTTATTTGATACAATTGCATATCATCTATGTTTATACTAATATAAGGAATTAATTTGAAATATGAGTACAGACTTATCACAAGTTACACCTCAAAATAAGTTATATTTCCAACCACTAAGTTTATATGAAGAAGAGATATATTTATTCCATTGATGCTCAACTCATTATTGACTTAAACTTAAGACTTCACACGTTTTAGTTTATTTTGATGTCGGAATCATTGAAGGGAATTGAGTGCAAAAGAAAGAGCAATTTTGGACTCATATTTGATTGTTCTGATTACACAATCCACTGCGCGCACATGAGAGGGCTCATTAGAAAGAGGGAATCAATCCTTCTCCCTACTTTTGAGATTATTCATTTATACTCAATGTGATTTTAGTCAATGATTAATACTTATGACGTCATCACGTGACATAGCTAGATGTAGAGTTTACTATTTAAACTTATTCTTCTAGTTTTGGCTTTAGTTATATTTACATAATATGATGGCAGCAACACTTGGTTGTGAATTTAAGATTGTGTGAAATTCCAACTAGCACTACTTTGTTTCCTGTATGTCGCAGACTTTCAAGTAAAAACACACACACCAATTTCATCAAAAAAAAAAAAAGGATAATAAAGTAGTTATGATTCCTTAGTAGGTGCTAAAGCCTTTTTTTTTTTTTTCCTAGTACTGACTTGTGTCTTCTTATTGCTGTTAGTTCCGATATCCGTTCCTATAAATTCCCCCTTTTGTGGGTGGTGGGTGTGTGTGGGTGTACAAACGACAAAAGCAAAAAAAAAAAAAAAAAAAAGCAACAAAAGAAAAATAGAAAAAAACGTTCACCAAAATTTCTCGCTGATTGTCGTTCTTTTTCCACAAACAAAAATCCATAGCACAACAACAACAACAACAACAAAAAAAAAAAATAGGCAGTGAGATTCCTTGTAGTTGAAATCAGGTTCACTTTTTTTTTTTCCAACCCCTTTCCCTCGTTGTCTCTTTTTCAATTACTATCTACCAAGTAATCAAACATACTAGAGCAGAATATATTCGAAACTTCTTCCCATTGTTGCTATGGATCAATAATTTGAAAGATCAATGGAATATCAGAAGAGTATAGAAATAATAAGAGAAGAATTTATATTAATAATAGCAAGATAGTAATAATGACGTTACCTACGTTTAAATATAGTTTCCATCACAAACATAGCAAGAACGAGATACAAGAACACCATGAAGAAAGCACACATAATGAGAACATACATGAAAAGATTGATGAAAAGCATATAAGTCCCACCAGTTTAAGTGACTTGCACAATGATTTGGACAATATTTATAATAGTTACACCATTGCCGCACAAGCCAACAATAACAGTGTTGATACCTTGGATTCCGAGAAGAACCAAGCTGAAAACGCATTTATTTACAAACCTCCTACACAAGTAGAACCATTACCAGTTATTCATGTATCATCGAGATTATCATCATTGGGAGAAAATAGGGCTGATTTCGAGGATAATCTTTCCAAAACAGATCCCGGAACCCCCATATCTACCGGTTCTTTCGAGTTCAGACCAGCATATCCACGAGCAGTTACAAATTCATCATTGAATGTATTATTAGACAGTCCAAATATTAGTACAGAATTTAATCATCTAGTTGATCAAACACCACCCCCGGAGCGTGTCGACAATGATCGTATACACGACGTGGTAGATGAATATACCGATGATATTGAAACAGGAGAAGGAAGTGAGCAAAGTGAAGAAGAAGAAGAAGAAGAAGAAGAATCTGTATCAACAAATGAAGAAGAGTCGACTGACGAAATTCCAGTTGCTCCCCACCTCAAGAAGAACCAAGAAGAATGGGAGAGGAAAGGGTCAGCAGTAAAAACGGTTCACACTCACACAGGAGAAACTAAGGTAATTCGAAGAAGTGTCACTGATTTTAAGTTTGGTAAAGAGTTAGGTCAAGGTTCATATTCAACAGTAATTCTTGCGACTGATAAAATAACATCTAAACAATACGCTGTTAAAGTTCTTGATAAACGACATATTATTAAAGAAAAGAAAGTCAAATACGTCAATATCGAAAAACATGCTTTGAATAGATTGAGTGATAGATTGGGAATAATTTCGCTCTACTTTACATTTCAAGATAAAGACTCGCTTTATTTTGTTTTGGATTATGCTTCGAATGGAGAATTGTTGACTTTAATCAAAAAATACAATACATTAAATGAAGATAGTACCAGACATTTTGGTGCGCAAATATTGGATGGTATAAAGTATATGCATGACAATGGTGTGATTCACCGAGACTTGAAACCAGAGAATATATTAATTGATGATCAAATGAGAATTAGAATTACAGATTTTGGTACTGCCAGATTGTTAGAAAAGAAAAATGACGAAAGCGAGGATTATCCAATTGATGTAAGGGCCAAATCATTTGTTGGTACGGCTGAATATGTGTCTCCGGAATTATTGGAAAGCAAGTATTGTGGTAAACCTGGTGATATTTGGGCGTTCGGTTGTATCATTTATCAAATGATTGCCGGTAAGCCACCATTTAGGGCTACAAATGAATATTTGACGTTTCAAAAAATTACTAAATTGCAATATGCGTTCAGTGCTGGTTTCCCCACAGTTATTAGAGATTTGATTAAGAAGATACTTGTGTTACAGCCGTCCCGACGTGCCACAATCCCTGAGATTCAAGACCATTATTTCTTTCAATCAATTGATTTTGATGATTTTGACCTGCTTTGGAATTCCGAACCTCCCGAGCTTGGGCCTTATAAGATGACTGCGAAATCAATGATGAAAATCCCTGAATTGAACAAAGCACCAGCTCGGGGAGCTAAGAAAAAAATTGTCAAGAGAACTGCCGCGCCAGCTAAACCTAAATCACAAATACCATCTACCGCTGCGGGCAATGGTACTAATGGTACGTCACCTTCCACAGAACGGAGAGTAGCTAGTGGGGCTACAAATATAAAGACCACAGATGGAGTTAATGCCGCATCAGTTGCCGCTTTTGTGTTGAACAAACCACAAACCAACTCAAATTCTAGTGTTGTAGATGACTCCCCAAATGGGTCAAGTTCTAGTGAGTCCAAAGAAATAAGTACCAAGAGAACTGGACATTCTGCTGCGGACTATATTCCAGGTACTAATATATTACGTCCTCAGATAGCTACAAGAGCACCTATTGCCAGTTATGCTAGGAATTCAACGACAACCAAAGATAGGGAGAAAGAGAGGGAGAAGGAAAGAAAATCATTAACAAAACAACCACTGAATCAACAGCCACAACTCCAAAGATTAGACTCTTCTAAACCAAAACCAATGGAAGTCACCCCAATGACTACTTTGGAAGCAGCATGGGGAACTTATTTGACTCATCCTGATGAAAGGATAATAAGATTGGGCCCTGTCATCGTCCACAAGGAACCAACTGATTATTTTGAAAAGAAGAACAAAGCGTCTTTGCATGCTTCCCCATTAAGTTTAAAGAACGGCACTTTAAGGAGTAGGTCAAACACAAGTTTAATGACACAGCTTGTTAACGGAGTTAATAATAATACTCTGGAGTTGAAGTACCATAAGAATGCTGATGAGTCTTTTGCTATCTTAGAACCACAACATCACATGAAGAGAAGTCCATCAAGTGCAAGTGGAAAAGATAGTATTGACCTCCAAAGATCTGATTTAACCTCTGGTAGTGGTGGCAAGCTGACTAAGAAGTCATTTTTCAAGAAGTTGGGATTCAGTCATATTGACAAACATGAGAATGATGAATTCCATGGACCATCTTTAACTGAGAAGCCACAGACCTGTACTATGGTGGTTACTACCCATGGCAGAGCTTTGCTTTTCACAAGAGATGATACAGAATCCAACTTTATTTTATTGGCTGAGGTTAGATTGAAGTATCCTTTTATCCATTTTCAAGAGTTGGTTTCAACACAGACTAAGCTCTCCAAGATGTTACCTTCTGTTGGTGTTTTTGTGATTAGCTCGATTGACACTTCACTTGTGTTTGAAGTGGAAACCTTTGAAGTTAATCCTTGGACAGAAGCATTGGCTAAATCAAAGTTTAATGAAATTGAAAGAGATAAATTGGCTGAATACGAGTTACAACAAACAAAGAAAGAAACAATTGTTGCTCCTGTTCCCAAGAGACATTCACCTTCGGCAACTTCATCCCTCAAGCTTTTGGATTCTCCTGCGTTTGATTCTCTGAAGAAATCAAATTCCCAGATGGTTAAAAGATCTTCTGATATCAAGTCGACTTCAGACACTACCCATTCACCTCGTGAATCAAACTCGGGACCATCCCATATGTTGAAAACAAAGATTTTGTCCAGTGGTCCTAGAAGAAAACCACCTCCAGTTAGTCCACCTCCAATGAGCCCACCGGGTGAGCTTAACCACCACACAGGTTTGCCAGTCAAATCAGATTCCAATGGGATGTTGCATGCGGCACAATTGGCTGTATCACAAACTACACATGCCCCGAACTATCTAAGTCGTAGGCGTTCTAGTTTTACAAAAGAAAATGGTACTAAAGTCGATCTCAACAAGTTAAGATCCCAGAACAATCAAACAAATGGAAATAAAACATCACAAGGAGTTACTCAGATGAATTCAAAATTCTTAGCAAGAAGTACTAGGAAAAAGTAAAAGAAATACGTAAATACCCAGAACCAAAATGATAGCCGAAATCTGGTTGGGGAAAGATCTCATATAAGGATATAAACAGGTAAATATATAGTTCTATATATTATCGTGATTACAATTACCATTATTATTATTATAATAATAATAATACAATAAATACATTATATCAGTAAAGTTACTTGAACTTCTTTGGAAAGAAGTGTGTTTAAATTCTCGGCACTTCACGTGTTAGGGTTGTAACCCTAACTTTGTATACAGGCAAAAGAAATTGTGTGGTGCACACCATAGTTAATGTATTATAATTTCGCACTAAATAAATCCTTAACTATGGCGTCGTCCCCCTCATTTTTTTCGCTGTGTATAGTGTGGCCGAATCACGCTTTTGTATTGTCTGTGAGTGCGAACGACTGAGCGAGTGTCTACCAAAGGAAGAAAAAAAAATTTCATACCTTCTGGAAAAAAAAAAAAAAAAAGAAAGAGGAATTTTCATAGTTTTGATATATACTATAAGATATTAAGAACCAAAAATGGCTAAATTCATCAAATCTGGTAAAGTTGGTATGTAAATGATATTGGAATAAATGTACCAATAGTGATTAATGCCAGAGAGAGAAAGAGAATTATGTGAATAATGGAAACAATGAATATATTAGGCAGATGAGAAGTGAAAATTTTTTTTTACGAAGAGAGATGTAATTTCAAATTATTGAAAAGTCAATGCAAGGATAATTAAAAGTATCAAATACTAAATTAAATGAGATATATTGTCAAAAAATTGAATGTGTTTGGATATACTGAAGTTATTTTGACAAATGGGGTGTTTATCGTACAGTATAATATGAAAGACAAATTGATTCAGAATGATATACCAAATGAAAATTGGACAAAGAAGAAGAACTATAATTTCACTTAGAGCAATGTTAATCACAAATTGGAAACACATAAAGATAGTTTTCTGTAATACTAACAAATTTTTAATTCTAGCTATCGTCGTCAGAGGTCGTTACGCCGGTAAAAAAGTAGTCATTGTTAAACCACATGACGAAGGTACTAAATCTCATCCATTCCCACACGCCATTGTTGCTGGTGTTGAAAGAACCCCATTAAAGGTTACCAAAAAGATGGATGCTAAGAAAGTTGCCAAGAGAACTAAGGTCAAGCCATTTGTTAAATTAGTCAACTACAACCACTTGATGCCAACCAGATACTCCTTGGATGTCGAATCTTTCAAATCTGCTGTTACTTCTGAATCTTTGGAAGAACCAACCCAAAGAGAAGAAGCTAAGAAAGTCGTCAAAAAGGCTTTTGAAGAAAAACACCAAGCTGGTAAGAACAAATGGTTCTTCCAAAAATTACACTTCTAAGAAAAACCAAAAAATGCTCCTGGATTGTGTGTTGAAAGAATATATCTGTATAGTATAATTTAATGGGATTTTAAAACATCAAAAAAAAACCGATATCTTATAAAAAAATTTAATTGACATGTTGTAGAGTAATAATATGGAGTTGTTGTATTTGATATCTATTGATATCAAGTAAATTATGATATTCATTCGAAGTATAAGTTCATCAGCTGGTTATGTAGATATCATCCTTCTCTCATTGGATTCAAAGAAAAAAAATTTGCCATAGTAAGACAACGTCTGATATCTCTATTGTGAAAAAAAAATAGGCAGAGAAAGAGAAAGAGAGAGTATGAAAAAAAAAAGAGGAAAAATTGGACTGAAGAGTCACCTGGAGATCTGACTAACAAACAACCACATATCTAGAACTTACAGCCACGACGATATAATGTCAGTTGAAGAAAAAGTTGCCAACTTGAAAGTCACTGAAGAAAGTGAACAAATAATCACACCATGGGAAGTTGAAGGTGCTGTTGTTGATGGGAAAGCCATGGGTATTGATTATGATAAATTGATTAATCAATTCGGTACCAAACACATCACCAAAGAAACCTTAGAGAGATTCGAACAAGTTACTGGAGTAGAACCACATCCATTTTTAAAGAGAAGTGTTTTCTTTTCTCAAAGAGATTTGGAACGTATTTTGGATTTATATGAACATGATGAACCATTTTTCTTGTATACTGGTAGAGGTCCATCTTCTGATTCAATGCATTTGGGACATATGATTCCTTTTATTTTCACTAAATGGTTACAAGAAGTATTTGATGTACCATTGGTTATCGAATTAACTGATGATGAAAAATTCTTGTTTAAGCCAAAATTAACTATTGAAGATGTTAAAGGTTTTGCAATTGAAAATTGTAAAGATATCATCGCTGTTGGATTCAACCCAGAAAATACATTCATTTTCTCCGATTTACAATATATGGGAGGTGCATTTTATGAAAATGTTGTTCGAACATCTCGTCAAATTAACACAAATACTGCCAAATCTGTTTTTGGTTTTACCGATTCTGATTGTATTGGTAAAATTCATTTTGCTAGTATTCAAATTGCTACTGCATTCCCATCTTCATTCCCAGATATTTTAGGATTACCACCAAAAACTCCATGTTTGATCCCATGTGCTATTGATCAAGATCCTTACTTTAGAGTTTGTAGAGATGTTGCTGATAAATTAAGATTCTCCAAACCTGCTTTAATTCATGCCAAATTTTTCCCAGCATTACAAGGTGCTTCTACCAAAATGTCTGCTTCAGATACTACCACATCTATCTTTATGGGTGATTCTGCTGCTCAAATTAAGAAGAAGATCAACAAATATGCATTTTCTGGTGGTAGAGCCACTGCTGAAGAACATAGACAGTTGGGTGGTAACCCAGATGTTGATGTTGCATTCCAATATTTGAGTTTCTTTAGTTATGACGATGAAAAATTGGCTAAATTGGAAGAAGGTTACAGAAAGGGAGAAATCTTATCTGGGGAAATGAAGAAAGAATGTATTGGAGTATTGCAAGAATTTGTTGCTGCTTATCAAGAAAGAAGACAAAAAGTTGATAATGAAGTTGTTGACAAATTTATGAAACCACACAAATTGGTCTTTGGTCAAAAGGAAAGAAAAGTCCCTGCCAAGGTTAGAGAACAAAAGACTAAAAAGTAATAGATTTATATAGCATAACTTTTTATTTATATTATTTTACAATAATAACAAGTCTATAGATTAAAAATAAGCCAATAATGCAATGTTTAATGTACTACTTTTTTTTTTTTTTTTTCAAAGCAACTTTTTGACGTTTTCTAGAATAAACATTAATCTATCAAAATCATCATCAAGTACTTCATCTCCTTTTCCAAACCATTTTGAGCCAATTGACAAGATTGTGGGTTTCGGACTGGTAACACTTATAATTTTGCTGACTTGACTTGCAATAATCAGTAGTTTCATATTTGCATGGTCTCCAATCAATAGTACTGGTTCAGGGATTACTTCTCTTTCTCGGCCATCATCATCTTCATCATCATATCCATCTGTCTGAATTTCCATAGATGAAATATAATTAATTGTTGATTTTGTTGATACGGGTAATTCAAAGGTGGTGTCTAGTAACCCATTAATTGAGATATTGATAATTTGTTGATTAGAATAATTTATGATGTGGAAAAAAAATTCATTATTAGTATCATTCTGATATGAAGATATAAAGGATTTACTAAAACCTGTTGGATCTTGGATTATCTCAGAGGACATTATCAAAAAGGATGAATGTATTGTTCTTTCGATATATTAATGGTAATTTAGTAGATTGTTACCTGTGAATGTATCTTTTGTCGTTTTTGACCCAAGTGATATTTTCTCGCCATCTTCGCGTTTTTTTTTCAGTCGCCTGGTATGGCGATCCGATTTTTTTTTTTTTCATTCCTTTAACATTATCAATAGAAACTTAACCATCATTAGAACAAGGTCTGAAAAGATTAAAGAAGGGAAAATCACAAATGAGAACTTTTTATCAGTAGTTAAACATCTTTTGCAAGTACATGATCGATAATCAAGGAAAATCAGAATAAGAATTGTGTAGTGATATACCTATAGTTTATTGTGTATTACATAATCACATTATGGTTATATTACAGTACATTGAGATCATAAACTCTATGAAAACGGTTGAATTGACATTTTTGCAGATCAACATAAAGATTCTCCTAACTTAACAGGGCTGTTGTTTATTTTATGTCTTTTAGCATTACGTGTTACTTTAAATAATAGTTCATCATTTTTGACTCATAACTTAAAGTACAGATTTACATACTTTTACACGTTCTGTAAATGTACTGCTTATGTCATCATGTAATAATAGATTAGTAATAAAAGTTGAATGATTTTTTTTTGGGGGAGAGAAGACTATGATGACGCATCCAAAATGACGTTGCATGATTTCACTTTAACTTTCTTTTCGGACTAAAATTGTTTGACCTCCACGTATGGGAAGTAATCTTTCGGTCCGGAAATAGGAAAATTCATACGCATGTCGTTCCACACTTAGGTCAACCATTATACCATTTCTCAATTAAGCTCCGCAAAATTACAACTTTGCAATTTTTTTTTTTTTTTTTTTCTGATGACATTTTTCGTTTTGTTCATACAAATTTTACTGTGTTAGTTTTAGAGCCATATAAAGGGAACAAAAGAATTTTACTAAAAAAAAAAAAACATTTTCAAATATTACATATTCTTTTACATAGAGAGATCTTCCTTTGATACCCTATTATCATTCCTTTCCCCCCTAATTCCACTACCTTTATATTCAGTATTTGAATAACTACAGAGAATAAATATCTTCTTGTTATTTTTGATCTATATCTGTTGTCATTATCTATACTTCATCCAACTCCCCGGAATTGATATAAATATCTAACCTTCGCAAGTTGCAGAAAAAAAAAAAAAATAACTGAAATATTTGAAAGGAAAGAAAATAATTTTTCAAATATATCAATTAATAGAACATTTAAATTACCAACCCCTCCCTCCTACTTTAATAATATGATCAGTATGACTAACATTTTTACTCCAATAGAAGAAGCCTTAGAAGCTTACAAAAACGGTGAATTTTTAATTGTCATGGATGATGAAGACCGTGAAAATGAAGGTGATTTAATTATGGCTGCTGAATTATGTACTCAAGAAAAAATGGCATTTTTAGTTAGATATTCATCTGGTTATGTTTGTGTTCCTTTAAGTCAAGAAAGAGCCAATCAATTAGATTTACCACCAATGTTGGCTAATAAAAGTGATAGACATGGTACTGCTTACACAGTCACTTGTGATTTTGCCGAAGGTACCACCACTGGTATTTCTGCTCATGATAGAGCTTTAACTGCTAGAGGTTTAGCTAATGCTAATTCTAAACCTGAAGATTTGATTAAACCAGGTCATGTTTTACCATTAAGAGCCGTTGATGGTTTGTTAAAAAAGAGAAGAGGTCACACTGAAGCTGCTGTTCAATTGAGTACCTTGGCTGGTTTGCAACCTGCTGGTGTCATTTGTGAATTAGTACGAGATGAAGATGGATTGATGATGAGATTAGATGATTGTATTCAATTTGGTAAGAAACATAGTATTAAACTTATCAACATTAACCAAATCGTTGATTACATTTCCAAATAATCCTAAACTTCTACATATATTAATATTGATACAATTGAAAAAAAAAAAAAAAAAATAATAAGACACAGAAACACATATTCTGAATATTTATAAAATATATACTGTATATATTAATTTAATTTATTCAATCTACGAACATACCTTATTTAATTTTATTATTATTATTTTAACATAAGTTGAGCTTTTCTCTTACCACTGACTTCATCTTTAACAGATTTGACATCAACCTTGACTTTATCAAATACTGCAACTTTTCTTTCATTACCATTATGATCTTTAAATGTTAATTCATACTTGTCTTCATTATAATCTGCGGAATTCACATCTCCCATATGTTCCAACTTGATTAAACCTTCAACCCCAAACTTCGGTACCAATACAACAACACCATTATTGAAAATTTTAATAACATAACCTTCATGTTCTGCTTCATTATTTCTCATCACTTGTCCAACATAATATTCTATACTTGATCTACCAGCAAATTGGGCATTTCTATGACGTCTATTGATATTCTTGACAATCATTTCCATTTTGGATTTGTCACGATGACTCAAATCTAGAGTTTCATAGCCAATTGCACCAGCTAATTGTCTATGAGCCACCACATCACAATATCTTCTGATAGGAGAAGTGAAATGGGTATAAATATCAACTGCCAAACCATAATGTCTAAATTCTGGATATCCATAAGAACCACTTGGGAAATATTCTGCAGCCATCATACAACGAGTTGACATAATACGGACCAAAGTGTTAAAATATGGATCTTTTGTATCAACACATCTATCTAAAGAATCAGCCAATGCTTTGGATGATTCCAATGATATGGACATACCATTCTTACGAACATTCAACATATCATTCAAGGTTTCAAAGTTTGTTGCTGGTGGTGGAGCATGTCTTCTTAACATAGCTGTTTGTGGATAAGCATCATATATCTTTCTAGCAACAGAAATATTGGCAAACAACATGAATTCTTCAACTAAAGAATTTGTTTCTAATAATTTTTTAATTTCAACTTCTTGTGGATCAGAAGTTTCACTATCCATATGAACTTTAACTTCTGGAGATGCTAAATTTAATGCACCAGCATCTAATCTTTTCTGTTTCAATTTTTTGGATAACTTGAGCAAAATTCTCATGGAGTTAGTCAATTCATCTTGTTGAGTAGGATCATCAATTCTTAATTGTGCTTGTTCATATGAAAAGGCTTGTCTTGATTTAATAACTGACTTCATATAATTAACATTAACTATATTGGCATCTTCATCAACTTCCCAAATCACACTAAAGGCAAATCTTTCAACAAATGGTTTTAATGAACACAAATTAGTACCTAATAATTGTGGCAACATATCAATTCTTTTATCAACCAAGTAAACAGAGGTACCTCTAGAAGCACCTTCTTGATCTAATGCAGTATTTGCTTTAACAAAATGGGTCACATCAGCAATATGAACACCAACTTCATAATTTCCATTAGGTAATTGTTTAGCATGTAAAGCATCATCGATATCTACACAATTTGGTGGATCAATAGAACAAACCAATTTATCTCTTAAATCAACTCTCTTTTTCAATTGAACATCATCAGTGGTTTCAAAATCTTTTGGAACAACCCAATTATCACCTTCTTTTGGTAAACAATCCAAAACATTCTTGGAAAATGGTCTATATTCAACATCATGTTCCAATAATAAAGCTTCTGTTTCGGCTTCGGCACTTTCAATAGCACCTAATGCTCTAACAAAATGACCATTTGGGTATCTTGAATTTATTGGCCATGAATCCACAACAACCACTATTCTTTGTCCCAAATATTCTTTAGCTTTTCTTGTTCTAATTCTAATTTTTGGTAATTTAGGATCCATCAAAATTACAAAACAATTCTTACTGGCATTACCTGTAGTTTCATCAACATTTACTGATGAAGGGGCTATTTGTCCAACATAATATCTCCATGATCTTCTCATTATACCAACAATTTTAGCTGTTGGTTGTAATCTTTTTTCATCATTATTAGAACTGGTTACTTTCATGGCTTCTTGTGCCAAAATTATACGTTCTTTATCCGATACAACACTTTGAGTAACTTCAACTTCTTCAATATCATCATTTCCTGCATTATCATTAGCACCAATAGTTTCTTCTTCAATAATTGTAGTTGATGGTTCTTTCCATTTGTCTTTAGGTAATAATTCAACAATAACAGAATCAGAATTGAATGCACGGTTCAAATTTTTGGATCCTTGAATTAATAATGGTTTTTTAAAAGCAGGTACCAGTACTTCACCTTGTAAATAATTATAAGATGAAATATTTAAAATACCTTGATATAAAGTACCATTTTTAATACCAGCCATGATTCTTGAACTTGAATAATATTCAGGAAAAGAAGTTTCATTGATTTCACCATCTTCAGTTTTAGTAAAGTTAGTTTCATCTTGAGGAATTAAATCTTTCAAATCTTCTCCATTTGGTAAGACGTCAATATATTCATATAAAGACTTAGCATCAATTCCTTCTTTAATCGCTTTTGTTCTGTTATCTTTGTCATTACAAATCAAAAATGTCTTGATAGTAGGTAAATGATTATTAAACCATTGAGCTACTTTTCTAATTGCTCTATCATTTCTATCATTAATTGATTCATTCTTGTTTCTAGTGATATAAGTTTCTTCATTGTATTCATTGTGAAATACGATAAATCTTTTATCTTCTGATTTAACTAAATTTCTTAATCTTTGATAAATTGGAAATGATCTATTCTTAACTTCTTCCAATACAGTTTGTGGAATAATTACATCATAAAAACATTGAGTATTTTCCAATAAATCAATAGCATGTAAAATAATATTTGTATCCAATACTAAATAATGAGGATCTCCCTTAATTGTAGTTGTAGGAGTAGATGATAATATAAATCTTGGTAATTCACCGTTGGCATTAGGTTTAATTATTTCTTGACATGTATTACAAATAGTTGAATAACATGGAATGTCATTTCTTAGGTAATGTTCACGAACAATTTTTAATGCTCCTCCATTTCTAGATCTAACAAAAACTTTAGAAGTAACACTCAATCCACTTGATAATCTCTTTCTATTATTAACTGTAGACACTGTCATTGATTAAGGGTAGATTATGATAACGGCAAAAATAAAAATACAAAAAAAAAAAAAATTTACACATATAAAAGATCTATACTAGCTAGATGGAAAGAAAAAAAAAAAGAAAATGTTTACTCTCATCGAATGCAATCGATACTTGGATTTTGTCATTGTGCACTACCATTGCAAAATACATGTATATTTTTAATTTAGCAAGGTTTTTTTTTTTTACATGTCCACTCTAATAATACCTGCCTTCAGTTGGAGAATTATGAAGAATTCTATAAATTGGGGATGCCACAATTCCTGGACTATATGTTTTGAATGCGGGTGATTTTATTGATAATTTATTTGAATCTTGTGGAGATTTTGAAAAACTGTAATAAGAGAGATTATCATCTTCATCATCATCATCGTCATCATCATTATAATAATCATGTCGTTGTTGATACTGCTGATATTGATGTTCTTGATGTTGTTGCTGATATTGTAGTTGCTGTTGTTGCTGGTATTGCAGTTGCTGTTGTTGATATTGTTGGCGCTGTTGCTGTTGTTGCTGCTGTTGTTGGTATTGTTGATATTGTTGACATTTTTGACAAGCCTCCTCATCAACCACTTCACTGGTTGCTTTATCAAGGGTAGTGGGAATAAAAAATGATGAATTAGGTAAAACAAACTCTGATCTATCTATTTCAACCATATCATCGTCATCTTCTTCATCTTCTTCTTGTTGTTGTTCTTCTTCAACGGTATCAATTGGTGACATTGCACTAGGATCCAAATTCATTAAATCATATTTAGCAAATTGAATATTTGATTGATGATTATTTGATCCTAAATTTCCAATCATTTGATTCTTATGAATATTTGGATGAATTATTGGACTTGAATAATGTTCAGGATGAATAATTTGATTACTTCCACCAACAGGTGGAATTATAATTGTATTTAAAGCAGAAAATTCTTGTGGTGGTGACATTGGTTGAAATTTTAATTGTGATAAATATGTATTCCTTCTTGATAATTCAAATTCTTTACTTTCTTCATAAATTACTTCATCTTGTGCTTCATATGTACTAATTCCTCCATTATTTACATCAGACAGTGTATCAGTATCTTTATCTGATTTAATTTCAATAGAATTTCTCGACCTAGTAGGATATAAACTATTCATAAATACAGATGCTTGATAATCCAACCGTTTCAGTGGGGCTGCTGATTGTTGCTGCTGTTGTTGTTGTTGTTGCTGTTGATAGTGATATTGTTGATATTGATATTGTTGGTGTTGTGTTATAGGTCTACTAATTGATTGTTTCAATATTTGCAGTCTAGTAGGTCCAGTTGACTTTGAGGAGAAATTCTTTAAAAATTTAACAAATCGATGTCTTTTATTCCCATTATAACTTGAAGACGTTTCATTAGATTTAATAGAAGGAGAATATTGTTGTATTTGATGATAATATGAAATTGGTGCAGATAAATTAGATGGTAATGAATTCAAATTTTTAGAATTTATAGTTGCTGCTGTTTTTGATCGTTTTATTGAACCATTTGAGTTATTAATGTTATTATTATGATCTAAAGTAATCAAATTTTGTTTTCTTTGAAATAAAGGAGGATATCGACTTATTAAATTAGGATCTCTTAATTCCTCTAATGTTGATAAATCAATCGTATGAGACTCCAAAGTAACAGTATTCTTCATTGTCAATGATACCATTAGACAACCGTAGTCATATAGAAATAAAAAAAAAAAGAAAAAAGTGTTGTCTATTAAAGAGTTTTAAATTTTTAAATAGTTATATTAATTTTTTTTAGCAACCAAATATATCAAAGAAATTAACATTGGTCTATGTACTATGCTAAAATATCAAAAAAAAATAAATAAAATAAAATATAATGCCTGCATCTGGTAGCGTTGAACACCTGCATATAATTATCCAATTAAATTGAATCAAAGATATTTTTTTTTTTTTTTCGGATTCTCAACATAGAGTTGAAAAAAAAAATTGATAATTGAGTAGAACTTTTCAAATATTTTCCAATTATCAAGTCACATTTATAATTATAACTTCAAAAATGGGTGCTGCTTATCATATTTTAGGAAGAACTGTTCAACCACATCAATTGGCTATTGCTACTTTAGGTGCTGTTGTATTCTTCACTTTACCAAAACCATGGGGTGCATCTAAACCAACCACTCCACCAATAAGTGCTTCTTCTCCAGAAGAAGAAAAATTCATTAAAGATTTCTTAGCTAAAAACACTGAATCTGTCAAAGAACATCATTAAATATATTATGATTAAGGGTATTATTACAAATGAGAATGTTTATGATGAAAAATAAAGAAAAGAAAAGAAAAGAAAAGAAAAGAAAGATATAATCTAAAGTCATCATATAATTGAAGTAAATGAGATTTTTATTATTCATGATCTTAAATTTATAAACAAAATATAGAAGGATGGCATTTTTTTTTTTTTTTTTGAAGAATAAAAGAAAAGATAAGTGTTGTTTGTTTGTTTGTTTGTTTGATTTTTTTTTTTTTGATTTTTTATATTATATTGTTATTTTGTATTTAACTTGATCTTACATGTATCTATTCAATTTAAATATTTATTTGAAAGTTTTATTGGAATAATAATAATAATAAATGTAGAGATTAAATTAAGGAATATGGCAAGAATATTTGTAACGTACTATGAATCTGATGTTTCTCTAAATTGGTAAAGAAAACCTTACTTCTTGTAATAGTGCTCTTTATCAACAAGAATATGAACTGATAAATCTCTTCTTTCTGTAGAGGTTACCACTTGTATTACTCATGCCTTTGAATCGACAAAGAATGTTGAGAAAACAACCCTTGTTCTACGATATTCGACTAAACACGCTAATATTTTTCAACCGCAAAAAGAGTCTCACTGAGAGAAAAAATAATTCCTGTACCAAAACTGAGATGACATTGAAAAAAAAAAAAAAAAAAATATTCAACCAAAAGCTGGTTTACCCTTTTCTCCTTATCATTATATCATCTACCAACTATAGAGTTAGTTTATTTTAATCATGTCAGCTATTTATAAGGCATTACAACCTAAATCATCAAAGGAATCTACAGATAAAACCAAACATATCAATAGACAAAGATTATTAGTGATATCATCTCGTGGTATTACTTACAGACATCGTCATTTGATTCAAGATTTATTAGCTTTATTACCACATGCTAGAAAAGAACCAAAATTTGATTCTAAAAAAAATTTACATCAATTAAATGAAGTTGCTGAATTATACAATTGTAATAATATTTTCTTTTTTGAATGTAGAAAACATCAAGATTTATATTTATGGATTTCAAAACCTCCAAATGGTCCAACTTTAAAATTTCATATTCAAAATTTACATACTTTAGATGAATTAAATTTCACTGGTAATTGTTTAAAAGGTTCAAGACCAATTTTAAGTTTTGATAAGAATTTTTTGGATAATGATCATTTTAAATTATTAAAAGAAATGTTTATTCAAACTTTTGGTGTGCCACCAAATGCAAGAAAATCAAAACCATTTGTTGATCATGTTATGACATTTTCAATTGTTGATGGTAAAATTTGGATTAGAAATTATCAAATTAATGAAACTTTAGATGTTAAAGAAAATGATAATGATGATGAAGTTGATATTGATCAATTAAATTTAGTTGAAATTGGTCCAAGATTAGTTTTAACTTTAGTAACTGTTTTAGAAGGTTCTTTTGGTGGTCCAAAAATTTATGAAAATAAACAATATGTTTCTCCAAATTTTGTTAGAGCTCAATTAAAACAAAAAGCTGCTGATCAAGCAAAATCTAGATCTCAAGCTGCTTTAGAAAGAAGAGTTAAAAAGAGAAACCAAGTTTTGAAACATGATCCTTTGTCTAATGATGCATTATTTAAATAGACTCAGAGATATAGGTAACTGTATGTTTGAAGATTAATACAAAATAAAAAAAAATTATTGTAATAAAAACAAAAAAAAAAAAAACCAATCTTACATAATTTATGCACGTGTAATGCGCACGTGATTTGTGTTTAATGTAACAATACCAGTTATATGGTAACGTCAATAACTGAGTGTTTTCATGTACACAATTCCAGCTTGTCTTGTGGTATGTATTTATTTATCTCCTTTAATATCTGATTAAGGACACATAATATCTTTGCATGTAGTACCAGGGAGGCTAATCGTATAACGAGGTGTTTTTTTTTTTTTTTGCAAATTAGTTGAAATTAGGTAAAATATGTAAAGATGGAATTTCGTATCAATTGAATGGACTTGTTTCCGTTTTAGAGGAGTAAGTCTAGTTCATTTAAAGTTGAAACATGTGTACGTATTTGAGAGTTTTTTGTTGAGGGATGCATAATAAAACCTTTTTTGCATTTTTTGACAATGTGATGTTCATTGACGTGTACATCTCCCGGTTTCAAAAGTGAAAGATTGCCGGGGAGAAAAGTTACTCTGAAACCCAAAGTGATGACTTTGAGCTCCGTACTATATGCTAAAGTGAAAAAGTTATAGTTTTTTTCAAAAAAGGACTATAAGTACATTGCATTAGTTGAGGGTGCAAAAATATTCATTAGAATTGTTTGTTCTCGTGGAAAAATGTGTTCCACTAGAGAAAAGCTAGTTTTGGTAACTGTATTAACAAATGAGTGAATCTGGAGACAATTGTAGAGAAGTTTTTTTAGACTTAGTCCTTCCTTGCTTGTACTTTGAATAATGGATAAGTCTTTATAATCAAGAAAAAATTGACTATGTCAAATATTTGGTTATTGTTGATATAATTATTAAACAGACTAAAATAGCATTGATGTCTCCTCTTTTATGTGAAAGCAATATAATATCAAACCAAATTCAGAAATTACATGAGACACTAGACAGAAAGAGAGAAAATGTCAAACTGTATATCAACTTAAATAAAAAAAAATCAATCATACAGAAGTAAGGTACCAAAAAAAAAGAAAATGAATGAATAAGACAAAGCAAGAGTTGACTTGTTAAGAAACAAAACAAAAACAAGAATAGAAATCCTACAGGATGATGGGTTACGGTTTTATTTAAGATTCAGGAGAAAATTGCAACTGATTTTATTTTGATTTTGTCAAATTTTCTTCATTTCATCGTCTAATTCTATTTTTTTGTTATTTGTACATTTGACATTATTACTTGAAACATTCTCTCCTTGCATAATTGTAGATTGTAATAGTCGCAAATTTCTCTTTGTGATTTTTAATTTTTCAGTACACACACACACTTTCGCCATTTTTTTTTTTTTTTTTATTGGGAGCAGGATGGACAAGAGAGACAGAGGGATGAGCGTCAAATCGTTTTGTATCAAATTTGAATTATCGGTTCTAAATTAACAAAGTCCAAAACTAAAAAAGTGTCTTTTTTTTTATTGTATTGATACAGTTTATTTTTAGTATTCCATGGCTATTCATTTTCATTGTAGTGACAACCAACAGAAATAAGAACGACAACGACAACGATAACGATAACGACAACGACAACGACAACGACAGCGACAATCAACCATAAATCAGAAAAATGCTGAATTCAATATTATTCTATTGAAGTTCTTTACACAACAATTTCCAAAGGAAACGGAGAACAAACTCGAACAGAAATGTAAAGACGACAGTAAATTTTTTTTTTTTTATTTTTTTTTGAATATTTGATATCCTTGGATATGTCGGCTTTGGTTTGCCATTGTTGTTTTTATATATCGATTCTGTATACAGTGGGCTGGCAAAAGTCTTTAGCGAAAAAAATCCAAATTTAAAAAACCATTTTCTCGCTTTCTGCGCAGAGATTTTATTGGCTTCTCAAATTTTAGAGTACCATTTTTGCTCGGAAAACAATTTTTATTTGTTTCCAGACTTTTACGATCCGGTATATTTTTATTTCTTTAATGAATTCATTTTCTCTTGTAATATACAGTACAAATAATAAAAATTATACAAACCATGTAAAGAAAGAGCCATAGGATTAAAGAATATACATATCTACCTCTTCCGCAGAATTGTCACCATTTCATGTATAATTTTTTTTTTTGAAAAAATTTTGCAAAAAGATTAGATAAAAAATTAAAAATTTGGAAACATTCTATCATTTCGCATGTTAATTTGAGTACTTTGATACTCATTTTCACCTGTGAATGGTGGTTTCGGTGTCTACACTACTTTCTTGGTTTGGTTTTAAATTGTTAATTTTGAGCCAAGCACTACCTACTCTTGTAATAAAATCTCTGCGCTGAAAGCGAGAAAATGGTTTGTTTACATTTGGATTTTTTTCGCTAAAGACTTTTGCCAACCCACTGTATTTTGTAAACGGCTTTGTTATGTTTGGTTTACATTTTAACATTGTGTTGATTCATCTAACCGCGATCAATAACTACGAAAGCAAGAATAAGAATATCATACAATTAATGACCATTGAAGTTGAATATAAACTGGCCATCAAATATGGATGATAATGAATAGAGAAATCATCTGATTGGTATACTTCTTTCTTGTCGTTGAGATCATTGGACGTGATTTAAATGGGTTTATTTATATTAAGTGTGACTGAAATCAAAAAAGTCTTGATGAGTTATAATATATTGGATTTCAATTTACGAACCCTAATGTGTATGATCACATAAACAACATACTGTATAGCCCATGATTCATAAAAAAAAAAAAAAGGAAAAATCCTTATTCTATTAAAATTGATGCGGGCCATTACGTAACTGTTCATGGAGTAAGAAAAAAAAAATAAAAAGAAAAACACATAAGGGACTTTAAACATCATCATCATCATCAATAACAATAAAAAAAAAAAAACGACACTTTCACGCACCATTACACAAATGAAAAAAAGATTCAAACACAAACCTATCTAAATGCAATTTAACCTAATTTGGAACTGACTCTAAAACAAAAAATTAAAATAACAAGAAAACGCCATGTCATAAATCCAAGATGAAGAGGAAAGGGGGAGGAGGAGGAGGAGGAGGGGGGGATGTTTCATTGATTATTAATTGTTAATAAGAATTTTAGTTTAAACAGTAGCAGTTTTTTTGTTTGATCTTTGTATAGATACAAACTCCCCTACCCTCCCTAGCCTGCTATATCCCCCCCCTTTCTTCCTTATTGAACAATTAAAAGCAAACTTGTACTGTACGTAAATGGATACAATTTCAGGTACACGAAATTTTTCACTTTGAAATTAAATAATCAAAAAAAAAAAAAAAAAGAAATGAGAATTAGTGGATACATGAAGCATAAAATAATACTTTCAAGAAAAGAAATTACCAACGACATCATCATTGAATCAATGAAGAGTACTGTAAGATTAACACAACTAAACTAAACGTTTTACACGTATACTTGCTTATAATTTAATTTGTAAACTTCTTTTTTTTTTTTTGTCTTACTGTTTATTTCTTCCCCTTAAAGACTAAAAATTTGTGTTTGGTGTAAATCAGTTAAATAATTTAAATTACCCTTGTATTCTTTATTGCTACAATTAAATATAAATATAAATATAAATACTAATATTAATAAGCACCAATTTTTTTCCTTTTTTTTCTTTTTTCTTTTTTTTTATTTTGAAATATTTGTTATTTAACTTTGAATTTGAATTTAAAACAACTACGAACTTATTTCAATTTACATTATACACTGTTCAATACTTGAGTATACTGTATTTCTATCAATTTTTACACGACTACACTTTTTTTTCTGTTTTCAGCCTATTTACATTTTAGCTAAATTTTTTTTGTTGTTGTTGCTCCTGTGTATTGTTTTGATTTTTCTTTCTTTCTTTTTTTTTTTTTGTTTTATTTTTAAATTTAAATTTTAACAAAAAAAAAAAAAACATTTGACTACAGAAGAATAAGAAGAATAGTGGGTACAGTACATTTTTGTTATAATTATAATAATTATTTATACAACATACAAATATTACCCACTTTCGCTTACTTACAGTATTTCTGATTTTTTTTTTTTTTTAAGAAGAAGAAAAAAATTACAACTATTCCAATTCTTATTATTACATTAAACAACTTTACATATACCCTTTCACTCCTCATTTATACCAAATTTTCTTATTTTTACTCCCAACCTTCCTCCCTCCCACCTATACTTTTACTACTACTCCTCCTCATTTTCAAATTTTTTTTTTTTTCTCCCTTTTGTTTATATTGAGAAATGTTTTCATCCGCACCATATTCATCTTACAACAGAAATGTTTCTTCACTGTCAGAAGAAGAAGAAGAATTTGAATTTGATAACGATAATTATAATTATAATTATAATTCTAAAGATTTGAATGAAAGTTCTCCTTTAACTAAATCATCCAAGAAAAACAATCACAACAAATCATCAACTTCTTTACCAGAATTACCTCCAAAACCTTTACATATGCAACCAGAATTTTTAAAACAAGAACGAAAAAAACAACAAGAACAAAAAGAACAATATTCCAATCATAATAAGAAATCACACAATCAACAATACCCATATTCAAGTAATCAAAAAGATCATCTTAAAAAAATGCCATCCATACGGGAAAGTGATTATGAATTAACAAATTTTGCTACAAGAGATTTACCTCCAGTACCTACAGATAATAGTTATAGAGAAAGTGAATCAACTTTGGTATCAAATCCATTTACAGATAGAAATTATATTGCTCGTGATTTTGACGATGTTGATCTACCACCATCTCCTCCAAGGTCAGACCCTTTTAAAACAGAGGAATTACCTTCTGATGATGATATTCAATCGGATGATCTTAAACAAAAAATGAGAAGAAATGAAAAGAATAGGGTTCGTATATTACGAAGAAAACCAAGATTTCATTATACTAGATTACCTTATTTCACAATAATAGTATCAGTTATACAAGTTGTAGTTTTTATTGTTGAACTTGCAAAAATGTCCCATTTAACTGGATCAGCTTTTCAAACTAAACCATACTTTAATCCAATGTTGGGTCCACTGACTTATTTATTAATCTATATGGGTGCTAGATATGTACCTTGTATGCATCAAATCAAAGGTATAACTGATGATATTACTATAATGTTTCCTTGTGCAAATTCTACAACTGAAAGTACCTTTGTATGTCCTTTGTCTAATTTATGTGGATTATCTGGTATACCACAAGATGGTGATAAATGGTTACCTAATCAATGGTATCGAATCTTTGTCCCAATATTCTTACATGCGGGATTTTTACATATTATTTTCAATTTATTATTACAAATTACTATGGGTGCATCTATTGAAAGAAATATTGGTATTTTAAAATATGCAATAATCTATATTATTAGTGGTATTGCGGGTTTCTTATTAGGTGCCAATTTTACTCCTCAAGGAATTGCTTCAACTGGTGCTCTGGGAGCATTGTTTGGAATTGTTGCTACAAATATCATTCTTTTTGTTTATACAGGAAAGAAAAACACAAACATGTATGGTACAAAGCATTATACTTTATTCATTTGTATTATGATTACAGAAATAGTCATCACATTTGTTCTTGGTTTATTACCAGGTTTGGATAATTTCAGTCATTTGGGAGGATTTGCTATGGGTATATTGACATCTATCTTGTTATTAAAAGACCCATTTTGGGTTTTTAAAGATGGTATTATAACCTATCCAAGAAATCCTAGTACATGGCAACAATTTTTGAATAATTGGAATCCTTTATTTTCTATTGAAGACAAAATTAGAAGTAGATTTATAATCTGGTGTAATGTTAGAATTGTTGCTTTGGTACTAATAATTGTTTATTATGCCTTACTTTGCAAGAATTTCTTTAATTCTAATTTAAATCAAGGAAATAGATGCAGTTGGTGTCGATATTTTAATTGTATTCCAGTTAAAGGATGGTGTGATATTGGTGATGTTACCGTCACCACTCAAACTGCTTCAGCAACAGATTCTGCTAGTGCTACTGCAACTCCAAGTAAAACCACTGTTTCTACAAATATCTATTCTACAGTTGTTTATACAACTACATTACCCACAAGTGTTGAAAATACTGGAACTGCTTCAAGTAATAATGGTGATAATCAAAGTGAAGGTTCTAATGGTGGATTAAGAAGAAGATTTGATGAAAGTTTTTCAATCAACACAAAAAGAGATGAAGTTAATATTTCTCAACAATTTGGTGTTGGAAGTGGGTTATATCTAATATTATTCTTTTTTACGATTTCTTTCTTGAAAAAGAAGAAAATTATATAATTTGTAATTCCGTGGTACAGTCTTTTTATTATTTATTCATAGTAGCCCTAATAAATTGTTCATACCAGTGCGACAAATTTATTTCATAGTAAGGGGTTTTAATAGTTCATACCAATGGAAATAAAATGTTCATACCAAGAGAAAAAATAAGTTCATACTAACTGACCCTATTTGTTTCATACCATATACCATACATTTTTAGTATGAATAAAAGTGGTCATGTTAGTATGAACATTTAATGCGCACTAGTATGAAATTTATTGGTCGCCTTAGTATGAATATTTCTAAACAAATAGTACGAATAATTTTGTCGCGATACTCTGAACATTTTTGTCCATTGGTACGAAAAAAAAATAAAAAGACTGTATACATAAATGTATCTAAGGACTGCTATTTTTAGTTTGAAAAAAAAAAATTCTTTTTTCCTTTTTTTTTTATATATTTTGATGAGTTAATGAAGTACAATATATACAGTTGGATATCTATAGAATTTGAAATAATTCGTAACTGATTAATAAAAAGGGGGCAAAGTTAGTGAGTAACAACATGGCTTTGAAAATTAAAAAGCGATTATGTAAACTTGAAACTACAAATAAACTTGTAATTTTGTTACTTTATTTTTTCTTTTTTTTAATTAAAATTTTGCATCGATTCTAGATGAAAAAATTATCTATAATATCAATTCAGATTAAAAAATCCTTAAAAATTTAAGAATACAATAAAACTTTCTAAAAATAAACTCAATTCATGTAGCACATCAATTAGAAACCCAGAATTCTTGATATAATCAATTATTACTGTTTATAAACATGATTTTTTCAAAGGCAAATACAGTATATCAATACTGAAATATTTCTTTAAAAAAAGTCACGTGATCCACATTCTAACCAAAGTTACTATTCCAACCAGAATAAAAAAGATATAGAGTAATATCATGATTGCTAAATAATTTAACAAAGGATATTATAATTTTCAGATACAAGTTGATGGTTTTTTTTTTTTTTTTTAAATATAGTAGTAATATATGATAGTTAGAAAAAATCCATTATCAAACTTGGTCGGGTGTTTAGGAATGTTACAAATTTTCATCTAATGGCGGCGTGTCTGAGTGGTTAAAGAGAAAGATTAGAAATCTTTTGGGCTTCGCCCGCGCAGGTTCGAATCCTGCCGCCGTCGAATTTTATTTTTTTTGGCTGCGAAAGATGAAAGGAATATTTACTAGTCCATCATCAATGAATAAATGAATGACTATTACTTGTCTAAGATCTTGTTTAATTCAATATAAAATTCTATGAAAACTAGTTTAATATCCTACACGAATATTCTATTGGGTTGTTCTTCCAATATTCAAATATTTCTCAATAATTTTCACTCATTAAAAGCTTTCAAGTTTGGACAGGCAGAAATATCTTTTTTTGTAGGAAGATTAGAATTACCATAAATATAGAGGGTAACCAAACTTGATGGAAATCCATAGACTGCTTTTTTACAATAACCAGTATGAATTAATAGATGTTTTAAATTTGTTAAATATGCAAAATTAAGATTAAGCTTCAGTTCTCTATTTCTACCAAACCTGATATTTAACAATTCAAGTGTATTTGGTAATTCCAAAAATGGTCCAGTTGATCCCCGAACATTAAATCTCAATTGTTTTAAATTTTTTGGAAGATATTTCATATCTTCTGCCTCTAATTTATAGAAATTCAAACCTGTCAAATTTGAATAAAATGGTTGGTGAATAAAATTTTTATCAACATAATCTATTCCAATAGAAATTAAATTGAATCCATTCATCCAGTCAATTTCTCCTTCAAAAAATCGAAGTGTAGTCTCAGGATATCCCCACGTATAGTCCTCCTTAATTGTAAATTCATCAAAATTACAAGGAATATTCTTCAATTTTTGATAATCATGATTAGCTAATTCATCTTTCCTAGACCATATTGTAATCTTACCATTTCCGAATATCTCGGGGTGAGACTTATATGATTCAACAAAAACATTAATACCATAAGTACAAATGTGAGTTGGTTTTGTCAATTGATTTTCATTAATAAACAGAGCAAATGATTCAAAAGTTTCAAACTCACATAAAGAATTACCATTCCACATATCCAGGAACTTTGATTCATTAGAATAGTCTTGCATCACTAAGACTTTGTACTTACCAGAATCACGAATAACAATTGATGAATATAATGTTGATAAAACATAAGGTTTGATTTGTTCAATATCTTTAATTCGATTCAAATACCAAAGTGGGATCTCATCGAAAATCGATTCAAGAATTTCATGAGGTAAATTAAGTAATTGTTTTGGTTGTAATTCTCTTTTATGAATTGCCATTGTATGTATTGGTTATACTATCAAAAAACAAAAAAAAAAAAAAGAAAAAAGAAAAGATTAAAAGGTAAAGAATTTAAAATTGTTGATATACTTGTTATTTGAACCCCTTTTTATATCATCCGTTTTTATTTGATTAGATATTCGTTCATGTATGTATTGTAGTCAAGTAGTGGCCATGTTAAAATCTATTAAGCAAAATGGGACTTATTGACATAGCCGACTTGGTTGCACCATCTACATTTTTGTGTATGTACATGTATGTTTGTGAGTCACGCTAATTTGTAACTTTTCAAATTCTAAAATTAAAGAGAAAATTTTAGTATTTCCCCTTCATAAAGACAGGACCCTTTACAAACAGATTTACAACATATGTATTCATCTGTGATTGTATTTCCAACATTAACTACAACTAGTTGAATATAATAGTTTTACTATTATGGTTAATGGAATCATCATAAAAGTATTTTTACTTGATTATCATAATTAATCTTATCGGATATTCGTGGTGATAGATAAAAAATTTCAAATTATCAACACACAAAATAATCACTCGTATTTGAAAAACAAAACCAACACGATTACGTAAACCCAACATATAATCCATTGATTTAGTCATGTCATGCTATTTTTTTTTTTTTTTTTCTTTTAACGAGGATGAGCTACAGTACATAGTATCCATACTCTCTGGTCTGAATTTCAAAAAGATACGAGCCCCACAAGATATTCGTTAATTTGCAACCGCTTGAATAATCCCAGATTAAGTAATCAAAGAAAAAATTTTTTTTTTCTCGCAAATATAACGGTGACCTCCTATTGAGTTAATCAAATAACTAGTGAAGAATTTAGAAGAGAAACAAGATGAATTACTAAGGCTAAAATGGAAGCATTAACACGATTATGAAGAAAATGAATTATCATTTATAAAATATCGGAATATTCAATATAATGATCATAAGAATCAAAGTTCAGAAACTATTTAATTTGATATATATCACTGGGAATTATCACTTGAGATTAAATAGTTTATTGATTTGTCATTAAGGGTAAGTATGAACGAAAACATTACTAATAGTTTACAGTATGGATATCAATGATCACTCTACAAGATAATGAACTTGATAATAAACAAAGTAATATAGGTATATTTGCTATAACTATGTGAGATTCTAGATTTATTGTACAGGCACTTGCGAACGTTTGTAAATGAACTAGGTTTACAACGAAAATATACATAAATTGAGAAAAAACGCGTCTTCAAAAAATGTAAACAACCCAACAACCCCATTTTCTTCAACAAATAATGGAGAAAAGCATTGAAGAACTGTTGGTGTCAGCTGTATTTGAAGCTGTGAATTCAATTAGACATGGTATACCTTGTACAATTAATGCTATTGCTGAGAAATACGATGTTCCTCCCCATGCACTTTATTACAGAGTACAAAAAGCTGATGAAGATGGTTTCTATGAAAATGGCTACGCAAAGCAACAAAAATTGACAGTTATTGAAGAAGCAGTTATTGAGAAGTATGTTCTTGATAGAATTGAAGCTGGGAAGCCGGTAACTAAATCTGATTTGAAAAGCCTTGGCTGTGAATTCATGGACAGAAAAGGTGAAAAAGGTTCAGTTAAAGATGGCTGGTATAGGTTATACATGAAACGTCACCCAGTGTTGAAAAACAAGCTAGCATATGAGCCGTCACTTTCTCGTATTAAGGCTGGTGATTATAAGTCAATTAAGGCTTGGTTTGACAAGTTTCAGAGGGAAGTTTTAGATAAAGGTATCAAACCTCAAAATATTTACAATATGGACGAAACGAATATAAAATTGGGTGACACTGGTACTCAGTGGATCATTCAGAAGCAAGAAGGTGACCCAATGATGGTTCCAAGACCGGATAATACCGAGTTTGTTAGTATTTTGGAGACTGTCAGTATGAGTGGAGTCGCATTAAATCCTTGTGTGATTTTCAAGGGCGAATACAATCAAACTAGTTGGTTTGAAGAAACCAAAATCCCTGATTGGGGTTACGGATGCTCTGATAATGGCTGGACTACAAATAATAATGCAATATCATGGTTAATTAAATGGTTTATACCAAGAACTGGAGCTGGAAAAGACAAAGATCCTATTGTTTTGTTGTTGGATAATCACGGGTCCCACAAATCAGATCAATTCATCCAAATGTGTCTAGAACACAATGTTCATCCACTTTTTATGCCTGCTCATTCACTGCATCTATTACAACCATTAGATATGTATAGTTTTGACCTGGTTAAGAAGCAATATAAACGTGCTACATTAGAAAAATTAAAATATTGGAGTTATGACGCTAGAATAAACTTTGACAAGAGGCATTTCTTGAAAGCTTATGCAGATGCTAGAGAACTTAAATTTACTAAAAAAACCATCACAGATAGTTGGAAAAAAGCTGGTTTGTCAAGAAGAGATTACGCAAATGTATTGGATGGAGCTGGAATCATCAATCGTCCAAAAAAAGCGCCAAATACCAAAAAAAATGAACCATCAGAAGTCCCAAATGTGGATATCTGTGAGCCTTATTCATTTCCAAAGAAAAGCAACGACCTGAATAATCTATTACACAAATTAGATGGCACAGACTGTGACTTGAAATTGCTGTTAAAAAATGTGATCAGATCGTTCGAAAAAAGGATGGCTGAATGTGTATTACGAGACATCGAAATAGCTCAAGTCAGAGCTGAAATGCAAGCACTGATCTCTTCTGGTGGAAAGAGGATGAGAACTAGAATCGATCCTCAAGGAGGATGTTGTATTGCGATCGATGAAGATGTTGAAGAAGCATTTAAAGTCGAAGACAACAAACGTCGCAAAATGGAGGCTACTGCTAGAAAAAGGAAGGAAAAGGATAAAAATACTCCTTTGTGTTTAACTGAAATCACTAACCTTGCTCCAGAATCTACTTAGATTGAGTATGAATGTTTTTTTTTTGTGTATTTGTTTTACTAGTTTTTATAGTTCTAAGAATTTTTTTATCAATTTATATTTTTGTTGTAAACCTTGTTCATTTACAAACGTTCGCAAGTGCCTGTAGTATAAGTTAGCAATAATTATTATTAACACTGTTGAATACGCAAACAATAGTTGGAAAAAGGAATGTCATAAATCTATCATTTATTCAATCTATTTCAAGCTGTGAAAAAAAAAAAAGGAAAAACAAAAGCAAATTTGGGCGAAAGATTCTTAGGGTTCAGGGTTGGGTTTATTCATAGCACTCAAAAACTATAATACACTTATTTAACTGACGGGGCAGTTAAGGGATGATTGTAATGTGTAAATTTATTTATTTCAAAGTAAACAACAGTAATCGATGTGATCAAAAATTAAGAAATTTATTGGTCAGTTGCTAAGAACTTAATTTAACTATGCCAGACAGCGATTAGGTCCATCAAGGCAAACTAATTAATAACTACAGTACTTAATAATTCCAATTTCTACAACATACACGTACAAAATAACAACAACACTTGATTAGTAAGAATTGAATAAATAAATATTACTATTATTATTATTATTACAAGCAGATTTATACACACTCTACTTTCTAGCAAAGATAAAACCAATAATTATCGACGATCCCAATATTGCTAAAGCACCAGGGATAAGAATTTCATTTGGAATACCAACAATTAAATCATTAGAAGTATTTGAATTCTTTCCAATACTTTTTCTAGAATAAATAGATTTCACATCTTCAGTAGCAGCATGTTCATGAGGATTATGAAGATATAAATCAGCTTTATCATTCTCAACTTTCAAATTAATTTTAATACATTCATATAAATCATCATCCGTGGTAATTGAAACAACATCTCCTTCATCATCAACATAACTAATTGCATATTTTTCATCGGGTTGAATATTTAATGCAATATAATCCTTTTCATGTAATTTACCATCTATTAATTCTCTTAATTTTGTAATACCGTCAGATGATTTTAATGTAATTCTATGTACTCTTCCTTCAATACCTGGTGATTTGAATTTAAATGTAAATGGAACTTCATCAATTGATATTGATGATGCATATTTTAATGATGAAGTTTTTAATGGAATTGATTCAACATGGGATACAGAATCAGATGGTTTAATATCAACATTAAAAGAATTGAACTCAGATGGAGTTATATCTGGAGCTAAACTTCCTGTTGCACCAACACCACTATTACTGAAAGTACCATTACCTCCAACACCACTACCACCACCATCCATTAATGAATCAGAATGAACCGATTCTGTTTCACCATCAGTAGTATGATGATCAAGTGATGTCCAGAACTTGTTCCATGCTGGCCCTTCACCAGTTGGAGCAGCCGCAATTGAATCATCAGCTGTTTGTGATGTGACGTCTGGGGTACTTTCCAACAGTTTTAATTGATTCAAGGTGATATGAGTTAATTTCAAAACATCAACAATACCAATTATTTCATCTTCATCACCAACAATTGGCAAATTCAAATAATGCCCATCAAACATCTTTCTCAAGGCTTCTGAAATTGGTAAACCAACATGAGCAACATCTGGTTGTGGGGTCATAACTCTAACAATAGAACATTTCTTTGGATTTAACCCAGCAGCAATAACTCTCAACACCACATCTTTAGAAGTAAAAATACCAGCAACTTCATCATTGGTATCTTTCACCAAAACAGCAGTGGTTCTATTTTCTTTCATCAAAATAGTGGCTTCATAAACAGATGCTTTTACATTAGTATAAATAGGTTCAGCATGAGCATCTAAAACATTCTCTAAAGTTGGTCCATTCATTTTATCCTTTAAAGTTTCAAAATATTGATAAACATGTTGTGGTTGTTCACTAACCCCAATTTCATTATGAACTGAATCCAAGGCTTCATATAATTTCTTACTTGAACTATGCATTCTTTCCAATTTAGACATTTGTTCAGCATAACATTTGGTAATATCCAAAACACCAACAATTTGATTATCATCATCCAATACAGGAAGATGTCTAAATCCTTTTTCAACCATCAAGGTTAATGCTTCACCTGCTGCAGTGTTTGCATTAGCACAAATTGGATCTTTAGTCATAATTTGATCAATAGTCACTTGATTCGCATTTAATCCTGATCCAACAATTCTGAAAGCTAAATCTTTAGCTGTGAAAATTCCCAATAATTGACCTATTTCATCAACTACCAATACACAATTTTCTCGTTTAGCTGTCATTAATTGAGATACTTCATATACAGTTGAAGTAGTTTTACAAATAATTGGATCAGTTGGTTTTAATGACAAAACAGTCCCAGGAGTAGCTTTTTTTCTTCTGGTTGTAGTGGATCCATTTTTCTTTTTCTTATTTAAATCATGTTCGATTCTTCTTCTAATAGCATCATCCCTTTTGGATTGCCTCTTTCTTGAATCTAGATTAGTCGAGGATGATTGGGAAGACGACATGGTTGATGTGTCCAGTTTATCCGTGAGTGATGAAAAAGATTTGACCAGGAGTAAACCTTTGAGATTTTTCAAAACACCTTTCTTGGGAGAATGTTTAGATAAATGAACTGGTTGAGTCAGTGTAGGCATTTATACTTCGAATTTTTTATTTTTTTTTTTTGTTTTTGATTTGTAAATAAACAATAACAATGAAAGTCGTGTGCGATGTTCGGAGAATAGTTTTTTTTTTTTTTTTTTTGGACTAGTTAAAGTACCACTTGGTAACACTAAAGGTAGTTAAATAAAACCAAAAAGTAGAAATGTAAGTTAAATTGATAAATAAAAACATCCTGATTTGATTACAGGAATATTGCCAAGTTTATATAATGTTCCTGTACTATTTTATACATTTCCTCAATTGAATTTTGAGCTTAAACAAATATGGGGGAAATGTTAAAAAAAAAAAAAAAAATGGGGCGATATGCAAATTCCAGATGACAATACTGCAGGCTTAGTTCAAATAAAAATTTAAGTAAGAAAAGAAAAATAACGGGTACAGATTTTCGAGGTCCTGTGTAATTTTTATTTTTTTTTTTTTTTACTTTGTACCGATTGCAAGAAATTTATTCAATCCTCTATGAAAATGTTGTACTTCATAAGAAGGGGTTTGTGATAACTGGAGAAACATTCATACACATTTAACAAGGACCTATTTAGTGATACTATATTCCATACAAATGAAATGAAAAAACGGTTGCAAAGTTTTAATCAGTAAGTATTTACTAATATGAAAAAAAAAAAATATTAACCTATTTAGTATGAACATCTATTTATAATTAATGCAAATAATTTTGTCGCACTTGGTATAGAGATTACACGCCAACGGGTAATGAAATAAAAGCATAAAAGAATATCATTTTTATGTTATCAAGGGTTTTGTTGTCATAGTGTCAAAGAAATTGATACATTTGACATTACCGCTATTCGTGGCAACTAAGAATTAGTGCTTAGTGATAATGTAGACTTATTCTGTAGAAGAGACATCTATTAGTGTGAATTAGAAAATGTGGAGAGTATGTGTATTTGATGACATGGCGGAAAGGAACTACATGAAAGTTGACGATATGCACAATCTGTAGTCAATAAAAGTAACTAATTAAAGATTGAGACAAAATATTTTTACAGTACATACAGTAAAAATGTACATGTAGTACATTTATGTATGGGGGATCAAAACTTAAGAGTAATTATCGAACCACATGATTTATTTAGACGTCCGCTAAATTATTGTTCATATGTGAGAACTAACTTTTAATGCAATTCCTTTCCATTTTTGAGATTGTTCGCGTTATTTAGTACCAGAAAACCAATTTATGTAATGGAACAATCACGCTACATTAGTAACTTCCGATTATTGCAACTTCTTTATTTAGTCAACAGTCTTGGGTAAACTTCGGAACAGTCTTGACGACTGTCAAAAGACAAAAAAAAAAAAAAAAGAAAAAATAATTTAGATGGTTGATCTGCGGTTTAACATGCCACATTAGGGAAAGAGCAGAGCTACCACTTTGTTTAGAACAAGTACAGTATTTCAGATAAACATTTATCATTGATACACAAATTATACTTAATCATCCAAATATAGACACGTATCAACCATTAATGGCTTGAATATTTATTTTATTTGGTGTAGAATTATTTTCTTTTTGAAGTACGTTCCAGTGAACCGAATTGAAATGGACCAGAAGCGGAAACGACAAAAAAAAATAATTACTTTCAGTAATAAAATACGTCCGTAATTTAATTTAATTTTTTCTTTTTTTTTAATTTTTCAAATTATCAGTCGTTTCCACCAGCCATGACCCAATTTGAATTAACCTCGAAATTGAAAGAAACTATTTCTCAATCAACATTAGATAATGAAAAGAAGAGTAAACTTTTATTAGATTCACATATCAGTCATACGGAACTTGTAAAGTTCTACCAAGAGTGCCGTCCAACACCTTCCTTACTCGATTTAATCAAACAATCCAAATTATATATCCCTAAGTATGAAGAATACAAGCAACCAAAGACAAAAGAATTCTTAAAGTCAATGGAAAGATTGAGACTTGAAGCTAAAGAACAAGAATATCGTAAATTAATAAATCCTACATCTCAATTTTCAACATTGTATGAAGAGAAACTAGATGAACATGATTTAACTCCTCAACAAGCTGCGAAAGAATTAAAAAACCAATTAACCACGATTGTCAATATTATAATCAGTGTTGTGAGTGTTGCATATGCCATTTGGTACTGGACTGAAACATCATGGGGATTGCCTATAAGTTATCGAGTGTTGTTAAGTGTTTTCTTCGGTATTTTAGTATTGGTTGCTGAAGTTGTTGTATACATGGGTTACCTTAATAAGATTGAAGATGCAAGAGTTAGAGAAAGAAAGAAGAAAGAGGTTAAAAAAGTGGTCAGGAGTTTCAATTTGAAAAAAGACTAGTTGAGTATGAGACCCTGTATGGTTGTAAAAAAAAAAAAAAAAAACCCTAAAAAAAAAAGTTAACCAGTTGGTTGTCAAAATTTATTTTCTTATACTCTTGTTTTAGGTATATTCCAATTATCATGTCTTTAAGTACAACTAGAACGTATTCATTTAACACCTTGTTGGCGCTTGTTTTTAGATTTCCGTTACTTGCTTATATTGTTGGATTCATTGAAGATTTTGTCATTTCTATCATGAAAACGGGCCCTGTTCCCAAACACATTGCTATGATTATGGATGGTAATAGAACATATGCAAAGAATCACAGATTACCCTTGAAGGAAGGTCACTTTGCTGGAGCTAATGCCTTAGTAAAAGTATGTAAGCTCATTAGGGATTTCACTTTTTTTTTTTGTTTATAACTATTGAGTCTTACTAACACATTGATCACTTTAGGTGCTCGAAGTTTGCTATAAAATTGGAATTGAACAAGTAACTATTTATGCATTTTCTTTAGAGAATTTTAATAGAACTAGAGAAGAAATTGATACTTTGTTTGGATTGTTACGTGATAAATTGAAGATGATTTCAGAAAACGAGGATCCATATACTCGATACAATAAGGTCAGAATTAGAATAATTGGAAACAGATCATACATTCCTCCTGATATCTTGAAGGATTTAGAAAACATTGAGGAAATAACTAAACATAAAGCATCAAAGAAAACCTTGAATGTCTGTTTTCCTTATACTGCACGTGATGAAATAACTCATGCCGTCAAAAGTATTGCTGAAAAGAGGGTAAGTGGTGAGATTAGTAGTCGTGATGAAATCACCATTAAAATGATTGAAGACAACTTCTATTTTGGTTGTGATGTTCCACCATTGGATATATTGATTAGAACTAGTGGACATACCAGATTAAGTGATTTTTACTTTGGCAATGTAATACTGAGTGTACCATCGAATTTCCTGATGTTTTATGGCCAGATTTTGGTTTTGTTAGTATTATATCAATTTTGTTTAAATGGAGTTATTACAGAACCATTCAAATTGAAGAAGAAGCAATTAGAGGTAAGGAACCCCACATTCAAGATGTAATTCCGCCAGTTTTGTTAAGAGAATTACCTCATCCACCACCAGCTACTTCAGTCACTGCTCAGAAGTGAATTTAATTTTGTTGCTAAACTACAATCAGTTCTCTATATTTGAAAATATGCATTATTAATAGATGAATATATACATGAATTTTTTTTTTGTTTTTCTATTTTTTTATTTTTTGGAAATATTAACTTGAAGTGTTTTTTACACAACTTGTTGTTTCTTTTCAGCATTCTTCATTTGTTGGACTAATCTGTTGAATTCTTTTTGTTTTTCGAAAGTTGTTCTTTCTTCGTTCAAATAAACATTTTCAGCAGTGAAATCTTCAGGTCTTAATACAATAGCATCTGGATGCTTCTCATTCTTCCATCTAGTATTAACAACGTTTTCAATTTGATCATATAATGTCTCCAAATCATGACTCTTTGAAATTGTGTAATCGTTGATTTCAATACCTAACTTGGATTGCAAAGCTTTAACAACTTTAAATCTTAATTCCAAATCATTTAAACTTATGTCTTTATATTGTTCTCTGGTTATGCTCTTACCAAGGACATTTTGTAATCCTTGATTTATTTTGCTTTGTAAAAATTCCTTATTAGAATAATATGATTCAAAATTTTCAGGATGTAAACCTCTAAGAGTTTTCCAATTTTTAAAACTATATCCTGGCATTTCTTTGTTACGATCAAATTTGACATATTTATCAGAATTTTTAAAAGTTAAATGAGTGACTTTAATTGATTCTTCTTTATTCAATTCATCTTGTTGTTCAACTATTTCTTTTCTTTTTTGTTTTGATTCAATACTTGTCTTGTTCTTTCCAAAAAGATCACCAAACCAAGACAATGATCTTGTAGTGGTTGAAAATGATCTGCTTTGTATTTGTGATCTAATCATTAATGGCTAGTGGATTATTGTTAAGACACCTTAGTTTACTTGAACTTCCATATTTCGAAAAATTTTTTTTTACTTGTGAGAACCAAAAAAAAAAAAAAAAAAAAAGAGAGAAGAAACTGAAAAATAAAATTGTAAAACAAACACGACCAATTGAAGATGCACGTGACTTTAACCAATTTTAAGGTACTATTGAATAATGTATGGTTAAAATTTCAAAACTTGGCATGTAGAGATATCACCAAAAATATTTGTATTGTAATAGTATCATCAAACATAAATATTTGCAAATAGAAGATCCCAAACTTTAATTTACAAGAAAAGCAATAACTAGTATAAAAATTTCACGTCAAATTCATCCAATCTCAGTTAGTTGATAAGTGGGATATAAGTTTCATCATCTAAAATGTAACACTTTAAATTGTCGTGTATTTAACAGTTGAACAAAATTGCAAAATCAGAGTCTGGTTTTAAATGTTTCTAATGATTTACAAAAATAAAATAAAAAAACCAGGTAGATACACACCAAACAGCCTCATTAACAGAAATTACATTAAGCAAAGATTGACCATGATGATCATCATATAAAGAAGTTAGCCAAATTGTAAGAAAGTTTTTTGCATGAGTGATGTACTTCATCAATTCGCAACTAAAATACCATAGTTGATTATTACAATTAATCCACAATACTAATTTCTGTTCCAGAATAACTAATTACTGCTAGTGATAGGCACTGTTTATTTTAATTACCAGGATAATACCTGAATCCATTAATGGAAAAAGTTATATTCCACAAAGTAGATCATCGAAGTCAGGTAGTGAAGGTGTTGGGAACTGATAGTAAATTTAGCAAAAGATCAAGCAATGGTACTCAAAAAAATCTAAATACATGTAGTATTACCCAAAATAGTCCTGTTTGGTTGTTAACTTTGAGCTTATAGTTCACTTTTAGATTTGACTCGAGGCATTGAAATAGATCTCTACATGAATTTCTTTTTTGCAATAACAAGATGTCTATTTCAATAATTTCCAAGAATTAGGAGACTTTCATCTCAGTATCATCAATTAACCACTGAGTTATTTACAATTATCTGTTGACTCTTTGAGGATATTGAATTATGACTTTTGTAACTTTGTAACCATGAGTTTGTCGCCATTTATTTTTTTTTTTTGCTCCACACATTGTAACTTAGTCAAACCTGGGCCGCACTTCCAAAGAAAAAAAAAAATTGACTCAAGATGTTGAAAATCTCAGGCTAATCATAAACTAGTAATTAATAAGCTGGGCTCATAGGCTATATATATAATTATTCATAATATGACAGCAGTAACAACAAATTCAATAGTTGGGGCATTAGCATGTCAAAAGAATTCATTTTTAAAAACCTTCAATACGAAAGTTATTTCAAGTTATGAATTTATTCCACCTTTAACATCCAAAGATAAGCAAAATAAAAATCAAAAGTTACCAAACCAAAAGAATTTGGAATTGAATTACAAGATACTATTTTGTTTCCTGAAGGTGGTGGTCAACCTTATGATAAAGGAACCATTACAATTTTACCTGAAAATAAAGTTATTGAAGTTAAATCAGTATTAAGAGATAAATTAAAAGCTGTTCATTTGGTTGATGAATTAATTGAACCAGGTACTGAAGTTACTTTAAATATTGATTGGGCTCGTAGAATCGATATCATGCAACAACATACTGGTCAGCATTTATTATCTGCAGTATTTGATACTTTTGGATTGGAAACCTTGAGTTGGTCAATGGGTGAAGAAATTAATTATATTGAATTACCTGAAAAGATCAATGATGAATTACTTGGTGAAGTCCAAGAAAGAGTTAATCAATTAATTGTTGAAGGAATACCAATTTCAGTAGTTACTCCAGATCAACATGGTCATGAAGTTGATGTTTCTCATTTACCTGATGATTATGATTTAAGTAAAGGTATAATTAGAATTGTTAAAATTGGTGAATTAGATGCAAATCCATGTTGTGGTACTCATTTAACATCTACGTCTCAAATTCAATCAATTGCTTTATTACATCAAGCTCCAATTAGAGGTGGTCATTCAAGATTATTTTTTACTTGTGGTGCTAGAGTAGCTAATGCATTACGTAAAGAACATGAACTTTTAAGAGATGTTGCTACTAATCAATTATCTTGTGCAATTGAAGCTGTTGGTGAAAAAGTTGAATTATTAAGTTTAAATTCTAGAAAGACAAATTCAACTTTAAATTCCTTATTGAAAGAATTGGCGGGATTTGAAGCAAATAAGATTTTTCAAAGTTTCAAAGATGGGAAGAAGATTGCTTATGTTTATCGTGCTGATCTTCCTGATTATTTAACTGCTGTAAACAAAGAGTTGTTAAATTTGATCAATAGTGATGGTTCATCCATTGATTTAAGTAACAATCAAACTCTTCTTTTGCTTAATGGAGCACCTCCAAATGGTGGTAGTATCAAAATCAATGGACCTGAAGCTACATCAATCCAAGCGGAATTGAAACAAAAATTAACTAACTTGAAAGGTGGAGGTAAGGGTTCTTCATTCCAAGGTAAAATTACTAAATTCGAAAAAGGAGAATTAGAATCAGTTTTGAAATATTTAGATTCAATATGTACATGAAAATAATATAATATATAAAAAAATAATATATAATATAGAAGATAACAACAAGCATCCTAACGTTTAACCCAAGTTGGAGATTTTCTAGCCTTAAGTTTACCTGGTTTCTTTCTTTCAACAATTCTAGAATCACTCTTCATTAATCCAGCTTTCGATAATCTTGGTTTCAATAATGGATTAAAAACAATCAAAGCTTTAGAAATAGCATACATTATAGCTTCACTTTGACCATTGTAACCACCACCAGAAACTTGAGCAAAAACATTATATTTACCTTCTTGATCAATAACTTGGAATGGATATGCAATATTCTTTCTTGAATAAATGTTTGGGAAATATTCAATAAGTGGTTTACCATTAACTAAAACTTCACCTTCACCTTTAACAAGATAAACTTTAGCTTGTGACAGTTTTCTCTTAGCTTTACCTCTAGCTCTACCAAAACTATCCAAAGTTTTATCTTTAGCAACTTGAATAATGGTATTCATAGAATTACTGGAATATTCCTTCAAAACTTGAGTAACTTCAATTGGCATTAATTGTAAATCAATACTTCTTAATCTATTCAAAAGAGTAATTAATTCACGATAATGAATATTCTTGACTCTTGTACCTGATTTGGTTTTTTGAGTATAATCATCAAATCCAATGAATTTTTGAGCTTGTATTTCGTCATCAGGAACTGATCTAGTTGGTAAACTTTGATATTTTTTCAACAAAGCCTTTAATTTATTGACATTATCTTCATGAATTGGATTACCACCATAAAATGTGTTTAAAGTAGGCACAGTTCTAATTCTATTGATTTCTTCTATGGTTAAATTTTCAGTGACTTGAACTGGTGGACGATATTGAGTTCTTCTTTGAAACTTTGGTTGTCGTTGAAAATTTCTTCTACCTTCGTCAAATCTTAAAACCGATTGATGAAATGGTCTTTGAGGAATATGAAGTCCTCTAAACCTTGTGATAAGTCTTAAAGTCATTGATAATTACAAGAGCTTAAGCTAATGTTAAAAACAATTTTTTTTTTCTCTGTATGTATAAACCAATAATCCAAAGAAAGAAAATTTTTCGTTTTCTCGATTGGCAGAATTTTACCCTATGAACACGAAAAAAAAAAATGAGAAAAATGGAGTTTACACGTGATAGATCTCACCTGATTAAACGAAACTACAATTACAACACGAAAATAAAAAGATAAAAATCTAGAATTACTCAATTAAGCAAGCTAGCTATACTAATCTTATGAGCTGAAGGCTCAGGCTCAGTAGGAGAGACAGCTGGAACTATAGGCACAACTGATGGGGGTAATGTTGTTGCAGCTGGAGGAGCAGATTTTGGAGCTTCAGGAGCTACCAAAGTTTTATTAGTGGTGGTGGTACTGATGGTTGATGTAGGGCCAGTAGAAGCTGGGGGAGGAGTCTTTGTAACTGGAACAGCTGTCTTTTTTGCCCTCTTCCCCTTGTGTTTGGTTTTCTTTTTCTTTTGCAACAACATCTTGTAGTTGGTCAGGTGTTTCGTCATATAATAGTGTCGAACACAGTCAGATACCGTTCTCAATCCCAAATGTTTAGAAATAAGGTCAAACTTCTTACCATACATGGAGTAGGCTTCACAAAACATCTCATGCTCAACCTCTGAGAAAGTATCGTTCCAATCTGAATGAATACGTTTAGCCCATTGTTGTTTATCTTTGACTATATTGTTGTCATCACAGAATACAGTCTTGTCATCTAAACATAAATCAGGTATCTTAGCGGCAACCCTCGCCGCTTTATTAACAGGATCCTCTAAGCTTAGCAAGATGACATTTAATTCATCATCACTAACCCTATACCTACGGGTGCTACGAGCACCAGCTTCTGGAGCACCACCACCAGGACCACCATTTCGGCCGTTACCTTCTCCGCCACCGGGACCTATTAACCCAGAAACAACACCATTATAAATTTCCTTCTTGATATCATCATTACCTGGAGGTCTAACCACACTAATTTGTTGTGCCATTTTCATCTTCTGTTGTTGGTAAATCTTCATGCGCGAGTTATACTCATCGAAAAGCATTCTCTTTCTCAAGTAAGTTGAATAATTTTTATTTTTCAATTTAGAAACCAAAGATTTTCTGATTTTATGATAATGGTGTAAATTATGAGAAACTATTGGGTATTGCTGAAGATTTGAGATTGGTTTTGCCAATGAATACTTCAATTGTGCATCACCTTTTTCTGCATGGAACTTCGCCTTCAATTCCGCAAAAGCTGTTTCTATCTTATTCAATGGGTAATCATATTGTTCAATGGTTTCAACTTCGATAACAGGAGGAGCTGGTTCAATGACTTGAGGAGGAGGAGGTTGTGTCTGTTCCGCTGTTTTTGTTTCCTGTTCTTGCTCCAAGGTTTTCACTTCTTCCTTTATTGTTTCTTCAATCTTAATTGGTTCTTCAATTTTTAATGATACATCCTGTGACTTGGAGTCATCTTCAACTCCAACTTCAATTTCAATTACTTGACTTATTTCAGCTTTGGAATCATCCTGTTCAATTGTTGTATCGTTATCGATCTCATTCTTATCTTCTGTTTCTGTTTCTTGTTTATGCTCCTCCTCTACTTGTTCCTCCTCCTCTTCTTCTTCTTCTTCCTCATCATCCTCATCATCATCATCATCCCCCTCCTCTTCTTCTTCGCCATCCTTGGAGGAGGGTGAATCAATATCTTGATGGTATTTCTTCTCTACCGGAATTAATGTACTTCTATGGCCATACTTGTATTTATAATCTCTAGGCTTATTATAGCTTGAGCTTCTCGGTAGTGAACCACCATATGAATTTCTTCCATAGTATGAATCATGTGCGGTACTATTAGTTAATGAAGAAGATCCTAATGGAACACTATTACTCCCAGAACTGAATCCCGAAGCTCCTCGCATTCTATCTTTGGCTGAATATCTTGATGGGCCAAACCCTCTACCTGACTTCCATTTACTAGTATTTATACCTCCATCATGAGATGTGTAAGAGTCATAACGATCTTTCATCCTATAATCTCCACCATTAGTGTTATTCAGTCGGTATTGTTGATATGCATTTGACGTTGAAGCCGTAGATGAATTTGAAGAAGACGATAGTCGGGATTCCCTCCACTAGATTTTCTCCATGTATCATTACGACCATTCCCTAGATAATAATCGTGATAATTTCCATAATTGTTATTATAATGAGATGAAGATGAGTATGAGCCATTTCTTGATATTGAAGGGGGTATTGAATTAGGATCTTTCAGGTGAGACAAAGAAGATGATGCGCTTCCATTGCTTTTAAAATCTCTTCGTGATAACCCTTGTAGAGCAGGTGATGATTGACTATTAGAACCTGATGAATAAAAATTTTTCCTTCGTGACTTTCCATAATCTAGGTATTCATTATATCGTGATGATGGTCCTCCCCCATTACGCAGATTAGATGAAGACATTATATTATTAAATATGACCAAATTATGATAGATTTGTTGTATCTAATTCTAATGGCAAAACAAGTTAAAAATTTTCTTCTCTCTCTTTAATACTCTAAGTTTATAGAAAAACGAAGTTCTGTCTTATATTAAAATGAATGAATAGTAGTCAATAATAAGTACAAATCCAGCTTCTTTTCCTTTTGTTATTTATTGCTGGGTATTTAAGTGTGTGGTTGTCTTAGTTAGATTGATAATGATACAAATAATCGAATGTGGTTGTCTAAATAAAACTTGTATGACTTCTCAAAAAAAAAATTGACTAATAGAGGAAAAGTAATTCATTCAAAGAAAAAAAAAAAAAAAATCAAAACAAGGGAGAGAGTAAGCAAGAGAGGAATTAGAAAAAGAGACCAGTTCAGAGAGAGGCACTTCAGAAAGAAGAAAAAAAAAGACCAGTTCAATTATTACGGTTGAAGGAAGAAAAAAATTTTTTTTTCTGGCCGTAATTTTTTTTTTTTTTTTTTTCCCTCTCTCTCTCTCTCTCTCTCTCTCTCTCTGTTGTTTCCAAATTAATAACTGTACGTACCATTAGATTCTCTAGTTCTTTTTTTTTGTGTGTGTGTGCACATCAGTCAAAATTTAATTTACTATGAGAAAACTTTGAGAACATTAATACTAAAATTAAAAAGCCAAAAAAAAAAACTGTTAAAATGTCATGTTAAATTTCAAATCCCCTTTTTCTGTTGTTGTCTTTCTGTTTTGCTGCCGCCCTTTTTTTTTTGTATCTCTTCCATTGATCCCCCCATTTTTTTTATTAATATAAGGATTGTGTGGGAAACTATGTATCATGTTGGACTTTAACATAAGAGACATCAACTTCGATACTCTATACTCTATCTGTGATTCATATCCAATCATGTCACCTATCTTATACCAGTTAGATTGAACTGGAGTGTTGGTAGTACTATTGAAATTGATTAGTATCTTATTATATCCACGGATCGTTTTAAGACCAAATGAATTGAAACAATAAGACCCATGAGAACAGATACAATAAGAAGTCGGGTTGTTGAACATTATGAATAGTTAGTCATTGCAGGTATTAGCTGCATGTGCAAGTTGTTCAACCAGCAAATGATATAAATAAATAAAAGAACAATAATCACCCCATTATTATCTAATTTATGATAATGTTAGACATCAATTACTGAGCCTAAACTTTAAACAGCAAGAATAGATGGAATATGTGGAGCACTGGAACTGGTGTTCAGCTAAATATCCCAGGCTCCATAGTCGTGTCCTGAAGTACAAGAGTGTCGCGCGTTTTTTTTTTTTTTTTTTTATTCTTCTCTCTGAGAATTTGCACACAAAAAGCTCAACATATTAACGCTGAAATGAAAACAGAAAAAGTAAACAAACAAAAAAAAAAATTATGAAATCTGGTTCTTCTGAATCATATATATTTTTCTAGTTATACAAGTAAACATTCATGGTTTTTGGGTTCACTAACTTATTAGGGTCACCCCAAGGTACAGAGAAAAAACTGTCAGGTTTAGAATTTACACCTATAGGGAAAAGAAATGGTGATGAATCATCATTTCAAGTGTTAGAGACATATCCTCAAGATTATTCCCCTTTGTCAACACAGAGAAGAAACTTATTTCAACCACTAAAAGAAACTAACAACAATGTCCACTATTCTCAAGAGTCAGGATTATTTGATGATACAGTGGATGATTTTGAAAAGGCGTATCCTCCTCGTCACCCTCTTCCAAAGAAACAAACCAGATCTCCAACAGCCAGACGCGATCTCATTGCTGATGATGCTGCAGGTATCGCAGCAAAACAACTGGAGGAAACAATTAAAGAGTTAAGACTGGAGAATTATGGATGGAAAATCAAGTATAAAGAACTTCGTCGATCATTAGAAAACATGCCCCTTCTGGAAAGCGATGTCAGAAAAAGAAATATTGAACTCACAGAACAAATAGGTTTATTAAAGCAACAGGTTCAACAGTTAAAGCAAGTGAATCAGGATTATGTGAATCACAAGGAGAATTCTGACTCAAATACTATTATAGAGGAGAAGAACGTTGCCATACAACAACTTAATGACGAGATATATACCTTGAAGAAAAAATTATCTGTCCAACAAGATACCCATAATTCCCAAAGTGAGTACGAAAATATGGTACGAGATCTTCAAATTGAACGTGAAGAGTTATACGGCAAGATACATGAACTTGAAGATTACATGCATCATGCGGAAGTTGAGTTTGATGAACAAGAAACCAAGATTAAATTATTACAAAATGAACTTGAACAATTACAACAAGTACAAACCCAGGATGCATCCAAGGATGCTGTAGAACAAATACATCGCTTGGACGCTAAATTACTGGCTCTGGAAGAAAAAAATAAAGAATTGGAAGAGAAACATACCGTCCTTGAAATGAAAATGTCTCAAGAGACAAGAGGGTTGGAAGCTGATATAATCGGGAAGTCACAATTAATAGATCGTTTACAACGTGAATTAGATGACTTACAATCTAATGGTAATCATCAAGAAGAAAAACTTCGTAAAGAATTAAAACAGCTTCATGATGAAGTAGACGATAAACAGCGTCAAATCCAAAATATGAAAAGAGAAGAGGAGTCAAAAATGGAGGATTATGCTTTTGAAATTCAGGAATTGAAGCACAAATGTCAGAAATTAAAATCTGATCTTGAACAAGCACAAAATAAGCTTAACAATAACAAGGAAAACCTGCTTGGAAAGATGTCCGAATTGCTTGATGAAAACCAACAGTTAAAGAATAATTATAAAGAGAAAGCCAATGAAGTTGAAAGCTTGAATAATAAATTAGTTGAACGTCTTGCCCAAATTGAAATTTATGAGAAAGAATTTGAAAACGTGAATTCTGAATTAAAGGATGTCAGTGGTAGATTGAAGTCAGCCGAAAGAGAACTCCTAGCTTCTACAGGATCTACAGAACAGTTAGCAAATGAATTGAAACATCTACAAGAAGTGATCAGAGGTTATCGCGATTTGGAACATGAATATGCTTCATACAAAGAAACAAAATCCCATGAAATTGCTCAATTGAAATTAAAGATAAGTCATCAGGAGGATGAATTAGACAGAATGCAAGAAAATATCACAAAATTGCAGAACTCGGCTCTTGATAAAAATGAGTTGCATGAAGATAATGTTCAACTTGTTAATAAATTGGAGTCGTCATGGAAGGAAATAGAGGCTTTGCAATTACAACTTCAGGATTTGAAACTAAGTAATGCAAGTAAAGAACTCGAATTTGAACATGAAATAGATTCCAATATTCGAAACTTGAAAAAGCAAATTTTGGACTTGAAAGAAGAAAATTCTAGATTGAAGCAAAGAGATCAAGGAGCTGGTTATACTAGAGAATTGTTGGAAGACAATGTTGAATTGGCAGATAAGATCAGAGAGGCTGAATCAGCAAGAGACAATGCGGAAAAGGAAGTGGTGAAATTGGAGAATGAGATTTCAGAATTGCTCGTCGAAATAAATACTCAACAGAAATATTCCTTGGATAATACATATGTTACTGAATTGAAAAAAGAGATTGTGAAACTTCGAGGTGCTCTCAAGATTAGTGATGATTATATCCAAGAGTTGGAAACTAAAGCAAAAAATACTGAAATAGATCAAACAAAATTAGAAAGACTTAATCGTGAACTTGAATCATCAAATAGCATTGTGAAATCACAGGAGTCAAAGATTAAATATTTGGAGACGGAATTAGAGAAAGGAACTGCCAAATCATCAGAGCCATCGGTTATCCAAGAATACGTTGAATTCCAATTGAAAAATTGTCGTGAAGAGTTAGAAAAAGCAACTAATAACCTCCAGGAAACAGAGGATAAATATAGTAAACAACTTCTGAAATTGAGAGAAGACAAACAGATCATGGAAACAGATTTTGTAAAGTCAAAATCCAAGAATAGTCAATTGCAAATGGATTTAGATGATACAAAAGAGGAATTACAACAAATGACCAAGAATTGTAAACGTTTAGCAAAGAAAGTGTATGATAATATTCAAGTTAGGAAGAAGTTAGATTCCCCTGGATGGGTACAATTCCTTGAAAATGAAAGTATTTATTTTAAAAGAAAGTTTATGGAAGAATTTACCAGAAAATGTGATTACAAATTTTTATACAACTATACTGTACGATCAATAAAGGGATCGACTAAATTATTGAATATTCAAGATAGTGATGTGAATTTAGTCAAATTGGGAATTTATCCTGAATATGTAAATCAATCTGATGAAAAACGTCCAAAATTGACATTTGCTGGGTTGGCTAAATTTGTTTTAGCCAGTGTTAGAATTAGAAAAAGAACAAAAGATCATCTTTCAGTTTTACGGGATATTCAACGTGTAAGAAGTGAAATAGATGTAGCACGAATTAATTTTTCATAAATATATATAACAAAAAAGTAATACACATATATCAATGAATTATTATCTCATGATTCTACCAATAGGTGTTTGAAATTTATCTGCCGATACCTGTCTTACTCTACCAGGACGAGGAGTTTGGAACTGCTGTTGTGATTGCAGCTGCAGCTGCAGCTGTAGTTGTTGTGACTGAGGTTGTTGATATTGTTGTTGGTGATTACCTATTGAATTTGACCTTAAATTACTAAAAGTATTAGTTGGATATTCAGAAGTTGAATTCAATGAAACATCACCCTGAGGCAACGGAGTTTGTAAAATCAGATACTCTTGTTTATTATATCCATTATTTAAAAAATCGGCTAAATCTGGATCACCAGCAACAGGAGGAATTAAAGTTTTATCAATAATTTTTTTCATCATCATCATTATTATTATTATTAAAAAACTCAGTAGATTTAAATCCATCCAAGTTTTTTGTTTTATTGATCTTCTACTTTTATAAATTTTTGATCCAAATTGTTGAGATGCAAATGAAATCATTCCATCTTCTTCTTCATCTTCTGCAAATAATTGAGGATAAACATTTATTGCTGATTCAATTAAATTTGTTGTATCAATATCATCAAATGGAATAGGTTCATCTTTCCATCTTTCCATATATAAAACTTTATTGGGATCATCTAGATGAACATATGAAAATACACCATCTCTTGCCATCGTTGTGATTTACTTTTGTTGTGATTCTTCAAGGATGAATAAACAAGGTCAATTCTACTGTACACACATTTAAAAAGAGAAAAAAAAGAAAATATTTATGTGTACAGCATTGATTTGTGTGGTAAGAGAAAAACAAAAACACGACTTGTGCTCAGAGAATACTGTACACTTCCTTACCCAATGTAAGTTTATTGATATGTTGTTAATAATACATTAATTCATTAAGTCTATAAATCTATTACGCTCTAATTAATATTTTTTTCAAAATCCCAATATTTTCAATACCTTTAACTATATCATCATAAGAAGCATTTAATTTAACATTTTTACTTGATCCACTGGATATAACAACACAACCACTACTTTCCAATGCATGTAAAATTTCAACAACCTCTCCATATTTCAACAGACCAATTAAATTATTCATTTCATATTGTTTTTTGTAAAAATCATAAAATACATTGATGGAAAGTGTTTTAGTTTTAATTTCACTTTCACAATTGTATAATTGACACAAGATTGCCTTTTGTAATAAATTCAAATTAATCAATTGATTTTCGGTATTTCCAAATGAACTCATACAAATCTTGGCAACATGTTGAATCATGACTTTACCAACAGTTTCTGATTCTTTGTTGATTCTTTCTACCAATTCAATAGATTTATAACATATATCAAATGCTTTTCTTAAATCTCCTGAAATTGAAGCTGCTTTTTTACAACATAATTGAACTGCACCAGGATGGAAAATGTCTTCTTCTAAACTTGATAATCTATTCATTATGATTGATTTAATTTGATCTGAAGTATATGGTAAAAACTGTATACTATCCAAATGTAAATTATTTCTAATCAATTTTGGTAAAAATGTATTACTTAAATCTAAAGTATTTGAAATACCAAGCAATATTAATTTTATTTTGGTCAGTGGGATGGTCTTCAGATTTGCCATTTTGAATAATTGGAATAAAATTTGTTGGTCACGAGTAATTAATGAATCTAATTCATCTAATAATACAATAACATTGGAAAAATCTTGATTCTCATCATCATTTAATAATGTTATAAAATCATCCATGGTTTTACGTTTATGAAAAGAAATTGATAATTTGTTAACCAATTTACAATATATTTCATGGAATATTTGTTCTGGATTATTCAAAGTCATACAATTAATTTTAACCACGCGTATTTTTGAAGATTTTTCATATTGTTGTAGTAATAATTGCACTTGGGCAGTTTTACCTGTCCCAGGTGGACCAGATATATATAAACTGTTTGCCATGTTCATTTTGACACTCTTATGAAGAAAATCATTGATATATTGGGCTTCTCTTTCTCGACTGGTTAGTTGCAAATGAATGCTATTATTATTATTAAAATTGGATCCACGTTGAAATAATGCTTTTGCTCGAGAATATATCGTTGTTTTTGGAGTGGTGGTAATGTTAGTGGCCACGGAATTTATTGAAGTAAAATCCAATTTCTTTACGTATGATGGTTTAGAACGTTCTTGAAATTCATCGAGCCTTATTCTTTTGACTTTGGTAGGAGTCTTGGTAGGTGTTAATGGCAATTGAGTGTTTGAAATATCACGAATTGTTCTTTTTCTTGATGGAGTATTCATTGTAATTGTTGATATAGTGATAATCTCTAGATATTCAAATTTTAAAAGAAAGGGAAACTTGGGTTTAATTTATAACATTTTCCAGTAACTAGGATGAAATGCACATCATTTATTAATTCCATCGTGAATGGTGTAGAACAAAAATAAAAAGAGTTACAAAACACGTAAATAAATCGCTATAAAATTCTTTTTTCGTGTCACAATTATTTTTCGTGTAATTATTCACGGAATTACGTGCAGATTAATTTAACCCTTTTAGGAAATTCATACAAAAAAAAATTTGTTTACTGCTCCTTTCACAGTTTTTGTATTACTAGGAATTTTTTTTTCATTTACATTTACTTATATTTATTTGCAACACTAAATCAACAAAACTACTTTGCGTATTTAGATCTAGCTCTAAGCTTAGGACCATTTAAATAAAATAACACTGGGATTGAAATCATACCAGCTGCAATAAATCCTAATATACTTGACCCCCAACCAATAGGAAATTCATGAGTAGCTAAATTATTAAACAATGGATTAGCAAATAATGGGAAAACTGAAGCTACAACAGATCTAAATAAATCATTTGAGGCAAACACTGAAGCGATATATTCATGTTTGAATGATGCTCCCATGAAATTAAATAACGTTTGAAAAATCAAAAATGTTCCCATTGAATTTATAGAAGCTCCTATTAAAGGACCAATCCAATGGGTATGTCTAGTTGCGGACCATCCAAATATGAAGTAGCCAACAGATAACAAAACACCACCAGCAATTGCCATCGGAATGAAAACCTCAGGGTGCACCGTTTCTTTGCGTAGAATAGGTTTGGTGAACTGATGTCTAATAACCGGAATATAGAATCCACATGCAATTAAAACACCCGATACCGAAGCAAAATATGTACATCCAAGTTCAATAGTCGTGAATCCTCTAATTCCCACAAAATAAATCGGAAAAACTTCAAAAAATAGATATACAATACTGTATACCAAAGCGATGTAAAGATCAATCAACAAAACCACTGGTTCCATAATGGTTATCTCTAAAGGTCTCCATAAAGTATCGACCACCAATTCTTTGAATGTCATTTTAGAATTTTCAATCTCTCCTTCACTTCTAAGTTGATTATTCCCAGTGATAGCTCTTAATCTTTGTGCTTTACGACGAAGCAACGTTTTACTGAATGATTCAGGAAGTGAGAACGATAAGGTAAGCAACGAAAACCCACTAACAATACACATAAACCAAAATGTCCAATGCCAACCACCTTTGACAGTTAAAATAGAACCGAAGAAGGGTCCAAAACTAGCCCCACTCACTGCAGCCATACTCCAACATGAAATGGCAAGTGGAAGGTTACACAAGCGAGTAATATCAGCAACACTTGCACCACCGGTTGCCAAACAAGGGCTAGCAAAAAAACCACATAAAAATCTTAAAATACATAATCCCGCAATGTTTTTGACCAATGCTGTAGGAACTTGCAAAATAACAAATATTGCGAGTGTAATGATATAAATTGAGGTTCTTCCAAAAATAGCATTTTCAGACATTGGACTAAATATCAAAGGACCAATTCCATAACCAATTACAAATAAAGTCAACGGCAAGGTAGCCACAACTCTGCCCACACCCAAATCATACATCAATTCTTTAATTCCTGGGGTATAGACAGCTGACCCCATATACACTGATGTAGTTAAAAAAGAAATTTGAAAAATAAAGAACCCTTTCTGGATGCCCGTCCAATTGATAGGATTTTCTGGGTCATCTTCTCCATCCCAAGTCACAACCACTGGATCCAAATCACCATTGTTGGGTAATTTTTCAGTCGATGAATCAGCAAGATATTTCTCAGGAATTACATAGTTGAAAGCTTCTTCTGGATAAGAGAAATACTTATGTGATGACAAATGATATACAAGTCTACCAACAAAACTGTCTCTAACAAAGCGATAATTCATAGCGTATGTCAATTATCGATAGTTTTGACCTTTTTATTTTTTTTTATTTCAAAAAATATCATCATGATTTATGGATGTGTCTTGTCATGGTATATTTATATTAATATTCTAGACTGATGTCAAAGTTAACAGGGACTGTCATTATTGCAGTTTTATTCCCGTATTTTTTTAAATCGCGAAAGAAGTTGCAAATTTTCGGAAATGGTTCAACAGAAAAGAAACGACCATATATTTAACAAACAAAAAACAAAAGCATGTACATCAACCTACAGTAGCTTCCCAGATATCTCTGGTAATAAATAATTTATAACCGATACCGCATTATAGTTCATATGTCCATACTATAGTTTCTGATATATATGACGTAACCAACTCATTTTTGTTTTGAAAATTACAGTATATACATTCTATTTTGTGGCGGGCAAAAAAAAAATCAAGCAGTAATATAATACTATAGTCCTAACAAGTACATAAATCGTGCAAAAATTGACCAGCTTGGCCCTTCTCTTCAGCTCTCATTAAACTTTCACCAATTAAGAATCCATCAACTTTATCTTCGTATTTGTACTTTTTGACGTCATCGACAGAACTTATTCCAGATAATGCCAATACTAAAACTTCACCTTTTCTATCACTATTCTTGGCTTCATCAACTAAAGAACTGGTTGTATTTAAATCAACATCGAATGTAGTCAAGTTACGGTTGTTTACACCAATTATCAACCCATCTTCTGTGGTTCCTTTATAAGTTAATTTCAATGCTTGTTTCAATTCCTCACTATTGTTAACTTCCACCAATGGTACCATACCCAAATCCAAGGAATATTCGTATAATTCGTGCAATAACTTTTCATCATTCAACATTTTGACAATCAATAAAACAGTGTCGGCACCGGCTAATCTACTTTCTAAAATTTGGTATTTGTTAAAAATAAATTCTTTTCTCAATACAGCTGGACGTTTATAATTAGCATCTGTTGGTTTATCAATGACTTTTCTAATTAATGACAAATCATCCAAAGAACCTTTAAACCAATGAGGTTCAGTCAAGACAGAAATCGTAGAACATCCATTAGTAGCATAAGTTAAAGCTTGATTGGCTGGATGAGAATTAACGTTAATATCACCCTTTGAAGGACTAGCACGTTTAAATTCAGATAAAATGATGGTTTTGTCCAAAGTAGATTGAGTATATTTAAGACGGTCGTAGAAATTAATCAATGGTGGAGCAATGTCTAAACTTAATTCAAGTTCCAAGTTTTCAAATGATTTACCTGGTAATTTTTCAATAACGTCATAGTCCAGTTTTCTTTGTTTATAGATTTTTGTTAAGATGTTTTCACTCTTGTTAATGTGACTACCCTTTTTGATCGATTCATTTTCTTCCCAAGTACCTCCATGGACACTCAACAAATTGTTAATCATTAATTGACCACTTTCACTCAAAATGGATTCCGGATGAAATTGAACACCTTCAATGGTATATTTTTTATGTCTAACACCCATGATAATTTCTGGTTGAGTTTCGGTTACAGCAGTTACTTCTAAAACATCCGGTAAAGTTTTGGAACTTCCAGCTAAAGAATGATATCTGGTAACGGCAACTGATTGAGGAACATCTTCAAACATCCCTTTGCCATCATGTTTGATTGTTGTTGTTTTACCATGAACAATTTCTCCAGCATATGACACATCTCCGCCAAAAACTTCAAAAATACATTGTTGTCCCATACAAACACCAAAAATAGGTATCTTACCTGCAAAATGTTTAATAACATCTCTGGAAATCCCTGAATCAGTTGACGGATGTCCTGGACCTGGGGAAATGAAGATTATGTCAGGTTTAATTTTATTTTCGATTTCGGAGATAGTGATTTTGTCGTTTCTGAAAACATCAACTTTGCCACATTTGGGAGATTGATACAAATATTGATATAAATTCCAGGTAAAGGAATCATAATTATCAATCATTAAAACATGTCTTTGAGTAGAGTCTGTAGTCATGGTGACGATGATGGTCAGAAGGGTTGATATCTATAAGTAGTTTATATCTATTTCTAAAAAATTTTTCACCAATAATTTTTTTTTTTTCTTGGTTTTAGTTTATGTGGATTAGAGTTCCCGCACTACATTAGATGTGTTCCATTTGAGTCATAACTGGAATTTATTCTCTTTTCTGATGACGGTTACTCTTTTATAGTTCCATTGATAACATAATAATTATATCAACTAGAAAGTGTTTATATATATATGTGTGTGTTTGTGTGTTTGTGTGTATGTTTCTATGTAATTTTTCTTTGTCTAATTCTATGACTAATTGGTTCGTAATCCAATTTGGTACCACTACTACTATCATACTCAACACCACTCAATAAAATTGAGCTGACAAATTCTAAAATCAACATGAATAAAGAACTTAAAATAGCTAAACAATAATTTGAAATTGAAACCCCAATATCTAACCAACTTCCTTCTGTTCTAACTAGGAAAAAGAAATTCAACGATAAAAAGTCACTGGTTGAAATGATTAACGTACTAATGGTGAATTTCTTGATTTCCAATTGATGATTCATTATTCCAAGACAAGTAGACAACAAAACGTATGGAATAATCAATTTAACCATCAATAATGCACCCATTGAGAATGGATCAAATATAGGAATCAAACGATAAACGGAATCTAACGAGAATGAAGAAATAGAGGCGACATTACCGGTACCAAAGAACGCCAATTGTAAGAAGAAGAATCCAATAATTGTTATACGAATCACTTGTAACCAATACCCCTCTGGTAATCTACCTGTCTTTTCATGTGACTCCACCAATTCTTTGTGTGAAAACTTCAATAATTCTTCTATCGATAACCATTGCAACAAGATTAAAGAAAACCCAACATAGAACAACAACTCAAAAGAAATTGTCAATATTACAAATGTTGGAACAAACATCAAGAAAATAATTAATAATCTTAAACGGTAATCCTTAGACGGACTCATAGAATGTGATATAGGCAACACAATCAAAGAAACAATGAATGTAATCCAACCTAAGATTTGAGAATGCAAGGGTAAACCAGTTCTGGCTTGTAATGATAAAATTGACACATTAGTAGCATAAACAATAACTGGAATTGCAATGATTTGTGCAATAACCAACTTCTTTTGTGTTGATCCAATATCACCATTCTTAAAGACATATTTGGTTGCAACCACACTGACAATGAATGCTAAGACACTTCCCACATGAATTAAGAATAAGCTCTCTACCTTGACGGGATCTAAGTTTGTGAAAATGCACATTAATAAACAACTAACAAACCAGATACATTTCATTAACCCTGATATCTTATTAGATCCCTGAACCAAGAAGGGATAAAGACCAATGGCAGTAAAAATGATGGAAAACATTGCTCTATTGAAGAATCCATAAGCAATACCTTCATACATGCCAATAAATGATGCGACAATCAATAACTTTGTGGTTATTGAGATACCATGGAGAAATGATTCAATACCATTAGATAAGTAATTCTTTTCATTTATTATAGTGTACCAGAAATATAATGGGAATGCAGCATACATGTAATAATTGAACGGTGAGTTTTGATAAAACAATAAATAATTAATAGACAATGCCAATGCCCCAAAAGCTCCAGCTAAAGGTAAAGAAAACTCAGGAGAGAGTTCTTCTAAATCCTTATCATGCAAAACAAACAATTTTAAGAATAAATTAAAAGAATACACAATCCAACCAAAGAATCCTAAGGTTACAATGGATCGAAGTAATAACCAATTGTAGGTTTGTAAATATGTCAACCCATCCAAGGTTCTCTTCATCAATTCTTCAGTTACCTTAATGACTTTCACTTCAGTTTCATGGTTATCATTAATTTCCAAGTCACTAATCAATGATTCAATTTCTTCTTGGTATTGCTTGATGCTTTTTTTCTCAAAGGGACTATATGGCTTGAACTTGAATTGGTGATTATAAACTTCCTGTTCTTTAACAAAATACTGCTCGACAATAGCCATGGCATTCGCATACAATGCCTTAATTTTTGTAACTGAGTCAGCATCAATATAGCCCAAGGGTAATTCACCAACGGAGTTTGCAGGATAATTCGACCCAATCAAATAGGCCATTAAAGAAGAAATATCGGCTTGATTTACATCATTTCTCACCAAATGGTCTAATTCCCAAGTATCAAAATAAGTTGACTCAAATCCACTTTTGATAATATCCTGCTTTTCCAACTGTTCTTCCAAATTAGGCACATCTTTTAAATTAATGGGCTTTTTAACTCCAGCACCCCATGCAATTAATGGAGTTCTTGTATTATCTGGATGTCCATCACCATGTGATCCAAAGTCAGACATCCCATGATCAGCGGTGAATATAAAAGCAGTTTGATCGTCTCCAAAAAACTCGTTAATTTGTGGTATTACTTCTTCTAGTTTCCTATCAATATATTCGATGTTTTCATAATATTCAGCAGAATATGGACGGTAAGCATGACCAGCAGTATCGGGACCCAACAAATGGAGGAAAAATACATTTCCGTCTTGTCTTAATTCATCATCCAAGGTCTTGTTCATTGTCAGGTTGTTCAACAATTCGTCAAAATGATGGAAAACAAAGGCATCTAATTCAATAGAGCTGGCAGTAAAGTCTTCAAATTCATGTCCATACATACAGACATCTATTCTTCCAGGGACAACACCTTCACCATATGCAAACATTGGCAAAATATCCGGCAGTCCAAATGAATATGTATGTTTAGATTGGTTGAAAAATGAATCAAAATCCACAGGATTTTCTTTCCACCCTTTAGTGACGGCACTTACATCTTCATAAAATCCTGCAATCATAGCAACATGACCTGGTCGAGATTCTGTTGGCATTCTAGTATTTGAAATACCCCAGGAACCATTGTTCAAAGCAAGGCTACGTAAATAAGGAGCCAAATATTTTTCTTCCCCAGTTCTTGGATGAGTTAATTTCTGAAATGTTTTATCGGCTCTTAATCCATCACCAACTATTAAAAACAACCTCTTTGCTGGTGGAGTCCATGTAGATTTGTGATGGTCCATTCCATGAACCAATGGAGACACGAAATAAATATCAAATATTGACCATAAGTAAAATAGATGGAAAAGTATCCCTACTATGACCAACAATTGACGATTTTTATTCATTATTCTATTGGTGATATTGTCAAATATTTGCTTTTTGAAACGAATGAAAGAAAGTTGGGCTACCTGAAAAGAACAACACGAGTATTTTTTTTTTTTTTTTTGGTGATTTGAAAAATTTTTGTGTTGCTTGTTATACACTAAACAAACAAAAAATAGGTGTAATTTGACGCGCTACACGAGGTATCTTTACTATTGAATTATTCTACAACCACGGTGGTTATACAAAAAAATCAAAGGTCATAGTTAGCAAATTATCACTGATTATATGATGCAATTATTTATTTCTTGCCATTCAAAACCATAGATAACTATTAAAATCCAAATTCGCCTAACTCTTCTTCTAAACCATTTATCGTCTCCTGTAGTTCAGTCTTATTGGCAATTAACGTGTCTAACTCATCAAACCGTCTTTGTTTGGTATAATCCTTAATAAGTTTTTCGACAAGAAATTTTTGTTCATTCATGACCATCAACTGTTCTCTCATTTCTCGAATTTGTTTTTTGGTTAATCTTGGCGGGGGTGGGGTTGATGGGGCAGGTGAGTTTTCTTTGTATGAGTCCGATATCTGCTTATATTTGACTAAGTTATCTTGAAGGAACACAGCCATTGATTGGTAGATATTATTCACTAATTTCTCATAAGGGACATATTCCAGTTGAACTAACAAATTTTCACCTTCTTTAAAATAGAACTTGTTTCGAAATTGATATAGGGAGTCCTCAAGATCTTTCAAGGACTGTACCAACTTTGTTCTTAATTTAAGTGATTCTTTGGTGTCTTTTACAAGGGATTCAAATTGTGGGACAATTCTTTCGACTTGGTGTTTTTGCAATAGCATCGAATCGTAAATGTTGAATATAGGGTTATCAGCATGCGCATTTCTTTTCCAATCAAATAGTAAAGCATTTTTACAGTTAACACAACATCGAAATTTGACATTTTCGTCCACTATTGGTTCACGTTGGTAATTTAGGTTTGGTAATTTCTCCACTAGTCTAATCAACGGCACATTCATGGAGCACCCTTTACGCACACTCTCGGGATCATCACATACAACACTACCACATAATCGACAATGATGTCTTCTTAAAAACAAATTAAATTTGACAAAACAGATCGAACAATTATTTGAATCCGGAGACCAATTGGCAATAGTATGAACAGACGACTTATCTATTAGTAAACTAGTTAATTTTATAAAATTCCGCTGAATCTTTGTTCTGTATAATTGATCAGATTCTACCTTGGATTGACGATTCAACTTGAATTCTTGGGTCAAGTCAACTATATTGATCTCCACGTTTTGTTGTCTATTGAGATAACAAGTCTCACAACATCTACCCCACACACCACTAGAGTCATATTGTGGATATTTCTCATTACCTTTAGGATTTCTCAATCGTACTTTATAATGTGTGTGTTCATTACAAAACAAATCGCCACATTTTCGGCAATTCACAATGCCATTCTTAACACTTAATGACTTGTCACATAATTTACATTTTGTGGCAGATGATTGTGGCTTCCAATGAGATCGTTGAATAGATGAACCAGGAGCATTTAATTCAGAATCGCCAATACTAAATCCCTGATCCAGGAATGATATCCTATTGATCTTTCTCGGAGGAGTCGAATTCATGGAGAGTGGGAGGGTTGCTATTGTTTCCAAATGTGTTTTCTCATTTATAATTTATTTTTCTTTTTTTTTATGTTCCATTTTGTTCCTACATTTTTCAGTTTCTAGACGCATTGCACACTCGCATAATAAATGCACAGTTTTAGAAAAGAAAAAGAAAGGCGTACATTATCTACTGTAATACCTCCAGCCAATTGAAAGAAAAAGCTTGAATTAAATATAAGCAATGAACGGATATTGTTGGATTTGAAAATCTACACGGATTACAAATATACTTTAGATTCTAGGGTAAAAAAAAAAAATAATCTATTCTCTATGTTTATATGACATTTATTTGTTTACCTATTTAGCCATGGAATTATATATTTGAATAGTCGGATTTAATTCCATTCAGGATCTTTCAGCTTGAATGTCTGAATCCACTGACGGGCTTGCTGATATGCTGTTATTGTATTACCAAATTGTCGAGATGCTTCAATAAATTCATTCATAACAATATAATCTTGTTGTAAACATTCAGTGTAAATATCAAAATTCTCTGTAATACCATCATCATTTATCAAATTAAAATTCTCGAAATCTTTCTGAATTCTTTCTGATTGGTATTGCACAATCAATCTCTTATATTCCATGAATTCACGCTGGTATTTGAAAATGGCATTCACATAACTTTGCCAATCGGGCTTGGAAACTGATGGATGGATTACCATATGAGGTGCAGTAGGAGCAACAAGTCGTCTAATATCCTTTGAGGCATGCATATCAAGTGTTGAAAGTCTTCTTTTGGTGCTATGACCACGTACGGAATTCTTATTCAATGGGGTGGCAAGTGTTTCAGCCCTTGAAAATCCATCACTGTATGTATAGACCCTCTTTTTGTGTGTTGTTACATTATTTGGAGTTGACAGCCTTTTACCATGACTGGGTAAACTTTCATAAAGGTCATTAAAGTCAACTTCTTCTATATCTTTGCCCAATTTTGATTCCAAATCATTCATATTGAATGTACCACCATTGGTAGCAACTTTCGACCTTTTATGTGGCGTAGTAGGATGTGGTCGAGTGTGACTATGAGCTGGCTGATCAACTTTAGCATTGACTGGAGTAGGGACATCTGATCTTTCATCTAAATTTATCCTTCCTGAGCTAGAATCAGTAGCGTTGTTTTTTTCATTTTGATTTTGTTTACCATTATTCAGTCCCTCACTCCCGTGTTTTTTATTAGGAACAGATGGTATGTACTCATCCGCATCCATTTCATCATCCTTAGTGATTTTGGATGGATCATAATTTGAGTCGGCGTCTTGCTTGGCTGTTTGTACGTGCGGTGGTGTCATATACTCAGTCTTCATTCTTCCTTTATCCATGGAATTATCTAATGAAGAAACTGGTACATTCCCCATTGAGGTATTGGTGATATTATTTTCTTCTTCACCTTCTTCATCATCCAGTAACAGTATAATATCAGGAACAATTCTATTCTTTTGTTTCAATTCTTCCTCTAATACAATAGGATCATTGGAGCTACCACCGGGATTATTACTCTCAGAAATATTAAACCGCCGTCTTTTATTTTGTGAATTTGAAAGAGACCAGTGCCTCCTTGAACTGGGTATTGTACTTCGATTTTCCATCGGATCATATTCATCTTGGTCATCTTCATTATCTTCTTGAAATGTAGGTTCAATCTCTGAGTCACTAACAACAATTGGATCTGAAACCCTGGTCCCATTGACTCTTTCTTTATCAGTAGTAGCCTCAGAATTAGGAAACTTAACATTTGCCAGTTCATCATCATCGCCAACTGCTGCACCAGAAGGATTTCGATTTGCTCCATTTGATGGCCAGGCAACGTGGGGAAAGGATGAAGCGTTTAAATAGGTTGGATCATAATCGTCATCGTCGTCGTCGCCAGCATCATCATTTGGCATCCCATTGGATGATTTTTGTGTAGACGACGCTTTATTCTTTGCACGCATTTCCTGTTCATGGGGCTCTTCTTCGGGAGTGGCACTTGTTTGTTTCTTCTTCCTGCGTTCAGCTTCCTTCTTGGTTTGTTCTGCTGTCATTCTCTTTGCTGCTTCAGCGAGATTAGCTTCGTATGCATCATTAACGGATGCTCGTACCTCATTAATTCTACGTGCAGCTTCTTTTCTTCTTTGCGCCTCTTCAAGTCTTCTTTTGATTGCCTCTTCAGCTTCTTTCTTTCGCTGGGCATCTGATGCCCTATCTCGTTCGAGCATTTCTCGCCTTATTCTTTCGAAATGTGCATTACGCTCTTGAAAATCTTTTCTTTGATGTGCTTCCTCTCCGTATCTATTAAACATATTATAGTAGGGGAATCCATTGCCTGTACCAGACGGTCTCGAGGTAGTATTGGATGATGTTGATGTACTAAAATAATTCTTTGAATACTCTGTATTATGAGGACGGGGAACGTCATATTGTTGCTGACCAAAATGGTGAGCCTGGGGATAGTGTTGAGTACCGTACGGATTCATTGAAGGTACAACTGGATCAGCTTTTTCTGGATTTTCAATATAATCTCTAATTAGTTCATATGCAGCACCAACTTCTTTAAATCTTTCGTGATCCTCAACATTAGGTGTTTTGTCGGGATGAAATTTTAAAGATAATTTTCGGTATGCTTTTCTCACCTCTTCAAGTGATGCATTGGTGGACAACCCTAAAATTCTGTAGTGGTCTGCCGTTGGTTTTACCATCATTCAACTATCTTAAAAAAACAATAATTTCATACAAAGATGATAATGGTAATTATATAGAGGGTTGTCTTATTTTGATTTGATTCGATCTGGCTATGAGTAAATAATTTTTTTTCGATTTGTTTTTGTTTTAGTTTTTTTTTTTTCCCCTTGAGAAGGTTTGATCATTTAGATTCAATTTTTAACACGCAAAAATCATGTCCCATATTCTACAAGATCAAATTTAAACCTATCTAATATTTGTATACATTTTAAAAACCCTATAAAAAAAGCAATACTCAAAAATGAAACATACTTAAACTAAATATCAAACAAAAACTTTTTTTTAACCATTTTATTCAATAAAATAAAAAGAAACCCATAGTTCCCTATTAAGGAAACAGTATAATACAAAAAGAAAAAAAAAAAATGAAAGAAGCCAGGTCAATCTACCAATGCTAAACCACTAGGAATTGCCGATTTGTCATTCATGTTATGATAAAACTCATATAATTGATCATTTAAATGACCGTTTGAATAACGCACGACAAGACTGATCCCCAAAACATTCAAATACTTCAAGTGCCTTAATTGTTCAATTAATTTGGAATTATAGGATACAACAGGACTAAAATTGAAATTTAAAAAGCACCACAAGAAATCATTCAACCCTTTACCGGAAGTTTTTTCAATCAATTGTAACATGTGGTCATTGATAATGAAATTCTCATCCAATTTTAAAAAATCTGTCAAGCAAATATCACTGAATAGTAAATCAATAAATATTTGTTCATACAATAATCCATGTTCATAAAGACTTAATAATGATTGATTTGACTGAATACACTTTAATAAAATTTGCCTATCGATTGCCTCAGTTGACTTATCATTTATCAATAACCTTTCCAATTTACTTTGGCATTTGCAAATTGCTTCGTGAATCAGTTGGGAATGCTCAGCGGAAACACTTTCATAAACTAACAGGAGATTCTTGAGTTGATGTCTTAAATTCACAGTTAAAGTTTGAAGAATTGAATTCTTCTGATGAATCAAAAAATCAGTGGTTGGTGTAATAGCCAAACTTTCTAAGGAAGGTGTTTCTTGTGTTATCAAATCTAGAAATTGACCAGTACTATCCTCAACTGAATTTAAGAAGGGTGTGGACAGTGTTTGACGTTGCTCTCTAATATGCAATTGTAAATTAAAAAGTTTTGACAATTCAACTGATTCAGATAATACTTTAACGCATTCAATAGCTTTGTCTCCAACGTAGCCTTCAATTGCCAATGAATCCAACAACAACTTCTTCGTCTTCTTACCCTTAATGATATAATCAAAGAAATATGTCCAAGTAGGTAAGGAATCCATGCTTAAATCGTCATTAAAAATATTGAGTAAAGCAAATTTTGAGTTACACGAGTCTTCTGCAAACTCTAATTCACGTAATCTCTTCAAGGATCTTCCCTTCCGTAACATTTTTCCAAATCTTCTTAGATTCTTTTGGTCGTGTTGGCTCTGAGTGTAATAAATTTTTAAACTCTCTAATTGGGAAAAACATAAAGGTTCTGCACCAACATTCTTGATAGAAATAGCCAAACGTTTAATATTCTTTATATCCAAACTGCCCTTTACTGTGAAATATGATACAGGAATTTGAGGAGCAATCAATGTCCTCAATTGCAAACCAGGGATGTTAGATACCAATGGAATCAAATTGATTGTCTCTTCATTGACATTCAACGTTAATGATTTCACAAATGATGCCAAATACGGATTTGCTCTAATAGTCAATAAGAATTCTTGAAACCTAGATGCAGAAATGATAGTACCACAGTTGTTGTAACACTTCATAACTGCAAGTTTAACTGAACGTAACGCATCTAAATCATCAGAAACAATAATTTTTTTGTATAAAATCTTAATTGCAGGGAAATACCAAATTTTGGATGAGACAGCCAAGTTGATCAAATCTTCGGGTTGCAAAAAAGAACAAATTTGAACTAATAAGTGGATTGGTAAATTTTCAATGGTGGCGGGGCCTGGTACTGGAAGGTTGAATCGAGTGTATAATCCTGCGATATATTTATCAACATCACATTTGGAGCCAATATTCAATTGGTCGCATATAGTTGCTCTTGTCATATTTAGTGGAGTAAATATATCTAGGTGGTTGTGAGATACTAAACAATTGAAAATTAATTCGGTAATACTTTCATTATTTCATAAAATTTTGTTTTTAAAATATTCCAATCTCCAAGACGAAGAGGTTTGAATTTATATCAAAAGATGCATCGGCGATAACCAGAATATTGTAAGCCATGTAATAAAATAATAAGTAATCCAAATCACGAGAAACGGCAGACTAAAGGCAATAAAAGAAATGATCACACAATGTCTAATACTTGGAGGCGAGTATATTAGTGAGACAACGTAGAAATGGAAAAAGGTAAAAATAAAATTAATAATCAACAGTACCGTAAATTTTCTTTATTTCTTTTATTTTTGCTTTATGGGGGGAGTGAAGTAGATCATTACTCCTGACGCACGATGGAAAATAGCAGTTAAAGGATATATGTAGGTCGACAATACAAGCGAACAAGAGAAGAGAAAAACGAAAGGTCGACGGGAAGCTTAAAGGGGTTCTTGCCCTTTTTATTTATGTATTTTTTGCTTTTTCCTTTCTCCTTTTCGCTTAATTGAAACGAATTTGTAACAAACTGATACCCGTAATAATAATCTAGACACTTCAGCTCTTTAAATTTTATAATCTTTTATGCTGAACTCATTTACTACAATATCTAGCCATCAATTACCATGATGATAACGAGATATGGATTATTCTGTAAATGCAATTCATTCGTTAATTACACTTACAAAAAAATACAAAAAACTCTGGAAAAAGTTGAAAAAAGAAAATTCAACTTTAATGAATCATGCATATCGGAATTACATAAACTAAATATTTCGTTTGGTTAAGTCGACGGGGTGGTTTAATCTGAGTTGGTCAATACGGTACATTCTAAGTCGGAAAAATCAGAAAATAGGATGAATGAGCTGTGGATGTATGCATAGAACATTCTTTGTCGGAGCTAGGTAACAGAATGACGATAACAGCCTCTCCATAACCAAGGGTCATTAATTGGTGATATTCCCCGGAGGGAGGGCTGAACCATGGATGAATGACCGTTCCCCTATCTTGATTCGAGTGAATTCTTTTTAATTCTATGTGTTACTATGTCGGCGATTAGAATCTTATCGAAGGATCTACCAAAACTCTAAAAATAAAGAGGTATTATTTATCATACAAAGGAGAATAGGAGTATATGACGATTGTTATTCAAGAGATGAGTATTAGTCAACAGTATTGAGCTGATCATTTATCTATCAATTACGTTACTTCTTCTTTTATAATATTTTTTACCTGGATTCAGCTAGTGGTTTATGTGGGGTTTTTGCACTATGGTATTCTGGTAAACTGGAATTAAGTATTTCCATTTTCATTTTTAATTTTTGTTTCCGAAAATATATCACGTGAAACATTTGTCACGTGTAATATGCGTCAAATTAAAGTTGCTTATGTAATAAGCTATTAATAGTAAAAAAAAATTTATTGTGACATTTAAGAGAACACAAGAGAAAAATTATGAAACAAACAACAAGTAAAAAAAAATTTTATTAAAAAAAAAAAAAAAAAAAAAATACTATAGATATAAATATAAGTGTCTTGTGAACCATAACACGTAGCAATATAACAACACTATTTTCAATTTCATTCATATATCATCAATAAATCATCTAGCATTTTTTTTTTTATTATTATTATTATAATATTTATACATATACACCTATAAGATTTGTGCATCCTTGAAAATAATGTCAACGACAGGGACCGAATCTAGTAATCCAAAGTATACATCTACTACTACCACAACAGCAACTCCACCTATACAACCAACAACACTGTTAGATAATAATGCTAACAGTGACATAAACCCAGCTTTATCTTCACATAGTGTTAGTGTCAATACACCCAATTCTACAACAGATGCAGAATATGATCCGTTTCTAGGTTTGTCATTTAGAGTTGGTGTGGCAGAGAACAAAAACACTACATTTAGAAGCAAAATGGAGGATGTGCATACCTACATTGCCAATTTTGCTGAGAGAGTAGATTGGGGTTATTTTGCAATTTTTGACGGGCATGCTGGTAAGGATACTGCACGTTGGTGTGGTAATAACTTGCATACATTATTAGAGGAAGAAATTGAGAAGAGTAATGATGACGCCAGTAGTCCTCCTGCAACTCCAATTACTGGTAAAAATGATTTAAGGGATGACTTGTATAAGTGCTTTGTTAAAGCAGATGAATTGATAGAAAAGGGTGGACAAGGTAAATCAGGATGTACTGCCGCAGTGGCAGTTCTTCGTTGGGAAAGTAGCATTGATAAACCATTGTTGCATACAAAAACAGAAAATGGTGGGAAATTTGATTTCAAACCAACAGAAAATCATAAACGAATGTTATATACCTCAAATGTTGGTGATCTGCGAATAGTGCTTTATCGTGCGGGAAAAGCTTATCGATTGACATATGATCATAAAGCTACTGATATTCATGAAGTCAGTAGGATTGAAGAGAGTGGAGGTTTAGTTTTGAAGAATAGAGTCAATGGTATGTTAGCTGTGACCCGATCTTTAGGAGACACATATATGAAGCAGTTAGTTATTGGGATACCCTTTACAACTGCAACTGAAATTATAGCAGATGATGAGTTTATTATTATAGCATGTGATGGTGTTTGGGATGTTATGTCAGATTCACATGCCTGTAAAGTGGTTCAAGAATCATTCAGACAAGGATATACACCGGAGCAAGTGGCCAAGAAGCTCTGTCAACTAGCTATAGATTTATCTACAACGGACAATGTTACCGTAATGGTAATCAAACTCGACAAAGACGTTTTTGCTTGAAATGTTTTTTTTTTTTTTTTTTAATATACTATAATTGAATAAACACATGTACTATATATCATTATCATTATTCCTCTACTGGTGAAATTTCAGCGTGGTCTTCATCATTTAATCCAAAATCTTCTGGCTTCAACTTTGGTCTGTATAATTTCAATGCCAAACTACTTGCGACCACACTAACAGATGATAACGCCATTGCTGCAGCTGCCCAAGTTGGATCTAATCTAGAATTTTTATAAGGATAAATGACACCAGCGGCAATTGGAAGTGCAACCAAATTATATACTAAACTCCAACCAAAATTAAGTTTAACTCTATTGAATACTTTACGACAGATTTCCAAAAGTGTAGCAAGACTAACCAAAGGATGTAATTTATTAAGCAAAATAAAATCACTTGAAGTCACGGCTAAATCAGCTCCAGAAGATAAAGCAATCCCAACATCGGCAGCAGCCAATGCAGGAGCATCATTAATACCATCACCAACCATAGCAATAACTGGTTGTTTTTTATCACCCAGTCTTAATTGACGAATTTTTTTAATTTGTGATTCTTTTTCATCGGGTAATACTTCACTAACAACATTTTCAATACCAATTTCTTTTGCAATTGCATCAGCAGTAAGTTTATTATCACCAGTAATCATCCAACATTCAATACCACTTGCTTGTAAGAATTCAATAACTTTCTTTGTTTCTGGTCTCAATTGATCACGAGCAGCTAAGATAAAAACTAAATGAAAATTGTCATCTTTGAAATATGTTTGACATTGTAAACCAATCAATATGACGGATTTACGTTCAGATTTCCATCTAGTTAAAAGTTCTTTTTGGGACTCGGTAAATTTAATTCCATTTTCCTCCATCAATTTCTCATTGCCAAGAATAGCCTTTGTTGGTTTATATTGATTCCATAAATCATCATCATTCTCATCAAAAATAATATCACCACGTAAACCTCTTCCAGGGACAGTTTCAACTTGTGGAACTTTGTTTCCCGACAATGAACCTTTACTGTATGATTCAATGAATGACTTAATAGCTCTAGCTAATGGATGTTGTGAAGATACTTCCAAATCTCTAGCAATTTGCAAAGCGAATGTTTTGATAACTTCATTTTTTTCTGGAAAATTAAAATTTGTTATTGTCAATTCACCTTTTGTTAAAGTACCTGTTTTATCAAAACATAAAATGTTGATATTTGCTCCATCTTGGAATGCAACACCACCACCTTTTGCAAGAATACCACTCTTAGCAGCTAATCCTGATCCAACAAATAATGCCGTGGGTGCTGCTAAACCAATACCACATGGACAAGCAATAACAAACACGGCAATTGCAAACTCAAGAGACCAAACAGTCCATCCACCAACATCAATATCCAAATAACTATCAGGAAGTGCTCCTGAATAAGCCAATATTAACCAAATCACCCAAGTAAGAATGGCACATGCAACAATAAATGGAACAAAATAACCAGTTATTAAATCGGCGGTTCTTTCCATTGGTGCTTTTCTTAATTGACCATCTCTAACAGTATTAACTATTTGATGTAATAATGAATCACCTTCAAGACCAGTAACTTTACCAATAACAGAATTATTACCAATGTTTACTGTACCAGAGAATATTTGATGACCTTCGATATGTTTAACAGGGGTGGATTCACCAGTAAGTGCACTTTCATCAAATTCTGACTCTCCATCAACCAAAACACAATCTACTGGTGGAGATTCTCCTGATCCAATTCTTATTTTATCACCAATTTCAAGTAATTGAAGATCAATTACAACATCTTTATCATCTTCTTCAATTAACGTAGCTTCTGATTGTTTCAAATCGGCTAATTTTGAAATTGCATCAGCAGTTTTTGTTTTGGAATAACTTTGCAACACCTTACCAATCAAAAGAAAGAAACTCAAAAATACGACCGAATCAAAATAAGTAGTATGGAAACCATGGTGAGTCATTGGTTTTTGATGAGCACTTAAACCAATCAATACAATACTTGCAAAATATGCAACCGATGTACCTAAACTCATTAATAAATTCATGGATCCAAATTTTAATAATCTAGCTTTAAATGAGTTTTTATGAAACCATAATGATTTTATTTCTTTGATTGCCTTTCTATGAAAAGTATCTGCAGCAAAGAAGTAGACCGGCGTAGCTAAAATAAATAAGATCCAGGTATTTCTGGAAACATTACCAACCCAGATTGGATCTTCTACCCACATTCTAAAAGGGTGTGATTTAGGTAATAAAGACATGGCAACAATACCAAATATAAATGTTGGAATAGCAAAAACAAAAGCAATGGCTAATCTGATGGTAATACCAAGCACTTCACGACGGGCCAAGTTTCTAACATGTTCATCAACTGAAACAGGTTTAATTATTTCACACTCAAAGGGTCCTTTTGTTTCTTCATCAATGATATATCCATCTTCATCATCACTTCTAATATGGTTTAAATCAAATAAAATCTTTCTTGCTGTTACGGAAGCCAGGGGCAAATAAGTAAATTTAACAACAGGAGAATCCAATGTAAGTGGATCACTGATAACAACTGCATCACCATATTTTGCCAAATATTTAGATATTACATCAGGACAATGGGTACAAAACATTCCATTTATCTTCAAATTAATACTTCTTGGTTTTTGCTTACCTGAAGTGTAATTGACTTTTTCAACAGTTAATAATTGGAATTCAAAGCCACAATCTTCAACAGCTTCTTGTAACTTGGCAATATTCTTCCCATTATCATCTTCCAAAACAAACTGAGATGTTTTGGTGACGACATTAATACCCACTTCTAATATAAATGGTAAATCTTTAACAGCACTTTCAATGGAAATTGCACATGCAGAACAAGTCATACCACCAATTAATGCTGTAACTTTGGTGTTAATTGATCTCTCAACAGGCAAAACTTCTATAAGTTTACACTCAAACCCCAGATCATTGATAGTATCAATAATTCTATTAATTAATTGTTTATTTGGAATAATGGCAACCACTGATTGTTCAATAATATTGACTGAAAAATTCGGTTCATCTTGGCTTTTTGAATCTCCCAATATAGATTTCAAATTTTCGGAAATTGATTGAACACATGAGGAACATGTCATACCAGTGACCAAAAATGAAGCTCTATATTCTTGTTGAGTAACTTCAAAAACTGTTTCTTCACTACTTAACTCTTCTGTTTCAAGTGATGTACGTTTCTTCTTTTCAAGATCTTGACATGATTTACAATAATGTAAATGATTTTTCTTGTGCCTTTTGTAAAGAAATTTATGATAAAGTCCAACAAGATCAAAAAACCCTTCAGATTCATGTTGTTCCTCGAGATCAATGGTTGTCATGTGCGAAGAGCTAATAGTTTCATCATCATGCTGCAATTCCCAAGATAAAATTTCAAACCCAGCTTTCTCTAACAGTTTAATAATTCTCTTGATATTCACGTGGAAGTCTGTCTTTTCGTTGCCGTACAATGTTACTTCATTATCTTCTAATTTAAATATGATCTCTGCTCTTCCACCCAAGGTTTGTGGATCTTCCAGGTCGCTGATCTTGTAGTATTGTTGTAAAGATTTGCGAATAACTACTTCACATTTATCACAATGGATATTTGAAAAATTGATAATAAATTTCTTCATCTAATATAGTAATTTGTTGTTGTTTTACTTTTCAGATGAAGAAAATTTTTTTGGATGAATTTTACCATTCGGACGGCTGATATTTATGGGTTTTTAAATACTTTTCTTTAAAAAAAAAGCAAAATTCCCGAAGTGCGGTATAATTGCTTGTGGTTGAAGTAAAGTTTTCTTGTTTTCTTTTTTTTTTTTTCTTCTTCGCACTTTAGATTAATCTGGCATGGCATCTTTTGTACTGCGCGGTTTTTGCTACAAGATTATAAGGCGTATTAATAATCTGATTTAAGGGATAATGACTTTACTTTAAAATTTATTATTGAGACAGGTGCAATGACGTGTATGTCTGAAACTCTTGGTTAATGGTTATAAGAGCCACAATACATGGTATGTTTGAAGCCGTACGTACAGGGGGAGACAGTAAGTCAAGAAACTTTTAGTAACCAATTTTTTTGCGTCTGTCTCAATTTCGTGAGAATTTAAAATTAACTATGTAGTGTACAAGTGATCAATATGAGAATGTCGCAACAACTGTAAAATGGCACAAATATCTTTATGCACCAGGTGCATAAAGATATTTGTTATTCTTCCCAAAATGGATTGTTGTTCTTCCCAATTCGGATTGTTGTTCTTCCCAATTCGGATTGTCTTGTTTCCCGATTTGGATAAACATAAATATAAGTTTATATTATGCTATGTAGTTACCGCTACTATACAAAATTGTTTGATGTAATACTTGAATTAACTATGATGATGTACACAGCCAAGTTACAAAATTTGCACTGTATATAATAGTAAACACTCTTTATATTTGAATAATTTCAAATTTCCAAATAATTTTGGTTATCCTTAGTCTTAATTTTGTAAAAAATTTGTTAAAATTCATCATCAAATTGTATATTTTCAAAACACAAATTTCAAATGTTGTAATAATTTCATTTCATTACAATTAAACATTAATTTTTAGCTATGAAGGAATAATTGCAGATATACCAAGCTCCCACACACCTTTGAATAAGGCTATATTAATAAAAATCCTTGTACTTGGGCGAGAGTTTCACCAATTTATAGGTTTGTATTGATATTCAGTAAACGATTCGGAGTATCGCTGATCTGTGTGATGAAATATTTTTAAAACTCCCAGCTATGCTAATTCCTTGTTGTATTTGTTCTGATGGCTGCCAAATAACATTATTTGAGGCAGACAAGTTGTAAAATATGCCTGAATATCTTCAACACTTGTTGTTAAATACTTCGCACTACTGTCATTTGGTAGCGATTTCAATTTTGTTTTGATGTGATGGTGAGTTGAAAGTTACATATTTTCTCCCCATAGCCAATACCTGAAACTAGTACACACTTTAATACAACTAGTATACACTTTAATACAGATATATTACTATAATATGTAGTTAGAGTATTGCTAACTTTACAACTAGATGAAAGGTTGTGATGCTGAAGTAGAATCAAATACTTAGACGATATTTATAACTATATTCTACAAAATGTATAAAAGTAATACTAGAAGACTTGAACTTATTTGGTTGGAGAACTATTTAAATCCTTATTTGCGTAGTGATATCGTTTTTGCTTATTTGATGTTATTCCAAGCATGCTCTTTGCAGCGTCAAAAAGGTCAGTACAAACCATATCTTTTAATTCTTGTATTTCGTCGGTAGAACAAGTTGCACGCTTGGTTTTATAGGCCTGTAGGAAAGCGTTCACAGCACTTTGAACTTCCAAAAAATCTTCCCTCTCCACTTTAAAATCTTGATTAATTTCTTCAGACGGATCAGACACTTCATTTTGACTAGGAGTACAAAAGAATTCTTTAGTTGAATTATTTGTTTCCAATGCAGGAAACCAAGCATCGTAACTTTCAATATTTGGTAGCTGGGAATACGTAACATCACCATCAATCAAACTGTTCATGGTTTCGTCCATGTCGATATTTGGATTAAATGTGAATTCCGAATTTGTTCCTACTTGGGGCATTAACACTTTCTTGTAAATGTTATTTTGTTGGGTCATTGGAATTGATAGTTTTTTTTTTATTGAGTTAGAATTGTAACGTCTTCTTTTTATTCTTGAATCTACATTCATGGATTCAAATCTTTTGATTATGAACGTATGTTCACATAAATTAAGTGAACTATACTCCTGACAGTTACAGACTAAACCTTCCCTGTAACAGAGACTGTATAATTTAAATCCGCAAACGTAATGATGTAATCACCATTATTGATGATCGTCACCATTTTTAGCAATTCCGCATCTGTAAACTTATTAGCTTTTTTAAAATGTTTGTTCCTTTGGGAATTTAAATATGGTTTTGAAAAAGCAGCAACTACTACAGCAGTTTTATGACTGTAGTAGTTAAAAACATTTGTTGCAAGAATGGATATGACTGTATCTGACCGTAATTGAGAACTTCTTTTAAGAAATTTGGTCTTTAATATTTTATGCCACGCCTCAATATAATTATTTGTAAGGTTTGTGGTGTGCCAAAACTTGGGTGTGGCGCTGATCCAACATTCCCGTCTTCTGATCCAACGACCAAAGTAAATAACCCAATATGGATAATTCGAAAACGCTTTTAAATAATCATCTAATAGGATGTCAGCCTCTGGCTCAGATCTTGATTTCATTATTTTATAGATACCCCTTAAAGCACATCTTCGAACATCTTGGATTTCCTCTTTGCTTTGTGGGTTGGGTTTGGGTCGTTGAATAAGATTTGAAAACGAAGTAGTAACATCAACTTCATTGGATTTAACAACTTCATTAGATTGAACAACTTCACCAGCACAATGTCCAACTCTCTGTTCTTCCAATTCTTCATCATATTCATCGGATTCATTACCATCATCATCATCATCATCATCATCATCATCATCATCATCATCATTTAGAATTGGTGCCAGGAGAAATGCTTCAATTGGCAAACCACAATATTTATCATTTTTATCATTCTTGTGAGATTCAATATCTCTTATAAATTGATCGAGCTTTTCTTCAGAAACCTCACTGGGTGATGTATTTCTTTGTTTTTGTTCACCTAAAGCCGTAGCAGCAATGTTTTTACAGAAGTCATCTGGTAATAAACCTTCCTTAACGAGGAAATTGTTGGCATTACCGTATTTATTCATTGTAATATTCAACAATACTCTTTTTTGAAGAGCTCTATTAAAATGGAAAAAACAATATTGGATTTTTACATTTCCTCCAAGTGCTACTTCAATAGCTTGTTTTTCGCTATCGGAGCAATCAATAACTATCACCTCTGGTTTGAAATGACCAGTTTTATACATACCTTCTAAGAAGGAGGTTAACACAGAAGCCCTTTGAGTATTGGTAATGCAAAAAGCTACAGGAATTCCACTTCCTGTCTTCTGGTGCACAACAACCAATGTATATAAATATACCGATTCCGATTTTTTATTGTATTGGAAACCTTTCCCCACCTTGTGGGTGCTGTCTAAAAAAACAGTATCCCCGTGATGTAGTAAATTTAGTAACATTGACTGTTTACAAAACGAAAACGACCAAATCTCTTTACCAGATACCTCTGATTTACCAAATTTTTTGTACTCAGCAAAAGCATCAGTTTTCCTTAACTCAGTTTCCCAAATTTTGAGGGAATCATCGAGTTTTTCTTTCAACCTCCCATTAGTTCCAACCCGTCTTGTTCTGTTGTGATAATGTTTTTTTTTAATTTGAAGAGACTGATCTAGAACCAATATGTTAGTTTTAAATTGCATATAAGGTAAAACTTCTTCAATTTGTTCCCACGACTTGTCAAGACTAATCATTTGATCAAGCCAATAACTTGGAGCGGCCCTTAATTTCGCGTTACTTACTTCACTATTGTCAAAGAAGCAGTGGTTATGCTTAAACGAATAAGTCATAAGAAGCATTTCTTCATCAATAAATTCAATAAGGATTTTTGCTTTACATCCTGTCTTTTTTGATGACTCCGATTTTCTATTTATACCCGAATGATCACAAATAAGTAAATATTTATAGTATTCTCTCTTTGGGAATTGAAACTAAAATATTTGCAAACAGTTTTGTAAAATTCCGCAAATTCCAAATAGGACATAATTTTCTTAATAGAATCTTTTCTTAAATCATCTGGGTAACTATCATGAAAAAAAAACTTCATTAAACGTATATGTCCGGTGATTGTTGAATCAAGTAGCTGAACACTAAGTGGTGGAATTTCTTGTGCATCAACAATATCTTTATTTAGATATTGCTCATGTGTAACTTTGTTGAAATTTGCAGAAAGAAATTGTTCATTGGTAATTCTTGAATAAAACCCTACATCAATTTCTGGGTAAGAAAGAAGCGAAATGTAGAATGGATGTATATTTATTAATATACGTGTAATGCTTTCAGATTTAAGGAAAGAGCGAATCAACTCATTGAAATTAGATTTAAAGGGAAAATGAAAGCATGAATCATTTAATACTTTCTTCTTTCTTTCTTCTTGCAGAAGTTTTTCAAACTCGTCCAAAATAACATTTGAGTTTTCATTTGAGTCATCATTTAACTCTTCATTTGAGTTTTCATTTGGCTCCTCATTTGAGTTTTCATTTGGCTCTTCATTTGAGTCATCATTTAACTCTTCATTTGAGTTTTCATTTGGCTCTTCATTCGAGTTTTCATTTGGCTCTTCATTCGAGTTTTCATTTGGCTCTTCATTCGAGTTTTCATTTGGCTCTTCATTCGAGTTTTCATTTGGCTCTTCATTTGGCTCTTCATTTGAGTTTTCATTTGAGTTTTCATTTGACAGTTCACCGATGACCTCAGTTGATACATTCTCTTGTGAATCGGCAGTTAGCTTTTCCTGTCTGGACGAATCTAAAACTTTGAAGTATTCTTCAGCTCGTAGTTGTAATTTAATCATCAGGTCCTTCTTTTCTTCAGCTTTACGATGAGGCAGATACTTCTCATCCAAGTTGACGTCACGATCAACCGTTTCCTGAAATACATATGCCTTTGCTATCAAAGCTGATAGCTTTTCCATTCTTGCACTCGCTATCCTGAATTTTTCTAATCTGAATTTTTCTCTGATTTCTTTCTTTGTTAGAACTGGATCCTCATTTTCACCTGATGGTGAATCAATTTGTTCTGGGGTTTCCATAGTATATGGTGGACTGGTAAATGAAATAAAGAAAAGTGTTGATAAAGTAACTTTTTTTTTTATTTGTTTTCTGGAAATTTGTTCTATCTTTCCGTTGGTCGACGAATAGTCGTGTCCAGCTCGAATCTCAGATTTCTATAATTTCTATTGAAACTTCACTAGCTCGTCGAAAAAAATTTTTTTTTTTCTATTTTGTCGACACTTTTTCTTTCTTTAAACAAAACCAGTCGGGTTTCAATTGGACACTTAGTATACCCGTTGATCCATTAAAGAAAGTTATCCATTTAATACGTTATGGTCTAAGATTCTTGCAGTGAGGTGATTGCTTTTTATTTTCTTTTGATTACTTGTCTGCTTTAGGTTTTTCATACTTGACTGTATCTATTATTATGAGTTAATAGGGCGTTTCAGTGTATTGATCAAAACATAGACTTGCAATACGAGTATAACAAGGATATAATTTATAGTTTTATCCTTTTTAACAAAATCTTAGTTTGGTTTTTGTTTTCCAGTTGTTAACCCTGTAAGTCATACAGGGTTATATTACAACAAAATCGTTATGGTTTGCTACCAAGGGACTACTGTAATGTACATGTATCCCACTGGTAAAAATATAGCTAGCAACTTTGGTATCAGTCGTGAAGATCAAGATAAATTTGCTTTGAAATCTCATTTAAAAGCTGATAAAGCAACAGAACTGGGTCATTTTGCCAAAGAAATAAGTCCTATTGTTACAATTGGTGAAAACGGTGAAGAGGTCATTACAACCAAACATTATGCAATCCGTGGTAGGTTAACATGCGAGAAATTGGCATGTTTGAAACCAGTCTTAAAAGAAGATGGTGCTACAATTGCCGGTAATTCTTCTCAAGTATCTGATAGTGGTGCTGCAACCATAAGAGCTAATGCTGAAAAATTGTCATTAAACGAATTGGAAGATTTACAGGTTCTAATGTTGCTAGTGTTCCTTCTGCACTAATGGGGGTTGGTATATCAGGTAGTATCCCACAATTTTTCCCGATTTGGTTTAGAAACAAAAGATATTGATATTTTGGAACTTAATGAAGCATTTATAAGTCAACTGATTTATTGAATTGAAAAATTCGGTCTTGATTATTATAAAATTAATCCTTATGGTGGTGCCATTGCTTTTGGATGTCCATTTGGTCAGCATAAATAAGAACTTCTTTAACCAATGATTTAAGTAGCTTGTTTATAGACTATAATTAACACGTAAGTATTAATACCACCCAATTTGAATTTTCCTCATCAGCGTTCTAACCATAAGATTATTTGCCATACATATTTCTGCCATTTTGAAAATGTTAAGTCTACAATCCAGAATTATTTTCCCACTTAGCAGTTTTTAGCCATGTGCAATAAATTTACAACTTTCTAAGTGTCTATTGGTTGATCGATTGTGTAATTACAGTATATATACCAACACTAAAATTATACATAGTTTACAGTACAGTGATCCTATAAATTACGTAGTCTCAATGAAATGGAATACCATCTGTCTTATAAAGTCTGACAAGACATTGACAACAGCAAATAGCTCATTCAAATTGTAAATTAATTAGATTCCAATTATGAAGCAACTGATAAACTGCTATTTTCATTTGGTAATAATAGCATTCCTGCTGACATATCGTTGAAGTACGGCATGTACTATAATTGTGTAGTCGCATCCCCCACAATAAGCATATTATACATTGGAATTTTGCAAAATGATCTGCTGATCACAGACAGAATGACAGCATAGCAAAAGGACAGCATAACAGCATAACACACAGGGTAACACACGGTAACACACGGCACCACAGCGTAACACACAGGGTAACACACGGCACCACAGCATAGCAGACAGAACGACAGCATAGCAAAACGACAGAACAGCAGAATGACAGCAGAGCAGAACAGCGTAACGGAATCGCAGCATAACGACAGGACAGCAAAACGACAGCATAACGGAGTGACAGCATAACGAGGTGATACAACAGCATAGCAGAATGACAGGACAGCATAATGAAACGACAGAACAGCAGAACAGCGTAACCGAATCACAGCATAACGACAGAACAGCAGAATGACAGCATAGCGGAATCACAGCAGAACGGCATAATAGAATCACAGCTCAGCGGAACGACAGCGTACCAGACAACATAGCAGAACGACAGCAAAGCATACAGCATAACCAGGGGACAACATTGCAGAACGACAGCGTACCAGACAGCACAGCATACAACACAACATAACCAGGCGACTAAACAGCATTACAGTACCATTAATAGCACAGCCACTTGACAAAAAACCAGTGCTTTAATATAAGCACAAATAATGGTTAACCTATTGTTCGCGTACAAGTACCAACGTAGCCACTTAATATAACGGGGAAAACATGGACTTATGGACACAGAAATAAAGCAGCATCATATATAAAGCAACCTAAATTGAAATCAAATCAAATGGTAGTGGAATTTAATAATGAATACATTTTCACTAGGGAAAATAAAACGAGATTCAGACAATACCAGATCTACTGGCATGAATATATGGCATCTCAAGGATTCATGGATTGATTATTGTAATTGGAGGATGATGAAGAAGAAAAAAAAGAATTTGAAAAAAAAAAATTTGAGAAAGGTGGGAAATTTGATCCCCTTTTATAATTTTTTGGAAAGAAAATTGGATTGCAATTGTATGTTTTGATTGCAAGCAAATGTTTACATTTATGTTTGTGGCTACTTCCCAAAAGGGAATGTGCGTCTGAATGGACACAAAAGTTTGAGTTCTCGTTGCGACATTAGAAAATCTTCAAATGCGACTTTTCAAAAATTCTCACGAAATTTAGACCCACGCATTTTTTGCGCACGCGCGAACTTTTCACCGAAAAAAAAAACTCTCCTTGTAGTCCTTTCGCGTTCACCAATAGGAAACAAATATGCGTCAACGACCTCATACAAAAATCGGTGTTTAGTTGATGATTCCTACACCACTTTTTAATCTATAGTTGATTTATTACATTTACAATGATATAGGTTGATAAAAGTTTTATTTGGCTTATTAGAATTTAATTATTTTAAAATTGTTCAAGAATTTGAAATTTTTGTCCAAATTTTCGCACCAATTTTTCAAGAAATTTGCATCCATTATCTAGAAAGTTTTACAAATTCTTCTATTGATGGACACCACACACAAGTGACTTTTTTAAAAAAAGGATAACATGAAATGCTTAAGTCTCTTATTTAGTTTAGAATGGTTATTGGAAGTTGGTATAGGGTTACACATGGTTTGGTGTGGGGTTTATTATCTTACACAAAAATCGCGTATTCACCTCATACAGTAGTATACCACTACACCAATATTCCTAGAGTGATTACAATTCTTATATGAATGTAAACTCGAGAGTCATAGCTATATATGAAAGTAAAAATATGGTACATTTATGGTAATGTGTATCAAACTAGTTGGGCATGGGTAAAAAGTGTCGATTTTTGTACAAATACTTTTGTCAATTTGTCCAAAACAATATTTTTTAATCATTTGAGGATGAGTCAGGATTATTGATTATAAAAGATACCTTTATATTATACACAGTTATACAAATCATTCAAGGTTATTACCATGTGTCTACGATCAGTTTTGATGTTGTTTCAATTCTAGAAATTTACTTGCGATTTGGAAGTTGAAAAAATTTTTTCGCAGAGGACCGTGACTTACTGTCTCCCCCTGTATGTATACAAGAGAAACTATTTGTCACCATATAGCTAAATCATCGCAAATGAATTACTAATCGAAGGCATCAATTCCTCTGGATTCAATATCATCAATGTTCCTATTTCCCCAATTCTTTTAAATTTTACACTAACAACAAAATATATGAGATTTTTTTTTACTGGGGTAGTTTGATTAATTTCTTTTAATAAATTGATAGCGCGGGTAATTGATTTGAAATATTTTATGGTGATTTTATTACCAAATCCGTACAAAATATAATATTTCAAAATATTACGTAATACAACTAACCCTTCTTTCAAAGAATGTGACATTTGATCTCTTCCTCAATCTAACGACACCATCTAATACACTAGTTCACTTTCTCTTTCCTCGGTGTTATTCTTTCTCCATAAACAAAGTGGCATGACTCCAACCTCGATATTACAACAAGATCATGATAAAAGTATAGATAAGGAACAAAGTTAAACTTTCATAATTTATACTTCTGATGTTTCTAACACTTTTCCTACCCACAAATAAACACAAGCAAACCAATTAATTTGTTATGCAAACACTATCATCAATCTGATATTCCTGACTTGACAAGATTCATTACAAGGTGACTTTTAATTTATCATCTCACTAGAAATTCCCTAACTAGTTCATGGAGTTTATGGCGCTTATTTTCCATTGTTGCCGCGCGGGTAAACGTATCGAAAGACACAAAATCCTACGAGAAAAAAAAAAAAAAAATAAAAAAAAAATCTCACTACTGAAAAAATTGGTATTAAATTAACAAACGAAAAACCCTATAAAGATCTAATATTACTATCCTTACTTTGATGCCTATAATTAACATTCAACATTGGAGAAAGAGCAAAGTGACTGACTTCTGTAGTAGGTTTGGTTTCACTAAAAACAGGTGATAATGTAGGACTTGGATATGGAATGAAAACCTTCGGTTCTGCAACAGTTTCCAGTTTTGGTTGTTCTGGATGTAGTATATAGTTAATGTCACATTTCTTTGGTCTTATTATAGGTGAAGTAACTTCTGTGATTGGTGAACCAGGTTGCTCAGTTTCTTGTGATTGTGATTGTGGTTGTGGTTTCTTATTCTTTGGTTTGATGGCATTAGTATCTGGCCAGCAGCAGTCTAAAAAGTTTCGTGTACAAGCTTGACATTTACCGTTAACCTTATCTTCATCACACTTCTTCTTTCTCTTTCGACAAGTAAGACAACCAGTTTTGGTTCTTCTCTTTATTTGGCTTTCGTCACGTTTTGGTTTAATGACTTTCTTTGTGTGTGAATTTGTGGTGGTGGTTGTGGCAGTAGATTTTTTACAACATGAACTGGTAGTTGCTTTTGGCTTAAGTGCGATATTTAACACTTTTTGATATGATCTATAACTTAACTCCATAATTACTGATAAATGATATTGATGAATGAAGAGAATAAGAAGGAAAAGAAGAAGAAGGAAGTAGAAAGGAAAAATTTTTTTTTCTTTATTTTATGAAAAGGTGAAAGCTTATGTGTTTACTGTAAGGGAATGTCAAACTGACTAATATTTTGGTTGTAAATGGTAATTGAAATTGTTAACCGCTCGTTTTCGGTTGCAATTTTAAGACATGCGAGTGAAAATGGCAACTTACGCAGAGGGCGCAATTTCTTCTTAAGGAAAGTAACACCTAATTTTTGGCAAAATGTATCGAGACAGCAAAAAAAAAAAAAAGAAACCAAAATGAAACACGGATTCAATAGGCAAAAATAAAATCCTTCACGATGGGATGATCAAAAAAAAATGCCTTTTAACAGAAACACCGTGAAAAAGAAAAGAAACATATTGTGGTGGTGTCATGGCTCAACAAGGGATGTAGTTTGTAATATTGTATAAGGAAGTTATAGTGTACCATTTGAAGAATAAGAAAGATAAATGAAAAAATAATCAACTGAAGTGTATTGTTTCTCACTATACTGCATATAGGAGGTTCTAGAAAACTCCCCACTTTCGTTCCTTACCAATTTCCTATTTTTTTTTTCAGTACTACAAAGCGTGTACTAGTTACCTTAAGTTTGATGTACTGTATTCCGATACATTTAGCACTACCATATATCGTAAATCAATTTGCATCAATTGGAAATACAGTTTTATTTACTCTTAAACAATCTTTTTTTTTATATATATATTTTCGTATTTTCAACTATATACCACTCAATTAAATTGGTTTGATTGCACTCAATGCATCAGCTAAATCACCTGGAGTATATTCTTCCTTATTTAAATCCTTCAAATCCAGAATTGGACGTTCACCCAATACAGAAATTCTAAAAGCATGTCTAACTTCACCTTCAACGGTGTCAAAAGTAGCAGTATGAGAAACACCACTATTGTGGAATAAAGCAACTTTCTTTCTTTCACCACGTTCCCAATTAACTCTCAATTGTAAGTCCAGACTTCTTTCAATATGGAGATGTAAGAAATCCAACAAAGCATCGGATTCTTCTTTCTTTAATTCAACAATTCTTCTTCCAAAAGCACGATTAACATACAAGGATTTTTCACCAGTAACTGGATCCAATCTAACTAAAGGATGAACATTAGAAGCTGGTTTTCTTCTTTCAACACCACCTTGGTAACTTGAATTAGCAGCTTGATCTTCAGAAGTATGCAAAACATGCAATCCTTCTAATCTTTGTTGCAAAGCTGGAGATAATCTTCTATAAGCTTCACCAACATCAACAAAAACAGTGTCACCACCATCTCCACTTTCCAAAACCTGGAATACGGTAAATCTCAGTGGGGTTAATTCGTATGAAACATCACTATGGAATCCAATACTAGTGGTACGATGAGCAAACACTCTTTTTAATTCCCCTTCTTCTGGTCTTCTATAAGTAATATGTAATTCTGGACTTCCTCTTGGTGAACCAGAACTTGGATGAACATGTAGTCTACCAAAATATTTACCAAATTCAACAGCAAAGGCAGGACCTTTATCAGCAAAATCTTGATCATTGAACAATAAAACTTTTCTTTGAGCTAATAATAAAGCCAATTCATCCTTGCCTTTATCATCTAATTGAGACAATTGAATTCCATCAACTTCAGTACCAAAATTTGGAGTAATTCTTTTGGTTGAAAATTTAGCATCTTTTGGAAATAAATTTGGGAAACTTGGATCAGCTCTTGAAGCAGGATCAATGTATTTTTCAAATTTCAATGGTGGTAATTTAACACTTGGATCCCAAGTTGGTAAGAAATCTGGATATTTTGCTTGTTGTCTGTTATGTTTATTAATAACTAAAACACCATCTTCGTCAACCTCATCAAAATCCTTACTGAAGTGGATATCTGAATTACCAAATTTTTGTGCATTAGACATTGTTGAATACTTATTATTGTTGTTGCTTTATATATAGGAAGGCTTATCGATTTATAAGATAGGTGTTTTTGGACTTAAAGTAAAAAGTTTTTCAAATGTGATAAATTCATCACATATTTATAGTTGGTTTTTTTTTTTAATCAAAAACATTAGGGGACCATCACCCCAGTTTCATTAGATAAGGATCCGGATTTGTCATACAGTACGATCCACAACGCGTATATTGTATTACTCTTTTGCCCCGAACGCCATAGTTCTTTTGTTAGGGTTGCAAATTTCTCATCACCCGAATTTTTTCTCTGCGCCACAATTTTACACTGTTTCGGATATCGATGATGCAATCTTAGCAATAAAATACTTCAATTACACCCGATTAAACTCCATATCAACAAAAGAAACAATCGTACAATATTAAGGATACTCTACATATTTAATAATATATACACACACACTTATTAATAATAATATTAATAATAATATTAAAGATAAGTAATAACAGAACAGGAAAACAAAGAAAAAATAAATTACATAGTGGAATCATATAGGCTATACAAAAATGTAAAAACCAACTAATCAAACTAAGCTTAAACGGTTCATTATGCATTGTCCAATAAATAATTTGTAGCAGCTTCTAAATCTCCATTTTGTTTGGTCAAGGCATCAATAGCAGTACTTTCATCAAATCCCATACCAACCAATTCTTGCACCGCGTATGAATCAGCAGCATTTGCACTCGGTGGTGCAATAGTACCTGTCGTTGTTGTTGTAGCAGTGGTAATAGCACCAGGATGCCAAACTGGTGATTCTGTGCCACTTACTGGTTCATTTACAAAAGCTCCTGGAATGGTGCCATGACTTTCAGGTTCCACAACTTCAGGTTCTACAGCGACAGGTTGTTGTGACTGAGCATTTCCAAAACCTGCAAATAGTTCTTCCCATTCATCGTTATTAGCAATGGGAGCAGTGCTTGCTTCTTGTGGTTGAGAAAAATCAGGAGCATTAGAGCTGGTGAAATCACCAGACAATCCTCCAAAAGCATCTTTTTCATTTTCAAATTCCTCATCACCATTTGTTGCTACATCAGCGGCAGCCAAATTTTCAAACTCATCATTAAAGAAATTCTTGTCATTGGATTCTGGAGCTGCTGGTTGTAAGTTATCAAAATCAAAGTCATCAAATGCAGAATTTTGATTTTCTTGAACATGTTCCTGAGCTTGAGTTTGGGCAGCAGCAGCATCAACTCCAACATCAGCAGGTAATGAATCTGATTTAGGTACTTGCTCAGTCACATTCTGATCATCTAAAGCATCGTCAAAGGTTTCATGTTCTTCACTATCTTCATCATCAGATGAATCACTTTCTTGGTAATCCAATTCTCTGATTGGTGGGAATTCATCGTTAGCATCGGGAAATCTTCCTTCGTCAGAATTGACCATTTCAAATGACGATGAACCTTTATCACTACCTTCTTGTCTATCTCTACTTTCAAAACTTGCCCCATTAGCAGTGTTTGGTGCAGTTTCTTCACTACTATCAACATTCTCCAAGGTATCACGATCACTGATTTCATCAATGTTATCATCTCTAACAGACAATGCGGCATTATTTTGCACACTTGAAGTTAAGGACTCTGTTCTTTGAACACCAACTAAAACTCCAGGCATTCCAACCATACCACCAGCAATTCCAGCATTATTGCCTTGAGGGAATTGGAAATCAGAATTACTTGGAGATGTAACCGGGGTTTCACCATCATCAATGGCACGATCAGTGGTATTTGATAAAGTAGTATTAGTGACATTATCAGCAGGTTCATTAACATCCAAAGAACGGAATTGTTTATTGATATCGTCCACGCTTGCCTCTTCTGGTACCACTTGGTCACGTTGAACCGATGGTAAACTGGCCGATGGAGCATTGGCAGCAACAGATGATGCAGTGGAGGAAGCAACATGATGAACAATTCCAGCAGCTCCAGCAACCGCAGCTCCCGCAGCAGCACCGATTGCAGCAGCAATACCACTACTTGGCTTAGAAGGTTTGTTGTTTTCCAATTCAGCTGATTTGTTTTGAAGATCTCTAGCTTGTTGTTCGGCAGTTAATCTATTTCTTTCTTCATTATCCAAATCCATTTGTAACTGTTTATGATGTGCTTCTATGTCTTTAATCTTGCTCTTCAAGTCTTCACACTTGACAATGGCAACTTGGACTTGAGATTTCTTTACAGATACTTGGTTTGATAATGTTTGGGTTTCAGAAGTCTTCGAGGTTACTTGATTTTCAAGTTCAGCAATTTCTGCGTTTAAAGTACCCAATTTCTCTTTCAATGTGCCGTTTTCTTTTTGTAATCCTTCCATTGAAACCTGTTTATCATTTAATTCTGTAGATAACGAGTTAACTTTAGCTTCAGCAATGGATGTCTCTGATCTCAACGCTTCAGTTTCCTCCTTGGCAGTTGCCAAACTACTTTCAACTTGTTCCACTTGTTTGACCTCATTATCATAAGAAGTTCTCAATTGCTTTAATTTCATTTCAATGTCAGATTTGGTCTTCAAAATTTTCTGAAGCTCTTGTTCTGCTCTTATTTTCTTTTCATGCAAATTAGTGGTTTGAGTGGTGAGTGATTTAATTTGATTAGAAACATTGGCAATATCTGACGTTGCCTGAGATAATTGACCAGAAATAGCTGGATCTGCCAATAAATCATCATTAGTTTCAATACCTTGTTGAGAAGCTGATCTACCACTAGATGAAAACTGCTGGGAAGGGGTACGAGCTACACCGACCGCAGGACTAACGGTTCTTTGCTGTGATGGTGGTGGTGGTGGTGGTGGCGGAACACTTCTCAAAGCATCGTAATTAACTGTCTTTTGTTGAGGTTGTTCTGCAGCAGGCATATGTTGAGAAAATGCTGGTGGAGAAACAACTTCCTTCGATTGAATTGCAGGGATTTCTTGTTTCTTCTCTTCATTTGGAGTTCCTAAGTTGGAAGAGGAAACTGACTGTGGCTGTTGCTTTTGCATCAATGATTGACCAAAAGTAGAAGTTGGTTTAAAAGACCCAGTTAATGTTGTCCGAACTTTTGGCAATTCTTTAAGGGATAAGTCACTGCTGGATGGACGTTGTTCAAGATGAAGTCCAGTTGGTGCTGGAGGTGCTGGACTAGCTGAAGCAGCAGTGGTAGCTGGTGCTGTTGAATTGGCAGCAGCTCCAAAGATATCTACCAAATCATCCATAGAAGACTTTGGTTTAGTTGGCAGTTGAACTTGAGGTGGGATCACTCCTTTGTTAATCTCCGATACATTACGTTGCTGTGGTGGTGGTGGTGGAGATGAAACTGTCTGAGGGAATTGCAAACCAGTAGCTGGAGTTGATACTTGAGTCAATGAGGAAACCAATTCATCTGGGACAACATTTGGTAATGATTTTCCAGCTAATTTTCTATTAACCAAAAACAAAGCAATAGAAAATTCCAATTTTGTAAAAATTCCGGAATTTTGAATATCAGCTAAATCCCAAATCAATGCTAAATCTTGCTGGCCCAATTTGGAAGTCATCAAAAATGATGCAACCTGCTCAGGACTCAACTGACCTTTTCTCTCTTTATCAAGATTATTGAAAACGGACTCGTATTGTTGCTTCATAGCTGGGGTAACGGACCATTCACTGATAGGAGCTTCTCTTGACGTAGGATGTCTAATTGCTGTCAGTTGAGAATTAATTGAATTTTGTGAAACTTGACGTGATTGCAGTTGCTCATAAGATGAAGTTCTTTGTGATGGTTCAACCGATTTCCAAATGGACTCTGGCAAGAATGGAGGCAATTGCTTAACCTGACCACTCAATAAACCTTGAATCAAATGCATGGCAACTACGAATGATCCGACATTTAAAGTACCAGTGTTGGTTCTGTCAACCAAAGTCCATATTTGACCCAAAACAGGGTTTGGTAACTTGGCTTTCAAGAAAATGTCTTTAGCTTGCGCACCACTTAATTCCCCTTGAGCTGATCCCACAGTTTTGATGAACAATTGAGAAAACTTTTGGTAATCCGCTGGAGAAACAGGGGAAATAGAATCTTGGGATACAGCAGTTTGTGGAAGTGATGCGTTTGGCTGAGTTGACATAAACGAACTACTAGTTGATTGTGGCTGTAATGTTGGTTGAGGCAAGGCCAAATTAACAAATTTTGGCAAAGGACCTGGAACATCTGCCAATCCTGGAACAGGGTGTTGTCCAGATTGAGTATATCCAATCAATCTCATGGCATAGCAGAATCCAAATTGATTTAAGAATCCCAAATTATTCAGATCAGCAATCTGCCAAATTTCACCCAAAATAGATGGCGGCAAGCCCGATTTTTCAAATGTTGTTCTTGCCTTTTCACCAGTAACGACACCAGTATTACCTGGGTCCAATGATTTAAATAAATGTGTATATAACGACTTTTCCTCCGGTGTAAGACCCACCTTGAATGAAGGGGTGGCTAGTGTTGGTCAAATGTTAGTAACAAACAAAAATTCTAATCGGAATACCTGGAAAAATAGGGGCTCAAACGAGCGTCCAAATTTGAATACATACACTGGGAAACACTCATATTAAAACTGTATTAGAATATAAGGATAACTAATAAACAACTTTGGTTCAATTATAATAAAATAAAGAAGCTAAACTAGTTTTGTTTGATAATGGTTGTAAGATAAACGTCCTAAAAACAAAACAACATAAAAAAAAAAAAAAGAAATAGATTTGGTTTGGGTCCGCTTTTATTTTCTTGACGAATTTTGTTGGAGCGGTTATTGTTATTGTAATATTTTTTTTGTTTTTCTTCCTTTCTCGCTCAGTGACATTCCTTCCTATCGTTCGTTTTGTTTCATGGACTCCAATATTGCGACTTTATTAAGTTACGACATTTGTCGTTGCGATTCGATGAGGTATAGTTTTTCATTGGAATTTTTTTTTTTTTCTTCTTTTGAAAAAGTTTTCCTCTTCGCCAGATATAATCTGTATTAGATAACAACAGCAACAATGAACAGAGGAAGAGGAAATTTTAGAGGAGGCCGTGGTGGTGGTGGTTTCCGTGGAGGAAGAACCGGACCATCCCTGTACGGTCCACCAGATACTGTTTTTGAAATGGGTACTTTTATGCATTCTTGTGAAGGTGAACTCATCTGTCGTTCTACCAATGTTAAAATTCCATACTTCAATGCTCCAATATATTTAGAAAACAAAACACAAGTTGGTAAAGTAGAAGAAATTCTTGGTCTGATCAATTCTGTTGTTTTCAGTGTTAAATTGAGTGAAGGTGTTAAGGCCGAAAGCTTCAACGATGGTGACAAAGTCTTTATTGGTGGTGATAAACTTCTCCCATTAGAAAGATTCTTACCCAAACCAAAGGAAATTGGCGCTGTCAAAAAGAAGAAGAAGGATGGTAAATCTGCTGGTAGCACAAGAGGTGGCTTCGGTGGTAGAGGTGGTGCCAGAGGTGGTTTCGGTGGCAGAGGTGGTGCCAGAGGCGGTTCTAGAGGCGGCTTTGGTGGTAGAGGTGGATCCAGAGGTGGATTTGGAGGAAGAGGCGGTGCCAGAGGTGGATCCAGAGGTGGATTCAGCGGTGGCCGTGGAAGAGGTAGATTTTAAGTGTAAATTTAGTTCTAGCAAATATAATATATCGTATCATAAGTCAAGACAAAAAGGAAATGGAATGAATACAATCAATTCCGAGATTTCTTATATTCTTCTAATATGTACATGCTACCTAGAGTTCAATTGCTTCTGTCATGCTAACTCTAATATCTTTGATACCTATTTCATCAGCAATAAACTTTCTACAGGGGAAATTAAAACTATTTATCAATTTTTCAACTGCCAATTTGTTTTCTGCTTTGGTGAAAATTATACTAAATGGTACCCCCAGATCTACTAAATGATCAATAATGATTGTATCTTCTTCTCTTATCCCCACTGTACAATCTATTAAAAAGTAAATCATCTTCAAGGCACTTCTTTTGGAAATATAATCAATAACCATTTTACCCTGAACTTCTTCACCATGCCATCCAAAACCAGGAGAATCAACTATTCTTAATTTATTTGACACAGTGAAACAATTCATAGTTTTTGTATAACCGGCACGAGCCGAAACATATGCTAACTGTTCAGATCTTTTAATTTTCTCTTTATCAAGAAAAAGACGGTTGATTAGAGACGACTTACCAGCATTTGTATGCCCGATCAATAATATTTCAGGTAATTGTTGTAAAAGGTCAGGCTTAATACCAAATGTCTTTCTGGAATTAAGCATATTCTCTGTTGTTTCATTTTTGAAGTATGGATCAAGATTTCCATATTTCTCTTCTCTTTCTTCTGCCAACCTGTCGTATTTAACATCAGGAATTTCATCATAATCTGCCAACGTCCAAGATAATGATGGTTTTGCCGTTTTGAAAAAATGCTGGGCACGTGAGTACTGTCCTGCAGAATATGGTTTATTTCCATCAAGAAGTAGTCTTTGGTCAATCAATGCCGAACTTGGAACGGGTTTCTTTGATTTCTTTGATTTCTTTGATTTTTTTAATACTGGTATTTCATGATTTTCTGGTTTATAGGAAGCTTTTGGTTTTGGAATAGATGATAACAAATAACTAATTGAGTAGCTCCTTTTCGTTATAAGAAAACCTAAATTTTGTAATGTACGATTCATGAGTTGACTATTGGGAATAGAATGTATCATGCCTGATCTTTAGTTCCAAAAAAGAATTTTTTATTTATTTTTCTTTTTCTTTTTCGCGGTGAAGAAAGGAATTGAAGAGAGAAGAAGAAGAGGAAGAAGAAGAAAGAAAAAGCTGGAGAGCAGGGAAGAAGTAAAGGAAAAATTGGCACTTCCGTGTTTATACCATTATCTCCAATCTCAACATAAATACTTCATCGAAAATGATTTCTATTCGATATCCGGTATTGATTTGTATGTAAGTAAGTCTTCAAGTTTCTTTGTGTTCAGGATTATTAACTAGATATTAGTGTTTATCATTACATTGATAGGAGCAGGGTACTTAGGGTTTGCTCTGATTCATCTTCCACACGACAAATTGATTCATTTTTCAACATTTTGTATTTTGACTATGGAGTTTTATTTTATTTTTGATACACATTATAGATCATTGAAGGTTCTTAGAGGTGTTACATTGGTGATTTGTACTTTTGGAGGGAGTGTAAGTCTGGAAATAATTCAAAATGTTGTTAATCCCAAAAGAGTGTTTGATGTGTACGATATTATAGCTAATATACTTGGAAGTCTTTTAGGGTTGGGAATAAGTATTGGACTCATGGCATGGAAGAAAAATGCAGCAAGACAAGAAAGAATAAGATATAGACAATTGAATACCCAGATAATAGGACAGGATGAGGATGATGAGGAAGACACAGAAATGGAAACTACAATGGAGACAGAGCTACCTATTCAAACAGACTCATCGGTATCTGCAAGTGAGGATTACGTTAATATTCAATTGCAAGATGTAAAAAAAAATAAAGAAATAAATAATTGAATGAAGTAGATATTGCAAATAATTAAATGAAGCAATTTTTTTAGTGCCATAAATTTGTAATCTTATGAAATATGCTGACAAATTAGTTGCAGATAATGTGATGGATATTATAATATCAGGTGGCACTAAAAATTTAAATGAAGCAGAATCAAAAAAAAAAAAAAAACAACTTTGGCACTATAAATATCTTGATTAGGCGCACTTACAGACGAGAAAAAAAAAAATACAAAATCCCTAAAAGAAAAAGATCTCAAACAACAATTGGGTTCAGAAATTAGTAATTTTTTAATAATTGATACATTATGTCGCAACCAACCTCAACTACTACTACAGATGCTACACCATTTTATGGAGGTGTCAAGTCATATGATATTCATACATACTTTGATACTGAAGAAGAAGTGAAGTTCGCCTTCCAATTGAGAGAAAATGTTTTGAAGGATTTTGCCAAAGAGATTGACGAGGGCCGTATACGGGTTTATAAATTTTGGGAAAAACCTATTGGACCTCATCCTTTCAGAATGTGGGAATTGGATTTCAAAGATCCAGAGATATTTAAAGTCATTGTGCCTTATTTCCAACTCAACCATGGAGATTTGTCTGTATTAATACATCCACGTACTGGGAACGATCTTATAGATCATACCAAATATGCCTTATGGTTGGGTAATAAAGTTAATTTGTACACCGAACTTTTGTGATACTTTACAGATTATTTTATATGTTGTATCGTTTGTTTGGCCAGAGGTTTATAGATCTCTTTTTATAATAAACAAAGTAGTATTATTCAATATTTTACGGTTTTTGACTTTTGTACATAAGTTTGTATTTCATGTATTCAGTTAATCATTTAACCTTTTTCGTAAAACTTTTGTTTGGCTTGGTTATTTGGATTGCTATGGCATTTTTTTCTTCGTCTTCTTCTTCCATGCAAGGCGCTCCCCAAATAAAAAAACCATTACCAGCAGTTTTTTCTTTTCTTTTTGTTTGTTTGTTTTGTTGTTAATTTTCTTAATCTGCCTTTTACTGTCTTCTTTTCTTCTTCTTTCATTTCAATATAGTCAATCAATTACTACTTTCAGGAAGTTAAGAATTACTCATAGACACGTTTAACCATTTCAAGGAGTTTATTTTTTGTTCTAGTTGAAGTTTTTATTGGTCGACACTGTTGCATTTTTTTTACCTTTTCTTTTTATTTATTTGCATACACAGACGAAAAGAAATAAGAAAAAACAACAAGTCATTGACAATGCTGCCAACAATTGATGGACTGATATCAGAGGCTCCGAGTTATTCAAATTCAGAGAATATCAATGCAAACAGCAATGAATATCACGACGAGATTGTGACTAAAATAAAAGTTAAACCATCGGAAGCCAATGTGAATAATAGAGGCGCAGAAATAGATTCTCCTTTACGTCAACTGCCAGATATTGATCGAATCTTCAAATCAGTCAAGAATGGTCCTATTATACCAAACCATCTAGAGAGATCCCCATCGCCAACTTCTAGAGATGATTCAGCAAGGGTTGTGCCTAATTCCCTAGAATTTAATTTTCTTGGTGATCGTCGTCAATCAAGATATGACCATGATCATGAATATAACCATGATCACCACCACCATTTGCACAACCATCATAAACATGCAAAACATCCGAGTACATTATCAACAGGCAATCAAAGCTTTTCCCAGAATAATGATGATGAAAATAGATTTGAACCCGTGGATGACAATGATGAAGCTGGTAAAGTTGATGAAGAAATGCCACATCGCAGAGGAACGATGTTTTCACATTCACAAACATTGAGCAATATTATTCCATCAAGATTCAAGGGAAGAGCACTGTCAATCATGGCAGATCCCACTTCCCCTACGTCGGAGGTACCGTATGAACAAGACGGTTCAAGTCCTAAACAAGATAAAACCAAACACAATAGACTAAAGCAATTCCTTCGTAACAGTCGTAAAAAGGGGAAAGACAAGAGGCAGAGTATAGCACATCCAGACTTTCATGACGAAAATGAAACCGCCGCCATTGAAAGAGCCGAGAAGTTATTAGCAGGAATGGCAGCGGGTGGACCGGCAATAAACTTGATGGCATCTTGTTTATTAGAAGATGAGCATGGTATTTATAGAGCTCCGCTTTTATTGTCATTGCTTGGGTTTACAGTCACCGATATCACTGCCAAAGAAACTACCAGAAATAGAAGATTCAGATTTGATTTGGAATATGGTATTGATCGTCAAAGAATGAAATGGAGTATTGAGAGAAATTCTACCGACTTGGGATATTTGGCGTATAGGTTTGAAAAGGCAAGGCTCGTTGGTAGAGTGGTTGGTAATAAGTCACAACCATTGCCCAAATTTCCGGTACCTCCTATTAGAAAGTCAGAAAAGGGCAAAACCAAAAAATTCAAAACTCTTGTCCAAGGTAAAACTGAAGACCAACAAGATGAAAATCTACAAGACGAACTACGATTACCTATTGATGATGAACAGAATGACAACCATTCGATTTCTCCTATTACTTCTGGTCTTTCTAGAGTAAGACTGCGTCTTGGTAGTATAACTTCCATTGGGTCCCTTGAAAGACACCACGAGTCAATAGAAAACAGAAGAAAGAAACTTGAACAGTACACCAAAGATGTTGATACATACTTGACGGAATTAATCGAAGCAACTTCTTTGAAACCACAATCGAATATTCTTTTCATGTTTTTTGAATTGTCCCCACTTTCTTCATTATTGAGTTATGAAACAGGCTATTCAGGTAAACAAGGAGCTGTCCATATCAGTGGTACTGCTAGTACTCAAGGCTGGAGAGTGGGACATTTCAAGGCCAATGACTTAAAGGGCATCTATGAGAGAAGATCAGAAAAATGGATGCTTGTTAGAAGTAGTTATGTCACGTATGTGGCAGATATAAATTCCACTTCTCCGTTGGATGTATTTATCGTCGATAGCTCTTTCAAGATTCATAGTCGAATTGCAGATGCCTCAACTAAAGATGATGATGAGTCGGTATTTGATGCTTCGTCTATTTCACAGAAGAAGTTACGCGATAGCGAAAATAAGTTCTTCCCTCATTTGAAGATAACTTTGGAGAATAATGAAAGAAAATTGACTTTCCAACCTAAATCACCAAGAGAGCATAGGTTATGGGTTGATTCTCTTAGGACTATGCAGAATTCGACTCCATATGCAGAAAGTAACAGATTTGGATCATTTGCCCCTGTTAGGAAGAATATATTTGCTCAATGGTTTGTTGATGGACGTGATCACTTTTGGGCAATATCATCGGCAATCGAAATGGCCAAAGATACAATCATGATTCATGATTGGTGGCTTTCTCCTGAGTTGTATTTAAGAAGACCTGCTAATGGTAATCAACAATATCGACTTGATAGATTATTGAAAAGAAAAGCCGACGAAGGAGTAAAGATCTTTGTTGTTATTTACCGTAATGTTGGTACAACTGTTGCTACTGATTCTTTGTATACCAAGCACTCAATTTTGTCACTTAACGAAGAAAATATCCATGTTATCAGATCACCTAATCAATTACTCCAAAACACTTATTTCTGGGCTCATCATGAGAAGCTATGTATTGTTGACCATACGTATGCATTTTTAGGTGGTATTGATTTGTGTTACGGACGTTATGACACGGCAGATCATGTCTTGACCGATGATTCAGGGGTTGATTTTAATAGTTTCACTCCAGATGATAGATTAACATCAGATAAATTCACTGAGTTTCAAGTGTTCCCAGGTAAGGACTATTCAAACCCAAGAGTTAAAGATTTCTTTGAGTTAGAAAAACCATATGAATCCATGTACAACAGAAATGAAGTTCCAAGAATGCCTTGGCATGATATTCACATGTTTACTTGTGGTCAAACTGCTAGGGATTTGGCAAGACATTTTGTTCAAAGATGGAATTATTTAATTAGACAAAAAAGACCAAGTAGACTTACTCCGCTTTTGTTACCACCTCCAGATATATCTGATGACGAGGCAATGGCTCATGGACTAGACGGTACGTGTGAAGTACAATTATTGAGATCTTCGGGAAATTGGTCACTTGGTTTAAAAGAGCACGAACAAAGTATTCAGAATGCGTATCTTAAATTGATTGAGACATCTGAACATTTTGTATACATTGAAAACCAGTTTTTTGTGACTTCATGTTTCATAGATGGTACTGAAATCAAAAACAGAATTGGTGATGCATTGGTGGATAGAATTATTCGTGCACACAGAGAAGGAACCAATTGGAAGGCTATTATCGTCATTCCCTTAATGCCTGGGTTTGAAGCTCAAGTTGATGAAGCCGAAGGTTCTTCCGTGCGTGTTATTATGCAGTGCCAATTTATGTCAATATCAAGAGGAGAATCATCTATTTTCGCCAAATTGCGGATGAAAGGTATTGATCCTGACCAATACATCCAGTTTTTCTCATTAAGGAAATGGGGACGAATTGGTACCAGCAGAACATTGGTTACTGAACAACTTTATATTCATGCAAAAGCAATGATTGCTGATGATCGTACTGCCATTATTGGAAGTGCAAATATTAACGAGAGATCTATGCGTGGTCTTAGGGACTCCGAAGTTGCGGCTGTTGTAAGGGATTCTGACATGGTTAAATCAACAATGGATGGCAAACCATATTTAGCAGGTAAATTTGCACACACTTTAAGAATGAGATTGATGAGAGAACACTTGGGAGTTAGTATTGACATTTTGGAAGTAGTGGAAAGAAGATTCAAGAGGTTTGAAAATTTTGCAAAATCTGAGGAGGGCATCAAATATGCTACCAATAAATTTAAAAAGTTAGAAGATACTTACTTGTCAGCAATGGTGGAAATAGCCTCAAGGGATATATTAAACCAACCAGCTGGTACTAGAAGGTGGAAGAATTTCTTACATGTTTCAAAATTGGATGCTGAAATCGCGGACGTTAACTTCGAAGAGGAAGAATCTCAATTTCCACCTCCTTTGTTTTTGCCTATTTCAATGAACAACCGAACTGGTCCATTCGAAGCAAATAAAGGTATTCGTGATAGCAAAAAACATTCCTATGACAATAGAGTGCAGAATAACGAAGCTCATAAAAAAGATGTTCATGGAGACGGTCAAGATAAGTATAGATCCAAACTTGCCCTGAGAGCAAGAATGAGTAGTGCCAGATTTTTAAAAGACTTGTCATTGATTGCAATGGAACACAACCCAACATCAACCTTTTTACCTGATTTTGATAATGTGTTAGAATTTCTTGAATCAGATGATTATCTTATAACTGGTAATATGGATACTGAATCTGAAGAAATAATCGCCGAACGCAACAAGGAAAGATGGCTTTTACTAAAGAAAATTTCTTATTTGCAAAGAGTTGCCGCTAAGGAAAAGAGTACAAACGAAGAAGAAGATAAAAAGAGAATTAAATTGGGTTTGCCATTGTTGTGTAAAAACGGTATCCCAGCAAATGGTGCTACAAAGAATACACAACAAGGATCTATTCTTCCATCAACTGAGGGTATTGAAACTGGTTATACTGGTAATAAAGATACTGAAACAGTGAAATTAAGTGAAAGTGTAGCAAGGGATATAATCAATGACATGTCATCTCCAGAAACAGGATTCTCCAATTTCATAGATCCATATGAGTTTGATGATCCAATTGGTCCGGACTTTTATGAGCTCCGTTGGAATGAAATTGCTTCTAGAAACACTGAAATTTACAGAATGGTTTTCCATTGTCAACCAGATGATTATGTTTCTAGATGGTCTGATTATACCACTCAAACTGAATTACAGAGTCAGTTCATGAAATCCCAAGAGGCAGAAGTTGAATTTGGACAACTGAGTCAGTACTATTCGGATTCAAAAGAAACAGAGAAGGATGAATATGACGTACGCTTAGCCAATAATAATTCAAAGCCTAAATTAGAGAGAGAAACGACAAATGATGAATATGGGTTGTTGGGGAAAGCTCCACCTGATAGAGATCAAGAACGTATTCATGAACCGGAAAAGAAATTGCGTACAAAACTTGGCCGCAGAGTAAGTAGCTTTACAGGGGCTCACGAGAATCCAGAGACGAAACCAGACACTCCGAAACCATTATCTGAACCTTCTGAAATAGTTGATGGTATACAGGAAGAGTATGAAGGGGAAGAAGATGATGAGGGTAACGATGAAGATAAGACTGGTGGTTTTGAAGGTGCAAAGAATATGGCCAATGGTAATATAAGATCTCCATCATCTGGTTCTCAACATGAGAAGCAACATCGTCGTGTGAGAACAAGGTCTAGACAGACTTCCAGAGCAAGACGTGGAAGAGGGGGTGCATTCGCTGCCAGACGCAAGATTCAAAATGCAGAGGCTATTTATGATAAAACTTCTGCTGAGAGGTTGTTAAGTGCAGTGCAAGGAAATTTGGTTTATTTCCCAACGGAATGGTTAGAAACAGAGTTGAGAAATAACAATTGGTTCTACAATACCGACAGACTTCCTCCAATGGAAATCTATGATTGAGTGTATAATATGATTTACTTCTTTTGTCTAATATTTATTTATTTATTATTTAGCTAGTTAGTTAGCTCGTTATTTCGTCAATGTGAAATTAAATAATTATAAAAGAAAAAACAAAATTCACAGCATTTGCAGGAAACTGATTAAGCCCTGTTCTTACTGTACAGTATATAATTCAAGTGACGCGCCCACCAAGGGTCGCGTATAAAATATTTACAGTATTTACAAACGATCGCCCAGACTAAAGAATAAAAGAACAAAAAAAAAAACTGTGTTACTGTACTGTAGAATGAACAGGGAAACAAGACAACAGGGAAAAAAAATAAAAAGACAGAACAAAAAATTTTCTTTGCCTTGACCTCCTAAATTCTTCTTGCTAATATTATCAAGCAACCACACAAACTCAAAGATCAAACTCTTTCAACCATGTTTCTTCAATTGCTATCTATTATTGGGGCCATACTAGGTTTTTTCTTGTTGGTGCTTTCAATTGCATCAGGATTATACTATATATCTGAATTGGTCGAAGAACACACCGAACCCACTAAACGATTGCTTAAAAAATTGATCTATTCCATAATGATTACATTCGTATTATTAATGCTATTTGACAAATTCCCCATTAAATTAACTTTATTTTCAGTATTTTCATACTACATTTACTTACAAAACTTGAACAAATTCCCTTATGTTGAATTGAGTTCACCTCTTTTCTTGGGATCTTGTGTTTTGGTTATAAGTAATCACTTTTTATGGTTTAATCATTTCAATAATCCATATATTCCACCATTAGAAGTGAGATTAAGACCAGATTATGTTCCTCCTCGTATTCCAAGCTTTCTCGAGATTTGTTCCTTTTTTGGAATATTAGTCTGGTTAGTACCATTTGCATTATTTGTCAGTTTAAGTGCTCATGATAATTTGTTACCTCACCACATGGATAAACAGGATGACAAGAAGAAAAATAATGGTTTGGCTAAAGTTGTTGTGGGAAACATAAGAGAATATATTTATACTATAAGTAGAAAGTTGGGCTACGAATTGGATCCTCAACACGGATCTATTGTGTACTAGAAATATAAATCTTTACTAATTGTCTCATTTGATAATATATTTTCTATTTATTCCTTTGTATGTATTTGTATACATGACTGTAACTATACATGCATTACACATAACATTCTCATTAATTCTCTAAAAAGTTTCTTACTGGTTTACCGATATCATTCAAACTCAACAAGAATGTATCGTGACCATAGTTGGAAATATCTGTGCCTAATTCAAAATATTCAACCTTCCCACTGGAGTGATTCTCCATTAACACATCTGCTATTTCACGTTGCTGCCAAACCGGGAATAATATATCAGATTCGACACCAATAACTAGCACATCTTTATTTGCTAATCTAGTCATCCCTTTCTTCAAATCTAAGAATCCTTCTTCCACTGTAGTCATTGCTTTGGTAGATTTTTCTTGATATGGAATTTCAGGTATAGTTAATTTAGCAACTTCATCTGATACCGTACCGTTGTACTTCAACTCGGCTTTTGATCTGGCATCTAATGCTTTAGTACGATTCTTATAACCCAAATCAAACAAATCCATGGCCTTTGATACATATAACCAGGAATTGGCGTCATATTCAAGACAAAACTTCTCTCCAGCATGATCCAAATACGTCTCCACCAAAAAATCTGGACATAAAGCTGGTGGTCTACTTTCATCAGCTCTTTGTCTTCCAAATCTGTATTCCCACTCTGGACCTGATCTATAAGTAACAGTAGCAATTTCTCTTGCTAATTTCATTCCCACATGAGGAGGAATCTTACCATAATAGAACCCACGATTCCAATTTGGATCACTCATTAATACTTGTCTTTGAGTATGTCTCAAAGCAATTGAATAGGGATGAGATCTTGCACATCCACTAATGGAAATGATTTTCTCAACTTCATCAGGGAATTCCCATCCATATGCTAAAGATTGCATTCCTCCCATAGATGCACCTACAGAAGCATGAATCTTCTTGACACCAAACTCATCTCTCACCAATTCACGTTGTGCTCGTATCATATCATTAACGCTAAGAATAGGAAATCGTGTTGCATAGTTTTCATCATTAACTGGATCAACGGAAGATGGACCAGTTGATCCATAACAACCACCTAATACGTTAGTACATACAACAAAATACTTATCGGTATCGATATACTTTCCTGAACCGATAAAGTCTTCCCACCATCCATTTTTTGTATTATCAGGTTGTGATTTAGCATGCAGTGATGCTGATAACCCTGTGTGAATTAATATCAAATTGGATTTATCTTTATTCAATTTCCCCCATGTTTCATAGGCAATTTCATATTCTGGTAAATGACCACCGTAATCCAAAAAGATTGGTTTCTTTGATTTGTATAAATGAAATCCTGTTTTAACGTTACCATAACTTGGTTCAGGTCCTGACTCTAATGAAGAAGATGTCGGTGTCAACGCTCCTTTCGATAACTCTTCATTCTTTCGTTCTAATCTATCTAAACATGGAAAACTTAATGCGGGATTTGAACCTGAAATTTTGGTTGCTTGTAGAGGTTTGTGAAATCTTGTAGATGTTGTAAGATATTTTTTCAGCTGTTGATAAAAAATTTTTTTCAGTGGTGACAGACATAAGAAGGACCTCTCTTGTATAATATTTCTGGTAGACTTGAAAAACATCTTTTATAGTGATGAATAGTTAATAAAAAGAAGAATGTTGACTTGATTTCTTGAAAATGATTACTAAGAAGAGGAGAAATATTCAAATCATCTTTAATTAAAACTCAAAACTACAAACCCCCTTGTAAGTAGTACAATAATTATAAAATCGATTAGGCTACCGCACGTGATCTCGTATTTTTTTTTTTTTTTTTTTTCCTGGTCTTTGATTTTTGGTTATTGGTTTTTTCTTATTGCTTAGGTTTTCTCTTCGGGTTTTATTATCTCTAATGCGAAAGGTTAGTTTGTACCCTGGTTGTTGTTGTTGTTATTATTGCTACATTGCCTCCTTAGAGTTTACAACTTAATTGCTTTTCTCCTCCTATCCCTTTCACATTCTCTCTATTATACCACAAAAATGAAGTTAACACTCAAGTTAACTCCATATAATTTTGCGTATTTGGTTTATCCTATTGTGTATGTGTGTTCAATTCCCTTAACCCTATTACTTAAACGATACAGTGACATAATTGCTCACACATTTCCCGTTAATTTCATTGAACTGTATATTGTTAGTAATCATGGCTATTTGTGGTTCAGTGGAGTATATTGGGGTTTGGCAATAACTTTAGGATATATTCCAACCAAGGACACGGTAATTCTCACGAGATATACCAAAATTTATTTGATAAATACCCTTTGGATATTAATTCTATTGGAATGGTTTTTTGGATCTCCCATTTTTGAAAGAATTAGTGTATTTGCCGGTGCAGCTTGTTCAGTTCCAGGAATATTTAGAGAATATGAATGTAAAAATAATGGTGGTGAATGGAATGATCCCTTTGATAGCTCGAGTCATTATACATTCTTGATTTCCAGTAGTCTATTGGTATGGTATTTGGTGGTTAACCATGTTTCATGGGTAACAGATTATATGTGTAATTACGTTCAAGATTTGGAAGTTGGGGTTGCATATAGTCCAATTGAAAATGATACTACTCAGCCTCAACTTTCTAGCCAATTTAAAGCGGTCAGGATCGTTGTTGAAGTTGTAGCTTTAATATTCATCGCTATTTGGTTTATTCTGTATCTCACAACATCAATATTTTTCCATACAATACCAGAGAAATTTGTTGGATTGCTTTGTGGATTATTTGTACCTACACTAATAGAGTATATTTAGAATTACGTTTATATATGTCTTTTAGTTATCCTATGTGTAATCAATTTTTGAGAATTTAAATCTTTTGTAAGCACATCCTTGGTACCAACCCAGTTGTTTGAGATGACTGGTGTGCATAATATTCTTTGCCCATGAGAATTTTTCTAACTTTACACCAACCATCAGAATGCTTCTCTAATATAACAACCTTATCACCAACTTCAATATCTAATTCATCACTAAGATTTTTAGCGTAAGATCTGATAACAGTATACATGCTCTGTGATGGACTGACTCCTCCTCTAACAGGATCCAATCCACTTTCACCAATGACAATTGCTGGTGGTAAATTTAATTTGTTTTTCATTGCATTTGGTATTTTATCTTGGTGGTCATCAGAATCAATGGTTAACACTTGTGGTTTGATTGTATCCTCTTTTGGCTCTTCAATTTTGCCCAAGTTAAATTTTTTCAAGAAAATAGGTGTCATCATACTCATTCGTTTCATAAATTTTGAAGATTCGGGTGATCGTTCCGATATTTGTTCTTGTTCCTTCTTTCTAACGGGAAACATTTTACTTAATCTCTTTGCAGCTCCATCTTTTCTTCTAGGAAGCTCATTTTGTGATTGATTTTCTTGTCTTAGGTATGCTCCAGGTGAAAATACAACAGGATATGGTCTTTCTGGAGTAATGGTTTCATCACTTGATCTTGATTTGTAATAACTATCATTGAAGGAGTATTCATTGTCTTGTTTTTTACTTTTACGGGAACGAATGTAATACCAAATTCCCAAAACTATAAAGAAGATGGAAAATATAGCAATAGGTATTCCGATGGCTAATCCAATTTCAGTTGATCTGTTTGTTGATGAAGTTGTAGGAATATCACCAAATGTCGACTGATTAGGAACGTCGGACATTGAGCCAATTCTACGAACAGAACTAGTTTCTGATGATGTTGTGCTAGGAGTTAAGGAGGTTGTAGTAGGTGTTAAGGAGGTTGTAGTAGGTGTTAAGGAAGTTTGGGTCAGTTGTCTGGTACTTGCTGGTGAAACAATGACAGTTGTAGTAAGTGGGTTGGAAGTTGTTCCTTGTGTAGCTGAAATTGTCGATACTCGCGTCACCGGTGAGGATGTGACTAAAGTTCTAACAGATGTTTGCTGAACCCAACTGACAACATTGGCCGATATATCACCACTTCCAGTTTGCTGTGACTGCCCAGTATTCATTGTTGATGTTGATGTTATTGTTAAATAAATGGTAGTATCATCATCATCATCTCTTTTCTTCAAGATTGCCATTTTGTCGAATGTTGATTATCAAAAAAAAAAAAATAAAAATAAAAATAAAAATTCATATGTTGAAGGGTTCCATTGTAATATTTATAAATTATTTATCAATGTTACTGGTACCTGAGAATAGTAACAACGTTGATATAGACTCGTTTCATAATTGTCACTGTATTGATACACAATTGTTTTTTTTTTATTTATTTATTTATTTATTTTTTGCAGCCTAGCTTTTCGCGTTTTAGACTATTTTCTTCAGCGTTAAAGTTGTTTCAGAACAAATTTTGTCTTGGTATTACATGCAATGTTTCAGAAAATAAATTAAGTTTCTATATGTTATAATTTATTTTTTTAAAAAAGGTTCGGTTCTCTACCTATTTGTGACTACTTAAGATAAAGCTTAATTACAGTTCCTAATACATCAACGAGGCAACAACAGTTCTGTAGAACTTTCATCCAGGACAGGTTTATCCGAATCTTCAGACAAGAGAACCTTAAAATAATGATGATATGACCACCATGCAATTGCCAGACCTATTAAACTTCCCATAATAATATCCACAAAATGATGTCTATAATCCTGTGTCCTACTCAAAGCAATGTAAGCAGCTAATAATAAAGGTGAAAATACAAGTAAGTATTGATAAATATGACGAGATGAATTTCTAACTTGTAATAATTTGAATTGACCCAATAACCATAATGTCAAATACAACAATCCACTAAAACTAATAGATGAATGACCTGATGGTGTTGATCTTAATCCATCAATGAGAACAGACTCACCTAACGGAGCAGTACATACACTGATATCCACCAATTGATGCATTGGAGTACCTGTTTTAGCTCCACAACGTTCCAAAAAATCAGGTCTTGGTCTGGCTATCCATACTTTAAGAATATCTGTAATTACACCATTCACACTTAATGAGATTAATAAACCCAATACACTAACTTGTAAATAATGCAATGCTTGATGCTGAGAAGAAATACTTCCAGTTCTATATCTTACCAACAACACAATTAGTATAGTAATCAAAGGAATTAAAGAAGCTAACAAGATACATTGGATCCCAGTAACACGTTCAACTACTGCAAATGGATGAGAAATTGTCAAATCATCTAATGAAAATTGTCGTTGAAACGGTAAAGCATGTTCAGCAACAAGAAAAAAATATGTTAAAAGTAAACCACCAACAATCCAATCGGGAAAGTATCCATGGAATTGCTTACTCAGGATATATTTTGTTACCGATGAAGGATTTATAAATGTCATGGAATTGATGTAGTGATATATAAAATAGTGAAGCTGTAAGGTGGCAGTTGTTTGGTCTGACCTTATTTATTTTTATTTTTGTTTTTTTGTTTTTCTTTCTGTCCAATTTAATAATGGAAACTGTCCCCCAGTTTCTGTCTTTTTATGTGAGTTCACAGGTATTTTTTTTTTTTTTTGACTTCTTGTTTCTCTGCTGGCATTTCTGCACCTGCGTGATCGATTTCCTAATTCGGAAACAAATATTAATAAAATAATAAATAAATGTCTATTCCTAGATACAACATGTACAGTAAATAAGTCCAAGCCCATTACTTTCTTCTATGATAGATATAACCTAAAATAAGAAGAATTACAAAAACACATAATCCAGATGTAATTTCAAAAGTTTCACTATAACAACCAGAACCTTTGGAACAAACATAATCCTTTAATTTATCATCCCATGTAGTTGAGTTTTCATCGTAAATGTAACCAAATACTTTAGTCATGATGGTTAACCCAATTGTAGCAGCAGAGCAGGTGATACCCCAGATTAAGGAATAATTTCTCATATTGAATATATCAGAAACAATCGCTGGATAACTGGTAAAACTTATACCATAGGAGTATCCAATAATAGTTGAAATTACCAGCAAATAAATATTAGCACTGTGAATATCCAAGGAAATTGAGGATAAGTTCACTATATTCATTGCATGTCCTAAAAGCATCATACTCATTCCTAATATCAATACCCAATGTCTTTGACTGTTTAATTTATGAACCAAGAAATCAGAGGTGGGACCTGAACTCAATCTTCCAAGGAATGACGCAATAGCAATAATAGACACATGAAGTGCTTGTAATGATTGTAATGAAGGTACAGCACTGCTTTGAACCTCATGTTTATAGTAATAATGAATAGCCTTGATAATAAATCCAATGGTATAAATATACATTTGTCCCAATCCTTGAACAATTGCCAAAATGAGATAATGAAACCAAAATATTTTATGTGACAATGTATCCTTCAAGTTCATTGTTTTCAAATGGTCAATATGATTAGGATCATCATTAACCAAATCATTTAACAATGCAGTACCTTCTGTTGGTTCTTCGTCATTTTCCGAAATATCCGCCTGAACATCAATATCCTCATGTTCAATGTGACCATCAACCCTAATGAAAATAAATCCAACAAATACCAACAAAGCACATGCATATGCCATAAATTCAAGAAATCCTCCTACATTATCATTAAAAAAATGTGTTGAAATAAACAGGAAAACCAAAGAAGAAATGGCAAATGAAGCAACAGTAATACTTTGAGCCGTGGCTTTAAAATTGGGGAAATTGACAGTTACTGCTTTTATGGCACTAAAGTATCCTGAAACTGATCCAACCCCAATAAGGAACATAGCAGCTAATAATTGCCAGTCTTGACTCTCGGCACCTAACTCATATTGCAAATGAATCCATTTATATCCGATACCAAGAGCAAAACAACTAATCAAAATTGGTAACTGGGTTCCATATGTATCAGTGACAAAGCCTGATAATATACCACCAAGGGAATTACCTAAAGTGGCACTAATATTTAAATTAGCAGCTTCACTAGCTTCAAGTTGACATTTTTCTGCAACTTGTGTTCCATAGACCGAATAAACAAACAATGTTCCTGTTGATAAAGCCACAGGAATCGATGCTGCTAAAATTAACCAATGATTCGTAAGGGGTAAATAATTATTGATCAACTTGACATAATTATGAACAACTCTCATAATTGTAATATTTGAATTCGTGGTGATATAAAACTGTGGATACAATTGTCAACGTGATTTTTTTTACCAGAGATAATCTAATCGCAAATATTTAAAGAGAGTTGGAGCAAAGGAACGCAAAATCATTAAATACAGGAAATTCTGGACGGCGTCGTGTGAAAGAGCTCAGAATGTTCAAGTCAGGAAAAAAGTTTTTTTTTTTTTTTCTTTGATTCTCTCTCTCTCTCACTCACCGTTCAAAATTTTTCACCAACATGAACAGTGAAGAAAAGAAAAAAAAAAAATTTTTTTTAACCTTCTACGATTTTTCAAAGAAACTTATTTTCCCCCATCAATTATAGAATATGCCAATCGACCCAGAAAAATTAGCTAAATTGCAAAAATCCTCCGCTAAGAAAGTTGGTGGTTCCAGAGTTAAAGCTAAGAAAGTCGTCAAGACTGAACAAGATGATACCAAATTGATTGAAGCTTTGGGTAAATTGAAGGCTACCAAGATTGAAGGTGTTCAAGAAGCCAACTTTTTCAAAGAAGATGGTAAAGTTTTGCACTTTAGCAGAGTTGGTGTCCAAGGTGCTCCAGCTTCCAACACTTTCTCTTTCACTGGTTACCCAGTTGAAAAACCAATTACTCAACTTATTCCACAAATCTTGCCTCAACTTGGTGCTGAAAACCTTCAAATCTTGAAGCAATTGGCTGAACAAATCCAAGCCGGTAAGACTCCAAAAGACTTCAACACTGGTGCTGATGCTGCTGATGTCGATGCTGATATCCCAGAAATTCCAGAATTGGTTGATGATCCAAGTGTCGAATAAGTTTCCGTATAGTTTTAACTTTTCATTTAAGAATTAATTAACGAATATATACAGGACTAATTTTTTTGTACTTTTCAATTGCATTGTAAATCAACTTTGATAGTTCAATTGCTACTATTGTTGCCGTTGAATTGTAGTATTTGTTGAATCTGTATTGATCATACGACGTGTGTATTTACATCACGTGCTATTTTCTCTGTCGCGTGGACACGACCCGAATGGTAATTTAACCAATATCTTTTTTACTAGATCTAGCCCCACAAGCTACCAGACGTAGTGTATATATATATTTTTGTTGAGATCTTAGCTTAAGAACTGGGTCTTTTTACCAGACTACGAGTATATAAACAAAGTTATTTTGTAGTTGCCATATGCAGAAACTAAAATTGCATCCTTGTTTTGTTTTTCATTTATGGCTTAATCCATATTCAAGTCCAGACCAGTTATTTTAGTGGTGGTTTTTTTAATTTTTTTTTCCGGAATAGCCTCTACAAAAGAAATTGTGTAAACACATACCAAACTTATAAGAATTGTTTAGTTTCAAAAATGAAAGTCCATTATAAATTTAGTCAATCAACAATATGAGTGCATGGTTCAACAATAAAATGCCTAGCAATTAAATTAATAACTAAAGTAATAAAGTAACTAGAATTGAATAGACTAAAAAATTTCGGTGGTTCGGATTTAACAGTGGATATACAGCAATTGAAATCTCTCGAATCAGAGAAAAAAAAATAATACGAACAATGGAATATTGTCGCGAAGAAATAATTAGGAGAGTAATGCACATCCACTGTACATAATGCAGTTACGTAAACCAATGTATACTTTCCCTAATGACCATTGAAAATTATGTTGACTATAAATAGTCCATGAATTTGCTTAATTAATTGTACTTCAATTTTTTTTTTTTTGTTTGTCTGTTTGTTACGCAATTATCATTTCATTCAATTTTATTCCAACCTTATTATAATATTCAATTTTCATTATGGTTTTACGCAAACACATTGATGCTTTGAGATTGGAAGCTCAACTTTTAAAGGAAACTCCACAAGTTAAATTAAAGAAAGAGCAATTTATTGATGCTTATGATTCTCATACAAATATTCCAAAATATGAAATTCCTCAAGAATCAGCTAGTGAACAGTTAATTTATAAATATTTATCTCAAGAATTATCCCTTGATGGAAATCCAACTTTAAATTTAGCTTCATTTGTTAATACTTATGCAGATGATAGTTCCATGAGATTAATCCAAGATAATTTGACTAAAAATTTAGCTGATAATGATGAATATCCAAGTTTAATTGATATTGAAACTAGATGTATTACCATCTTGAGTAACTTGTGGCATGCACCTCATAAAGTTGATGAAGTTACTGGTAATAAAATCACCAATTCAATTGGTACTGCAACTACTGGATCTTCAGAAGCTATTATGTTGGCAGGTTTAGCATTAAAGAAAAGATGGCAATTAAAAAGAAAAGCTGAAGGTAAATCAACTGAAAACCCAAACATTTTAATGGCTACTTGTGCTCAAGTTGCTTTGGAGAAATTCGCAACTTATTTTGATGTTGAAAATAGATTAATCCCTGTCAATCAAGAATCTGGTCATTTAATTGATGTATCTAAAATCAAAGAAAACATTGATGAAAATACAATTGGTATTTTTGTTATTGTTGGTTCTACATTTACTGGTGCATTTGAACCAGTTGAAGAAATTGCTAAAATTTTAGATGAAGTTGAAAAGGAACGTGGATTAGATATTAGAATTCATGTTGATGGTGCATCCGGTGGATTTGTTGCACCATTTATGTTCCCACACTTGAAATGGGATTTCGCTAATCCTAGGGTAGACTCGATCAACACATCTGGTCATAAATTTGGATTGACTACTGTTGGTTTAGGTTGGGTAATTTGGAAAGATTCTGATTTATTACCAAAAGAATTAAGATTTAGTTTGGATTATTTAGGTGGTGTTGAAGAAACTTTTGGATTAAATTTTTCAAGACCTGGATTCCCAGTTATTACTCAATATTATAATTTCTTAACTTTAGGAAGACAAGGTTATGCAAAAGTATTTGATAGTTGTATGACAAATGCTAGATTGTTGTCTGAAGTTTATGAAGCTAGTGGTTATTTTGAAGTACTTTCAGTTATTCATCATAAATTATCTGATGAAGAAAAGAAACTTCAATACACTAGAGAAGTTGATGATAAGAAATTGAATTCAAAACTTTATACCATCAACGAAGATTATAAACCTGGTTTACCTGTTGTTGCATTTAGATTTTCAAAAAGAATTAGAGAAAAATATCCTGAATTACCTCAAGAATTATTTTCTTCATTAATGAGAAAAAAGGGTTATATTATTCCAAATTATCATTTACCACCAAATGAAAATGACGTCGAATTATTAAGAGTTGTGGTTAGAAATTCATTATCATTAAACTTGTTGGAAAAATTAATTCAAGATTCTAATGATGTTGCTGAATTATTATTTAGAGCTGCTGATTCAGTTAATGATATTGCATCAAAGACTAACTTTGCATCGGAAGAAGAAAAAAGAAGTGAAATTCATCGTCTTTTGGCAATCATTTCTTCAGGTGGTGATATTGAAATTAGAGAAAAACAAAAAGAAGAAACTCATTCCGATTGTGGAAAAGATAAAAAATCTTATCGTGGTACCTGTTAATAAACCTGTATATGTTTGTTTTTAGATAATTTGCAGTCAAACTTTAACTCGTTTGGAGGAGAGAAAAAAAAATTGTTTTATTTTGTAGAATTGGATCATAATTGACGTGTATACACTGTTACATGTAACCTTTATTAATAAATGATGCATACACATAAATATTTCGAAAATTCCAAGAATCCCATTTTCTTAGATAATTACCCCTTAAGAATATCATAGAAAGAAAAATACAAAAAAAAAAAAAAAGGAAGGATAGGGTGCCCCGTCTAGAAGTGTCCCGCGTGGTCACAGAAAAAAAATAACAAGTTATTTACCACTCCTTGAGGTTATACAGTAATTTCATCTTGAAATGATCAGTAAACGATTGATCAATTGACGATGGCAATAATTTGTTGCCAAGTCTATTGACATTAATTGTATTGTCTCTATATCTAAAAATCATTACCATTGTGGAATTTAATTGCACCAATAATAAATTTAAGCCATTGAAAACGTAAGATTGCTATGGCCCTATTTATGACCAATTAAAAAAAAAAAAAAATTTACCATGCATGAGCAATCCATATGTTTTAATTGTTATAAAAACATTCAAATTTCTCTTTTCTTTCATTTATTCCTTTAATTTAATTTAATTTATTTTCTATTCTTTATCGAATTTATCATTTCAATTCTTTAGAATCATCATGGCATATTCAGTTGAAGAATTAAGAACTTATAAAGCAGTCACTGTTATTACTTTATTTTTATCAATTTATGGATCTTTGAAATATACGGGGGTTCCAGAAGGTGATCTTGCTTATACTCCATTTTCGGCTAGTAACTTTTTGTTGTTTATTTATTGGGGTGTATTATACCTCTGGCAAATCATTTATACTGCTCAAATATTTTTCCCTGATGAATATAGATTATCAGTTATTAGTTTAGTTGGATGGCATTTTCCAATTTTTAACGTTTTGATCTACATTTGGTCAGAATTTTTTACTTCAGGACATTATATATTGAGTGAAATTGTATTGGTTATTAATTTCTTTAATTTATTAGCTTTATATTTCACACATAAAACATTTACTGTTAAACCAGTGGTTAATTGGTTATTGATTCATGTTCCATTAACAGCTTTGCCACTTTCATGGGTTATGTATGCCTTGTTTTGGAATGGTGCCGTTATGTTCCATATTCACAAATTATTTGGTAGAATCTTGGCCAATGTATTTATTTGGGATTTCTTACTTGTTCCAGGAATTTTCTTGTTGTTGTTCAATGACTGGGCAATTGGATTTGCAAATGCTTATCTTATGTTTGCTCTTGCATTTGGACAATTGGCAACTAAAGTATTTGCCCTTCAATGGATCTTTGCCTTTATTATTGCTGGTATTTTAACCGTTTGGAGTTTTGCTTCTTTGGCTATAGGTGGAGTTCGTGAAGAATTTGGTGAAAATGCTCCATTATTGGTTGGTGAAGAAGGAGCTGTTTCTGGATCAGCATAATTGTGCATATGTTTGTGAGTACAGTGTATGTCACAAGAAGACATTCTTTTATATTTAGTCTATTTTAGTTTTTGTATAAGTTGTTGTCTTAATTGATGTGGATGTTCATTTGTAACGATCGAATTGTAAAGCAATAAATGCTGATGATGAGCAAGTGATGAAATAGTATCATTGTGAATTGTGGTTAAGAACTCTTGACTCGTAGTATCAGCATCTCCAACACCTGAATATTTTGATTTCAATAAATGATATTGATTCTTTTCTTTTATTTTATCAGCCATGGTTGTAAAATGTCTAGATTTCTTATTTGTACAAAAGAAAGAGTTGTGATGAAATTGAAATCAAGAAAAAAAAAAAAAAAAAAAATTTTTCCCCTGTTTGCTTCCTTTCTATGGTCCATTTGGTTGCAAGAATCGAACAAATATATAAAAAAAAAAGATAAAATAAAAAACCGCCATTAAGTCTCTACTACCAGAAGATAAATGGCATTTAGGTTTAACGATCAATAATAGGTCCTATTGGCTTATAGATATCCCACTCGCACTCTTTAGTACATGATATATGTTTTGTGATTGCCTTATCAACAATATGCAGAAGAAGTGTTGTTTGTTAAAGAAATTTCAGCCTCACGGTGGTCATATTATTATTCTATTTATTTTTTTTTTTTTTTTAGACTTACAAAAATCTTAATACTGATGATCATCTTTAATAGACAAGTTATAATATTAGACTAATATTTCAACGGTTACGCCGTTTATTGTTATGGCAAATGCATGCTTGGGTATCAGATACCAAAGATCTCGTAAACTTTTTCAAATGAACCAAACTTAAACAGAGAACCCCCAAAAATATAAATTAACCATGGACTGATTGTGTCATGTGAGGTCTAGCCAATGATAGTTAATAATACTTGCGATATCAAAGTCAAGAAAAAAAAAAAAAAAAAGAAAGAATATACCAACTGTTTTAATCAATTGAATCTGATAAAAAAAATTTAGATTACGTTATTTGATTAAAGAACACAACACACAAAGTTGAAGCGAGAATTAAAGATATGAATAAATGCAAATCAATGATTGGACATAATTATTCTACCTTAAAAAGTTGCATTTAAAATTTTCAAGGAAAGAAAGGGAACCGATAACGGATCCCGAATTTGAATATAAATTTAGATTTAAATTTAAATTGTTTCATTGTCATGTAATCATCTTATAGGTTATACCTTAGTTTTTGACCTTAAAACTGTTTATCCATCGAGACATGAACCATCTGGTACTACCGTTTATATCCGGGCCGAATCATATTTTATAAGTGGGCAATTACAATACAAATGATTTTTCAAGTGGGTAAATTTAAATTGCCTAATGGTGCGCAGTTTGTGTATTAAATTAAAGCGCAACAACGCCAGACACCAGAAAAATAAAAAAAAAAAATTTTCTTCTTCTTGTAACAATATGAGGAGTAACAATTAAATAATGCCACATACAAAGAAGCAAGAGAGGGGAGGAGAACTGGTACCTTGCTATTTGTGTATGTGGGTGTTTACAAATCATCTCCACTTCAATTATTATTTCCATGACCCAACCTTTGTGGTTAGTGTTGAGTGGAGGAGGAGGAGGAGGGGGAGGAGGAAAAGACATGTACTGTAGACAAATGATGGCATTTGAACCAATCACTATTAATAAGAAATAATCATTGCCGGTACCGCCCCTCTCTCAATAGTATTTTCCGCCTGTTAAATAATATCCGGGTACAATAAAAAAAAAAAAAAAAATGAATTCTCTACTGCACAATAATTTTGTCCTTACAGACAAAAGAAATGTCTTATCAAAGAAAAAAAATAATTTTTTTTTTATTGAACTTGATACCCCCCACCAAAAATACAAAAAAAAAGTTACAAAGAAATCTTTAGCCCAAAGGACAAAATATTATTATTATTATTATTACATATTAATTGTACACACACATCATTATTAACAATCACAAAGTGAAGAGGAAATAGGAATTAATTATTTTAATTCTTTTTTTTTTTTTTAATTGTTAATTTTAACGGTTTAAATATTTAGTCAAGTGAAAAGAAAAGTGAAATAAAGAAATAAAGCAGGAAGAAAATTTCCCTACTTTTATTAACACTTCCTTCTTTTTTTTCTTCTCTTTTCTTTTCACCTATCCATAGAAGTTTATAATTTTTTTTTTTTTTTGTCTTTTTCTTTCCTCCTAATCTATTCAATGTATTCACCAAGTTCAACATCAACCGGCAAAACAACTCCTCCAGCATCAGAAATGAATTTAGATAGTCGCAAACAGAACGCAATAACTACAATTTCCTCAACTAATATGACTCATCTGCAAGAGCAACTGGAATCTGAGGTACCAAATATTCAAGAATTAATTAGTGATAAAGATGATGTCTCTTTAGATATATTTAAAATGTATACTAAGAAATATTTACCTCAACAGAATCAACATCAAAATCAAAGAATATCAAATTTGGCATGGAGAATAAGTTCAAATAAAAGTAAAATTGCCAAACCTTTAGTGAGATCGGGATCTGTTTCCACCACCAATAACTATTCAAACCCAATAAAACTTGAACCAAGAAGTAATTCAATAGCAAAGTCTTTGAATGAAGATATTTTAAATGATTCCAATCTAGATGAATTTGATTATGTTGCCCATATTCGAAAAATCAGTCAAGAGGAATATTCATCAGATACCAAATCAATAGATAAATCTAAATCAACCACCACGGATAAGAACAAGAATAACAGCAACAACAGTAATTTCCTTTCATCATATATTTCTTCACTTGAGTCAACATTAATCCAACAGAAACAACAACTGAAACAAACCCCAGGTCAAGGTCAAGGTCAAGGAATATTGGGTAATAACCAATCAAAGAAAGTATTACAATGTACTAATTGTCAAACTAGAACTACACCATTATGGAGAAAAACCAATAATGGGGATTTACTTTGTAATGCATGTGGATTGTTTTATAAATTGCATGGGGTTTTACGACCTTTGAATGCAGATAGAAAACGAAAACAACTTAAGAAGAATGATAAAATGATTCTGAATGAAAATACAACCATATTCACTGGTTTGAATAATGGTAAGTTCAGCAAACCTCATTCGACTATGATTGCTCCATCGGTTTCATCAAAGAGTAGTATTGGTCAACATCAAACCCCGGCTACTCCTACCCCGCAATCATTTTCTATGCTGGGATTGGGTCATAGTATTAGTGTAAACACCACCGCTACAACAACAACAACAAATGATGATTTATTGAATTTTGATTCATTTTTAGATTTTAACGTGAATGCTAATAATTATCCTAACCAAGGAAATTCCGATGATATTGATAAATTATTAAATATGAATTTATTCCAACCTGAATTTGCCAATCAACATCAACATTCACAACATCAACATCAACACCAACATCATGATGAATTTGACTTGTTGGATCCAAACGGATTGCCACCAAGTGCAAGTCACAATAATAGTAATAATACTAGTAGTACCGGTAATGATACCAATGCCAATAACAATTGGAATTGGTTAGAATTTAGTCCGGCTGTTTAAGAATTAATTTATTTCAACCATCTTTCTTGATTTATAGAGTTTTATTTATATATTGAATTTGTCTTTTTTGTTTATGTATTTATTTAATTTATTTGGAATGGGGGGGATAAAAAGATATCAACATAGGAGTTATATAATAATAATTTATTCATATATAATCACATGTTTTTCTTTCTTTGATTTAGAAATTGTATCCACCACTAATTTTGTATAGTCAGAAATTGAATTAGGATTATATTTAACTTTCTTAAACGGAACAACTTTAATTGAATCATCTTTAAATAATTTAATCAATTCATTAACAGTATCAATTTTACCTTGAGGATTTTGTTTGGTATTTGCAGTTAACCAAAATGCTCTTGTTGATAAATTTTTAAACAATTGTAATTTACCATCATATTCAATATGACCACCAGCTAAAACTCCATAAGTAACCATAATTCCATTATTTGAAAGACTTTTCATTAATCCAGGAATAGTTGAACCACCTAAACTATTTAATGCTAATCTAACATTTCCACCATTTGTAATTGAATCAATTTTAAAATTTGGATCTAAAAATTCAGATTCGGAAATTACTTTAGTTGCTTTTAATTCATAAAGTTCATCAATTATATCTTGAGATTTATTATCTCTAATAATTGAAATTACATTAACACCTTTAAGATTAGCTAATTGAGTTAAATATTTAGATGCTTGAGAAGTACCAGCATTTTGAATTATCCAATCACCCAGTTTCCAATCATTTATAAATTGATTTAATAATTGAAATGCCGTTGATGGATTAATTGAAATTATTGAAGCTTGATCAATAGTTAATTCATTTACTTTAATAAATGGTTCAAGATCATTTTCATCAATTGAAACCAAAGCATATGTTCTCCATGTTCCAAAACCAGGTAATTTTGGAATTACAATATCACCAACTTTATAATTTGTAATTTCTTCACCAACACTAATAACTCTAAAAACTCCTTCATTACCTCCAACATGAACCGGATGAGATTCTTTAGTACCAAGTCTTGAAACTGCAATCGGTTTATTATATCCTCCTAAAAGTTGTGAAACATCGCTTGGATTAACTGGTGTGGCTAATGTTTGAAGGACAATTTCATTTGTTTGTAATTCAGCTTCATTTATTTCAAATGTTGAATCTATTAATATTTTAGATACATCAATATCCCATGGTGTAACATAAGTTGCAGCATTTCCAATAATTGACATTTTGTTCTTGAATAATATATGATCTATAATTAAATTTTTTTTTATTAAAAAAAAAAGAAAAAGGAAAAAAAAGTTGTATTGAATTATAAATGCTTGTTTTATTTTGGTAACTGATGAAATTAAGGGATGGCTTTTATACTTTATAAAGTATCCACATATTATTACTTATTAGTGCATACAATTCAACGGAGAAAATTCAATTTAAACCGTGAAATTATAATTCGGCCGATCCAAAGTTGAAGCGGGGTTGACCTAAGAGAGAAGATTCCAGAGAATTAAGGTTATTCGATTGCGAAAAAAAGAAAAAAAAATCGGAAATCCGAAACAACAGTACAATTGTTGGATTGGGTTTTGAAAAGTAGGCATATGTGTATATTAATAATGGTAACTATTCTTTCTAAATAAGTAAAAGAACCAAAATAAGTAAACCGAAATAATACCATAGAAGAAAATTGAAATAAAATGGTCGGGATCCAAAGAATAGAAAAGAAGAAAAGACAAAAACCTGACAAACCAGCAGCCTAACATATAACCTACTTTTAATATAATATTAAGATAGAAAAATAGTTTCCAAATTTAGATAAAGAAATTTTTATCTACCATTTATCATGACCAACTTTTAAAACAACAAGTTTAATTGGTTCACTTTTAGCAGTAATTGGAGAATCATAAATTTTATAAACTCCATTATCATTAACAGCAGAATTCCAAAATTTAGTATTTCCATTAAGTGATAATAAATATTCATTATGTTCATAAACAATAGAAAATCCATTAGTAAATAATGCATCAGGTTGAATTGGATTATCAAATTGAAATTGATGATTTGCTACAATTTCACCAATTGCATTAACTCCATCATAAATAGTTGAATCTTTTAAGGAGAAATAATAATAATTTTTGGAATATTTAGTAATTGGGAATGAATCTTCATCATCATTATCATAACCACGAGCTTTCCATTTATCGTCATCATCAACAACTTCATCGCTTGGATCATTGTAGCTAGCAGTGTAAGGTTTATGTTGTTTAGGTTTTTGATGATCTTCATGATAATGATTATCATCATCATCACCATCATTGAATGGATAATAAATTTGATCTTTTCTACCACCATAATATAACTGACCATCAACATCTTCATAAACAAGATTCAATAAGTTTTTGGAATAACCTTTTCCTTTATAACCAAATTCTTTAACACCTAATGCAAACTTATCAGTAAATTTGATAATACCATCATCATCATCATCATGATGTTTTCCATCATCAGATGGAATAAAACCAGCTTGAATAGTAGCTAATAAACCAAAAGATAAAGTAGTAATAGTTGAAAATTTCATATTGAATAAAGAAGAGATAGCTAATTGATGATATTAATTGATTGATTGATAAAGAGAGAGGAAATAAAATTAATGTTTCTTGATTGAAATTTAATCAGATATTTATACTATTTTTTTAAAAAAAAATTACTGATACAATTAATTGATCCATAGTTATAGGTTTGTTACTTGTGTGGATTAACATTATTCTCTCCAATATTTACTCATTATTATTGGTATAGTTTTCTTGAATCTTAAGTGTTATAGACACCACAATTTTTTTGTAAAAAAAAAAAAAAAATCATTTTACAACCAAAGAGTCTATGAATCAACACTTGTGGATCCTATTTAATCATTAGGATTGTGTGGATCAAATGATACAAGAATGATGTAATTGAAACTATTTTCGTGGTGGTTGTGGATCTTATTGATCACCATATGAAAACATAGTAAATATATTGTAAAATTGAATAGGATTTATTCAACAAGATTGGAACTAGTACTTGAATTTATGATGATGTTTAATATTAGTTACAGTATATATATTATTTATGTCCAGTATATTAGCTGCTCATATTTTATCGGCATTAATAATAACAAATAAAAAAAAAATGACCATTAACATTTCCAAGTATCAAATCTTACATTAGGTTTATTGCAAGGACCACAAGTGGGGATTTTATAGCCAACACCATGCCACAGTGAGAATTCATTTAAGAATGAGTTGTTAAATAAAGGTCATCAATAACACGTTCAATGTGTGATAAATGTGTTTAAATTTGTTTAAAATTTCGCAGAATTTTGCACCCAAATAAATTTTCCTGTTAAACAAAATGAGAAGGTAAATTAACAAAAATCAATGGCGAAATAATAGTCAAATACATGAAAATAGTAATACACTTAGAAGGTTACAAAAAAAAGAAACGTATATAATTAGAAATTAACTATTCTACTCCATCCCCTGCTCCAACTTCTACCCCCACAGATATACTCACATATTAAAGTTCACTATTATTTATAGATTTCCCCCTTTCAAGTTTAGACTTTTTTTTTTTTTTTTGTGTGTGTGTGTGTGTGTGTGTGTTTTGTTCGTTTATTCGTATTTAAAGATCATTTGCTCCTTGATGATAAGGTTATTTGTTCCAACTGAATAAACACTGTTAACTGTTTTCAATTAGCCCTTAAACTTGGAGTTAGAAAACAAGGATTAACATAGTCAAGAACTAACTAGGGAGGATGCGATACCATAAAGAGCATAAGGTTCTCCTCATCAAATTATATTTTTGGTATTTTGTTTTATGTTACTTGGCATTATTACCCACTAGAAATATTCTCATCACTCGCTGTACTTATTTGTTAAATTTTGTGGGATAAAAATATACTTATTGTGTCAATTCATATCATTATCTATTGTTCATTAACCTACCACACTTGTTCAATAAATACATGTACACACGCAGAGAGAGAGAGAGAGAGAGAGAGAGAGACGGATAAGTTATCTCCATTTGATTAGTAATATAAAGCAATATAACGAATATTTATCCCAAGAGCAATATAGACTGTATCAATCAATCATTACTACGATATCTCCTTAGTTTTACAGTATCAATCCCAAGGAATTTTTTTTGCTCTCTTTTAGTGATGTATAATTTCTAATTCAAGCTCAACAAAACATCGAATATCGTACACTTTCAAGGTCAGTATTATTGTTACTGAGAGTATATGTGTACACACTATTAAAAAGTATAGTCTAAATGATTCTTTGTTATTACATAATTAAGGAAAATAAAAAAAAAAAAAGAAAAGAACATTCTAATTTTGTTTAGATCGAGGGTTAAGGAGTTGGGGGATTGAAGTAAAAAGAGCAAAACCCCTTCTCTCTCTCTCCATCCCTCTTTCTCTATCTCTCCTTCCTTTTATCCTTCTTCTCACCTTTGCACTTAATAATTTCATAAGATCATTTTTGTTTTCTTGTTTAATGAACTTATCAATTAGTATATTTGATTTAAGTAAAATATGTCTTCACTTGATTCTAGCCATCAACAATTGTATATCAATGTAACAACTGAAAACGAGCTCTTGTACACATATTCACATATACCATATTAGCGTAAATGGAAAAATAGATAATTACTTTGCCTTAGTTGGATAATTTTTTCTTTTTGATTTCTTTTTTTTTAAATTGTGAAAAATATATTCTATTTTGTGTAATATCTCGCAAATTCTTATGATGTTTATTTTTCATCCAAAGTAGGTAATTATGTACACACAAGGGGGAAGTGGGAAAAATAGTTGATTTTATAATTCATCAAAGAGAGTAAAATGAATGATATAGTAGGAGCATGATAATGTATCGATGGTAGCTGGTTAATATTATTCAATGGATTGTTGGAGTAAGAAATAATCTTTCAATCCCTATTGTTTAATGTGTATGAATTAGAATTGAAATCTTTGACGATTACATAAGATTGAATACAAAAAAAGTTTTGTTTAATAAAAATCTCAAAACTTTCTATTATTATTGTTTCATCCATTTTTGCAACGTTTATTGAAGATGGGAAAAAAATTTACATCAAAAAGGAAAATTCATATTCATCGAAATTTTTAATTAAACATTTCTTCTTTTTCTACTACTTTACATTTTTTTTTTTTTTTTAGTTTGTTCATATTAAATATCATTGAATTTTCCAATTATAAAATTTTACTTAAATTTGAAAGGGGGGCCTTCTTAACAATTTATACTTATAAAGTTCATTGTGTCATTGGTATTAATTCAAATTATTATTTATTTGTTTTTTCTCAATTAATTTCGTCATTGGTGTATGCTATTTTTATCCTGCGGGTTTTTTTTTAATTTTTGAAAATATATACAAATACAAACAATCATAACACTTCAAAATCCCCCTTTGACTACACAACGAATTATAAAAAGGGAAGCAAAGAATTTTCTTACAGCCAAAAACCAAAAATAAATTCATAGATTTTGATTTTTGTTGCAACGTTTCTTCAAAGGAGATAATCACCACCACCACCACCATCATTATTTTCATCTTCATCGCCATCATTTAGGCAACCAACCATCCAAACCAATCATATTCCCATAGACATTCACATACAGGCATAGCCTCCACCTTTGTCATCGTCATCATCCTACTATATCATCGCTTACAATGGGGTTATTTTCAAAATTGAAAGAATCAAATCATAAACGAACTCAAACTAGAAGCTCATTATTCCTGTCAACTGATTCAGTTACGTCAAATACTTCAAGTGAAACTTCGAATTATAAATATCCAATTCATTCAAAAGGTGTCCCTGTATCATTACAACCTCAAAATCACTCGAATTTAAAACCAGGACTTCATCAATCAGGACATTATAATAATAAAAAACTACCAAAAATCCTTCCAGACCAACGTCAACAAACATCTCATTCACGTTCAAATTCAAATCAAGAAAATGAATTACCTCTTGTTGGATTGAGTGATGATACATTACAATTTGATGGCAAGGATATTTCTTTAGATGAAGCCACGGAACAATTAATAGGTCATAATCTGTTCACCATAACAGAAAATAAACCAAGACCAGTTAGTTATATTCCAAGTGGAACAAATAAATCAAGATATATTGATCCAACTGATGAGGATCATTATTCAATTTTACAACCTCATGAAGTACAACTTAATCAGTCAGATACCACAAAAATTGTAACTGAAGCTCATACTGAAATTCAAACTCCAAATAATGATCTTAAGCTAATGCAGCCTTCTCAAAGTCAAATCTTGAATGAACAACAAATTTCAGAACCTATAAGTCATAACCGACCTGTTACAATGGATTCTGAACCTATGAATGCGCATTATGATGTGAATTCACTGTTTTCATATCCTAATACACCATCTAAACATAGTCGTCAATCATCTGAACTAAAGCTTAATGAAATAAGAACTCCTCAACAACTGAAGATTAGAGGTCCTGAACCACATAGAGTACAACAATATCCACAGAACAGACAACTTGAACAACCTTCCCAAAGTAAATCACAACCACAGGAAGAGGATGTACTTCGTACGATGCAAGGACAACCATCAAGACCAATGTCAGTTCAGCTTCCTATGCAGTCACAAAATCAACCGTTCAATTATAATCAAACGTATCAATCGAGTCCTCAGTTTTATTCAGGTCCACCAGTAGTTACTGCATCTAAGGAAGAAAATTTCAAAGAAGAAGAAAGTGAATCAAGTGATTATAATTCCTCGTCATTGTCATCTGATGAAGATGAAGGTGAATCATTAAGTACTGGCTCCAATGTTGCACCAACTCAACATCCATATTATGAGCAGTGGAGAAGATATTATGAAGCATTGGCTGCTCAACAGCAATTTATAATGAGACAACAACAACAACAACAAATGAATCCAAATGGCTATCCTGGGTTTAATCCAATGATGTTTTATGGTAATCCACAAATGATGCAACAAATGCAGATACCAATGCAAACGCAAATGCAAATGCCTTATTTTTACAATCCTACAATGACTCAAAGTTTATTACAAGTTGGTACCCAACCAGAAAGTAATAATGTTGGTATAGACATTCAGCAGCAACAACATGCATCCAAGATAGCATTGCCACAACCAGCACAGGAAAAGTCACGTCGTCGACAAGTAGAAAGAAGATCTTCAACTTCAAGTATTCAACAACCACTCAAAGTTACTCCTTCTCCATCCTCAAGAAGAAATTCATATGTTAGTGTTGCCCGTACAGCTAGTGAATTACCTACTAATGAACCTCGAATTAAAAATGATTATTTACTATCATATAAGAAATCTAGAAATCTTCAAAGTGAGAAAATTGAAGAAGATAATGAATTGATTTCTAACTCAAGAAAATCAACTGTTAAGTCCAATAGATATGCTTCAGCTCCACTTAATCTTTCTAAAGAAAGAAGAATGTCAGATCTGGGAGGTTTTAGTGCAAGAGTCACTTCATTAGAACTGAATTTTAAGCCTGTTGAATATCGCCCATATAATGAAGACGAAGAATATTCTAATTCACGTGCTCAATCAAGGGCTATTTCAAGTTCTCAAAGTTCTCCTTCGTTGACTCAAAGTACTCAACATTTAGCCAAATTAAAATTACAAGATAGTGATGGGCAATTATCAAGACAAATCTCCGATTATAGTAAATTTTTATTTGACGATTCTTCTGATTATGGTAGTGAAGATGACGACGATGAGAATTCTCATAAGAATCAAGAATTTGAAGAAGAAGAGGATATTCCAAGAAGAGTTGATATTATTGGACATAGCAGAAAACATTCTTCTAGAGAAATCTCTCCCAATGACCAATTACTTACGCCAACTTCAGAAGAAGGATTAAGTAGAAACGGAACTGCAGCATCATATAACTCGATTGAACGTGGTGGCTCCTCAAAATTTGCTGTTGCTGATATTAAAAGAAAACTGATTGTTGCAGGTTGTAATGACACTGGAAATAAATCAAAGAAAAGGATAAGAAATCAAAAAATCGAAGTAACAAGAATAAAAACCAACCAACTGGCTACCCATTAAATCCAAATATGTCAATGCCAGAGTTACATATGGGAGCCATGATGCCAATGCAAATGCAAATGCAGATGCCACTCGCTCCGCCTCCTCCTCCTCCTCCTCAATTTGGAGGATCTACTGATCACTTTATGATGATGAATTATTCTAATCCATTGTTAACACAACAGACTGAATACGTAGGTGGAAGATCTACTCCAAAAAGTAGAAGACAAAGTATAGCTACTACAGACTCCAAGAGAAGATCAATGATGACGGAATCAACACCTAGTCCAAAATCTAATAAAAGAAACAGTGCACCGGTGTTTAGTAACCAACAGAAACAACAACTTAGCCAACAGTTGCAGAAATCCAAAAAGAAATCAGCAAGCCCATCACCACCAAAAGTTCAGGATTCCACTATTAATAAAAAAATTGAACAATTTATTCAATTACGTTCTCATATTGCTGCAGGTAATAAGTCTGCTGAATATAGGTTGCATTGGGTTAAAATGTTAATCAGTGCGACTAATTATAGGTTATACGCTTATATTAACATTAAGGGAGAAGGTATTCAACCACAACAACAAGCATCTAATAAGGCACAATTTATTAAAAGTGCAGTTACACATATAAACAAACTTATTAAAGAATTTGCATCTGGGGTTCAAGAAAAGATGGGGTTAGATGTGAAGCATATTTTATTTATGCTAGTTTATGGAAGCAAGACTATTTAACTTCATATAATCAAGATTTCAATATGGATAGAAATCTTGAGAAAGCTATTGAATATTATGAGAAAGTTCTTAGTATCAATGAAAATGATTTTAAGGCATTATATAAATTGGGTGAAATTTATGAATATGATTTGAATGATTTTAATCGAGCTGTTAAATACTATACAAATTCTGCTAAAGCTGGATATAATCGAGCTATATTGAAGATGGCAATGTTTTATTTACAAGTTCCAGAATTAAGATCAATCAAATATTTTAAATATTTGAAAAATTTATCAAATGTTGATTTTAATGAAGTTCAATTAGATGAAGAAGATTTAGAGGAAATGGAAGAAATTATTGGGTTGGCATGTTATGAATTGGGTAAAATCTTTGAAGGGATCTATCCAGGAGATTTAAGCACTGAAGATGATTTTATTAAAAAATCATTAGATTTAGCACCAGTTAATTATGCCAAAAGTTTAACTTATTATAATAAATCTGCCAAATTAAATTGTTTATTAGCTCAAGTTAAATTAGGTATTGTTTATGAAAAGGGGGAATTAAATCGACAACAAAATGCAAATAAATCAATTCAATGGTATATTAAGGCATCGTCATCTCCATTGGCATTTAGAAGGCACCCTGATGCTATGGTTGGATTAGCAAGATGGTGTTTACATGGAAGTGAAGGAGCTAGTAAACATATTCCTCATGCTATGCCAGATAAAGCTGTTATGTGGTGTGAACGAGCAATTTCTGAATTTAATTCACCTGATGCTATGCTTTTTATGGGTGAATTATGTGAACTTGGTATTGCTAAAGGTAAAGGTAAAGCTACATATTGGTTTGAAAAGGCATATAAATTTGGTAATCAAGAAGCTGGTCAAAAATTAGGATACATATAAACAATGGTGTGGAGAGATACTAGGATAATGGCACAACATTTAATAACATTTTAATATAAACATGTACATTAGGAATACGGAAATAAAAAAAAAAAAGATAATCATTTATTTATTTAAATTACATTACTGTACACCAGTATATTAAACAGAGAAAGATAATCTAACAGATACCACGATAAGATTTTTTATCTTTTCCACAATCGGAATGAGTTTCTTCTTTTTGTTTGTCTCTAATTTCAATATCACCACCTGAAGAAATAATTGCCAAAAGACGATGAATTTCACTTCTTTTTTCTTCTTCAGTTTCAAGATTGTTTTTAGATGCAATTTCGTTAACTGAATCAGCAGCTTCAAATAATAATTCAGCAACAACTGTTGAATCTTGAATTAATTTTTCCAACAAGTTTAAGGATAATGAATTCCTAACCACAACTCTTAATAACTCGACGTCATTTTCATTTGGTGGTAAATGATAATTTGGAATAATATAACCCTTTTTTCTCATTAATGAAGAAAATAATTCTTGAGGTAATTCAGGATATTTATCTCTGATTCTTTTTGAAAATCTAAATGCAACAACAGGTAAACCAGGTTTATAATCTTCATTAATTGTATAAAGTTTTGAATTCAATTTCTTATCATCAACTTCTTTGGTATATTGAAGTTTCTTTTCATCATCAGATAATTTATGATGAATAACTGAAAGAACTTCAAAATAACCACTAGCTTCATAAAAATTAGATAATAATCTAGCATTTGTCATACAACTATCAAATACTTTTGCATAACCTTGTCTACCTAAAGTTAAGAAATTATAATATTGAGTAATAACAGGGAAACCAGGTCTTGAAAAATTTAATCCAAAAGTTTCTTCAACACCACCTAAATAATCCAAACTAAATCTTAATTCTTTTGGCAATAAATCAGAATCTTTCCAAATTACCCAACCTAAACCAACTGTAGTTAATCCAAATTTATGACCTGAAGTACTTATTGAATCAACTCTATCAATACTAAAATCCCATTTTAAATGAGGGAAAATAAATGGTGCTACAAATCCACCGGATGCACCATCAACATGAATTCTAATATCCAATCCACGTTCTTTTTCAACTTCATCTAAAATTTTTGCAATTTCTTCAACTGGTTCAAATGCACCAGTAAATGTAGAACCAACAATTACAAAAATACCAATTGTATTTTCATCAATATTTTCTTTAATTTTTGATACATCAATTAAATGACCTGACTCAGAAGTAATTGGAATTAATCTATTTTCAACATCAAAATAAGTTGCAAATTTCTCCAAAGCAACTTGAGCACAAGTAGCCATTAAGATATTTGGGTTTTCAGTTGATTTACCTTCAGCTTTTCTTTTCAATTGCCATCTTTTCTTTAATGCTAAACCTGCCAACATAATAGCTTCTGAAGATCCAGTAGTTGCAGTACCAATTGAATTGGTGATTTTATTACCAGTAACTTCATCAACTTTATGAGGTGCATGCCACAAGTTACTCAAGATGGTAATACATCTAGTTTCAATATCAATCAAACTTGGATATTCATCATTATCAGCCAAATTTTTAGTCAAATTATCTTGGATTAATCTTAATGAAGGATCATTTGCAAAAGTATTAACAAATGAAGCTAAATTTAAAGTTGGATTTCCATCAAGGGATAATTCTTGAGATAAATATTTATAAATTAACTGCTCATTAGCTGGTTCTTGAGGAATTTCATATTTTGGAATATTTGTATGAGAATCATAAGCATCAATAAATTGTTCTTTTTGTAATTTAGCTTGTGGAGTTTTTTTTAAAATTTCAGATTCTAATTTTAATGCATCTAAATGTTTACATAAAACCATGATGAAAATTTGAAGTTAATTGAAAGTAGAGAAGTAAAGAAAATATTAATTTTTAATGGGAAAATTCTTGGGAATAATGGTTGTATTTTATATTCCATATAATTCTTCAATTGGTTTATCCATGTGTCATGGCTTAGAATTGTACAATTCTCCCTGTTTTTTTTTTTATTATTTTAATAATTTGTATGTAATTTTCACGTAAAATAAAAATTAATGTAGAAGATCATATTCTAAATTATTAGTGTAGAAGTTTCTACCGATTTCTCTCTCTTCCACCCCCTTTGTCCCTTTTGTAATAGGTTGACATTTCAAATTGCCCCAAAATTTTAAACTCTAAAGTTGCTCTCTTTTTCTCTGGCTCTCAACAAACACGGCACAAAAATGTGGTGTTTTTCAAGTTCAACAACCCAATTCAATTTATCCGTCTTCGGTATTGATATAACAGTCCTTTAATAATATTTACCTACCACTTTTCTCCATTGAGTTTATCAATTGGACCAAATTCCAAAATTATTCGAAACGAGTATAGTGTACATACATGTAATTCCGGTTCTTCCAATAGTTGACGCAATAACTACTATCCGCGCGTCCAAAAATTTTCACAATGGAAATTTCGGAACATAAGTTGAATTTTCAACCTAATTAAAACTTTTATTTCTTTATACTTAAACAGCAATTAAAAGGGAATTTAAATAGTTTTATACAAATCAAGTTATTTTTATTGTTTTGACACAATAGGGGCTTTCAATATAGGTCTAATCACGTGAGTGAAAGTAAAAAAAAATTGAGTGTAGTGGCGTAATACAGATTTAACTTTATGACAAACTTTAATCATAGTTGATTAGTTCAGGTAAAGCAAAGCACAAATTTATTCTGATCAATAGAAGGGGCTATTACGTGATCCAGTGAGTCTTTGAATTGAAATTCAAGTGAAGAAGGATTAATGTGAGTTATTGAACAAGTATTCCTGATTCGTATTGAAGGGATCTTTGTAATTAAAACTTAATTGAATTATACTCGAAATAAATCACTGATCCAAAATATTTATTTAGGCCCTATTGAATAACGATCTTATAAAATTCTACATAAAATTTATCTTCGATCTTATTGATAAGCAAAATTTATTAGACAATTTATTATTATTTTTGTTTGTATTTTTTTTTTCTTGGTTCTTTTGCAGCCATTTTAATAAACCGAAACAATGAATCTACTAAAAGGGGGTTGTTACAATGTTCTGTCATCACGTGATGCAAATTTAAATTCAAATTTCAATTATCTGTTGAAATTAAATGAACACAGCTAAAATGGTTTAGTAATAATGTGTCTAGTTTCAATTCTTTTGTCAGGTGGGGGGAAAATCTGTAATACAAAAAATAATAAAAAGATAAAATCCCCTCTCTCGCTTCGCCCATTGCGTCGCATTGAAAAAATCGACCCAACAGAAAAGAAAAATTATATTAATTTATCTGTCCACGTACGCACGCATTCACCCACGCACGCCCTAATGGGGTCGCCGTACCGGAGTTGATCCAAATGGACAAGTTAATTTTTTTTTTTTTTTTTGGTAGTTTGTGTACTTTAACATACATTTTCTTTAGTTGTCTTATCAGTTGACCATCATAAGACCAATTAAATTGTACGATAGGTTAATTATTTTTTGCTTATCATTATTTATCACTTCTTGGTTATCATTTAGAATAAAATGTAATAATAACTTCTATGACATGATTGAATCAAATTAACTTCTATGACATGATTGAATCAAATTGAATGACATCTTTTCTTTTTTTTTTTTTGGAATTCGTTTTCCTCTCTTTATATTAAAAAAATCATTGTAGCATCTCGCTTTAAACTTCTGCTCGCAAAAATTTTTTTTTTTCTTCTTCTTCTTCTCTGTGTAAACATTTCCAGAAGTTTTTTCTTTTTTCTATTCAAAGGATCAAAGACCAAAAATAATTTATTAGGTTTCATTTAATTTTATTATCAAGTTAAACCTATTTGATTTTGGAAAGGAAGGGTAATTATTCCTCTATAGAATCATGTCAAAACCTCAGAATATTATTCAAAACAAAGAAAGAAGACGATCAATAGCATTATTAACTAGATCTCCAGTATCAGTATCACCTTCACCTTTTGCAATTCCAAATCATTCACCAAGAGGTTCAGTTTCAAATTCATATATTGCCAATTCACAATTTTTACGAAGTGATAATAATAATAATAATAATTACTATTTTTATGATGAATCAATTAATGAAGGATCAAATACTGATCAAGCATCAGAATTACCAAGTTTAATAGAAAATGAAAATATTGATTTATCTACTGGGATTGATGATCCTGATTTGATTAAAAAAGTATCAAAACATTTACCTAGTGATTTTGATTCATTAAATCAAGAAGGTGCTGATATAACTAGAGATTTATATAAAATTAAACAAGATTCACAAAGAAAACCCACTTTGAAAAAATCAAAAAGTTGTGATTCTTTAAGTTCAAATCTGCTGAAATCTCGTGCTTCTTCATTTAATGTACCAGGTGGATTTAGAAGAGAATATTTATTGAATCAACAAAATAATAATCCAAATATTGAAGCATTAAGAACCACTACACCAAATTTCTTAACCAGGAATTTCATTGAATTTTTAAGTATTTATGGACATTTTGCTGGGGAAAATTTAGAAGATGAAGAAAATATTGCTAATCATTATAAATATTTATTGCCTTCTGGTGTTACTGAAGAAGAACAACCATTAATTGCTCGAGATAATTTTAATCCTAGAGGAACAGCAACTGATAGAAAAGCATATTTTTTATTATTAAAAGCATTTGTTGGTACAGGTGTTCTTTTTCTTCCTAAAGCATTTGCCAATGGGGGATTAATCTTCTCTATTGGAGTTTTAGCATTCTTTGCATTACTTTCATGGTGGTGTTATTTAATTCTTGTATATACTAAAATGGCAACTAATGTTTCAAGTTTTTCAGAAATTGGTATGAAATTATATGGATCTTGGTTACAAAGACTTATTCTTTTTTCAATTGTTATATCTCAAATTGGATTTGCTGCTGCTTATATTGTTTTCACTCTGGAAAATCTCCGTGCATTTATTGTTAATGTTAGTAATTTTGAAACTTCAGATTTGAATATTTTATGGTTTATTATATTACAGGTTTTAATTATTGTTCCATTATGTTTAATTCGTGATATCACAAAATTATCTTTACTGGCAGTATTGGCTAATGTTTTTATATTCAGTGGGATTTTAACAATTTTATATTTTATGATTCATGAATGGTTAGGTACAAATGAGGGACATTTTGGTGATAATATTGAATTTTATTTTAATCAATCTGGATTTCCTTTATTTATTGGTACTGCTATATTTGCATTTGAAGGTATTGGATTAATTATACCAATTCAAGAATCAATGATTCATCCTAAAAATTTCCCAACAGTTTTAGGTAAAGTTGTATTTACAATTGCTATAATTATGATTATGGTTGGAAGTTTAGGATATTTAACATTTGGAGAAAATGTTAGAACAGTAATTTTATTAAATTTACCTCAAGATTCAATTATGGTAATAATGACTCAATTATTATATTCATTAGCTATTTTATTATCAACTCCATTACAATTATTTCCAGCAATTAGATTACTTGAATCTAAATTAATTTTCGGTAGTGGTAAAAGTTCACCAGGAATTAAATGGTTAAAGAATATATTTCGAGCTTTATTTGTTATATTTATTGCTTATATTGCATTTATTGGAGGTCAAAATTTAGATAAATTTGTTTCATTTGTTGGTTGTTTTGCTTGTATTCCTTTGGTTTATATGTATCCTCCAATTTTACATCTTAAAAGTTGTTGTAAAATTCATGATGGTTTACTGGATCATGAAAAGAAATCAAGATATTGGTTAAGTATTTTAGATTATATCTTATTATTCATTGGTGGATTTGCATTTGTTTATACAACAGGTCAAATTTTATTTACCTAAAAAGAATTCCCCAATCGTCATTGTCATCATCATCATTGTCATCATCATTATTATTATCATCATTAATATTTGTTTTTTTTTTTTTTTTTCTAATTGAATATTTATTTATTTATTATCTTTATAGAAGTAAAAAGAAAGATAATCTAGACTAAATTATTGTTACAAAATATATATACACACACAACCCATTTGCATATACATTTATCTATCTATTCCCATACTTCTTGAACAGTTTTTCTAAAATCATGAACAGCTTGAACAACAGATTTTTGACCAATTTCAATACCATCTTGAATTTGATTATTTAAAATTTTAAAATTTTCATTAATTTCATTTCTTTTAATATGAACATCATTAGGTAAATAATTCAATTCAAATTGATTATATTTTTTACCAATTGAATTAAATGTATTTGGCATAAAATACCATAATCCAACACCACCAAATGCTAAAGGTGTGAAAAATCTCATTAATATATTCCTCCTTCTAACTAAAATACTACCACTTAAACTTAATGTTAAAATATAAATTAAATTTGGTAAAATTGGTTCATTAATAATTTCATTAATTTCAATTTTTAAATTATTAAATTCATTATTAAATGATGATTTTAAAGTATTTAATTCAGCTTCATAAATTGATAATTTATTATATAAATAATGTCTAATTGAATTAGTATAATCTTCCAATATTGGGAAACTTCTAATTACCATTCCATCAACAAATGAAACTTCTCCATGAATTGATTCCTTTTCTTTCAATTGTGGACTAATTTCAGTATTTGTTCCTGGTTTGGTAACTATATATTCATCATCTTCATAAAATGATCTCTTTGTCATGATTTCAAAAAAAATAGTAACAACAAGTTGATTTGTAAAAGTATAGGTAGGGAAAATAGATTGTTGTCTGTATAAAGTTGTCAACCCTTGATTTAAATTTCAGTATCCTTCTTTTTTTTTTTCCCTTTCAACTTTTGTCTTTGATTCTCTTTTGTTCATTTCCCACCAATAAAGTCAAAGTCGTGTAGATGTGAATAATTCTATAGTAATTTTGTTGCAAAAAAAAAAAATTCTAATTGAGATTTAACGAATCATCCAACGGTAAGTTACAGTACCGTAATCTTTATTCAATTCTATTTAATATTAAATCATTGATATATATGATGTATAATGTATTTTGTAATAATAATATATTAGGTTAAAGATAATTGAAATCAATAATATACATATATATATAAATAAAAATATAACTATAACTATAAATATACCTTTACAATAAATAATCCAAAATAAAAACAAGAACTAAAGAACTAACTGGATAAAAACAAACTATAAACTGAAAAAAAATTATATTATACCATAATATAATTTAAGAAAAACCAAAGTTCCTTACAATATCTTCAAAATTTTCAATCTACTTTTTCTTTTTACCAAATAATCCCTTTTTCTTTTTTTCATTAGATTCTCCTCCTTTATTTGAAGTTGAAATTCCTCCTAATGGTTTAGCATTACTTGAATCCATGGTAGGAACATTCAAACTAATATTAATATTATCATTATTGGTTTTAGGTGTATCATTAGAATTAGTTGATGATGATGAAGTTTGAGAATCATTCATACTTGGGGGTCTCAAATGGTTTCCATGCATTTGTGGTTGTTGTGGTGGGGCCACGCCTTCATTAGTATTCAACATCATTGGTCCACTTGAATTAGATCTTTTATTTATTGGTGAATTATTAGGGTTAGTTGCATTATTATAAGGTCCCAACATACTAACTGATTTACGATTACCACCAGGTAATGGCATACCACCTCTACCCCCCATATCAAATCCATCCAAATTTCCATTCATTGGCATAGCTGAGCGACGATTGGATTTTTTAGGATTAGCTCTGAAACGTTGTTCAATAAATGGATCTATTGGGGCAGCATTATTAAAACTAGAATGATTGGTATTGGATTGTGGATATGATGATGATGACTGATCATAATAAGCATTAACTGATCCTGGCATCGAATTTAATCTTTGCATCTGAGGTGCTTGTTGTTGTGGATATCCTTGATATTTATTCATACCAACCATAGATCCATTTGATCTTAAAGGAGGTGGGACTTGATTTTGTGCCATTCCTCCATTTGGTAATCCATGGGGTGGTCCTTGGTCGCCTGAAAAACTATAGTTATGTACAGGGTTACCATTTGGTCTTTGTTGATAACCATGATTATGATACTGTTGTAATTGTGGTTGTTGATGTGGTATAGATCCATTCCCTGGATAATATGGTTGCTGAGGACCATTTCTATACAGCTTTGAATGTTGTGGAGGTGGTGGTTGTTGTTGCTGTTGTTGTGGATCATAATAACCTTGTTGTCCCGCATAGTCATTACCTTGTGGCCCATTTTGTTGGGCAAACTGCTGTTGCTGCTGCTGCTGTTGTTGTTGTTGTAGTTGACCACTTTGAGATGGTTGCCTTCTATTATGTTCATATGGTTGCTGTAATTGGTTTGGAGCTGCATCAACAAAATTTTCAGTATTCTCTTCATCTTTAGGACTACTTTGCAGTATTGGTTCCAATGATGGAACATGCTGTCTATGTTGAATAACAGGAGTATCTGGACCAATAGCATCACCATATTGAACAAAATTCTTGTAATCTTGTAATCCCGACTGTGTCATTACTGAATCACGATTACTATTTCTTGGGGCATCATCATTTTTGGAGTTTGATTGTGAGGTATTAGGAATTGATACTGGGGAAATATCAGCAACTGATTCCTTGTTATTGTTACTATTATTATAATAATTCGATTCTAAATCTTTAGCCCTTTGTTGATACTCTTGATTTAATGATTTATATCTTTGATCATGTTCATAAGCGAGTTTTCTCAATTTTTCATCATGGTCATATTGAGCAGCTTTTGCTTTTTTCTCATACTCAAATTGCAAGTTTTTCAATCTTGATTCTGCTTCTGTTATTTTATGCTGAATACTTTTTAAATTCATATCCTGTTTTATAATATCATTATCTAAAGAAATCTTAGAGATTTCAATATCTTTTAAAGCAGAATCTAATTGTTTTTGCTTCTGAATTTTTTGTTCAATATCTTGATCTAATTGTTTGTGTTGTTGAGTGTTGCCATTCGCGGTTGCAGAAATCAGATCTTGTCCCTTTCTTTGAAAGAAAATTGAACCACCAGGACTATTAATCTTTTGGAATTGACTCATTGTCGAATAAATATTCTCCAAATATGGGGTTCTGACACCATTATCGTCACTTAATAATATTGGTTGCAATAATAATAAATCAAGTTCTAGATCAAAATGCCTGTTAAAATTATACAAAAATGCTGGTGAATTCACGTAATCATCATTTTGTTTGGTTACTGGATAGGCACTACTCCAATATTTTAATAAATTAGCTTCATTTTCAAATCCCTTGACTAATTTACAATCCATTTTCTTGATCAATTTGAAAAGTTCATTGATCAACCCTGTGATTAGAGGTTTGGATAAAATATGTTTGGATAATTCTTCTGGGAAAGAAATTTCAAATAAAGTCAAAATTGGATTGAATATAACTCGTGGTAGAGCCAATTTCCATTGATAAGTCATAAATTCCTTCGGATTGAAAGATTTCAATAATGTGACAGAACTATGGGATTGTTCTTGAACTTGTTGAAACAATTTATATACCTTTTGGAAACCTTTGTTGGTGGCTATTTTTGATGATCCTGATGTTGTACCAAGATAAATTCTTGAATCATTATTTCTAAGTTGATGTGAATATTCATTGGAATTGACAGCTCTAACATCACTTTCATTCATAATTGACACAACAGTTACTGGAGATTTAGCAAAATTTGCTGTAACATAAGGTTCTAAATTCACATACCCTGTCAGTTCCAATAATATTATTGAATCTTGATGTAATGAGTTTTTTAATCCAACACATACACCTTGGAAATCTTGTAAAGAATTACATCCTAAAATTATGATATCATACTTTTTATTTTGAGGCAACTGTTTCAAAGATGAATATATATCATGAGGTTTATACTGGGAAGAACCAAGTTGAGTTGATCTCCATGTAATTGGAAGATTTCGGTTGACTCTAGGATTAACCAAAGTTATCTCATCAAGGGAATCTGTTTTATAAAATCTCCAAGCATAAAACGCAATATTTGGATTTGACCCAACTACTAAACATGAAGTTGACATGATTTATGAATTAAACCAAGATGATAAGATTAAGAAACAAGGGATTATTTATAATGAAAGATATTTCCTTTCGATTCAAGAAAAATTACCTTAGATTTGAAAGTAATTTTTTTTTTTCCTTCCTTGCTTTGATTTTCAAAAAAAAAAGGTGTAGAACTTTTTTTGGGTCTTTTTTTTTTTTTTTTGCTTTATTTATTTTTTCCCCTTCCTTTCGTTTCTTTTGGCTTTACGAGTGGAAAATGGGTTGTTGAATTGCTTGGATAATTTGTATAAGATTTCTTGACTTGTTACAAATTATACAATAATGATACTCAAAGACGAGTGTTTTAATATACTGAGCGATGGTGTATATATGTCGAGGGAGGAGTAAAAAAAAAAAAAAAATAATACGATATAATACCAAATGTGTATGGGAAGAAGTTTTGTTTTCTCTCGTTCACCTTCTATGGATTGTTCTTATAAAGTGTAAGTATTTTCTTGCTATGTGGGGAGTAGTAGTAACGAATGTGGTGGATAGTTGTTGAAAAAGCTATAATTACAATCAAATATGTAAATTAAACCCAGCTTTTCAATTTGTTGATTTCAATAATTAAGAAAAAGAAGAAAAAAAAAAAAAAAGAAGGTGATTTGATTTGAATTAAAGAAAAAGAAAAAGAAGGGAAGCAAAAAAAAAAAAAATTTGAAAATCCAAAAAAAAAATGAAGCACAAAAAAGAATTCTTTCTTTTTTTTTTGTTCCATTTTCCTGATTTTAATATGAAATGGTTTTTTGTGTGAATGTTAGAAATTCTTTTTTTTTTTTAATTTAAATTTTTCAGTGGAAATTCAAAATCGATTACAGTATTATAGAATTGATCAACTTTTATGGGTGAATTATAGTGATTCGTCTATGGGGTAAAGAGAGAAAAGAAAGTATACACATGCAACTCAAGTAAGACTACATCAATGAGGTGAGCTAGTTGCATTTCTAAGGGTGGTATTATTTAATGTATTCCGAGATTATGTTTGACGATAATTATATTCTCTCAGGTGAATCTTTCATTCATGAGCCTTAAGTTCAATTACAAGGGTACAGCAATCTCAGCGCAATCAAAAACACGGTTATAAACGAAATCAGAAAATCCCACCTCCCCCTTCTCCGCCCGAACAGATATTGTATGTAATTATTAACACTTGTAACATAAATGTATTTTTTTTTTCTATAACCTCGTAAGGATATTCATGCATATTACACCCCGAAATGTTTTACAGGAACAAAATGAATATGTGTAAAAAATAAACAAGAACACTTTTAAAAGATTCTACAAGGCTAGATTCAGAAGCGGTTTAAATAGTTTTATTGACATACGGTGCTTCACATTAATTTCACAATTTACCATACAGGGCGTACATAATATTGAAGGTGGCAGTAATAGCATTTTTGTTTTCGAAATAAGTGATATTTGTACTACACTATGTACCCGTTGACACATTACAGTAAGAATTCACACAATAAACTTAGCAATTGCCATCACCAAAAATTATCCCTTTGAAAAAAAAAGAAAATTTTATGCTGTGCGCCATTATTTTTAGATACTTTTTAACCATTTGTGTCCCATACACCGAATATAAAAGTTAGAGGCGGTGTTTAATTGTAAAATTTCATTTAAATGTTCTAAAAGATTGTTTTCTTGCTATTCTACTGTGAATGTAAACTTTTTTATTTTTATATTTATTTTTATTTTTATTACCGGAGAGATGAGAGATACAGTAGAGCAAAAGTGTTTCTTTATCGTATGTGTCCTTTTTTTTTTATTATTATTTTCATTTTAATTGTTTCTGCATGATAAATCCCGGATTATCCATGTACACACAACCAAAGAAGATAATGTACGGATAACGGAACCTCGAATGGATTTAAGTTCATCAAGTAAAGACAAATAATCGCCGAATTTGCTATCAATTAATCAGCTTCTTACATCTCTTTTTCCCGTCATAAGTTTTACACTTTTACTTTTTCCTCGTTTTTCATCCCCCTTGATTATATATAAACGAACTTACTACGACAAGGCTTTAAATTACACCGACCAATTTAACACAAATCTCGATCAACAATTATTATTATTATTATTTTTTTTTTTGTTCTCTTATCAATGACAATTCTTTTCCGTCCCTCTTTTCATCTTTCTTCTTCGAAATGGATCTCGGTCTTTTTTTAACTTGCTTGTCTTTACCTTGTGATGAATATTTAAAAATGAGTTTTTATTTTTTTTTTCTATAGTTCTTTGCTTCAATGATCTTACAATATTGTTAAAAATAGAATAATTGCAAAATTTCGAAAATTGGAAATGTACAACCGAAGTAGTGTGCAATGTACAAATTTCAAGGTACACAAAAAAAAATGAAATGTCTATATTTAGAATGTATTAACTAAAGAATTACTAATTTGAGGTAAAATGAACTACTTTTGTATTAAACTTTTTTTTATTCAAGTATTTGTCATTTTACACGATAGTTTATTTCTTTCTCTTTCTCTCTCTCTATTCCCCCAATTCATGGGGGGAGAATAAATAGGATAATTTCTTTTTGCTACCAAAAAATGTAGGTTAATCTTTTGAGATAATCTCTTTTCTTAAAATTATTAATATTATAATATTAATCCATATAAGCCCCCTGTTAACTAACTTTGGAGTTTATTACTTCAAATAAGTCGTTATTGTCATGGCAAGATAAAGACTTTTTGATAATAATCTTATTACAATGTGTATCTACCCTATGGGTAATAATTTTGCAATTTCTCGTATACTTCGTATTCTTCCACTATGCAACAAATAAAGATCGTGATTTGGATCACAGGATTATGTCGATTGTTCATTAGGGGACTCTCGAATTAATTGATCATTGTAGTTATTTTTATTTGATCCTGTGATAAGGTATAATTTCCCAATGATTTGAAAACTCGTAATAAACTTGTGACATTTTCACGTATATGCTGGATATTATCTCTTTTTCTTCTGGTATTCATCATAGTTCTACAAATCAAACAATCCATAAATTATATACCAATATGATATTGATCCTGATACACGTGACTTTTTATTTATTTTTTTGTTTTGGTCAATTAAGAACGACCCTCTTAAACAAAAGATCAATTGAGAAAAAAATTTAAACTGCGAGAGAAGAAAAAAAAAACTTTTTCAATTGATGTTCTTCTCTTTCTTTTTCTTCTTCTTTTTCTTTAATCAATAATCCATTCCATAGGCGTCGTTGGTTAGCTTATTATTCATTTTCCTAATCAACTTGATAGCCTTTGGCAAAATTCTTATCGCGGATCTTGATCCAGGAGAATATTGCATTCTCTGAGATAGGAAAAGAGTTTAAGATGGTATTATAGAATAAAGCTTTATTGCAAAAAGGGTGTATCTCCGGTTGAGGAGTGTCATGCGATGACTCTTTCGGTCATAATCCCTTTTATATTTTTTTTTTATTATTATTATTATTTGATTTTTTTTTGTTTTTAGTTCTTGTAGAATGAAGGCCCCATTAGGTATTGGTATCTTACTCTTGGAGAAATATTTGAAAAAAATCATCGAAAGAAGGAAAAGAGGAAAATTATTCTCAGTTAGAAAATTTTACGCGTTTTTTTTTTTCTCTGTACTATCCAGAATTTTTTTTTTTTTTTTAATTTATTTATTTACTATTTATTTATTTGGGATAAGCAGACAATGCCTCGTGGACAATTAATACTTATTGAAGGTCTTGATAGATCAGGAAAATCAACACAAGCATCAAAATTAGCATCAAAATTTTCTTCATCTAAATTAATTAAATTTCCTGATCGTTCAACTCCAATTGGTAAATTAATTAATGAATATTTAACTAATAAATCATTTTCCTTAAATGATCAATCAGCTCATTTATTATTCCTGGCTAATCGATGGGAATTAAATCAACAAATTCAAGAATTATTAAATGATGGATACTTTGTCGTTTTAGATCGTTATATATATTCAGGAATTGCTTATACTTTAGCCAAAAATGATATTAATGATGAATCAATTTCCCTGGGTAAAAATAGTCAAAAATTAAGTGATATTAATTGGTTATTGGGTCCAGATAAAGGTTTACCTAAACCTGATTTAACTTTATTTCTTACATTAGATTTAGATGAAATAAGTAAACGAAAAGGATGGGGTGATGAACGATATGAATTACAACAATTTCAAGCTAAAGTTAAAGAATGTTTTTTACAAATTTTAGACACTAATGATCCAAGTATATCTATTGTTGATGTGGGTGAAAAGAATATTGATCAAGTTACACAACAATTATGGGATATTATTGAATCTAAGAATAAACATATATTAATTAATGATCCTATAACATATATTTAATCCATATCATCCAAGAAATTTAATCTTTCCAATATTTTCTTTTTCAGTATCTCCTGAATTTCTCCACCAAGGTATATTTCATCTAAAATATAATATAATTTATAGAAATTAAATACAAGATCAACTTCACAAACACTATTGAAATAAGTATCTAAAATTTCAACAAAAAAATGTAAACTTTCTAAATAACTCAATTCTGAATCAATTAAATCAATAGATGATATGAAATATAATCCAGCATATCTTCTATAAACTAATTTTTGTTGTTGAAATTCAACAAAATTAGATTGATGTTTTGAATCTCGACTACTGATTAATCGATGTATGTCTGTTATATATTGTTGTTTTTGTTGTGGAGTGTATGAATTATCATACCATTTAACTAATCGACATTTACCCTGTCGATTAAGTACAAGTATAAAATGTATAGACATGTCTGTGTGTGTTGGTTGTAAATGTGGTTGTTTGAAACTGGAGGGGAGGGGGTTGAACGAGACAAAGAGGAGGATTAATCGGATAATGCTCAAAAAATTATTTGGCTTTTTTATTTGGTTCAAATTTTTTTGGTTTTAACTTTTATTTTCTGTGATCGCAACCACCAAGGAGAAAAAAAAAAAAAAAAAAGAACTCGTTATACACAAACACACGTCTGCTTCACTTCTTTCTCTAAGTAAACACACATTCAATAAAGCAATACCATCATAGCTAAATAATCATGAGTTGGTTTTCACAGGAAGTAAGTAATGAATCATCAAGGTCATTTCGACAATTTGAGATAAAAGAAGGACTTGCATTCTTAATTGAAATTACACCAGAATTGCTTGCTCCAGTTAGTGAATTAAATTCCCATTCCCAATTATATGAAGTTTTATCAAGTATAAATGATTTAATGCAAGATTTAATTATGAGTTCAAGATCTACTGGAATTGGAATATATTTTTATAATTGTGAAAGAAATCCAAAATTACGATCAATGAAAAATCCTAATAATTTTCAAAAATTGTTTCATTTAAATGTATTGAATTTACAAAACATGAAAAAATTAAATGATATTATTCAAGATGTTGATATTAAACCTTTAAATGAAATATTTAAATATAAACCAAGTGAAAGTGAAACTCAATTGACTACAGTATTAAGTAAAATGATTGATGAATTTACTAATAAAAAGAATTTAATAAAAGAAGAATGTTTTGGATAACGACTAATGATAAACCATATACTCAAGAAACTACAAAAGAAGCCATTTGGAGAATTATTGATGATTTTTATTATTATGGATTTTTTATTGAACCATTTTTCTTATCATCAGGTAATAAAAAATTTGATTTTGAATTATTTAAAGATATTTTTATGAATACTAATTATCTTAAAAGAACTCAAGAACGTGCCCTTAAAGAAGAAGAACAAGAACGTGAACTTGGCAAAAAACAAGAAGTTGTTAGACCAAAGGGTTTTACTGAAGATAGTGCAGTTTTTAAATATTCGATTGTGGGGAAACAAATAAGACAACGTATTTTTCGAATTAAAGAAATTAAAAGAATGCAATTTACTTGTGATTTAATATTAAGTGATAGTGGTACTCTTGGTGGTGGTTTAGGATGTACTATTAGAGCATATACTTTATACTCACATGAATCAATTAGAAAGAATGAATTATTATTATATACTAGAGGTGAAACATTAAAAAAAGTTTTCAAAGATACAAAAGTTAAACAAAAGGGTGAAGTAATTAATGTTAAAAAAGATCATGAGAAGTCTATTACACAATTAAAAGAAGAAGCTGGGATTAGAAAAGGTTTTGAGATTGGTGGTGGTGAAGATGTGGTTTTCTTGAATAAAGAACAATTGGAATTCCTAACAAATTATTCATTTGATCATAGATTACAAGAATCAGAATTTTATGACACTACACTTCCTGATGTAACTATCGATGAATCAGCTCTAGGAAAACCCGTTGTTTTTCAAAAGTACCATATTTAAAATTAATTGGATTTAGAGATTTAAAGAATTTTGATCCAGTTTATTCATGTGGGGCACCAATTTTTTTAACTGCAGATATTGAAGATGGGTTAGTTACTACTAGTTTACAAGGAGGTTTTAGTAATTCTTTACGAACATTTGCATCTTTATACCGATCATGTATTAAATTGAGACAATATGCTATTGTCTTTGGTTGTGCAAGGGGTAATTCTCGTCCATTTTTATATGCCATGTACCCCACACAAACCACCAATTCATCGAAATTAATTACTGGTTCAGAATTCCCACAAGGATTTCTTTTGATTAGATTACCATGGTTAGATGATGTTCGATCATTACCGACAGATTATCTTCGACGTACTGAATCAGAAACGATTCAAACAGATGATGAATTAGTGGATAATTTTAAAGAATTATTACCTAAATTTAAGCTTGAACCTTATGATCCAAAAGATTTCCCCAATCCAACAATGAATTATTTTTATAAAGTTGCTAGACATGAAATCTTACAAATGGATTTTGGACCCGAAGATAAATTATTATTGAATAATGATATAACTATGAAGAAATTACAAGAAATTAAACAATCTATAAATAATGATGAATCATCAATTGAACTTTTAAAGAAAATAAATTTGAAATTAAATGAAATTGAAGAAATAGCCCAAATGAAACGACCAAAAACTACTGAACCACTTGAAGTGAATAAAAAACGAAAGATTTATAATGAAGTTTCAGAAGATGATATATTAATAGCTTGGAAAAATGAAACTTTAATTCAATTTAATATGGCACAATTAAGAGGATTTCGAAAAAAATTTCCTGAAATTAAAAATGGAACTACAAAAAAACAATTAATTGAAAATATTACAGATTTTTTAGATGGTAGGCAAAAAGTAAAAACAGAATAAGATGAAGGTGAAGAATTATTATGAAAGTATGTAATATTATGTAATTATATAAATGAGTAGATGTACTGTACAGTATACAGTAACAACTGTAATGAAATATGGTATCCAAATAAAAAATGAAAAAAAAAAAAAATTTACACGGTGGAAATGTCTCGCACCAGTAAATCAGGAAGAAAAAAAAGAAATCTCCCGAGGGTGAGTCGAACACCCGACAATTAGATGGCAAGGTTGGTTGAATTGCAACCAATTGTATTCCATTACAGTCTAATGCTCTACCAACTGAGCTATCGAGAGGTGATTTCTGAAAAGGGGATGATCAGAGGTAAAGTGGATCTGATAATAAAAGCTTTATTGGTAAACAATAAAATTTCACAAATTGGAACAAGAATACCTTAATCTCTTTAAAAATTGATTCATGAATACTTTAAAAATTCACAAGATTAAATAGAGTAATTCAGTTGATGAAAATATATATGAATGAATTGATCTGTAGTTTTGATTTTTTATTTTTTATTTTTTGTTAAAACTTCGTAAATAAATAAGATCAAAATGTTTTCAATGCAAAAAAAAAATACCAAATTAAATATTACTGCTAGATATAGTTTAAACTTATTTTAAACCATTAAATATACTATTCTTTTAAGATAAACTTGCAGATTCTTTAGATACAATTTTATTAAAAAAACAAACAAACAAACAAACAGTATCCAACTTGATCAACAAAGTAATATCAACAACAATAGTAATTATAGATCAATAATTCCATCTGCTTAAACTTCTTACAAAGTAAATGCATTTCAATTACCTCAAACAATATATATAATTAATAAAATTTTTTTTATAAAAAACAAATTGATTTCACTTGTTAATAATTACGAAACCAAATTTATAATTAAAGTTATATGATAACGTAATACAATATTATGCTACCACTTGCTGTTGTAATGTATAAAAAACATATAACGTTAACAGTGAAACAGAGTTATTATTCAATAAGACATTAAATTGTAACTAATATGAATTAATTACAGTGGGATTTATATGTCTATGATTCTTTGTATACATAAATAGGCAATTCCTTTTTTTTTTTTGGTTTTAATATAGGATGGATTCATGAAGAAAATAATGTTTAATTTAAATAATTTAATTACCAATTAAAAAGTTGACACTGTATAGTTAACTGAATAATTTAGGCCAAGGAATAAACTATCAATTAGATAGTTAAGGTTAGTCAACGAGATCATCTTATATTAATAATATCATTTCCAAGTTTGTTGCTGAGTACATTATCAGATCCACTTCTCCTCTGATCATTCCGCTTTCAGAAATCACCTCTCGATAGCTCAGTTGGTAGAGCATTAGACTGTAATGGAATACAATTGGTTGCAATTCAACCAACCTTGCCATCTAATTGTCGGGTGTTCGACTCACCCTCGGGAGATTTCTTTTTTTTTTCCTGCTTTACTAGTGCGAGACATTTGCACTATAAATTTTTTTAAATTTTTTTAATTTGTTTGACATATATTGTATTGCTTTTATGATGACGTAATGTGCCATTATTCCATTATAATAAAACTTTTGATGATATACATAACCATAGTTGATTGTTCTCGACTTTTATTTATATTACAAATAAATATTTTTTTTATTAAAGCCTCCTCTTCATCCTCTTTCTCATTCTCTTTGTTTTACATATTATTGCTCTGATTTACATGACAATCATACCCGATCAACAGTCAGAAATACAATTTCAACGTCTACTGTATATTGCTATTTATTATATAACAATATAATTGCGTTTTTCTTCTTTTTCTCATATCCGTCATTAGAATTAATAATAATAATAGATTATTATCTTCACAAGGGAGGGGGGAGGAGGGTTAATGTGAAGTTGCTTTGATTTGATTGAGACATTGATATCATAAACTGTACATGGATACACAAGATTAGCACATAGACAATTAGATGAGCCACTTTCTTTATTTAGTAGAGCATTTTTTTTTAAAACTATTTGCATGATGATATAAACAATTTAGAGCTAATAACAAGGATGAATAATCAACCATTAAGATTAGATTAGGTTTAACCCAGATAAAGATTGAAGTATATATGAATATGTATGATGATGAGCAGATATAGCTATAGTGGTTGCGAAATAATAACAAGTTAGTTCTACTAGTTTCGAGGTATTATGTCAAATGAACAAGAATCCGATTGATATTTACTTATAGAGAAAAGGAAAATACGTCATCATGAGAGAACATAGGGGTATGAAGAGAGTGTCAATATTAAGAGATTAAATACGGGTCTAGTCTATTCTATCCGATTAATAAGCAATCTTAAGAAACAAAGCCTCCCCACAAGTAATACCGTCGATCTTTATGCTTTAAATTGCTCAATTGACAATCGGACCGCAAATCGCAACGATAAATATATTGAGAAATAGAAAGAGTTAATAAGAAAGTTTTTTTTTTGCAATTTACGACAAGAGAAAAAAAAAAAAGTTTTAGTTGGGGGAGGGGAAATTCAATTGTATATGATACGTTTGATTGTTTTCTAATAAAATTATGAAACTTTTTTAAACCTGAGCCATTTTTTTTTTGTCTAGTAGAGTAGAGTACACAGGAAAAGAAAAGTTTGAAACTAAATTCATAAAAATGAAAAATTATATTCCATGGATATTGAAACTTTTATTCAATATCGTTTCGTTTAGTTTTTTTTTTTTAATCATTTGATGTACACTTCTGTGTATGTGGGTGTTTGAGTATTTGATTGCAATGAGAATATTATATAGATAATAATTAAATTTCAACCAATCAAGCGACATTCATTACTAAAAAATTTATGTAGTCTTTTAATAAATATAACAAATTACGACTTTTGTGAGCATCGGATGCAAGTCAAATTATACTGTACAATTCTTATTTTGTGTATTTAAATATTGTCTTCCGATACCTAAATAATGAATAACATGACTGCGAAAAGCATGGATACAGTATAAACTATTTGGGGTGCTTATTATTATTATTATTATTTTTTTTAGTTGTTGTCAATCAATGGACTAATTAACGTAAACCAACAGAATTCAAAGCATAAACTACGCAAAAATTTAAATTCATATTTTAATCCATGGATAGGATTACTAATCGGTTTAAATTTAAAACTCCGTATGACCATCTTTCTTGAGGTACATCTACTAAAATGTTACACGAGAGCATCGTACGTAACGCATATTTTGGAACATTGAAGTAAAGTTAAAACAAAAACAATATAAAGAAATGATCATATTGATGGTAGTGGTCATGATAACGGACCGAATGGAAGGATACCCACAGTAAATATTTACTTTTAGTCATACTTAAGCAATATGAAGCCACCACGATTCCTACGGTATTAAGGTCAATGCAATGAGCATATTATTATTTTTTTTCCTTTTCTTTTTCTTTTTCTACTTCCGTTTTGAATTTGCATATTTATAAATGCGTTTATTTTTTTTTGTTTTTAATAAATGTCGTTTGCGATAAGAGTCTAAAAATCTATTTCTAATAATAAAGTAAAAAAAAAAAAAAGCCCTTTTTCTGTTTTGGGTTTTATGATGCAACAAATTTCATGCGAATGTTACGTAATGGTGTGCATTAAAAGGAAAGAAAAGAGTTGAAAGTAGAAATCAGTGAATAAATACCTCAATTGTTTAAAGTTGGTTTTGTCACGCTAATTGGAGAAAAATTTTTTTTTTTTTTTTTTTTATTTTTCAATATAGGAGTAGATTTACTGTAGTTCAAATTTAATGTAGTTTATAGTTATTTTTATTTTATAGGATCAATCTCCCCACTTGAATCATAATTCCAAAAAATTTCTCTGTTATATATATAATGCAAAATCTTTCCCACCTTCGTTTTTTTTTTTTTTTTTTTTTAACATCCATTAGTAATTTCTAGAAACTATCAACAATACTTGTTTCATATTAAGTTTTAGTTGCAATATTTACTTTCATCAATTATACCTCAAGAAAAAAAAGTTTAAAACGGTATGTATTTACTATGATCATCAAATCCCCCAACTTCCAGGTGAACCGAATGAATATCATCATGTACAGTATTCCAAAAGGTTTGAATAGTATTTTCGTATCTGCTCATTCTTCGGTACATTGAATTTCAGTTCATAATCAATAAACAAACAAACAAACAAACAAACAAACAAACAAACAAACAATCAATAAAATATACAAGACATATACGAATTCCACATTGATTTTCCTTATCTACGGCGATTTCTCCGAGACTTTATAGTTCCATTTCAACTACGAAAAAGGTAGCCACCATCACAATAATGATTGAGATATCGCTTGGAATGCAAAATTTTAGTTTTGCAGTATATCCTTAAAATTTTTTCTTGGACAACGATAACTCCAGGTGGCTAAGAAATACCAAGCAAAGTCAAAGAAGAAGAAAAAAAAATTTAAGCAAAGAAAAAAAAAAGCATGATCAAAAATGTCGTATAGATAAATGTCGTGTTCGAAATAAATGGACGTGTTTTGGTGGTAGTAGTGGGGGGGTGAATTTATGAATTCATAGCCCGTGTCGCGCGTCACATTTTGTGTGAGTGTGAGTCTCCCCACATACGAGCGGAGATTATCCAAATTGCCCCGAGTTTGATGTCGTTTTTGTTTTGTTTTTCTTGTATTGCTTTTGAATATGACTTTTGGTTTAAACACCCCACTTAACCAAGTTTTTTTTTTTTTTGAAATTGATTTTAAATATTCGTATAAATAAAGTTGGAAATTCCTTGTTTACATTTAATGTATCTATATTGAAGAAAAATATTTTTGCTGTTGTTATCTATTAACAATTTTCAATTCTTTTACATAGACGTTGGGAATTTTGATTTTCAATACGACATCTCGTGATACTAACTCCACAATCTTTGAATTAGTTCTCCCCTCCATTTCCTCATTTTCCCCATGAATCAATCAACTCAATCAATAGTGGCACCACCACCACCACCAGCATATACCAAACCTGCTGAAGATATTCCAGAATATTCATCATCAGTCAATTATTATGGATTGTCATTAATCAAAACAGAGTTTTTAACACCATATCATTATAATGGTGGCAATAGATCTTGGAAACCAGTTGTACTAGAGATAAATTCTACTCAATTGAAAATTTACAGTTTAAATGTTGATAAAAAACTTTATGATTTATTGGTTTGTCTATATTTTGAATTGAATTCATTGAATCAATTGACTAAAGAAGTTAATTCTCAATATAAGAAAAATAATGGATTTAGTTTTAGTGATGCTTTTAATAATAATAATAATGATGATGATGATTTAAGTGATTTATTTGCTGGTGATGCATATGGAGGATTTGATTCTAATAAATCTGTATTTAATGATTCAAGTTTTACTAAATTGAGAAATAAATTTAAGAATCAAAAAAATAATAAAACCATGCATTTAATTAAAAATTATTATGAAGAATTAAAAGATAATCAATTTTTATTTGAACCAACATCTTCAATTGAGGAATATGAAAATTTTTCTAAAAAATATAGAGGAACATTATTACATTGTTATTCATTAACCAATCTTCATGTTGGTGAAGCACCTTCTTTAAATCAATTGATTTCTGCCATGTATAAAGAAGAAAACAATGGTAATGCCAATAATTCATCCCTTGTCAAGTATAAAAATACATTACGTCTTCGGATTGAATATAAACAAGTATTGTTACAATTTTGGTCATTTTATGGTATGATTAATTGGTTTAGAAATTTCACCATTGGTAAAGATTTAAGTTTACCAATTGAATCACGTCATTTAACCCAACTTAAATCTATCCCTGCAAGAAATACAAGTAGAAATAATGCATTATTAGCTGCTACTGCTGCTGCTGCTAGTTATGGTAATCGTCGACATTCATCAACTTCAGGTGAAAGTGTTGATGAAGTTATTGAAATGTTTCGTACTAGTCAAATGATGCAAATCAAATCAGACGATTCAAATAGTAATTCTAATTGTAATTCTGATGATAATGATAATGATAATGACGATGATAGTTTAACATCATCAGTATTTGATAATGATAGAAGAGAATCTATTACATCATCATCAAGTTCAATTGAATCATTCAATTATGTTACTATTAATGGCTTTAAATTTTATTCTCAAGACAGTTGCTATACAACAATTGAAAAACAATATATTTCCAATTGTATACCTGATTTAAATTCATTTGATAAATGGAATGGTAAATTAATCACTTTAAGTAATGTTGATTATTTTATTGGACAAAAGAGACAAAAATTTGAAGGTGATGATCATATTTTCATTAGTCAAGCTGCTTTTAATGATATGGTTATGTCATATGATAGAAAACCATACCTTAATACCCATGATATTACTACTAAAACATTTATTATTCAACAATCAGGACTTGTTGGACTTAAAGATTTGGAATCAACCACTTAAGAGAGAGAGATAGAAGATTGTACCCATTTTCTCTCTCACTTACTTGTTTGGTATATAGATAGTATTAGATATACATATTTTATATACTAATGTGACGTTAGTTTGTATCATTAATCATATAAGTATTGGTTGTAGTATTGCCAGTTTTAAATTTATTTTGACGGGAGGTTGTAAATGGCTGATATATTGAAAGCGTTGCAAAAAAAAATTTTGTTGAAATTTTTGGTTGTCTGTAAAATAATAATAAAAATAATAATCTTGTCTCACTTTTTTTTTGTTGCTGTATTGATCTGATTTACAATACGTGTTTAAATTGAAAAAAAAATAAAACTTTAAAGCGATCATGGACAAATAGTAAAAATAAAAAGTTCACGTTATTTTAAAGAACAAAAAAAAAAAAATTTTCAGATTTTTCTTAATTCTATAATCAACAGCTTTCTCTTAGAAACAAGCATCAACATCCACAACAACACTAAACAATTGTTAGTTTGTTTTTATTTCAATAAATTCAAGTGCCTTTTAGTTTTCTCCCCCCTGCTGTTTTTCAAATATTTATCCATATTTAGAAAAGCATTGTCCATTTGTTAGTTTTACTTACGTAACTACAGTTTTATATTACTCACCTTTTTTTTATTTTTTTGTTGAGATCAAAAAATTCCATAATGCCAACTCCAGCCGAAATCATTGCAGCCCGTCATCAAAACCGTGCTAATGTCGTTGAAGAAACCTATGTTGAAGAAGAACAACAACCAATTGTTACTGAATCAACTGGTTCCAGTACTTCAAAACCATCAATTTCTGATGAATCTGCTTTTCCTGCTTTAGGTGGTGGTAGAAAATCTGCTTCTCCTGCTCCAAATGCTAGTTCTACTTCTTGGGGTCCACTGATGAAAACTCCAATTGGTTCTTCTACTCCAAGTCCAGCTCCTGTTCAAACTCCAAGAAAAACTAATGGATTAAAATCTAAAGTTTCTACTATTCAAGAAGCTTTTTCATTAGATGTTGAAGATCAATTAAATGTTGCTCGTCCTGAATTTATCAAAATTTTAACTTTTGTTAAACAAGAAACAAAGACTAATATTGAATGTACTACTTCTCAACATACTAAAAAGAGAACTTTTTTGATTACTGGTAGACCAGAAGAAGTTAAATTGGCTAAACGTTTAGTTATTAAAAAATTAACCAAACCAGTTAAAATCACTTTTACTATTCCTGCAAAATTAAGATCTAGAGTTATTGGTCAAGGTGGTAAGAATTTGAAACCAATTATTCTGACCAATGAAGTCAAGATTGAAATTGGTGATGTTGTTGAAGGTGGTGATGAAAATGGTGATGAATCTGAAGATGATGAAGATGATATTTTTGCTAAAACTGTTCAAATTACCATTGATGGTGATATTGAAGGTTCTAAACGTGCTAAAAATCAAATCTTGGCCATTGTTAAAGAAGAAACCAAGAATTTATCTGCTAAAGTTGCCTTGGATGAAAAAGTTAAACCATTTGCTGCTACTGAATTAAAACCAATTATTGAAAAATTCTCAACTTTGGAATTTGCTATCCCAGATTATAAATCGTCTAGAACCACCATTGTTATCGTTGGTGAACGTGATTTGGTTTTGGAAGCTAAATCAGAAGTTAAAGATGCTTTAGATAAATTGGCTTCAAAAATTGTTGTTGTTGAAGTTCCAATTCCAAAAACTAAACATCAATTTTTACCAATTGAACAAGTTTTAGAAGAACATAATGTTTTAATTCAATTACCAAAAGAAGGTGAAACCAATGTTAAATTTATTGGAGAAAAGAAAAAAATTGCTTCTGCTCAAACTTCTGCTCAAAAAACTACTTCTCAATACAAGGTTGAAACTTTAGATATGTCTAAAGCTCATAAGGGTAATTTGAAACATGTTAAAGCTGTTGCTGCTGTTTTAACATTCACTGGTGCATTTGATGAAATTGCTAAAGCCAATGATGTTACTATTCAAACTCCATCTATCAAAGAACTTGAAGTTAGTTCTACTATTCCAATTGAAATTGTTTCTAAAAGTGGTGATGAAAAAATCAAGGTTGCTAGAAAAGCTATTGTTAATCAAGTTAATAAAATCACTCCAGATCAAACTAAAACCATTGAAGATATTGATGAATTTTTATTAGGTAAAGTTGATGAAACCATTAAAGATGTTGCTAAAGAACAAGGTGTCAACTATGTCATTATTGGTAACACCATTACTTTGTTTTCTCTTGATCAATCTAATGATGATGCTGATGATTTTGATGATGTTGCCCCATCTGATGCTGCTTTCAAGAAAGTTGATGAATCATTGAATAAATTAAGAGAATTAGCTGCTAACTTGACCAGTGCCACTTTATCTATCCCATCTGAAGATCAAGACCAAATTTCTGGTCCAAGAGGTACTACTTTAAGATCTATCTTGGCTTCTATTGAACCAAATACCGTTAGTATTAAATTGCATCAACCATCTACTGATGAAGTTTATATCCACGGTATTAAAACTTCTGTTGCCACTGTTAAAAAAGAAATTGAAGGTGTTATTGCTGATGCTAAAGAATTTGGTAATGATTATACCAGTACTGTTTCTGTTCCAACTCAAGTTCTTTCTAGATTAATTGGTAAGAATGGTGCCAATATGAATCAACTTAGAGAAGAATTTGGTACTAGAATTGATGTTCCAGATGAAAAAGAAGATTCTAAAGATAAATCTGCTAAAACTGATGTTACAATTTCTGGTATCAAAAGAAATGTTGAAGAAACCAAGGCTAAAGTTACTGCTTTGGCTAAGAGATGGGCTGATGAAACTTTGGTTAGATTAAGAGTTGAAAGTCAATATCATAGAAGAATGATTGGTCCACGTGCTGTTTACATTAATCGTTTACAAGATAAATATAATGTTAAGATTAGATTCCCATCTGATACTTCTGCCAATTTTGCTGATGCACCAAATAATAAAGATGAAGTTACTATTAAAGGTCCATCTAAAGGTGTTGCTAAAGCTGAAGAAGAATTGAAAGAATTGTATGCCTTTGAAAAAGAAAATGGTTTTAAACAAACCATTCAAATTCCATTAAAAGCTATTGCTAGAGTTATTGGTAAAGCTGGTGAAACCATTAATGATATTGCTGATGGTACTGGTATTGAATATACTTTTAAACGTGAAAATGAAGAAACTAATGGTTATTCTGAAGTTGAATTGACTGGTTCTAAATCAGCTTTAAAAGAAGCCATTGCTAAAATTCAAGAAATTATTGATGAAATTGAAAATTTTGTTTCTCGTACTATTAAAGTTGATCCAATTTATCATCGTGATTTGATTGGTCCAGGTGGTTCTATTATGAAGGAAATTATTTCTAAAGCTGGTGGTGATGAAATTCCAAGAAATAGACAATATAAATTATTGAATATTCCAAATGAAGGTTCTGGTAGTGATGAAGTTACATCTCAAGGTGATAAGACAATTGTTGATAAGATTGTTGCTGCAGTTGAAAAAATTATTGAAGAAAAAAAGGCATCAATTACTGAAGAAATTGATTTACCAAAAGAAAAACATAGATTAATTATTGGTCCAAGTGGTTCTATTCGTCATTCTTTACAAAATGAATTTAATGTTAGTATTGATATTCCAAGACCAAATGATGAATCTACTATTATTAAAGTTTCTGGTTTACCAGATAACATTAATGCTGCTAAAACCAAGATTGAAGAATTGACTAAAGATGATTGGAATGAATCAATTGATGTTCCAGCTAAATATCATGCTTTAGTTAGTGAAAGAGGTGCTATTTTTAAGAAATTAAAGAATGAATTTAATGTTGAAGTTGTTCATGGTAATTTTACTAGACAAGCTAGTAAATTATCATCATCTGGTATTCCAACTCCACCAGAATCAGCTTATCCAGAAGGTTCAGAATCCTTTAAATTTACAATTGTTTCTGCTTCAAATGATGATGATGATGAAGTTACTAATGAATCAGAAGAAATTATTCCATGGAGATTAAAAGGAACTGAAGAAGATACCACAAAAGCAGGTAAATTAATTTCTGAAAGATTAGAATTAGCCAAAAATGCAAAATCAATTGGTTGGTTTTATGCATCTCAACCATCAGTTTTTTCAAAAGTTATTGGACCACAAGGTTCAAAAGTTAATCAAATTAGAAAAAAATCAAATACTTTTATTACTATTCCAAGATCTAATGATAAAAATTCTGCTAATTTTATTTATTTGATTGGTAATGAAGATAATTTGAACATTGCAAAGACTGAAATTGAAAAATTATTGTAAATAGTAGTATTTCATTATTGTGTGTCATGTTAAAGATTTTATATATCGTATAACTAAAAAAAAAAATAAAAACTCATACGCCTATAAACACATACTCACCCAACTAAAAGACCCACAAAATAAAAAAAAAAAACAAAAGGGCAATAATTTATACAGTGTATATACAAATGAGTAATAATAATTAAATTGTATTGAATTCCGGTCAGGCTTGAATCTCCTATTTTTTTTTTTTCAGAAATGTTAATAATGCCTCTCGTTTTTTTACTTTAGTTAAGAAAGTACAGTAAAACTCACTCGGAAATGTGAATAGTTCAGTTCTTTAGTAGTATACACAAGATACTGTATTAATAAAATTTCAAGGCACAAATCAATCATATTGCCGTTTAAGATAAATCCCTGTGTCGGCTTAAATCATGTTTGACATGTACAGTACTGACAGATCGCCTTAAGGCAATTAATTATTTTCTGTCTCTCTCTCTCTCTTTCTCTCTCATTCTATACTTTTGAGTTCGTTTAACCAAAAAAAGGTAAAAAGCCGAAGAGCAGAAAATTCTGTATTGTACGATCGAAAGAAAACCACACACAAAAAAAAAAGTATGAGGTTGCAAAAATGCCCAAAATTATCACAAGTCACGTGCACCATTTTATTTTATTTTTTTCTTTTCTGTCTAATATCAGATTACAAGATGCCGCATAACGAAAAAGAAATTAAATTAAATAAATAAAAAATAAAATGATGAAATAGAAATAGATCTTTTTTTTTTTTTTTTTATTTAAAAGCCTTTTGGTTGATATCATAGATGATACATTAATTAATTAATTAATTAAATGGAACATTTGTCTTCAATTACAATATTTAATTGAGATGCTTGTCTAGACCAATTATTATATAAATGGTAGGTGATAAATTCACTTTTATATAGTAGTGGTTATAGGTATAGTTCTTGTGTAACATTACAATACATTTAGATAGAAAAAAATCAAGATAATCTTAAGTCAATGTAGAGAAAGATATATTGTTAGATCACAAATTTAGAAGCTTCGGCGATATGCTTTTCTTTTCTTTTCTTTTCTAACGATTAATGAATATAATATAATCTAGATACGAATAGTTATAATATTCATCATCAAATATCAAATATCAGATACCAGTCACCTGACTTGGTAAAATTTAACAATATAATCAATTTCAGAACAACAATTCAAAAACACATTTAAAAAGAAAAAGTGATTTGAATATACAGTACATGTAATGTTGTGTATATTATTGGAATTAAAGTAATTATCTTGATTTCCACAGTTAAACTACAACATGATTCTTATCAATAAAATATTTCAAATCTAGTTTTTTTTTCTTATGAAAACCTAAGAAATGGAACAAGGAGTATGATCCTTAAAAAAAAAAAAATCAAATCACAAATGATTAATGCATGTAATGGATAGAGGGGTAAAGAGAAGAAGAGAAGGAAGAATTGACGAAATATTTTAGTAATCTAATGTAGTTATTGAACAATATATGTACATAGTTAGCAGAACTTCAATTCCAATTTCATAAATGTGGTGGGTCCATCTCCCACAAGGGAGTACATGATAAGAAAAAACAAAAGAGACAAGAATTTAACGATAATCCTTGATTTTACATAGAAATGTAGGTAAAGATGAAAGAAGGGATGAAGGACGAGGGAGGAGGATGGAGGGGATACTTAACAAATGAATCGTATTATCTATTATATGACTGATCAAATGATTTTCTTTACAGTTGCCAAGCGTGAACATTCTTTTATAATATGCATATCAAGTATATACACATGATGTTTCTTGGGGATATTTAAATTGATTTAACCCACAGTTATATTTGGATAGAGCCACAGTTGATGATAAGAAAAAAAAAACAGGGCAAAGAAAGTGCCTTGATGCCTTTCCTTGTCTTTATTGGTTATGGTGTTTATAAATTGTGTTGATAATTAACATAAAGAATCTGGTTTTTTATTAAATGCCCTGTTTTTAACTATTAAAAATGAAAACGCCGTACCATTAACCAAGTTTAGTTAAAGTTAAATAAATTGTAATACTAGTTAAAAATTTTTTTTGTGGGTTTTTGTGGAAGGTGCCACAATTATTGTTTCTGCACTTGTGCTGCATATTCTAATTGTGAAGAATTTCTTTTTTTTTTTTTTTTTTTTTTTTGCTTTCTAGCATTATTTCTTTTTTTGCTTCTATTTTATATATTTTGCGATGTTTATAAAGTAACATTGATTTTCTTTAATTTTGTATTAAATATTACATGGAATTTTTTTTTTTTTTGTTTCGTTTTAATTCTCCAGAGATTTCTTTCCTTTCCTCCCCCCTTGAATTAATTCTTGTTTTTTCTTTTTGATATATAAAGAAGTATCAATTCTTCAAATTTCAATTAAATCAATCTAATTCAATTCAAATCATCTCATTTTATCAATTATATATATCAAAATGGGTATAACGGATTTTTATAAAACCTCAAGGGTTTCAAGTTCTGAGAAAAGATCAGATACAAATACTGATAATTTAAGTAATTATAATTCTTCTGGTGATGAATTAGAAGCCGGTGTTCAATTAGATCAAAATGTTAAAAGTATTGGTGTTGTTTCCGCCACTTTTCTTATTATAAATAGATGTATTGGTGCTGGTATTTTTGCAACTGGTGCTTCAATTTATAATTTCTCAGGTAGTGTTGGTGCCTCATTATTATTATGGGTTGCTGGTACTATTATTGCCTTTTCTGGTTTATTAGTTTATTTGGAATTTGGTTCTGTTTTAACTAGAAATGGTTCTGAAGTTGTTTATCTTCAACATATTTATAAAAAACCAAATTTCTTAGTTATTAGTGCTTATGCTGTTTATGCTCTTACTATGCCTTGGACTGCTGGTAATAGTGTTGTTACTGGTGAATATATCTTAACTGCTGCTGGTAAAGAAGTTACTCAATGGAATTCAAGAGGTATTGCTTTAGCAGTTGTTACTTTTGCCTTTGCCATCAATGCTTTTAATGCTAAAATTGGTTTATGGGTTGCTAATACTTTAGGTTCTTTTAAAATTATTATTATTTTATTCATTATTATTACTGGTTGGGTTGGTCTTGGTAATGGAATTAAAAGTAAAAATTTCCATCCAACTCATAATTTCTCCAATGCTTTTGAAGGTGAAACTCCAACTGGTTATGGTATTGTTAATGCTTTATATAATGTTATTTGGTCTTATGTTGGTTATTCTAATGCCTCATATGCTCTTGGTGAAGTTAAGAACCCACAAAAAGTTCTTAAAGTTGCTGCTCCATCTGCTTTCATTGGTATTGCCATTGCTTATATGTTAGTTAACATTGCTTATTATGCTGTTGTTCCAACTGAAGTTATTTCTTCTTCCAAGAGAATTTTGGTTTCTGAATTCTTTTATTATGCTTTTGGTAGTAATGCTAGTAAAGCTGCTTCTGTTTTTGTTGCTTTATCTGCTTGGGGTAATGTTATGTCTGTTATTTTTGCTCAAGGTAGAATTATTACTCAATTAGGTAGACAATCTGTTATTCCATTTTCAAGATTCTTTGGAAGTAGTAAACCATTCAATACTCCATTCACTGGTTTACTTGAACATTGGATTATTGGTGTCATTTTCATTTGTGCTGTCCCACCTGGTGATTCTTATAACTTTATTCTTAACTTGGTTTCTTATCCATTAAATGTTATTAATAGTTTCTTGGGTGCTGGTTTGATTTATATTTATATTAGAAAATATCAAGGTAAATTGGAATGGAATGCTCCAATTAAAGCTAGTTTACCAGTTGCTATTTTCTTCTTTTTGTCATCATTATATCTTGTTGTTGCTCCATATATTCCTCCAAGTGAAGGTCAATCAGTTTATGAAAAACTTCCATATTGGTTACATGCCGTTGTTGCTTGGGGTATTTTCGGTCTTGGTGGTATTTATTGGGCCGTTTGGACTCAATTATTACCTCGTCTTGGTGGTTATAAATTGATTGAAAAAGAAGCTCTTGGTGAAGATGGTTTCTGGAGAAACAAAGTTTACAAAGTTTCTAAAGATAGTACAGAAGTTCAAATTCAAGAACAAATTGATGCTGAAAATGCAGCTGATTCTGAAATCAAAAATTAATTTACCTATTAATAATTTCCCTCCTTTTTAATTTTCTATTAATTTAGTTCAACACTTTTTAATTTTTAGGGCAGTACCAAACCTTCCCTCGTTAATTGCATAATAATATTTGGTTATTTCTATTTATTTAAATTTTTTTTTTTTTAGTTCAACACTTTATTTGAGGTAAATAACCCCTCATTGTATTTTAGATTAATTTTGTTTAGGATTTTAATGAATATTTTAATATAAAAAATATAATACCACAGTTTATTTTCATTAATTTACAGTATATCTTGAAATGTAAATGTATTTGTATTTATGATCGTGTGACATTATACTGTTTTACTCCTACGTTCAATTTAGGAAATTTTGTGTGAGCCGCGTCGATTACCAAAACAGGTAATTAATTGCTATTTATCGCCCAACTATGCGATAGCTGAGATAGAAAAAAGATTACGTAAGCTAAAATGTGTTCTTATCTACAACTGTCACTTTTCTTCTCCGCCCTCATAGATCCAAGGCACCAACAAAAAAAAATATATTATTAAATACAACTTCTTCTTCCTTCGACTTCAATCCAAAATATAACAACTTTTTTTATTACTTCTTCTTCTTCTTCTTCTTGGTATTGCTGATTTCTTTAATTCATATTTGAAACAAACCAAAAGGAACAAAAAAAAAACAAACAACAACAATCAACATTCTTTCTGCCCACGTTTATCTTATTTCTCCATCCCGTTACACACACAATAAAAAAGAAAAACACTACATAAATTTACATTATCATGGCTCAACCCCAAAATATTATTCAAAAAACAGAAAGGAGACGATCTATAGCATTATTAACTAGATCTCCATTATCTAATTCTCCTATTCCATCACCAAGAAATTCTTTACCTAATTCATATGTGAATAATACTTCATTTTTACGTAGTAGTGATAGTACAAATAATAATATCAATAATCTTAATGAAGATTCTGCTATAGTTGAAACTAATTCTGATCAATCATCTTCAGATCCGAGACAAATGACACCAAGTAATAGTCATAATAATAGTAATAGTAACCTTGATTTATCTACTGGGATTGATGATCCTGATTTAATTAAAAAAGTATCAAAACATTTACCTAGTGATTTTGATTCATTAAATCAAGAAGGTGCTGATATAACTAGAGATTTATATAAAATTAAACAAGATTCACAAAGAAAACCCACTTTGAAAAAATCAAGAAGTTGTGATTCTTTAAGTTCAAATCTGCTGAAATCTCGTGCTTCTTCATTTAATGTACCGGGTGGATTTAGAAGAGAATATTTATTGAATCAACAAAATAATAATCCAAATATTGAAGCATTAAGAACCACTACTCCAAATTTCTTAACCAGGAATTTCATTGAATTTTTAAGTATTTATGGACATTTTGCTGGGGAAAATTTAGAAGATGAAGAAAATATTGCTAATCATTATAAATATTTATTACCTTCTGGTGTTACTGAAGAAGAACAACCATTAATTTCTCGAGATAATTTTAATCCAAGAGGAACAGCAACTGATAAAAAGGCATATTTTTTGTTATTAAAAGCATTTATTGGTACAGGTGTTCTTTTTCTTCCTAAAGCATTTGCCAATGGTGGATTAATCTTTTCTATTGGATTATTGATATTTTTTGCATTACTTTCATGGTGGTGTTATACAATTCTTGTATTTGCTAAAATGGCAACTAATGTTTCAAGTTTTTCAGAAATTGGTATGAAATTATATGGATCTTGGTTACAAAGACTTATTCTTTCATCAATTGTTATATCTCAAATTGGATTTGTTGCTGCTTATATTGTTTTCACTCTGGAAAATCTTCGTGCATTTGTTGCAAATATAACTGGTTGGAATGCTACAGAAATTAATATTTTATGGTTTATTATCCTTCAAGTAGTGATTATTACACCATTATCTTTAATTCGTGATATCACAAAATTATCTTTACTGGCAGTATTAGCAAATATTTTCATATTTACTGGTTTAATTACAATTTTATATTTTACAGCTTATCAATGGTTAATTGTTAATGAGGGTAAGTTTGGTTCAGGAATAATTTATTATTTTAATAAATCAGAATTTTCATTATTTATTGGTACTGCTATATTTGCATTTGAAGGTATTGGATTAATTATACCAATTCAAGAATCAATGATTTATCCTAAAAATTTCCCAAAAGTTTTAGGCCAGGTTATTTTTTCAATCACCATTATTATGATTATTGTTGGTGGTTTAGGATATTTAACATTTGGTGATCAAGTCAACACTGTTATTTTATTAAATTTACCTCAAGATTCACCAATGGTTATTTTAACTCAATTATTATATTCATTAGCTATTTTATTATCAACTCCATTACAATTATTTCCAGCAATTAGATTACTTGAATCTAAATTAATTTTTGGTAGTGGTAAAAGTTCACCAGGAATTAAATGGTTAAAGAATATATTTCGAGCTTTATTTGTTATATTCACAGCATATATTGCATTTATTGGAGGTCAAAATTTAGATAAATTTGTTTCATTTGTTGGTTGTTTTGCTTGTATTCCTTTGGTTTATATGTATCCTCCAATTTTACATCTTAAAAGTTGTTGTAAAATTCATGATGGTTTACTGGATCATGAAAAAAAATCAAGATATTGGTTAAGTATTTTAGATTATGGATTATTAGTCATTGGAGCAATTGCATTTGTTTATACAACAGGTCAAATTTTATTCACTTAAGAAAATAAATAATCAATATTATAGATTGATATATATATATAAAATACAGATAATCTACAGTATAAATCTTGTTGTTTATAAATACCGAGGAAGAATATTTTGTACCAGACGCGACTTTATTTTATTTTGATGTTTTTTTTATTTTTTTTTTTGAAAGATTTCCCTTGTAACGAAGTCAATGTCTTTTAAGGGTACCAACAACAACAACAATTGTATTAATTGGTCAATTATCATATACGAATACAGTAAGCAGTTTCTTTTGCTGTAGTTGTTGTCACGTGTTTTGTAGACGATATAAATGATAGAAATTATTCAATTACATACATAATTTGATTAAATTTTTTTAAATAGCGAATCATGATGATGAGAGTCGCGTCAAGAAAATTAAATTCGTTTCACGGAATTGTAAATAAATAAATTAGAGAAAAATAATTAGAATCACGAGTTGATTTTTGGTCCTGATTCATTTTTTTTTTTTAGAAAAAAGAAAATTTTTACCCCCTATAACTAATTTATACCTATTCATTATTAGATATATTAATATCTACTTAAATATTCAATTCAACTTTGGGCTGACCTGATCTGATCTGATCTGATCTTTTTTTTTTTCATTTTTCAAATAAACGAGATATGGAGAAGAATAATCCTTTATTACCATTTGCATTTAGTATTTCTACAATTAATGATTCAATTCAATTAGATACAACACCAAGAGATAAGTTTACTATTGATGAAAATGCAAGTAGTTTATATCATACTAGAATGACAATTTCTCCATCTCCTTTAAAAAATAAACAACGACCAAATTTATCCAAGAAATTCCCACCACGATTAAAAAGAAAAATGGGTGAAAGTTTTAATGATAAAGATGATATTAAAAGAATTGATACAGGGTTTGAAGACGATGAATATGAAGAAGAAGAAGAAGAAGAAGAAGAAAATGAAAATGAAAATGAAATTGAAACACAATGTGATGTTGAGCTTGCATCAGTTCCATTACCTCCTAGTAGTCCACCACCAACTGAATTATTTACTGATATTGCATTAACTTCAGAATTTGATTTTACAACTAATATTGAAACAACTTATGAAATTCCTAAATCACCAGCTAAAAAAATTAATCTTAATTTACCAAGTGAATTAAATGATTTCACATTTGATAATAATCATAATGATAATAGTTCACCAACAAAACAAATAAGTAAGAAATTAAAACAATTAAGTTCAGAAGCTGATTTTGGTATTGATAGATTTAATAGATTTCATGGTAATTTATCATATGAATTACTGTCATCCACTGGATTAGATGATTTAGAACAAATTAATGAATCTATTAAACAAATAAGTTATAATCGAGCTAGAGATATTATATTAAGATCATTTGAAGATATGGAAACTATTATCAATTTAGAAAATATGAATTTATTTGAAATACCAACAGAAATTAAAGATATGAATAATTTAGTTATATTTGATGATGAAGAACCAAGATCATATCATTTATATTTGAATAATAATAATTTACAACAATTACCACCAGCATTATTTAAATATACTAAATTACAATTACTTTCATTAAGAATTAATCGATTAACTAGTATTCCTCCATTAATTGAAAAATTAACAAATTTAGTAGATTTATCATTAGGTGCAAATTGTCTTAGATTTTTACCATTTCAAATATTAAAATTAACTAAATTAGAAAATTTTACTGCTGGTCCAAATTCATTTAAACAAATTTCTGAATTTCCTAAAGAAAATATAATTGAAATTAATAAATCAATTGGATTACATGAATTAAAATTTAGAACAAAAATAATCAATTTAACTGAACAACAACCATCAATATATTTAACATCATTAAAAACTAAATGTTTAACAAAAATTGCAAAACATGATGTAACATATCAAGAAACTAAAACTTGGAAGAAACATACTCCTAAAGTTCTACATAGATTAATTAAAGAGGCAATTATAAAAGGTAAGTTTAATGATGTATGTTACAAATGTGATAATATCGTGGTTGAACCTATTGCTCAAGTTTATGAATGGTGGGATATTTTATTAAATAAAAATATACCAATTAGAAAACAATTCTGTAGTCAAAAATGTGTTGATTGTTATGAAAGAGAAATGGAAACCATTATGAAAACATAATAGAGGCAATAATTATTCAATAGATTATTAGAATATACAGTATATCCAGTAGTATAGTATACTGCATGCATCTTCCTTACCGAACAAATATGGCCCGGGATCCGGCGGAGAAGCATTGGTACTGTAGGTGTGGTGGTTAAAAGGGATGGATTTCTTTGATTGTTGATCCGCGGTAAAACGAATTAACTGGTTTTTTTTTGCATGCATGTGGAGAGAGAATTGGTACAACACTCGTCTCTTACTTCCCCCACAGAATATTTTTTTTTTTTTTTGCACAGATATACACGCCCTCTTATTTTTTTGTTCCCCCTAAAATATAAAGAGAGAGAGAAAGAAAAAAAATTACTTGTTCACATATCATTCACACCAACATATTCAATACTTGGGGTAATTACTCTTTTCTTCAATAAAAGAAAAAAAAAGACCCTTTCAACTATCTCAATAAATAATCAAACTATTCAGTTATTATGACTTTATTAACGGCAGAAAGATTAGTTAAATTGGCATATAAATATCCAAATTTATCAAATACATGGTATTTAATAGCCACGGCATGTTTAACAGTAATTAATCAACCGGATGAAATTCCAAAATTATATCATTTTGCTTTACGTCAACAATTGTTAGAGGATGCTCCAACTACAGGAAATACTTCATTATTAACTGATAAACATTTATTACAATTAGCTAATGATTCTATTGAATCAGCTAAAAGATATCAAGATTTAACAGCCGTTGGAATGAATTTACCTGACATTTTAATCCCTCCAACATATTATGATAAACTTCCATTAAATTATAAATTTAATAAAGGTGAAGATATTTTTAAATGTCAAGATCAATTAACTTCTAGATTTAGAGAAGTTATTTTAAAAAGTATTGCATTAATTGGATTACCAAAAGTTATTAATTCATTAATGATTTTAAAAACTGTAACTCCTACAAATTTCCGTAGTGGAGTCATACCAGAACGTCCATGTATTGTTACTCCAGGTCATATTCCTTCAGCTTCTATATTAAGTGAAGATGTAAATGGTACAAAATTTGATGATCCACAAGGTAATTTAACCGTTGATACAATTGATGGACCAATTTCTCCACAATCAATTAATAATAAACAAATTTTTAAAGATTTAAAAAGAGGTTCTGATTTTTGGAATTCAGTTTATAGAAATAAAATTAATACTAGGATTAAAAATCAAATGTTAACTGCATATCCTGATTTATGGTATTATGCTTATCATCATGTTTATACTCCATTATTAAGTTTTACTGATATAATTGGTGCTAAAGAAACTTCATTATGTGTTGTTGCTTGTTTAATTCCTCAAGATGTTAATCCTCAACTAAAAGGTCATTTAAAAGGTGCTGTTAATAATGGCGCTACCAAGGAAGAAATTAATGATGTTAGACAATTAACTTTTGATATTTGTGATTGGAAAGGTGGAATTACATGGAAAGGTGGTAAAGAAAATGTTGCAAAATTGTAAACAGTAATGATATAAGAAATAATGTTAAAGAATATACACACTACACATTTATTATTGTTATTGTTATTGTTATTGTTATTTTTTTTTTTTTTTCCATTTTTATAAACTCTTGAAATGTTATTCTTGTTTTGTCTCTGATCTTTTCAATAGTTTGATTCTTGGTTGTTGTTGTTGTTTATTACCAGTTTCTGATTTTGAATTGTCTTGATTTTTGGGTTTGGTTGGTGGTTTTCTTGATGATGGTTTATTGGTATCTTTAGATTGTGATTTAGTTTCTTTTGTAGATGCTTGCTTTGAGTCCTTTGATTTTGGTCTTCTTGAAGGTGGTATTTTAGTAGATTCAGGTTTAGATGATGATTTATCCTTTGTCAGAATGACTGATTTCTTGACATCATTATCTTTCAGTCCTTGTTGTTTTTTACCAGATTCTTCTTTCTTAATTGATTCATCTTTTTGCTTACTTGATTCATCTTTTTTACCATCTTTTGGTTTTCTTTGTCTTGTTCGTTTTCTTGGTGGTTTAGTAGTTGAAGATTCATTGGATTTTTCTATAGATTCAACAATTTTTGGTTTAGTTTCTTTGGATTTGGATTTATCCTTTGGTTTAGTTTCTTTAGATTTGGATTTATCCTTATTTGTCTTTGATATATCTTTCTTTTTTGATTTTTCAGATTTATTTTTACTTCTTGATTTCTTTTTATCATTTTTTTTCAAATTAATTTTAACAGTTTCTTTCTTTTTAATTTTTTCATTAACTAATTTAAGATTAAATTGATCAATATCATGATTTAAAAATTTAATAAATTTAATAAAAATTTCATCATTTTCAATATCATCTTTTAATTTTAAATTACCATCAATTTTTTTCTTAAATTTTTGTTTTTGTTCAAGTTGTTGTTTCAGATCAATCATTTTATGAAATATAGATTTTTCAATCATTGGAATAATTGAATCTAATTCATCATTAAATGATTTATCTTTTAAAAATCCTAAAAATTCATTCATATCTTGAAAATTATTAAAATTCATATATGCTCTTGAATAAACTGGAACTTCAAAATTGGTTTTTGGATAAGATCCTTGAATATAATAAAATTGACTTATTTTAGTTGCATGATATGGATAATATGTTGCTAATTGATTTAAAAAATCTGATTCAGTTAATGATGGTGGTAATAGACGAATAACTAACTTGGTGTTTCTTGAAGTTATTGGAATATTTGATGAAGTTGTTGTAGTCGATGATGATGTCGACGATAAACCAGAAGGTTTCTTAGATAGTGGACCTGATCTTCTTGGAGTTACTGATGCCATGGTTGTATTAATTACTAGTTGGTAAAGAGTGAAAGTTCAAAATTTATGATAATGGAGTGAAAATTTTCTGGCATGAATTTTATTTTTATTTTTATTTTTTTTTTTTTCTTCTCTTTTGTTTCAAAAATATCATCAATTTGATCATCATCATCGTCATTGATTTACCACGACTTCATACACCAAAGAACAACAACAACTACGAATCATAGCAATGAGTTTGATGAAATTTATAAATGAAATTAATCAAACATATAGTATAACAGATAATAATTTAAAAATTCAAGAATTATCTCGACTACTATCTATAAATCCACAAGAAAACAAATATATTGCCGTGATATATAATGCCAAATCTATACCGTCAAAAATCACTACTTTATATGATGAAGATTGGTCAGCATTTAATTTGATAATAACTAGTTTTGTTAAATTATGTAATGAAATGGATCCTTGGTCAGTTTTAAAATCATTTGATTTATATGCTGCTTATTTAAATGATTTATCAATTGGATTTAATAATAATAATCATGGATGGTTATTATCAAATATTATTCAATCAACAACGTCAATGATTGTTCCATGGGCCAAAAATTTGGATTTAATGATGTATTTTAAAGAACAAGGAGGGAAATTTAGATTAAATTATATGGCTAGTTTAATTTTGAAAATTTTTAATAATATTAGAATTAATGATTCAAATATATTTAAAAATTCAATTATTTTATATTTGGGGAATACATTATGTTATATTTATTTTAAATTAGACAATCCATTACTTTGTCAAAATGTTTTCAGTAATATGCAGAATACAAGTTTAAAATTAAAAGATTATCCAATTACTCAACAACTTAAATATAAATATTATTTGGCAAAATTTTATTTAATTAAAAATCAATTATTAGAAAGTTTTGATAATTTAAATTGGTGTTTATTAAATACATCAAGTTTGAAAAATCAAGGATTAATTCTTGAATTATTAATTCCTATAAGTTTAGTAATTGGAATTAAACCAAATTTTAATTATTTAAATAATCAAGGATTAAATTTTGAATTTTTTAACATATATCAACAAATATCTCAAGTTATTAAACATGGCGATTTTCAATCATTTAAAAAATTAGTTGATCAAAATTCCCAATATTTAAAAAATAAAAATTTATTATTATTAATGAATAAATTAGATATATTAATTTATAGGAATTTGGTTAAAAAAGTTTGGTTATTATTAGATAAACCAACAAGTTTAGATTATACTAGAATTCCAATTGAAGGTCATATGAATGATGATATTTATTTGGAAAATTTATTAGTAACATTAATTGATTCAAATTTAATTAAAGGGAAATTAACCAGTAATAAGACTGTTGTATTAAGTAAAAATGATCCATTTCCAAAGGTATTTAATATTTATAAAGTTAGATTTACTAAAAGAAGTTTAAATCAATGGATGTAAGATGTTTTATAGAGTATATACTTAATGATAATTATTATATGCTGTACAAGTTGAATATTAATTGTGACACTACCAATTGAACAGATATGGTACAGTAAAAAAAAAAAAAGTAGAATCGTGAGTCCTTGTCAGATAACCACAGATAAATCTCACCAAACAGCCAACCAACCAAAAAAAAAAAAAAAAAAACACACAGACTAGCTAAATTCTGAATGAATGGCAACATCTCTAAGACAATCAATTATTATCAAATAAAACAACCATGACGATCACCACAACATCAATTCCAGAAGAGCTTAAAGCTAATAAATCAATTACTCCATATATTATAAGATCTATAGAATTAGCAGAAGCCAATCCTGTGGTTAGTTATTATTGTAAGATTTATGTATTGGAATATATTTTAACAAATAAATTACATGCAACTTCAAAGGATATTGAAGTATTTACGATTGAATTATTAGATGATACTGAATCAATTAAAAAAGATGAAAATGATGAAAATTTACATAAAGTATTAAATGATAAACAATTATCATTTAGTTTAGTTTTTTCATTTGCTTATAAATTATTTAATTCATGTTTAGAAGGATTACTGGGATTAACTCATGATAATCAATCACAATTAATTGGGAAATTTAAAGCAACATTGAATTTTTTAAATATTTTGGAAGTTTTTAAAAATTCAGAAATTGATTGGATTCAAGTTACTGGTGGAAAAGCTAATAATTGGGAAGAATTTGATAAATTAAATAAAGAAAAAATCAAATTATTGAAATATCAATTATCAAGAATATTAAAAGGAGAAGTACAATATAATGATGAAATTAAAGATGAAGATTTAGAAAAAGAATTAGAACAAGAATTAGAAGAAATAGGGGGAGAAGTTAAAGATGATGATGATGATGATGAAGAAGAAGAAGATAACCAGGAAATTAATTTACCTGGTGCTCCAAATGAACTTCCAAAATTTATTGATAATGATAATAAGGATGATGAAGCACATCCACAATTACCACTGGCACCTAAATTTATTGATCAAGTATCAGATAATGATGATAACAATGAAGTTGATGATGATGATGATGATGATAATGATAGTGATACGGTGAAATTACCTGGAGCACCACATATACCTCCTTCCAATGTTCAAGATGAAGAAGATGATTCAGTAAAATTACCAGGAGCTCCTAAATACTTACCAGATGATGATTTATCACATATAAATAAATCTTCAACGATACATGTTTTTTCACCATCAGATAAACCAATCAAGAAACCCAATGCACCAGTTCGAAAACCATCTTCATCAAGCACCACAGGAACTCATACTCATAAACATCATGCACCATTGACAAAAGAGAATATCAAGCAGATAATTAATAGAGATGATACTATAACTCAAGTTCAAAAACATGCGAAATTTGCCCAATCTGCATTACAATTCGAAGATTTTGAAGAAGCTGAAAAGCAATTGATTAAAGGTCTAGAATTGTTACGTGTATTGAGAAAACAAGAGGATGAATAATTTTATTTTCACACACAAAGAAATAGCAGAAGACGTTACGTAAGGGGACATATACAATATAGAAAAGATTTCTATGGTGGGGAGGGCTGTTGTAAGATAGAAAGATTTTGATTAGTAGTCTTGTGTAATATTAATAATGCTTATGATTTGCATTTTCTATTGCCGTGTTCTTTGTTTTTGTTTTGTATGTTTGCTTAAGAGGCTGTGTTGATGTATTTTATTATATAGCAAAGAATACACATACACGTGTTTAATTCAATAAATAATAAAAATTTCTTGAGATTGACCAATGAGCATGCTCATACAACAACTACTCAAGAAGAAGAACAAGAAGAATATCAAGAATCACAGAATTGAAAAATGTGAAAGCTAATTTGTAAGTTAAGTTAAGAATTATTTAAAGTTGATCAAAACTTTCTTATCTATGCGAAACAGAGAAAGAGAAACAGAAAGATAGAATTTACACAAAGTATAATAGAGAGAAAACAAGGCTATCAAGGAACTTATAAACATGTATGTACACAAAGAACACGTTAAAATTAATTATTGGCATGTTTGTTTAATAGATTTAAGAATAAGAAGATCTTTACATAAATGGCTATAAGTAATTGAATTTACTGTTGAACTAAAAAAAAAAACCCTCGTCTGATATTATGTACTATATTCATGACGTCATTGGATCTTTGTGGTCCTCGTATAACCAAGGCAACAATACATTAAAAAAAAATTATAAATCGACGGAAATGGAAGACAATTTCCTAATTAAGATCAAGATTTTGGTTATTAGTGAATAATTACAGAAACATAATATCAGGGGATATACAATTATAATCTTTCATAAGTTGACATTTTTTTTTTTTTTTGTTTAATTAAATTCTTAAATAATAATATTGTAGAACTAGATCATATCATTATCAATATCTTAATTTGGAATCAATGAGGTTCTTCTTACAGTGTAGATGTGTGGTTGTGGTTATAATTGCATACGCGTGTATCAATTTTTTTTTTAGTTGATTTCCTAATTGAGTTGCATAATTTTTTTTTTTTTTTCATTTTAATCCATTTTGCAGATGATGTCGTTGAACTTTGGGGCAAGAAGAAGCAGAATAGGACCAAAACTTCCGCCCATCAGTATTACTAATACCGACACCAACTGTTCAATACCAATTCTAGCCTTGTTGTGTCTGTATAATTAATGAAATCAGATAAGGTATAAACATCACAGTAAAGATATCTTTACCATATTCCTTAGTTATGTTTCTTAGTTGGTGGCGGAGGGGGGGGATAGGTAGTGCTGTCATAGACAAGAAATTTGTACTGTATACGTAAATTTACAGTATACTCTACATAATACAGAGCACAACAAATATCTTCATTGGTGGTACCAATAGCCTGTTCAATTAATAAAAAGCCACATCCGCCCCCTTTTCTGGTTTTTTTTTTTGTATTTTTTATTACTAAAAGCCATACACTATAATGTGATCAGGAGCAATTGAATGAAATTGAATTCTTTAACATAACATAACATAACATAACATAATATAATAGTTCAGATGATTTATTCTGTCATTTCTGTCGTCTTTATTAGATATGAAGGACACTATGAACAAGAAGTACAGTACAGTAGATAATGCCACATATTCACATCATCAATATACCCACATTTGTAAACTTACACAATAAGTACAAAAATTACATAAGAGATCAAAGATATTTCCCGATTCGCACAATTAATGTAAACATTTTTTTTTTCTTAGTTGTTTGTTTACGTAATCATTAAATTAGTAAAGCGAATTAAAATAAATAATAAAAAAAAAAAATTGGCGTTGTCTTTGTAGTATTCATATAGATTTGTCATTATTTTTTTTTATTTTATTTTTTTATTTTTTACCACCAACATTTTATTTATTTATTTGGTTGCCATTTGTCATTTTCTCTTTTTTTTTTATTTGATTGATTTCCTTTATTTTTATCAACAAATCAACTTTCAAGTTATTAACAAATCTTTATCCATTCTTTCAAGTTATCATACAAGGTGTAATATTACTCAGGTATCGGGGAACTGAATTTTTTTTTTTTTTTGTCATTTGTTTGTGATACATTCTTTCGTTTTTTTTTTTTGTTTTTTACAATTTTATTTTCCTTGCAGATATTTGTCCATTTGCCATTACTTATATATCGGCTTTTTCATTCATTGGAAAATTTTTCTTCTTCTTGTTCTTGTTTTTCAATTCAAAACCCACGGAAACAAAAGTTAACGAAAATAAAACCCTCCTATTCAACAGTAACTATTGGTTGTTTAAATTATTATTTTTTTTCCCCAAATTTTTGATTATTTCCAACAGAATTTCGTGTTCAACTAAACTTCAATAGTGTAATTCTGGAGAAATTTGTCTTTTTTTTTTTCAAATTACCACGAATCCTAAAGTAGATCAAAAAAAAAAAAAAAGAGAAAAAGAAAAAGGAAAAAAACCCACAGCACTAGCAAAAAGAAAGAAAGAAAGAGAGAGTAAGTCATTCACAGGGAAACTTCAAGCTTGTATATATATATATATATAAAAGAAAGAAAATTACTTTACAATAAGCTTATTTCATATATTTAAATCATTCATATTTAATTGTTTTTTTTTTTTTGGTGGATCTCATCTGATTATTTTTCATATAAGTAACACACATCATGAATGCTATGAAAAAAAGAATAAGTTCTGGTAAGGCACCACCAAAGATTGATACTTCTAAGGAAGCAACTCCAGATCCAAATTCTTTAGATGATATCTCACCTGAATTAATCCCTATTGTCACATTATTATCTTCTCAAGCACATCGTCGTTATCATGAAGGTATATTCATGCTTTATTATGATTTGAATGGTGATGGTAAACCAGCAGATCGTGAATGGAGAGAAGTTTATGGTATATTAACTGGTAATCAATTGGCATATTGGGATGCAGCAAACTTGGCTCAGTTTAAGAACAATCCAAATGCTTTATTAGAAACATCTTCAAAACCAGCTTATATAAATTTCACTGATTCAGTGTATAATGCCATGAAAGTGTTGCCTGCGGCTAAACAAAATTTAGATAATGTGATTATCGTATCAACAACTTTAAAAAATAGATATATTTTACAATTTAAATCAGATAAAGATTTAACTGAATGGTATTCAGCATTAAGATTATCAAACTTTGAATATTCATCTTTACAAGAAGCTTATACCGGTGCATTATTATCTGCCAGAGGATCACGATTATCTGATATTAGAACTATTTTGGCCGAAAAGAGATTTGACCATGAAGATTGGGTTCGTATAAGGTATGGTAGTGGAATGCCATGGAAACGTTGTTATGCTGTTATTGAACCATCAACAACTAAAAGAAAATCCTTTGTTCCTGGTAGAATTTTATTTTTTGAAAATGAACAAAAGAAAAAGAAACAATTGACGGCAGTTGTTACAAATGCATCTGCTGTTGCTGCTGTATACCCACAGTATCATTCATTTATTGATAGTTCTACCATGTTAAAAATGGAAGGTTTCATTAATTTTGAATCTCCAAGTTTATCTACAAAAGTTTCAAAGAAATCAGCCAAAGATTTTAAAAGTACTGCAATTTATTTAATGCCAGAAGAACATTCGTCTGTTCCTGGTTTTGATACTTTAATTAGATTTTTGGTACCATTGTTTGATTCTTTTGGATTATATGGAAGACCAAAGAGACTTAAGGCTAATAGAAGTGATCCAGATTCATTGTTATTTGGTTTACCTACTTTACCAAGAGTTCATTATTTAGAATTGGCTGATGTTTTGGAATTGGCTAAAGGTGATTACTTGAGTTGGGACCTAAGAACTTGGAATAATAATATCAAACAAATTTTGAAAAGCAAATTAGATAGAGGTTATGAAGGATGTGGTAGTCAAAGGGGATACGAAGGAGCTATTTCTGGGTTAAGTAGTCCTGTGATTTCTTCTGGATCTCCAAATTTTCCTGGAGCACAGGCAATGTCTTCATATTCAAGACTGGCATCTTCATCATTATCACAGGTTCATCAAGCACATCAAAATCAAGCTTCAACCAATGCACCAACAGAGACAGAACTTAAACCAGCTAATTCTGGTTTGAATAAAAACATTAATGATTTATCAATTGGTATTCCCCATGAATCTGACTCAACATTATTAGATGTTGATAAATCTAGAGAAAATCATAAATCTGTGCAATTGGCAGAAATTTATCAAAAATATTCCGATATCCAAACACCTTCAGATCAATTTGACAGAAATGCAACATTAAATGGTTCCCATGAGAGAATTTCAAGTGATTCTTTACCACATAGCTTTGGTGAATTGAATTTGAAGTCAAATATTTATCCAAAAGATGACATTGGATTCATGAGTGATTATGAGGAAGAAGAAGAAGAAGAAGATGATGATGATGAAGATTCCGGATATGAAAAAATTGATGTTAGAAAAATTGGTATTAATCCAGAAGAAGCTCCATCAACTCCTACTATAGGTAGTTTGGCAGTGCCATATCCTGATGAAAGATCCGGTAGCCATTCATCTGTTATGTCTCCAATGGCTCAATTTAGTGCTTTCCAAGAGACTTATAAACAACAAACTGTAAAGAGAAACCCTTATCCTAATAACAGTGATGATGACGATGTTGAATCACCACCACCTCCAGTTCCTGCTCATGATGCTAAATACCAACCAGGATTCCAAGGAAATATTAATTCTGTTTCACTGGGAATTACAGGTGCAAGAGGTTCAACAGGTAAGGCTTCGTATCATTCTGAAACTGGTAGAGTCACCAGTGGTTCTTCAACTGAATCATTTACCAAAGATGTCGAAGATTCTAATGTCTATTCTACTGTGGCACCTAAACCAGTTACGGGAAAGCCAAGGTATATTTCATCACCAAATTCATCTCAAAACAATTTTCATGATACTAATTCCCCTGGTAGATTAACACCAAGGAAGAAGGATACTTTGCAATATCCAATTTCTCCAAATCAATTTGATACAGTTGCCAGATCCTCAGATAGTTTAAATGATGTAGTGAAATTACCTTCATTACCACCTATGCACCAACAACAACAACAACAACAACCACCACCAAGACATCAACGTGAAGTCCATGCTCAGATGCAACCGTCACCACCAAAGCAACATTCAAGACCATTGAATCAAAACCCATATCCAACTAGTGGTCAACAGGGCTATCCATCACAATTTGGATACCAAACACTGAATAAACAACAACCAATGGTTCCTCAACAGCAACAACAACAACAACAACAACAACAACAACAACAAGCTCGTCCACCACCACCACCAGCACAACATCAACAGTCTCGTCCACAACAACAGTTTTATGGTCAACCGGTTCCTCAACAGGTTCGTTCACAACCAGTACCACAAATGCAGCATCAAAACATGCCTCAAGGGTACAGACCACCACCACCTCAACAGCAGCAACAGTATGGACGTCCAGCTCCACCACAAAATTATCCAAGTCAGGGTTCTATGCAAAGTCGTGGTTCTATTCCAAGAAACAATAGTCAACCAGCACCACAACCACAACATTATCAACTTCAGCAACAACAAAATATGTTTAGAGGTTATGATTCTCAACAACAGCAACAACAACAACAACAACAACAACAGTATTCATACGTACCATCAAACACACCACCTAATGGACGACCAGTGCAACAAAATCCAAATCAAACAAGACATCCATATGCTAATGGTAATCCAAGAAATTATTAGTATATACATGTAAATTTGTTACCTTTCTTTAAATGGCCATTTTTTTTCTTATGTAAATTGTTTTATTATGTATAATAGAGAATTATCAAAAATTAAAATATATATATACTGTATATATAAAAGATGTTTTTATTTTTTAAAATAATACAATCAAAATATATTCATTTCTTTTAATATATACTTTATATTTGAATATGTAATAGATTGAAAGAAAACCTGATAAAAAAAAAAATTTTAAAAAAAAACCAACAAAGCTATTTACAAAAATTCCAATTAATCTTTAATTCTATTTAATAAGGACATTATTCTCTGATTTTTAAATTTTATGTCTATGATCTTTTGGAGTATGTAAAGGAGACCAAATACCTCTAACAGAATCATTAATAGATTTAACTTTATGATTAAATTTAAATAAATCTTGACCAGATCTAGAACTAAATTCATCCAATTTTTTAAAAATTTCAACATCTTTTAAATTTTTAATATCAATAATTTGTTCTTCACTATTCTTATTTGAATAATTAAAAATTAATTTTGGATGACCTTTAATTTTTTTAATTTCAAAAAAAATATTTGATTTATTCTTCATATATTTATTTAATTCTCCATTATTTAAAATTTTACGAAGTGAACTTGATGATCCACCCCAATTACAATATTGAATAATGATTTTATTACATGATGGAACAAATGATCCTAATCCATTACGTCCTATGGATACTCTAGGTATAGCTTTAACTGGCATGATAAATTAAATAAAAATAGTTAGAAAACAAAAAAAAATTTTAAAAAGATGATATTAAATTGAATATATAATGATGGATTGATATTTGAAATTGTATTTTTCATGAATGAATAAAAAAATTTTTTTTTTCCCAAAGTGTTTTGAGAACTTGAAAAATTTCCCATAATATTAAAAAAAAAAAAGTCGTGTAATGTCAGTTACATCACGTGATATAAATGCTACCATATGAGTATTGTGAAAATATTGAAAAAAAAAAAAATAAAAAAATGAAAGCAAGAATATGATTTCAAAATCCTCTAAAATGGGTAGCAAGAACGATATTTAGACTCTAATAAAGAATGATAATGTGATATATTACTATATATCTTAATTGATAAAGGGGAGTTTTTTTTGATTTTTGTTTCCCAACAAAATTGAAAAAATTATTCCAACATTAAAAAAGGGAAAAAAATGGTAGCGATTTGATTATCCGGGGGAAAAAGGAAAGAAAAAAAAATAGATAAATCTTAACCCACAAAGAATATAAAGAGTGAGGGTTTTCCCCCATTTAAATAAAGAAATATGTACATGAATTGTTAATTTCAAAAAAAAGGGAGTAACTTAATTAAGATATGTCAGAATTGGAGAATCATAAAGTGGAACAGAAAGAAAAGGTAGAAGAGGAGAAGGAAGAGAAGGTAGAGGAGAAGGAAGAGGAAGAGGACAAAAATACTACTATAATTACTCCTGAAATATTATATGAATTAGCATATAATTATTCAAATTTATCAAATAATTGGTATTTATATGTTATTTCAATATTAACTGAATTAAATTTACCTGAAGAAATTCCTAAAATTTTACATTTTACAATATTTCAACAATTATATAAATTTAATCCAATTGAAGATAAAGAATTAATTCTTGAATTAGGTAAAAATTGTATTTTATCAAGTGAAAAATATCTTGAATTATTTAAAAATGGTGAAATTTTACCTGATTTTAAAATTCCTTATAATGATAAATTACGATATGATAATGATGAAATAATTGAAAAACAAAAAGAAATAATTGATAAAATTAGAGAAATGTTATTAAAAATAAGTATGTTTGTTGGTATGCCAAAATCAATTAATTCATTTATGATTTTAATTTCATCAATTCCTAAATCAATATTAACTAATAATTTTAAAAGAAATCAAATATTTAATCAAGATTTAAATGGTATTGATACAATAAATGGGAAAATTTCTCAAGATTCAATAAATATAAATTCAATTATATTAAATTTAATTCAAGGTTCAAAATATTTTAAAACTTTTTATAAGAAAAATTCATCATCAACATCAGTATCATCCTCATCATCAGTATCAGTATCATCATCATCATCATCAGAAGAGGAAGAAAATATTAATGATATTAAAAATAAAATAATAACTGCATATCCTGATTTATGGTATTATATATATCATCATATTTATTCACCATTATTAGGATTTAATGATATAATTGGACCAAAAGAAACTTCATTAGGTTTAATTTCATGTATTTTACCTCAAAATCTTGATGATTCAATAAATAATGAATATTTTCAAAGTGCAATTAATTTTGGATCTACAATTGATGAAATTTCAAATATTAAACAATTAGTTTTAAAATTATCTAAACTTTCTTAAATAAAAAATAAAACATCCCATAAATTAAATCATTTTTATATATATTTGCATATATATATATATACTTTCATATATTTTTATTTAAAAATTCAAATTTATAATTGTATTCTATTTTGTCTTTTAATTAATAAAATTTGTAATCCACAAAAGGCAAAAAAGGCCAAATATACAAAAACAGCACCAAATACAGTCTTAGCAACAGATTCACCATCTTCTGGATCATTTATTGATCCCATAAATGATTCATTATTAACTTTAAAAAGATATCCAATTATTGATAATATAACAATTGCAAATGATGATGTTATAAAACAACAATAAGCTTGAAATGTAGATACAACTGGTTTCATATTAAGTATGTAATTTGATTTGATAAAAGAGAAAAAAAAAGGGGGAAATGAGATGGATATAAGTGATGGAGTTCTTGTTGTTGTTGATGTTGTTGGTCTTATCGTTGGTTGCGTTACGTTTTGATAATTTTTTTTTTTTTGTCTTTAAATTAAATTAAATTAAATTAGAAAAATTAAAAATTTCGTCCAGTGTCTCTTTCTCTTTCTCTCTCTCTCTCTTGTTACACACGCAGTTTAAATTTATATAAATTGCAAAATTACAAAATTAAGATATTTTACTGTTTATTATAATTAACATGAATTAATGTATTGTGTGTATATATATTTACAATTAATTACATTTTGATATCTATTTATTTAAATTGAACTTTTCTTCTTGTTCTTTTACCTAATGGTAAAAAATTCTTATTTTGAATAATAATACTTTCATTTTCACTACTTTCTTCAACACTTGGTGCTCTACTACTACTTCCTTCATTATTATTAATAATTGTCCTTTTACGATTTTCTTCTTCTTCATCACCATCACCATCACCATCCTCTTCTTCTTCTTCTTCTTCTTCTTCTTCCTCCTCATCATCATTATCATCTTCTTCATCTAATATTTCATCTTCATCTTCATTAATCATCAGGGTATCCTTTATAGGACTACTTAAAATCACAGAACTATTATCATTATTAGTAGTATTATTATTATTATTAGTAACGTTATTTTCTTGATTTTGATCTTGTTTTTTCTTTTTTTTTAATGATTCAATAACTTTATAAGTTTCTTTTAAAAAATTTAATTGATCAGTAATTATATGAATATCATTAAACCATTGTTTTTCTAAATTATGATTATATTCAATAATATTAGAATCTTTTAAATTAGTTTGATTATTTGTAATTATATAATTATCTTGATAATTTTTAATATTTTTTAAAATTTCTTTAATTCTTGAATTTAAAATATTTGAATTTGTTGGTATTGGTATAGGTATTGGTAAAGAAGTTGAAATTTTATTAATTTTTTTAATTGGACTTGAATTTAATGATGTTTGTGGTGGTGTTATTGCTATATTATTTGAATTTGAATTTGAATTTAAATTTAAATTTATTTGAGATTGTCGTCTAGTTGTTCTTCTTAAATTTGGGGTTAATAAATGATTATTATATTGAAAAGTAACCATTTTTGAAGGAGTTGAATTGGTTGAATTTGATCGAAGATTATGATCTGTTAAACCAACTTCTATATTATTAATTACATTAGTAACATTATTGGGTGAATTATTGGTAGTGTTATTTAATGAAGAACGTCTTGTTGTCCTACTTGTTGTAATTGGAGTTGTGATATTTGATATTGATGAAGATTGTTTTTTTAGTTTATCAGGATTATATTTAAATGAAACTATCATTTTTTCTTTGGTTGGTTGGTAGATTGATTGATTATATTATATTAAATAGCTAATGATTATTTAAGGTTGAAAAGTTAACAACTCTTTCTATTTGTTTTAAATTTTGGTTGTTTTATTTTTAAATTAAAATTAAATTTGATTACACTGTACACAATTCTCTCATATAAAAAATATTGCAGTTAAATTTTCTCCCTTTTGGTTTTTTTTTTGGTGGTCAAAATTCGTCTGAAATATATTTAGAGGGTCGTGTCTAAATGGTTGTTTTTTTTTTAAACTGTTGTTCCTCATTCACACCAGAACAACAATAGTCAAACAAAAAAAAAAAATACTTATCCAGAGAAGAATTATTCAAAGCAAACCTTGATTAGTTTATTGGTTTGTTTATTTATTGGTTTATTAGTTTATTGGTTTATCATAACAAACAGAAATAGGGAAAACATTACAGAGATATATATATATTTATAAAAAATGACAACGGGAACATTAGCTCAAATTCCAGCAAATCAACCATTAATTAAATCAGCAGAAAATGTATCTAATCTAATAGAATCATTTATTGAATTAGGAGTATTAATTCATGATAATCAAGGTACTATTCAATCAAATCAAGCAACAATTAATAAATTAAATCAATTAATAAATCAATTAAAAGAAACTTGTAATAATAATGAAGAATTAAAAAATTTTCCAATTCCAATTGATGTTATTTCATATATTGATGATGGTAGAAATCCAGATATTTATACTAGAGAATTTATTGAAGTTAATGCTAAAAATAATGCTCGATTAAAAGGTAAAATGAATGGTTTTAAAAAATTAAGAGATGTATTTGGTGATAAATTAAAACTGGAATTTCCTGAATTAACTAATAGTGTGGATAATATTATTGAACGAACAAGTGTATCAGAATTAGATAATCTACATGGTAAGAATGATAATAATAGTAATAATAATAATAATGGATTAGCTAATGGAGTATCAGGGAATTAAACTATGATCAGATTGGGAATATAATTACATTGGAAGAAAAAAGTAGAGAAAGGGGGGGGAGAGAAAAGAGAAGAGATATACTAAAGGAAATAGTATTACATTAAATTTTGTATTAATATCATGAGAATAGAATTCAATAGTGTAAATTAAAAGAATAGTTTATTTATTATGAGAAATATTTGGATTATTGATTAATAAATCTTTTGTTTTGTTTTTAATGTACAGTTACAAACTGATATTCCAAAAAGTAATATACAATATATCCTATTAGGAAAATTAACCATTATATCTTACAAGAAACTATTTCGGCTTTTCCAATCCGATATATACGTGTATAAAATATTTGTGATTCATTTCTTCTCCATTTTTTTCATTTTAAGTTTAATTTCGTAGATATTCTTACCCAAAAAACAAAAAATTCTTTATTTAATCTCACACAATTTACGTAGATTATTATTTTCTGATTGATTTTTCGTATATCTCGTAATAAAGATTAACCAGCATATCATATAACGGTTATTAATTAACATTCACAAAGGATCTTTTGAGTAATGATGATGATGATGGTGCTGATTACAATGATCATTAAATCATATCATATCATAAATAAAAATAAATAAAAATATTGCGTATAATTAAAGCAAGCAATATGTAAGTGCTTGTCAATTTAATAATAATAAAAAATAAAAATCTACGATACGAAGAACAATAGAATAAAAAACAAAGCCGATTTGAGAAACTGTCAAAAAAAAAAAAAATGGCTGGCATCGACTTGTATTGTGCTCCCACCCCAAAAAATAATTATTTTACCGCGAGAATAATTAAATCAATCAAAGCTTTTATTATTAATGTACATAATTATCAAAAAAAATAATGATTAGTGTTTTTGACATGGCTGGTGAATTGAATAAAATACAGAAAATATATACAGATAGAATTCAATTAAAGAAAGAGGTTATTTTGAAATCATACAAAAGATAAAATACAATTTCATTCATTTAACCTGACATGCAAATGTCAGAAATTTCATCAATTAGATCTGTACAGTAAACCAGTCTGGAGTAAAATCTTTGTTGTTATGCATAACCATCAATTTCTTTTCTTAATCCAGAAACACCGAATTCTATAGAGATTTTGATATTTCCCGATATATGTTCAATACAGTACACAAAAGAAAAAAAGAAAGAAAAGAAGAAATACATCTTCATTTAGATTGTACTATATTGTGACTAGTGTACACATGTCACACATATATAGAAATCAAATATAAATGAAATTTCAATACTGCACTTATTTATTCAATATTCGACATTACATTTAATGTACTGTACTATAAACGAATGTAAGATCTAATAAAATCTATACATACTGTATGTACATGTACTGTATATGCAAATTATTATTACAGGAAGAATTTCATGATTTGGATGAATTGAAATTGAAATTGAAATTGAATTTTTATTTGATGATTCTCCTTGTCTTTTCTCCCCCCCCTTTGCTAAGAGGATACATAATCATCATTGCCTCGTTGAATATAAATAAGGAGAAGGATTTTGAAACTATAAACTTTTCTATGTAACCAATGATAAAAGAAAAAAAAAATTAAACTTTTAATACCAGAAATATATATAAATATATGTATTGGCTGTACATATACAAATCATATTGTAAGTGTATGTAGTTTATAAAAAAAAAAAAGTTAAATCAAACTTCTTTAAAGAAAGAAAATTGGGTATATGATGATTAGAAAAATCATTTCATTTCATATTCATTTGTATATATTACAAAAACATACATAAATTAAATTAGAGAAAAAAAAGGCACGTTAATTTTTGCAACTCACAATTCTCTCTTTCTCTTACTTAAGAAATTGGCACAAAGTACACGAAAACTAGAAAATTTTTAAACTTTAAACAAAAAAAAAAAAAAACACAAAAAATTTCTTGCCTCATCAACTTTTACTTTATTACACAAGAATTTATTCAATTATACAAACGACACTCACAGTTGATGGCGTGGGGAGTGGGGTGCTTTTTGTAGATTTTCACATCTAAATATATACATGATTAATAGAGAGATAAATCAATTAAATCTAATACTCTAGATTATATATGATATTGTAATTGCAATTGCAATTCAATTAATGATTTATAAATGTAAAAAAAAACATTCCCGTTATTATTCTGATTGACGTGAAAAATAAAAAGCATCATAGCATAAAATAGAAAATATTACAGAACATCTATCTCTGTAAGTGTGTAAATCGTAAAAAAAAAAATTATTACAATATATAGGAATACAGTAATTCAAATACAGGATTTTCTATTCCTAATTGGGAGTGGGATACAATAGATCATTAAAAACCAGCAATGTTACTTGTATAAATACTAACCAGTACACTAGTTGTATATTTTCATCAAATGAATGTTGCTATGATTGTTTTTGTTATTTGGGTTAAGTCCAAATTTTTATTTTTATTTTTATTTCATTCAAGAATTTTTGTTTTTTGTTTTTTTGCTTTGCTTTTTAGAATAAGAAAAATTGGCATACACATTTAAATTTTTAGTTTAGATCTTGCATTAAAAAGATCACCATGTACATATTATGCAGTAAAAGTTGCACGCCCACCTTTTTTTTTTCTTCCTTCCTTCCTTCCTCCCTCCTTATTCTCATTTTCGCACCTTATGAAAATAATAAAAATTACAACACTCTTCATCATCATCATCACCATCATCATCATTACTACCATCATCATCAAACTTTTATTTGTAATGAATTATACTTTTCAAAGTGTAACAAGAAATTTTAGTTTATTCTTCTCCCCACCACCACAGCAATGATATAATATTATAAGAAAGAAATAAAGAAATAATACTAATATAGTATAATGCTAAGAATTAAATTTATAATTGGATTTGTAACTGCTTGCAAATATTTTAAAAATAAACTAAAAAAGATTATAACCATTATTTTTGGTTTGGTGTAGCACAACACAGCAAATAACATCATACATGACATATAATCACATAACTGTATCACAAAATTATTAAATCTCTTAAATTGAGATTTAAATATTCTTCAAAATTCATTTTCATTCAAATAAAAAAAAATATCTGGTGAGATTCTTTTTTTTTTTATATTTAATTTGTTTATTTTTCCTTTTGCATCAATTTTCTTTTTTTTTTTTTTTTTTGGTTTTTGGTTTATATATAACAGAAAGGAGATAATCATATATAATTACAACATCCATTATCATCATTATAATCTATTAAAATCATGGTCAATTCAAAAATATATACTTTAATTTTATTATCATTATTAAATTTTACTAAAGCTGCAGATGATGATACAACAACTACAGTAACTACTACTCCAATTGATGAACAAACAACAACAGTTGGATTACAAGAAGATGTTTATGGTACAGAATATATTTTTACTGATGAAAATGGTAGTTTAACTACAACTACAGTTATTGGTGCTACTTCAACTGGTCCTTATACTTTACTGGAAGAAGAAACTTCTTCTCCTACAAGTTCTACTACTACTGCAGAAACAGTAACAGATTCAACATCTGCTTCTGAATATGCATCATTTCGTGCTTTAAGTGGATCTAATTCTCAAATCACTTCCACTTCCACTGCATCTACTTCTACTTCTACTTCCACTTCCGATGTTGATGATGATGAAGATGAATCTACTTCATCAATTGCTACTTCTCAATCCAATAATCCATATTTCACTGAAATTAAAATTAGTGTTCCTTCAGGTGTTTATTCAACTTCTACTTCATATTCAGAAACTGTTTTATCTAATGGTAAAACTGCTGTTCTTGAATTAGTTGTTTTACATACTGCTATTTGTTAAACCCTGAACCTCAAAAATAAATAAAAACAAGACTTTCAATAGATAAATTTCTTTAATTCATTTTTTTTTTTGGTTTTAAAACATTTTCTCCATCAAATTATTTAATTCTATTTGTATTTTTCAAATTTCTTTAATATATATATATATACAAGATAATTCAGTTAATAAGTAATTTTTTCCTTTAAATTCAAATACCTGTGTGTGTTTGTTTGTATAAAGGGGGGGGGAGTGTTATTCAAGGACATTACATTGTAAATAATCTTTTCTTGATTCACAATATGGCAATTCTTGATTTAAATTTAAATCAAATATTAACATTCCAATTTCTTTTCTTTTAAAATTTCCAAAAATTTGTTTCCAATTATTTAAAATTTTAAATTTTTTTAAAAAATTATCAATTTTAATATTTCTAAATTTACTTTGAATTTTAATCATTTTAATTTTTTTAAAAATTTGAATTATACCATTATTATCACTACGACAAGTAATTCTTAAACTATTATAACCATTTAAACTTAATCCATTATTTCCAAATTGTAAACTTGCGGCTAATATATAAAAATCTCCACCAATAAATAAATCATTTGGGAAAAAAAAAATTCCAATTCCATTTGATTGAATTAATGAAATTGATGATGTTGAATTTTGATTTCTTATACATCCTGAAATTGGTATTATTTCTTCAATATAATTAAATGATTCAAATTTTAATTCTTGAAGTAATATATCAGAATTACTATTATTTCTAACTGATGGTGAATAAATATATGTTAAATTTGTATCAATTATATGAATTAATGAATCATTAATTGATTTTTTAATAAAATAATTTGATTTTATAAATGATGATTCAGTTGGAAAAATTCTATATGTTAAATATTCATTAGTTGAATCATCTAAATAATATTTAATTTTACCTTGTTGTTTAATTTCTCTTTTGGTTTGAATTGGATTTGGTAATTCAATAATTTTGGATTCATTTAAATTAATAATTTGAAATATTAATAAAATTGACAACCAATTCATTTTTGATTTAATATATATGTGTTGCAAAAAAAAAAAAAAAAACATCCATGAGAAGAATTAAAAAAAAAACAAATTTATACAATTGATATACACTCCATGTGATTTGAGGTGAGAACGGGTACGTAGATTACCGAATATTAAAGTATAAACTAAGTTGGTTAATTCTATAAAGTTATATAAAAGAATCTCTAGAGCACGGGATGTGCTTCCTTTTATATGTAGAATAATAATTATTAGTGTAACCATGTTACATTATTACAGAGCAGCACGTGATCAAGCATTGATTGTACACGCACTACTTTTATTTCAGATCATCCTCTCTCAATTGATGCTTGATTAGTATTACTGATAAAGCTGCAATCGTAATCATAAATGGTACTGCTAAGGCATGTTGGAGCCCTTGTGTTAAGTAATTTTGGTGAAGTAAATTATTCGTCCCATTATGTACCCAGCGAAACCAGATTAACTTGGTTCAGAATGTGGGAGAAAATCATATGGAGGAAAAACACTACCAATGACCACCAGATATTACGAATATTACCGTGCTTTGTAACGTGAAAGGAACCTCACTATGAATATGTGCTGGAGAAGCGGTGTATAAAATTCTGTTGAGTGACTTCCCGAACAACAAGAAAGATAAGCAGTGGCAGAGGCGAAAAGAATTTTGGACGGGTTGTTGCAAGTGATGATAAGAAACAGGGATATATCAGAACCACCTAATAAAATTTAACATTGAACAGGCAAGTCTGATCTCGCAAGTTAGATAAATGTTTTATGTGCCATATTCAAACTTTAGGAGGTATGAAATCCATGTTAATTGAAACTGGAATAAAGTTTGAAAGTATAAGTGTTAGCAATCAGACGTAACGTTGAATTGTTGATTGAAGAACTGAATAAGTTAATCCTCTCTGAATTGTAAATCCTACAAATGATGAAATCAGGATGACGAGTAGCACAATTCATATGCCCTATCCTCTCTTGCGTCTGAGTGGAAACACTAGAAAGAAACTGAATGACAATACCAAGGACTGGGATATCCCAGAAAAGCAAAAACCATAGGGATAAACTGGGTTCAGAGAAATAAAGGAACGTCAGATACAGGAGTGATATTGAAAGATGGATGCAGTAAGATGAAGATGACGGGAAAGCGTAAAAGCCACGTGGAGAAGATTGGAAGGAGAAACAAACTGGCAAGGAGGTAAAACAAACATGAGATCACTGAAAACTGGAAAGATAATATATCAAGTTAAATCGAGGAAAAGACCAAACGATACAAAAATATAGGACACCGCAAAGCAAACTAACGGTAAAAGGGAAAAGAGTTGGATGAAAAATAGCCAGGCCAGCGATGGTGAATACCGTCGGCCGAAGACAGAAGGAGTCGGCAATTTCCCTAAATAAGAAGGGAAGCTGGAAGCTAAAAAGGAAATAAAGGATATAGCAAAAAGGAAACAGCGAACTGCAGAAAACACGAAACCATCGGAAAATAGGAGAAAGACACCAGAGTCGAAAGGTTATCCAAACAAATCGAGTTTTATGAAAAAAAAAAAAAAAAAAAAAAAAAAAAAATAATAATAAGGATAGTGAACGACCATAATTTGCAGAAAACACAGGAAAGGAATAAGATAGCCAAAAGACAAACAAGGAAGTGGATTCAATAGAATACAGGAGATACTCCTGCATATTCAGATAAGAGTCTGTCATCATGGAAGCAATGTTGGTAAAGATGACATTGATCAAAAAATGATGGATAGACGCTGGTAGTGGGAAAAAGGGAAACACAAATCATAATAGATGATTAAAACGGGAAATACCTCGAAGTGTAACGCAGGTAGGGACTGAAATACAATGTTCAACAACGAAAATTAGAGTCCCAAGATCGAGGAGGAGGAATGATACGACCATAATAATAAATGAAGAAAGGCAAGCAAAAAGGTCGCAGTAGGTATGAAAATGGCATAAGATTCAAAAAAACAGTCAAATAAAATGAGAAAACGAATGTTCGAAAAAACCACAATAATATGAACGGAACGTCCAATGTCATAAATAAGGAAATATCGCGATCCTAAAGAAAGAAAAAATCACGTCTAAGAAGGCTTGAATAACCAGACATGCGGGAAGGAATAATAGGATAGGAACCAATAGTGAAAACTACAAAAGAAATGGTTCAAATGAGGAAGTGCCGGCAACATCGAATTACCAAGTAAGGTGATATGTCAAAAGGGGCAAGGAAAGGGGGGAAAATGGCAACAGTTGGAAGGGAATAACTGCATAAAAAAAAATAATGTGAAGAGGGAACCATTGCTAACATCATAAGAGAACAGCAAACGAACAAAACCATAGAAGATGAAAATCAAAGCAACAAAACGTAACATCCGGTGATAGTAGACCAAGGTGCTATGCCAAACAGTGTACGAAAAAAAAAAAAAAATTGATTCGGAGAATAAGTGTTAGCAAAACGAACTGACAGGGTCGTTCACCCAATGTGAAAAGGAAACGTCTCATGGAAGGCTGCAAATGATGAAAAAAAAAAAAAAAAAACAAGGAGAAACCAAGAGGATAACTAATGTTGAATCATAACAACTGACAGGAGAACCATCATAAAAGAAAATAAGAATACACCAGTAGAGCCACAGCTGGGAAACACAAAATACATTCCAACAGAAATAGACAAAGACTGAAAAGATGGCAGTGCCACATAAAGGAAACAAGCGTAAACGTATGCCTAGTACGAGCAAATATAACAATCAAAGTGACAGGAGGTATAAAGTCTATTATCAATGGAAGCTTGGTGAATTCAAATAAGATCCAACGAAAATAAAGACCAATTCAATTAATAAGTAGATATGATGAAAATAGTGAAGGTGAAACAAGCTTATGAAAACAGGTCGCATATCAAAACTTTAATGATGTCAAACTAAATTGAAAATGAAAAGAGCGGGAACCATGAAAGCAGGAGCAAATAACCTAGACAAAATTCAAAGCAATGAAAATAATGCAAACAGATTAGGAAACGTAGAGAGGGACATCAAAATATATTGCGCAAGGGCTGCAGAATTGCAATGACGGAAAGATGTAACACATGAAGCATAATTTTAAGTCCATTCACACGGTATATGGACAGTAATGTGAACATCGTCAATAAAAATTGATATCGTAAATCTGTTGGGTATTGCAGTTAAATATACGTTCATCTGAATGTTATATGCGTGGCTGAAGATCAGATCAATAAATAGGTAGTAGTATCCCTCCTGTAAGTTTCATGGAATAGTTTCTTCCACAGTGGGCAATGGAACAAACCAATTGGTTGAAAAAGTCGCATTGAAACTTCTAGAAAAGAAGATGGCTATGGTCGGAAAGAAAGTAGCAACAAGTAAGGACAATCCTTACAATGATATTGATACAGACCAAGTATCGTAATGAACGATAATAAGGATGACGGAAAAACTTAAAAGGAAATAGAATGAAAGCATGGCTAGAAGAAGGACAAACACTCTAATAAGAATACGTCATATTGGATCCTTGCATGTTCATGGAACTATGGTGATTGGGAAGAATAAAATGGACAATTAATCATAAATCGATAACGCTGAACGATAAGACACTACTAAAGAAACAGTAATATGTTATCAAATGAGACTGATTCTTAATCAAGTCGAGGTCGTTGTTGCCGTTGATTGGAGATAGTCCATTTACAAATCAAGCCATTAAGAAGAAGTGCCATGGAAAATGAAACAAGAAGGATAAAAAAAAAAAGAATTATGAAACTAATGTTCACTGAACCAGGATTGTACTATAACTGGGTGGGTAAGGGTGAAAATGACAAACGAAAGGAAAAAAAACGCAATCGGAACATCGACACTTAACTGGAAATGATGAACTAGATGTATATGGAGGAATACGCCATGATAGGGAGAATCATAAAACATCAACAACGACAACACCAGATGAAGGTTGGCCAAAGATCAAGAGATACCGACCATGAATGACAAGGCCCCTGGTGAAGGAAATGAAGCAAGATGCAATGACAAAGCGACCATCATCAGAGCTAGTAATAAAAAAAAAACATCATGGTGAAAAAAAAAAATACCAGTAGAAAAGTGCAAGTGGTAAGACCTATATGAAATATTGTGCCAAATAACGGAAAATCTAAAATATAAAGGTTAACCAATATGCAACTGTAAATGCAGAATTTCCATATCATACGTATCACTGCGGAAATGAAGTCGTAGTAAAGAAGATACGAAATTACCCATAAGTGGAATCACAAAAGTAGATCAATCATAAAGAAAACTAACAAAGACAAAAGTAATGAAAGATTTATCTGATGAGAACCTATTCGTCCTTTGAGTTAAAAGGAACTCAAGGCACCTAATAATGAGCCTCCAGTGAGATAACCAACAAAGTCTAGTTGGTGGAATAACTTTTAAACATGAAACTTCCACTCATGGAAGTTTGAAGACTTTGTCAAGAATTGTATGAAGTTAAATCTCTTGAAGGAGGCAGACAGGCCCATAACCTGATTTGAGGTGAGAACGGGTACGTAGATTACCGAATATTAAAGTATAAACTAAGTTGGTTAATTCTATAAAGTTATATAAAAGAATCTCTAGAGCACGGGATGTGCTTCCTTTTATATGTAGAATAATAATTATTAGTGTAACCATGTTACATTATTACAGAGCAGCACGTGATCAAGCATTGATTGTACACGCACTACTTTTATTTCAGATCACCATGAAACAAAATTATACTATTGATACACACACTCCATGAAACAAAATTCATATTATATTAAAATATAAATTATATAGATATATAGATATGTATATAATTTTTTTTAATTTTTACTTTTTATTATCCAAAATTAACTAAATAATCCTAAACTAGTTGCATTTTTTAAAGGTTTAACAATTTTTAAATTCAATCCTGTTGAATTTGAATGACGACGACGACTTTTACGTAATGATGTTGTTGTTGGAGATGATTGTAAATCATTTTCAATTTCTTCATTTTCTTCTTTTTTAAACATTCCTGAAGTATCTGAACTATCCAATTCAGGAATTATTGGGGATGAAACTTGAGATATTGTTGAAACAACATTTCTTGAAGAATGAGATTTTGAAGGAACTGATGATGATGATGATGAAGATAAAGCAGGTGGTGGGAGTGGATGTGGTGGTGGTGGGGGAGGAGGTGATCTTGGAGAAACTAATAATGATCTTCTTCTACTTTCTTTTAAAAATTCACTAATTGAAATATATTCTTGTTGAAAATTAATTGGTTTTAATTCATCCAATTTTTTAGATGAATAAATTGAAAATCCTTCTTGAATTAAATTATTATTATTATTATTAGTAAAATCATTTTCTTTATTATTACAATTTTTCAATTCTTCATTTGATGATAAATTAACCAAAGTTTTAGAATGATCTAAATCATCAATCAATTCTGGATCAGGTTGAATTTCAGATATACTTTGAACATCATCCAAAACTATTCCATTTTTTGTTGTTGTTGTTGTTCTTGTTCTTTCTGATGAATTAGTTCTTAAAGAATGTCGTTGTTTTTGTAATTTTAATGCTTCTTTTTTAATATTAACTTCTTCTTCTTTATATTTATTTAAATCTTCCAATTTCAATTGAATTTCTCCCAATCTATTTCTAAATCCCAAAGTTTCTCTTGATATTAACAATTGTTGATCTTTTAATGCAAGTTTTAATTTATTAATTTTATTATCTCTACTTTCAATAATTTTTTCACTAATTAATAAATGTTTTCTTAAATTAACATTAATTAATTCAACCTCATTTAATTTATTATTAATATTATGTAATGAATTTTCTAATGAAAATAATTTACTTTCTTCTTGATGTGAATTTTTTAAATTTTTCATCTTTAAATTTAATATTACATTTTCCAATTCTTCAATTTTTTTATCTCGACGTTCCAATTCTTCATTATAATTAACATTTTGTGATGATTTAAGACTTGGAGTAATTGAAATAATACTTGCTGTTGATGTTGATGATGATCCTGGTGGTGGTTGTGGCATGGTTGGTAATCTTGATTGAAATGTTGATAAACTTGGCTTGGTAGCAATTGAAGTAGTTGTACTAGTTGCACTAGTTGCACTAGTTGTACTAGTTGTACTAGTTGTACTAGTTGTACTAGTTGTACTAGTAGTACTATTTCTCAACATTGAAAACATCAGTGGTGATGATTCAGATCTAGTTGAAGATAATTCATCTTCCAATTGTTTAATATAAACTTGACTATTTTGATTAATTTTTTCCAATTGAATGATTTTATTTTTAAGTGATAATGTACTCAATTCAGTATTAACATGACAACTATTTTTAATTGATTTTGCTCTTGTACCAAATCGAAGAGTTGATATTGTTTCCAATTCATTAAATGAAGATGGTGAACAATTTATAATTAATGAAGTTCTTGAATTCCCACCAATTGATTCTTGTAAAATTCTTGTCAATTTAGAATCTCTATAAGGTATATGAGTTGATTTCCCATCAGTTAATGCATTAATTACATTACCTAATGCTGATAATGAACTATTAATTTTTTTAGCTTCTTTTAATGTTTGACCCAGTGAACCAGTTTTATCAATTTTTTCACTACCAGCAAGATCAACTAAAAATAAATTTGATCGTTTAATAGTTTCTGATTCAACATGTTTTTGAGTCAATTTAATATGGAAAATTGTATGTGATCTTGAAGATTCTTCATTCATTTGAGTTGAAGAAATTGATCTATATTTTAATCCATTTTCAAAATAATTCAACAATTCCAATTCATTAGTTACATTTTTAATAGTTAATCCTTTAACATAAATTCCATTTAATTTATCTTCATGAATTGTAAAATCTTGATTATTATTATTATCAACATCAATTAAATCTTTAATTTGTTCTAAATAAATTTCCATAAATGAAATTTCAACAAAATATTCAACTTCATTTGAATCCAATGTATTATTATTAGTTGATGAAATTCTTTCAAATATTTCATGAGATATTCTTGGTATAATACCAAAAGATTCAGAATTATTCATAAAATTAACATTAGCATTATCTTTTCCCATCATAGTATATGATTTCCCTGATCCAGTTTGTCCATATGCTAAAACTGTACCATTATATCCATTAATTAAATCATCAACAGTTTCAGCAATTGAAAATTGATAAATATCCAATTGTGAAGATTGAGGAGTAAAAATTCGATCAAAATTATATTGACTAGTATAATCTTTACCATATAAAATAATAGTTTGATTATTAATAAATTCAACAATTGATTTTCCTCCATTATTAATTTCAAATTGATTTTCAGGTCGAAATCTACAAATTACTTTAATATTATTAATTGTTGTTATTGATGAATCTAATGAAAATGTTGAATTTCTAATTGCTTGTGAAGGAGTTAAAAAATTAAATGGTGATGATGGAATTGTATTGGTATGAATTGAATCATCATAATAATCTATACTTTGATGAGATGATGATGATATTGATAAATTCCCATCAAATGATCTTGTACTTGACATAATAATAGGAATCTAAGAATCAAAAGAAAAAGGCGAGGCGGGGGATAACGATTAAAAACTGATGGAAAATTAATTAGGAAAGTATAAAGTGATGAGTTTCCCTTGTTGTTTATTTTTTTAAGATAAAGATCTTTGATCTATAATTTAAAGATTCAATTGTAATCAAAAGGAGAACTGATGATTTTATAAAATCAAAAAAAAAAAACCAAATCAAATATATAAATATAAATATATATATTTTAAATAATCAAGATAGTTGCAGATATTTATATTTATATATTTATTGAATTAAAAAAAAAGGGGAAAAATTTTTAGATTTTAAATTATTAATAAAAATTTTATTTTATACTTTTATTGTACATTTAGATTTAACTAATCATACAGTATGCAGTATATTATTTAATGTAAATTTTTTTTTATTTTTCTCGTGTACTACATTATTGTTATTGTTATTGTTTTGACTTGCATTTGTTTACCTTTTTTTTCATATTTGTGTAATTTATTATTCAAAAATCATTCTTCTTTTAATTTAATTATAAAGTCACGGTTGGTTGTTTTGTTGTTTATTATTATTGGCAACCATGAAAATTAGACAACACATGAAGTGATAATTATTGTAATTGATTACTGCTGGTCCAATACTTCAACAAATACTCCATAACTATCATAAAATCTTCAGTTTCCTAGTTGGAATTGTATACTATATATCTCATACTTTATATAAACACGATGCAATCAAAAGTCAATAAATGTGTTTTGACCTAGAATTTAACTCTCATTACTTAAACTCACATTGAAAATCCCAAAATGCACAACGCCACAAGTTAGGTTTATTTAAATCACTTACAGTAAATATACACAGTGAATAATCCACGAGAAAAAGATACAGTACATGTAATGTATACATGTACACATTAGAAGGTGTAATACTTTGTATAATCTGTAATGAATTCTTGAATTTTTGGAGTAGAATAGACAACCTAATACGAATTTTGCTCACATTTTACTTAAAGAAAAAACTGATATGGTAACAAATTCTGTACTGTACAGTATATTTTTTTTCAAAAAAAAAACATGTATAGTGTAAAATGTTGTTTACATACATGTATACTGTATTTTAAACTTTTTCCATATGAGTACACATACATGATCTATTTGTATCCTGTCTTGTCTCCCAATTTCCTATAAAAAAATTTAAGTATTGAATCAAGAATTTGTCTTTATTTACTTCAAGTTTTTTTGGGCTACTGTATACTTTTGTTGTGATACTATCGAATAGCAGTTTTATACTGTACACAATATTCTTTTTAGTTTTATACATCATTGACTTTTGATTTTTAAAGGCAATTGGCCACATACTGTAAATCCATTTTGAAATAAATATAATATCCAAAAAAAAAAAAAAAAACCCCGAATTTTGTTCTAAAACATGTCAATGTTAGGAATACTGTACAAACATTCAAAAATATCAATTTGATTTTGTAATCTGGGCGAAAACAAACAGATGAAGAATTAATACAGTAATCAAAAAAAAAAAAAAAACTCTTAAACTTATTGTATACAGTAAACAAATTGATTTCATTAATTAAGGAAATACAGTATATGTAAATAAATGATTTCTATAAAGTTAATTAAAGATCAAAAATTAGACGATTGAAATGGATTGTAAATATACTCGTATACAGTATTTTATCACCAATACAACGGAATCTATATTAAACTTGGAAGGGTTAGAAAACAACAAATTAAAGAACAATAATTTACAAATCCAACAATTAATGCATACATACTGTATGATATTAATTTTATCTTACAGTATACTGTAAATCTCACTCTCTAGTACAATATTATTTTTAAAAGCTTTATCTCTTACTGTAATCTTTTTTGATAAATTTGGTTCTGCAATAAAATATAAAAAAAAAAAATAATAACGCCTCACCTTTCCTAAATCGCAAAAAAGAATTCCAAATGGGTTCCTTTGCAGACTTCTTCTTCTTGCTTTTTTTTTGACTTTTTTTTGATTTTATTCTTTCCTTTGATTATCATCGTTTAATTTCTAAATATAGCAGGCATAAATTAAAATAATCCAATAAACATGTACTGTGTATTGTTGTTAAAATTTTAAATCTGTATGATTATACATAGTACTTCTACATTCACAAGGTTTTACATAAAATGTTTCAGTAGACGAAATCAAAAAAAAAGGAAAACAATAACAAAAACATGTTGTTTACCTTGACGCGTCGAAAGAATGAAACCCTGAAGAAGGAACGAATTACATGAAAAATGAAAAATGAAAAAAAAAAAAAAAAAAATTTCAGGGTCTTTAAAATATATCACGCAAATAAACAAATAAGGAAAGAGATGTTTTCATTTTGAAGAATTGAAATGCGTTAATGTACTGTACAGTACAATATACTGTAAAAGAAGATTTGTGTATCCCCTTTAACACAAGTTGCCTATTCTGGGATTGCATGAAGCAAAGTGTTTCCTCAAATACTAATCATACGTTTTTTTATTGTCTCGATGGGGGGGGGGGAAAGTTCTATTTAAACTAGTATAACCTAGAATACAGTACAGACTATTCATGTACTTTCCATTTTATCCACATTTGCATCTGAAACTTTTACCTTATGATTTTAGACTACGACACTCTCTAAAAGTATAACTTTTATTCTAATTTCTCCAAACCCCAAAAAGATTCAACTCAATTCAATTATAAATTTTATTATTCTTTAATAATTATCGTTTAATTTAACAAAAAATATCCAACAATAACAACGTTTCTAAACAAATAAATGTAAATCAAATTTCAGAGAAGTAATTTTCTTTTTTTGCTTTTAATTATAAATTGATTGCATTCCGAACTGTATATTAATTGCAGCCTTGTCTACGATCAGGGGAAAGAATACAGTGAAATCAATGATCAACTGTTTTTAATTTACTTCAATAAATCATCTTTTGAGGCGGGGGACAATCTGTATTATATTAGCCATTCTATTGTGTATAGAGGTAGGAAAATCTTTCTTCCAGCATGATTACATAATATCACGTGTAAGATGTTTTTTAATTTTATTTTTATTTTATTTTCTTGCGCGAGTCAAAATTATAATTGTCTAATTTGTCAGAGTCGAAAATCCACAGATTTTTTTTTTTTATAAAAAAAAATGTTTATCTTTTATCTAATCAACAAACAGTTTAGAAAATGATTGATGAAATCATCTCATTGATATATCTTTAGTATTTAGTATACCTTTCGTATCCTACAATTATGATGTGTTGATAGATCCTTTGTAAAGAACACGTTTCCTTTTTGGAAAATTTAAATTACAATTAATATTGTTGAAAAAATTTTCACTTCAAATCACCATATGTCATGTGATTTGCACTAAAATCCACCCTCGGATTATCTACTTACGAGGATATTTTTTTACTTAATTACTCATTTGAAAAAAAAAGTTAACAAAAAGAGCAGGATCTAAAGACCTAACACCTTAAAAATAAAAAAAAAGAACTGTAACCTGAAAAAAAAATATTTTCAAACTCCTTCTTCCTTCCTTTCTTTCTTTTTTTTCTTTTTCTTTTTATTAGTTTTGAAGTATAGATAATTATATATCAAAAACCAATTGTCCTGAGCTATGTCATCTCCTCAACAAATTGTTAATACCTTCCAACAAGCCTTAAACTTGTCTGGATCTCCAAATGCTGTTTCTACTTCTCCAACTCAATCATTTTTAAGTCAATATGTTCCAGTTAAGCCAACTAAAGCTTTAAAACCATTCAAAACTGGGGATATTAAAATTTTATTGTTAGAAAATGTTAATGTTACTGCTATAAATATTTTTAAAACTCAAGGTTATCAAGTTGAATTTTATAAATCTTCATTACCAGAAGATGAATTATTGGAAAAAATCAAAGATGTACATGCCATTGGTATTAGATCAAAAACTAAATTGACTGAAAAAATCTTAAAAGCTGCCAAGAATTTGGTTGTTATTGGTTGTTTCTGTATTGGTACTAATCAAGTCGATTTGGATTTTGCTGCTAAATCAGGTATTGCTGTTTTTAACTCTCCATTCTCTAACTCAAGATCTGTTGCTGAATTGGTTATTGCTGAAATCATTACTTTGGCTAGACAATTGGGTGATCGTTCAATTGAAATGCACACTGGTACTTGGAACAAAGTTAGTGCCAAATGTTGGGAAATTAGAGGTAAAACTTTAGGTATTGTAGGTTATGGTCACATTGGTTCTCAATTATCTGTTTTAGCTGAAGCTATGGGTATGAACGTTATCTACTATGATGTTATTACAATCATGTCTTTAGGTAACTCCAAACAAGTTGAAACTTTGGATGAATTATTAAATAAAGCTGATTTCGTCACTTTACATGTCCCAGCTACTTCAGATACCAAAAACTTGTTGAGTGCTCCACAATTTGCCGCTATGAAAGATGGTGCTTACGTTATTAATGCTTCTAGAGGTACTGTTGTTGATATCCCAGCTTTAGTTCAAGCCATGAAAGCCGGTAAAATTGCTGGTGCCGCTTTGGATGTTTACCCACAAGAACCAGCCAAGAATGGTGAAGGTTTATTCGCTGATGACTTGAATGATTGGTCTAGTGAATTATGTTCATTAAGAAACGTTATTTTAACTCCACATATCGGTGGTTCTACTGAAGAAGCTCAATCTGCTATTGGTATTGAAGTTGCTAATGCTTTAACTAAATACATTAATGAAGGTGCTTCACAAGGTGCTGTTAATTTCCCAGAAGTTTCTTTAAGACCATTAGATTTGGACCAACAAAATGTTGTCAGAGTTTTATATATCCATCACAATGTTCCTGGTGTTTTGAAAACCGTCAACAACATTTTATCCAACCATAATATTGAAAAACAATTTTCCGATTCTCAAGGTGATATTGCTTACTTAATGGCCGATATTTCAGACGTTGATATCAGTGATATTCAATCATTGTACGAACAATTGGAACAAACTCCATATAAGATTGCTACTCGTTTGTTATATTAGACATTCCTTGACTTTCGAACTGTGTTCAACCACCACTCTTCCTCCTCAATTCCTAACGGATATTTAATGATTTTATTTTATTTTAATTTTATTTTATTTTATTTTATTTTTTTATTTTATTTAGTATATAGAATGGTTTAATTCTTATTCCAATTCATTTTTTCCCTTCAACAAGTTATTAATATAAGTATTATTTTTTTTTTTTTTTTTTTTTATAATTATAAATTATGTAATCCCTGGTTTGTTTAATTTAGACTTTTTTTTTTGCAGTTCTTTTATGTATCTCATTGTCGTGCAAAGTGTTCCAAAAAATATATATAGGACGTACTTGTTGGACACTTTGGTGGCAACAGCTTCTCGGTATTTTTTTTTTTTTCTTCAATTCTTTTGAAAACTCACTTTGACAAATTTGAAGTTACAACCACTATTTCCATTACCATTATCAATAACAATCATTAAATATGGCATTGGTATCTGCAGCCCCATACTTAGCATTATTAGGGGAACCTGATTCAAGTTTAAAATCATATGCCTTATCATCATTGAATAATGTTGTGGATCAATTATGGGCAGAAATCGCCAATAATATTACCGAATTAGAAGAATTATATGATGATGATTCTTTTGAAAAAAAGGAATTGGCAGCTTTAGTTATTTCCAAAGTATATTATAATTTAGGAGATTTTGAAGCATCAGTGAAATATGCTTTACTTGCTGGAGATGAATTTAATTTAGAAGAACAATCTCAATATTTGGAAACTATCGTCAGTCAATGTATTAACTTGTATAATTCATTATCTCAAAAGAGATTTTCTGACAATTCCGTTAAAATAGATCCAAAATTAACATCAATCTTTGAAAAAATGTTGAATAAATGTTTGAAGGCAAATGAAATTAAATTGACTTTGGGTATTGCTTTAGAAAGTTATAGATTGGATTTAGTTGAATCTATTTTAAAAGAACAAATTAATGTCAATGAAGAACAAGCTTTGAGTTTAATTAATTATGTTTTGGTATGTTCCAATAGTACAGTGAAGAATTCAGATTTCAGAGTTCAAGTCTTGAATTCTTTAATTTCATTATTATTATCATTGAAAAAACACCAAGATTTCTTCACTATTATCAAGATTATTGTTCAATTAAATGATTTTGAATTAGCAGTTAAATTATTTCAAGAATTGGTAAATCAAAAGGAAGATTTGATTGCTTACCAAGCAGCATTTGATTTAGTTAATGCTGCATCTCAAGAATTATTGGACCTTGTTATTATGAAATTATCTTCAACTGAAATTGAAGCTGGTGATGAAACCAAACAAGTTACTATCAAGAAGATTTTGAATATTTTATCAGGTGTTCCAACTTGTGATTTGGATAATACTTTTTTATTCAAAAACAATAATGCTGATGTTACAATTTTGAATAAAACAAAGAATTTGTTAGATGGTAGAAGTTCGATTTTCCATTCTGCTGTTACATTTGCCAATGCTTTTATGCATGCCGGTACTACTGATGATTCATTTATTAGAGATAACTTGGAATGGTTAGGAAGAGCAACTAATTGGTCTAAATTTTCCGCTACTGCCGCATTGGGTGTAATTCATAAAGGTAACTTATCTCAAGGACGTACAATTTTAAAACCATACTTGCCAGGTTCATCTGGTTCTGCCAACTCTAAAGGTGGTTCATTATTTGCCCTTGGTTTAATTTTTGCTGGTCATGGAAGAGAAGTTATTGGAACTTTGAAATCTTTTATTGATGAGAATGGTAATGCTGCTGGATCTAACGACATTGACATTCAATTACATGGTGCTGCTTTGGGTGCTGGTGTTGCTGGTATGGGTTCAAGAAGTGAAGAATTATATGAATCATTGAAGGTTGTTTTATACTCAGATTCTGCCATTTCATCTCAAGCAGCTGCTTTAGGTATGGGTTTGGTTATGTTGGGATCTGGTAATGAAGAAGCAATACATGATATGTTGACTTATGCTTTAGAAACTCAACATGAAAATATTATTCGTGGATTAGCTATTGGTATTGCTTTGTTAAATTATGGTTGTGAAGAACGTGCCAATGAAACCATTGACAAATTGATGAGTCAAGAATCATCTATTTTAAGATATGGTGGTGCTTTTACAATTGCTTTAGCATATGCTGGTACTAGTAACAATGGTGCAATTAAGAAATTATTACATTTTGCTGTTTCTGATCCAAGTGATGATGTCAGAAGAGCTGCTGTTATTGGTTTAGGTTTTTTGTTAATCCGTAACTATACTGCTGCTCCACAAATTGTTAAACTATTATCCCAATCTCATAACCCTCATGTCAGATATGGTACTGCATTAGCATTAGGTATTTCATGTGCAGGTAGAGCTTACCCTGCTGCCATTGAAGTATTGGAACCATTGACTAAAGATGCAGTTGATTTTGTTAGACAAGGTGCATTAATGGCAAGTTCAATGATTTTGATTCAACAAAATGAATTCATATATCCAAAGGTTAAAGAATTCACCAAACAATATGCCGATACTATTAAAAACAAACATGAAGATGCATTGGCTAAATTTGGTGCTACTTTGGCTCAAGGTATAATAGATGCTGGTGGTAGAAATCTGACAATTAACTTGGAAAACTCTCAAACTAATACTTTGAATATTAAAGCTATTGTTGGTTTAACATTATTTGTTCAATCATGGTACTGGTTCCCATTGGCTCATTTCTTATCTTTGTCATTTGCTCCAACATCGATAATTGGTGTTAGAGGAAGTGATTTGAAAGCTCCTAAATTCAAATTGAATTGTCATGCAAACCCAGAATATTTCCAATACCCACCTAAAGTTGAGGAAACCAAAGAAAAACAACCAGATAAATTAGCAACAGCTGTGTTGTCCACTACTGCAAAGGCTAAAACCAGAGCAAAGAAGAAACAATCACAAAAAGAAGGTGCTCATGCAGGAGAAGCAAGTAAAACAGAAGATAAAATGGATATAGATGAAGAAAGTAAACCTAAATCCGAGAATGATAAAACAACAGCTACAGCAACAGCAACAACTCAAGAAGAAACCAAGAAGGAAAAACCAGTATCTGATGAACCAGTTACTGTTCGTTACACCAAAACTGCATACGAAATTGAAAACTTGTCTAGAGTATTACCTTTACAATCAAATTTCATATCATTTATTAAAGATGATAGATTTGTACCAGTGAGAAAATACCGTGGTTCAAGTGGTATAGTGGTTTTGCAAGATAACAAACCAGATGAAAAAATCGAATTTATCAAAACAGTTAGACAATTGAATATAACTGATGCTCCAGTACCTGAACCATTTACATTGACTGGTGATGATTTGAAAGATGATGAATAGAGATAAATAGTAAGAATAATCATAATAATAAATAAAATTGCAATTCGAATGTTATTAATTTGTTTATGTAATGTTGTATTTTGTTTCCATGTAAATAATAAAAACTTAAAATTGAACGATCAATATTAGTATTACCATTTATTGTTAAAACAATTTCCTTCTTTATTGTATATTTAACAATTTTGAACATCAGGATCAGTAAAACAAGCAAGTTGAACATTATTTTTATTTATCAGTTTATATGTTGGAAATGTTAACCAACCAATATTTTTTTCATATTTTTTTTTTAAACCAAATTTCAGAAATTTAACTTCTCTATATCTTATATTTTCAATATCAAATGATTCAATTAATATAGCAAATTGTAATAAATTATTAGGATTAATTTCACAAACAATTACACCACCAATTCCAAAATCTAAATTTTTTTCAATTTTAAAACTTGGTCCAAATCCACCTAAAAACTACTAAAATCTAATTGAAAATTTAATCCTGATCCTAATGTTATTGTCCATGATTGTCTATAAGTTGCTCTATTATTTGAATGATTGGGTATACATTTGCCAAATTTAATCCATTCAATTTTTTGATTTTTAATTATTGAATCAAGATATGAAATTTCTATAAATTTAGAATTTTTAAAATTTATTTCAAATGGATTTATTTTGGATAATATTTCATTATTAAATATAAATGAATTAGTTGATTCAATTTGAAAAATCTTTGATTTATTATGTATTGTTTCAAGATTTATATCTGAATAAGTTTTAACTCTTTGCATGGTTGATTTATAATTCATTAATAAATTAGCATTTAAATATGGATGTTTTAAATATGGAAGAATTTGAAATGTATTGATCATGGTTAGAATAAAAGGAAGATATAACTTCATTGCTAGAGATATTCTAATGAATGCTTATATGGTTATTTCCTTTTTGGTCGGAGTGTTTAAACCCCCCCTGATAAAGTTCATCAAATGTGTATATCAAAAAAAAAGAAAAATTAAAGAAAACGAATAAATTATATGTACTTGTACTTTTCGCAACAATGAAGAAAATCATCATCCTAATCTATGTATACTATTAACTTTAAATTTCTTATTCTTTATAGTTATATTTAAACCAGATTCTAATTTCAGGTAAAATTCTTGAATTGATTCTTTATTTCTATTGGTATGACAAATATAGTTTTCCGTGAGATTCAATTCAAAAATATTACAAACCCCATTTGGATCATCAATAATATCAATATCTTTGATTAAATTCATTGATAAATTCAATTTGAATAACTGTTTAAAACACGGAAGAAATTTAAATGTTCCTGCAATAGCATTGTTCGACAAGTCTAATACACGAAGATTTATTGGTAATTCCAAATCATCACTTATTTCTTCTAGTCGACAATAACTAATGTTCAAGTATAAAAGTTTCAACTCTTGATTAAAATCAATATTAAATATTGGCCATTCACTTGAAAGCTTTTCAATATAATTAACCCGCAAATCTAAATATTTCAAATTTGGCGGAATTTTCCAACTTTCCATGTTTCTAATATCATTTGAATACAAATCAAGTTCACGAAGATTATTCAACATAGTCCATGTTTTTGATATATGATCATCGTATGAACCCAACTCAAGTATTCTGTTCCCACTTAATGCTAATTTAATTAAAGACAGGGGAAATTTAAATGCATTCAAGGAGGTGATATTACATTCAGAAAGATTTAATTCTTCCAATTGATGAGGGAATTCCAAATAACTTCTCATGTTACTGTCATTCTCAGGGACTAATAACTTACACCCAGAAAGTTGTAAGTTCTTCAAATTTTTTGGAAATGTAAACCAGTGACCCGTTGAAGATACTACCAAAGATTTAAATTCATTGTTTGATAAATCCAACACTTCTATAGTATCAGGTAAATTCTCCAAATATGAAATACTTTCAAGTTCATTTGCCGTTAATGCCAACATCTTTAAATTTTGAGGCCATTTTGTCACCTGGGAAATAGAATAATCCACTAACCTGTTATCTCTTAATAATAAATTGTCCAAATCAGGCCATCCATAATCGATGTCATGAATCTCCGAAATCAAGTTACAAGACAAATCCAAAGTTTTTAAGCCACGAGGTAAATCTTTCAAACTGATCAGTGTGAGGGAGTTATAAGTTAACATTAATGTGTTTAAATTTTCACCACAAGCACTCATATCAATATTCTCAATATTTTCAACTTTAGCAGAATTGAAATAAATCTCTTTAACACCCTCGGGAATCTTAAGTGTCTTGATATTAATAGTAGAATCCCATGACAAATCCAAAGATTTCAAACATCGAGGTAGCTCAATATCTGTCCAGTTAGTAATATCATGTTTCAACAAGATTATATTACTCAAACTAGGATGTGCTGATAATAACTCATTTTGACGTAAAAACTTTGTACAACTTTTTAATGAAACGCCAGAAAAGTGAATCTTGGATAGGTTCTTAAACGCTAGGATATTTTCCAAATCTTTTGGTTTCAAGGGATGAGTTTCTAATACAAGTTCTAAATACTGGATTTTAGATAACCATTCTTTAAAGTCAGATAATAAGGTAACAAGACTCAGCCAGTCACCTCCACAAATGATGACTAATTTCTTGGGAACAAATTTTGATGCATTTTCTGTAAGGAAAGTATTTATTTGATAATAACCCTTAAACGTGGTTAATTCAAGTTTTTCAGGTGGAACATGATTCAAATGTGGTCTTTTTGTGGGTGATACCAAAAACTGGATTTCCTTCTGATTATAGAATTCTTGAAGTATAATATCTTGTAATTGTGGAACCTGTAATATCCATTCAATTATATAATCAAGTGACAATTGCTTTATAATGTCGACAATTATTTCATTTGGTAAATTAGGAAAATTATTAACAAGAAATGAGTCTATATAGTCTTCATCGTCACCCATGATTATTACTGTAGGAAGAGTGTAAATAAGATTATTCTTGCATCCACTTGTAATTTTTTTTTTTTTTCCTTTTTTTTTTTTGCCATGATCAGGGTTGATGATGTATTAGTAATCACAGCGGTTGACTCTTGATTGCCGGGTGAATTATTTGGTTTAAATCCAGGGATTAAGATATTCCATGAAATGTATGATAGCAATAAAGGAGAATTATTGGATACCTAAACAACCAAAATCCAATTTTATACAAACTCATTTAAAATTTTGGCAACCATTATAAATGTGATAATCAAAATAAAAATAAGAATTGCATATTGAATTATCCGTGGAAAAAAAAAAAAAAAATAGAATCACGTGCGGATTTAGAGTGATAGATTTATTCTTGAATTGAACGCGACACGTCAGAATTTTTTTTTTTTTTAATTTGAATTGATCTCTCAGTCACGCACACAAAAAAAAAAAAAATTACTAAAGCAGGACAAGACCTTTTTCCCTTTTTCCGTTCCCTTCCCCCTTAGTAAAATAAAATAAAATAAAGGAAAAAAAACGCAAAGTAAGAATATCATGAAAAACATTACAAGTACATGCGGGAGAGAAAGTAAGAAAAAAAAAATATTCTTATAAATTCTTTCTTTCTTTCTTTTTTGTTGGATCTAACTTTTTTTTTATCTTTTCTTTATCAAATAACAAAAGGGTTTTCTTTTTTTTTATTGTATTTTAATGTTCATGGTGATAACCTTTATTTAATTATTTCGATTGATCAGTTGTTTGTATCACTACTAGAATGTATGGAACTGGTATTAATAAATCAAGTCTGGTAAATATTCAGTTAAATTCTGCCCTGGCTAGTCAAAGTTTAATGTATCACAAGAAGGACTTTCTTAGAGCAAATATAACTGTGGAAAATGGAATACATTTATTAGATCAGTTACCTCCTGATACTCATCCAAGTGAAGGTGTATTTGATTTTATATACAATTGCTGTAAGGGCCAAGATACACCTAGTTATGATGAAAGAATTATTCCGTTTAAATATATTATCAATGCCGAACCAGTGGTATTAACGGAGACTGATAGTGAAGAAGAAGAGGCAAATAATTTAGTTGAAGTCACTTATGTATTACCTTTCAGTAATATGGAAAAGGGTTTGAGAGTTTCGAAAATTAGACTCGAGATTGAAAATAAAAGGATATATCCGTATCAATTTCCAGATTTATCCTATCTAATGCATATCCAAATAACATTATCCGACCTTCAGTATTAGTTTTAATAAATCCTCATGGAGGCAAGGGCCATGCCAAATCAATATATAAAGAGGAAATTTTACCTATTTTAGAAGCAGCAAAGGTCAGAATTACATATGTCGAAACTCAATTTCATGGTCATGCTACCCAAGTTGCTCGGGACTTGGATATAAATTTATATGATTTAATAATTTGTTGTTCAGGAGATGGTATACCACATGAAGTTATAAATGGGTTTTATTTGCGTCCAGATAAAGGTGTTCTGGCATTCAATAAAATTGCTGTTACTCAATTACCCTGTGGTTCAGGGAATGCATTATCTTTAAGTACTCACGGAAGTGGTAATCCTTCAGTTGCCACATTTCAAATGTTGAAAGCTCATAGAGCAAAATTAGATTTAATGGCTGTTACTCAAGGAACAGGGGAATCTAAAACCACAAAATTATCATTTCTCAGTCAATGTTATGGGGTAATTGCTGATTCAGATATTGGTACGGAGCATTTACGTTGGTTAGGTCCAATAAGATTTGAAATTGGGGTTGCTCAAAAGGTATTTTCGGGGGCAACATATCCATGTGAATTGTATGTCAAATACAAAATTGATGATAAAACTGAAATTAGAAATCATGTTAATGATTACTTGACAAATAGTAATATTAATGGGAAGAATTTACAGGAAATTACAGAAGAAAATTTACAAACACAAGGTCCAGATTTATCTCAACCTGTTCCACATGATTGGGATCGTATTCATGATCATATTGCTCATAATTTAAACATATTGTATGTTGGTAAAATGCCTTATGTTTCTGCTGATGCACAATTTTTCCCTGCTGCTTTACCAAATGATGGTTCAATGGATATGATTATCACTGATTCAACCAATTCAGCTTTTAAGACAACATCGATTCTAATGGCAGTTGAAAGAGGTAAACATATTGATGATGATAAAGTATATCATTCCAAAGTGTTAAGTTATCGTTTAATACCCAATGTTAGAGATAATGGTCGTCATTATATATCTATAGACGGGGAGAATTTTCCATTTGAAGCTTTCCAAGTTGAAGTATTACCAGGGGTATTAACTGGGTTATTACAAGATGGTAATTTTGTGGAAACTTCTGTTACCAAATAAGTAACACCGCTAATAATTAGAGCTAGAGGGTAGCACATAAATATTCATGTATAAATAATATATAATAAGGTGAAGAATAATAGTTGTTAGTATATATTTGATGATTGCAAATGAAGTAGTAAATCTTTTTTTATTATTTTTTTTTTTTTTTTTAAAAAAAAATTATTATTTGTTTTGATTTTGTGGAATATGTTTTTCTTCTAGATGGTTTGCATATATACGAATATAATAAGCATTGAACTGAATTGAAATAAAATAATAATAATAATAATAAATAGAAGGAGGGAAAGAATAATATTAATTAACGGGGCTGTTCACATGTTGTACGTTATGTATAAATTTATGGTGAAACAAATTCTTCAGTTGCAGTTTCCATCATTTGATCATAAGTATTTAAGATTTTCTTGAGGAAATCAATATCTGCATTTTTTAACATTTTTCTTTTATGAAATTCATTAACCAATGTTCGAAAATAAACAACATTTTCATTAGTTAAAGTTGGAAGTTTTTCAAAATTTGAACAAATAAACTTTAATAAAGATTCAATAGTAGTATGATGAATTTCATTCGAATCTTTGGTTTGTTTTAAAGCAAGTAATAATGACAAGTATCTATTTTCATAAACTTTTTGAACATAATGTTGTGGGGTTTCTTTGGCAAAATAATCATACAATTCATTAAATGCTCTTGTTTGGATACCATTTACTTCCTCTTGAGTTGGTATGGAATTATCTAAAAGCTTTTCATTTATTCCCTTGACTAGTTTTAATTCAACCAATAATGAATCTATCGTTTTGCCAGTTTCTATCCCAGCATTACGTAATTTGTTTGCATACTTTGATCTGGTTGATGTCAATTGAGAGTTTAATTTTTCACATTTTAATTCACGTTCTCGAGAAATCTTTTTTAAATTTGAGTATTTAAATTCCAAATTTTTAATATCTTTAGTTAATTCATCAATTTTTCCTTTAGAAATTTCCAAATCACCAGAAACATTCTTCAAACGTTCAATTTCTTCCCTCATACTAACTTCAACTTCTTTACATTTGAATACTTCTGTTTTTAATCCTTGTATTTGCTTTTCAAGTTCATTTCTTTTATTAATTGAATCTTGTTCATGTATCTCCATATCATGATCACATTGTGAAATTGTATTCAACATTTTTTCCATATCACCATTTCTTTCAGAACTCCATTTACGAAGACTAAGGATGGTACCCTCCATACTCTTATTACTTTCTATCAATTCAAGATTTTGTTTACTTATAGTAGAATTTGCATTCCGTTGTGAATCAACATTTGATTGTAGCTCTCTTATACTTGTCATAATAGCACTAACACTTTCTTGATCAGAAACACTTGCAAAATTTTTTATTCCCAACATTTCACCAATTGATTGAAACCATTGCTGATGTTGTTGTGATAAATATTGTTGAGTAAAATTGCTCGATAACGGTACTGAATTTGAATTCATATCCGATGAAGCTTGTGACTGTTTTACATTTCCTGATTTAAATTGATTTGATGTACATGTAAGTAACATTGAAGAACCAAAAGAATTAGATACCTTTAGATTGGCTTTTTGTTCCATTCTTTCCTTATACCCCTGATCCATTCCTCCGTTTCTTAAGTGCATTGTTGATTATTGATTGGTTAATTAATTGAATACCTAGGGTTGCAAAATTGATAATCAGAGAGAAAAGAAAAAAAAAAATTTGAATAAAGCCAAAAAAAAGATATCTACAGTATGTGACAATGATTACATTCACTGGCTCTATTAAAAATTGATATGGCATAACATGATACTTATTTGTTAACCATGCTGAGCTGCACAAAAGAATTAAAAATTCAAACCATGACTATTTATACTTCATTTCTATTGATAGATAATATATAAATATAACCTGAATCCCAAACCAATAGATAATCTTCATGACTCATTAATTTTTGACAGCATTTTTCTTTTCATTTTCTTTTCTGAGTCTTTCTTCTTCCTCTAATTTCAATTTATGCTTTTCGTCCAATGTACCAAAATAATAACCACCTTTACCATCAAACTCTAACAAATACTTATGGAAATGCCATAAGGCAGGTCTATGAGCAACTGACAATAAGGTAATACCTAAACCTTGAGCATGTTGATACATAAGCTGTTCCATATCAGGTGAAACAGCTGAAGTACATTCATCCAAGACAGCAAATTTGGGTTCATGATAATATAATCTGGCCATAGCCAATCTTTGCTGTGCACCAATTGATAACTCTTCAGACCATTTCTTAACCTCGTCCAATTGCATCGAGTAATCTTCCAATTTCAAAACCTTCAAAATCTGTATCAATTCTTCGTCACTTTTCTTCTGTTGAGTCAAGTTATGTGGATAAATAATCTGTTCTCTAAAAGAACCTTCAACGAGATATGCCTTTTGTGGCAAATAAAACATATTTTGAGTATTTGGAATTCTAATAGTTCCAAATCTAACTGGCCATAACCCACCTAACATTCTAAACAACGAGGATTTACCTGAACCGTTTGGTCCAACAATCAATAAATGATCACCAGGTTTAATTGAGAAATTCAAATCTGGAATTAAGGTAACATCAGTTGGAGTCATTAAACGAACGTGATCAAATGTAATTTCATTATTATTAAATTGCACATTGGATGTGATCTTCTTCTTCTTTTGTTCAACATCATTTAAAGTGTCCAAGAAATCGGAAACTCTTGTTGCATGTCCAACAATTTGTAATAAATATCTTCTAGAATAAATCAAACGATCCAATGAATCCGAAGCACTCATTAATAATCTTCTATTAGTAATGAAGTTACCAGCAGCATTCTTGTCTTCTGGTTCTCCTAAATATTTGGCAATAAATACCGGTGCAGAACATAACACCAAACCAGCAACACCCCAAAAGTATTTGACAATAAAAGTTTGAGTAATTTCATGAATTGCTCTTTTCCAATATTCACCTTTGGAAAAACGCTCCAATGTGTAATAACAATGGTCTATGTGATCCAATTCACGATCATGACCACCTAAAAATGCAATTTCTTCATTATTAGCAACAATTTTGGAATGTGCTGCTCTTAATTGACCTTCAAGGTTTGCTCTTTCTGAAGCCAATTTGGCAAATGGTGGTGAAAAAAATCGAATAATCATAGTTGAAAAATGGGCCAAAATCCCTAATGCCAAGGTACCTTCACCATTACCAACACCACTTTTGCTTAATTGTTGTGCACACAAAACCATATCCAAAGTTGGCTTTAAAATATGTCCTGGTAAACTTGCTAATGCGTCACTCAAACGAGCTGTATCGGTGGTTATTCTTTGATTCGGATCCTTAATTTTGTTATCAGTTAAATGGATCAATGAATAGTAATTAGGATCCAAGTTATCTGGTAAATATTCTTCCATAATGTTATTATTCAAATTAGTTCTAATACTTTGACTCAAGTTCAGTTTTGTCCAATCCAACAAAGCATTTGTCAACGAAGCGGGAATACCAAGAAGCATCCAATATAACAAATACTTTGCAAAAACTTTTAATCTTCTAGAAACCAATGCTCCAACTAATTGACCATCAAGTGTGGCAACCCGAAGGGTCAACAAGGCTCTAACCACCAACAATCCCAAGTTAGCAATAAAGTAAGCCATTGTTTTATCAAAAAATGTAGGTAAAATCGCCCTTCTCAATCTATGGAAGGATTCTTTAGAAAGTTTGGGATGTTTCTTTTTAAGTGATTGTTCATTTTCGGTATCTAATTTATTTGATCTTGATGATGTTCCACGTCCAGTATTGGTTGCCCCTGTGAACGCCGCAATAATTAATATTATATACGAAGTATTCAACACCAATGATCTATTGGATTTATAAATCTTTAAAAGCAGAACTGCCAATGAATTTCTCTGTAGTTTTGCATTTTCGATAGACATTATGAATTTTTAATCAATTAATACAAAATAAGATACTGTAGTTCAATAAAATACTAATTCATGCAGAATGAATGAAAATTAAATGACAGTACTTTAAGTTCCTTTTTTTTTTTTTTTATTGTATGAAGAGAACAAAAAATTTGTCTTCTTTCCACTGACGTCTCTCCCCTCCTCCCTTCTCCCCACCCCACACATTACAGTTTTTTTTAAAGAAAAAGTTCTGTGACATTTTGTGTGCCCGTTTTTTTTTGAGTTGATTCCAGTGCGTGTCCCTGAGAAAAAATTGTCTCTACATTAAATGTGTCTAAATCCTCTATATAACGATATCTTGATGAATAATAAAAATTCCAGACCATCATTCATTTAGTGTGCTACTAAACAATTGCTTATCTTCATTGATGATATATTCTAATTCCTCAATTCGTTTGAAATATACAGCATCGGCTAACTCTTCAGTGTTTGCCACTTTGTATTTGCGTAGTAATTTCCCATACAACTCAATGAGTTGATTGTTGGTATTGAGTTTGATTGTTAAATCAGTATTATTCAAAGTAGTACCATTTAAACCATTAATTTTATGCAGTTTCCATTGTTGAATCAATGATTGTAATTTATTTTCATTGGATGATTTGAGTTTATCAAGTGAAGTTATATTACTGGAATGTAGAAGTTGTGCTAGTAGTAGAACTTGTCTTGATGAGTAATTCGAAGGATCGGTAACAGACATAATAAATCGTTTTGTTGAAGTGTTATGAAATTTTAATCTTCTCTTTGATAAATGATTGAATTTTAAATGAATTCAAGATGGGTAATTCCACGATGTAATTGTGAAAAAAAAAAGGGGAACCAGAAGTGAAATTTTAGTTTGCATTTTTTTTTTTCTTCGTTTTTCTTTTCTCTTTTAGTTTAGATTAAAAACAATCTTCCTTTTTATACGTGTTTCGATCAATCATTAACAACTAACATCACTACGTTAAACCAGCACTTGCTATCATACTATCATTCAATAATACATTAACACCAAACCACTACCACTGTATAGCTATTTCATTTTTGTATTTTATTTTCTGTACTGTGCTTGATCCATCTTAAACAAACAATACGAGTATCAGTTTCAAACGTTACGAATAGGGGGACAGAAAATTGAGATATTCACAACATGTCAAATGAGAATATTGCATTGTTTGAGAATGAATTCTCCCAAATTGAATTAAACCATAGAATGAACCTTAATAAGAAACTATCCCCAACTAAAAGGAAAAAGTTATTGTATCCTCAGGCTTTGTATCCACCTCAGAACTCAGCTAATTCAATTCCATATCCTCAACCACAAAAGAATAGTCGAGTGGGAAGTGTCCCGGTCCTAAAGACACCGACAACTCCAAATAGACTTATTAGTACTAATGCTAATTCCAATCCTCGAGGTCCACGCTCACGGGATGTATCATTTAGTAACAATACTTACAATTCACCCACTAGAGAAAGAGTAATTAGTTGTCCAATGTCAGATAGTTCCACACTGAAGCAAGATTATCAATTTTCATTTATGAAAGAAACAACATCATCACTACAAAAGAAACAAACCCTCACGCCAGTTAATATAAATAGCCGAATACTAAGTAAGTCTCCATCAACTGTCTCGTCGTCTACAAAGAAACGTCTCGACTATGCACGACAGCTATCGCAAAGAACAAAGAGACACAGCTCAAATAGTAACAGTACATCACCAAGTATATCTCAGTATGACAGCCAATCAGATAGCGACAAAAATAATAGCAATACTAATAGATGGAAAAATGATTCTTTGGAAACGTCTCCTCCTGGAAAGTATCGTGAATACGAGAAAGACGATAACATGATGATTGATGATTCTCCATCGAAACCAAGAAGACATGTCACAGAGCCATTACCGAATGTATTTGATAGACTATACCCAACTTCCACCACTATATCTAAGTTGTCAGCTCCGAAATCTCCAAAAGAGCAGAAATTACCAAAGATCAAATTCCAGATAAAAATAGATTCCATTCAAGAGTTATATCAAGCTATATATGCAAGATTTCCTAACATGTTTACCGAGTCAAAGTCAAATAATCATGAAATCCAACTACCCTATGATATACATAATCTCCCATTGCAAAATTTAAATGAATATGAACGTGGGGAAATTATACGAACAAAGGAAGTGTATTACTTACCAGATAAAAACCTTCGAACCATTAATATCAGTAAACATGGGACCAATTTCGAATTCGATGATGAAAATGGTAATTATATTATAATTCCTCAGGATCACATTAACTATAGATATGAAATAATATCTAATTTAGGAACTGGTTCGTTTGGAAATGTTGTCATGGCTAGAGATCACAAGACGTCGAGTTTAGTAGCAGTCAAAATTATAAATAATCGTGTGAATGGTTCATTTCAACAATCCATGAATGAGATTAAAATGTTAAAGATGTTACAGGACAAATCCGAGTCTGGGCAGACTAACTTTATTATGATGCTTAACCATTTCAATTTCAGAAGCCATATGTGTATAATTTCGGAGATTTTATCGATAAACTTGTATTCATTACTAGAAGCAACAGACTTTCAAGGGTTGGGTTACAATATGGTGCAGAATATATCACGACAATTACTATTGGGATTACAAGCCATTCATGATAGTAACATTATTCATTGTGATATAAAGCCAGAAAATGTTATGCTCAGATTACCATCATCTCCTGAATCAACTGAATTTATTATTAAAATTATTGATTTTGGTTCATCATGTTTGACTAATGAGACTAGTTTTCAGTATATTCAATCGAGATATTATCGTGCCCCTGAGGTACTTTTGGGAGCAAAATATGATCAGAAAATAGATATATGGTCTCTTGGTTGTCTTCTTGTTGAAGTTTTCACCGGGTTTCCACTCTTACCTGGAAAAAATGAATATGAACAAATTGGATATATAATGGAATTATTTGGACCTCCTAAACCAGCAACCATTTTAAGAATGAGACAAAAATTATCAAGAAAGAATACTCAAGTCCAGTTGAATTTAAATTTAAATTTAAATGATTCGATTAATATCAATTCAACTACAACTAATCCTTTGATTCTGCGTAAAATGTACAAGAAGACTTTACTCTATAAAATATTTGATCATGGTGGAAAATTGAATCTATACAACTTGCAACAATATTGTAATGATTCAAGTACAACTTCAGTTAAGAAACAGTTTAAGGTTTCATCAAAATCATTAGATATTCAAATGGGATTAAATAAAATTCAGTTGACATTATCTCAAAAGCAACATATGCTTCAGTTTCTCCAGAAGATGTTTGTCTTGGAGCCACTGGAAAGAAGTAATGTACGTAACTTGTTAGCGATGCCCTTTGTAGCATGAAGAACATCTTATATAGGTTATATACATATATAAAAGATTAGATATGGATAGATACAGATACAGATACAGTATATACGAAGTTTTTATGAATCTTGCCCAATAACCACTTTGCTATTATGGATGACCATGGTTTGAACCTGGCCAAGCAGAAATCTTCTCCGGTAACGGTGTTCCACTTTTACTACTACCATCACTACTGATTTCATAATCAATGATTTCTTCAAATTTATTATCCTTTGAATCCAATAATGTTGTTATTTTCCTACTAAGCTCTAATTTTTCTTCTTCAGAATCTGGCAAACTATCAACAAACAATTGAATTTGTTTAAGTTTTTCCATGGTGATATCTTGCAAGTTTCTAATTAATCTGTTTCCAAATTTGATATCAATAGGTAAATTCATATAAATTTTACGTTGTAAAATATGAATAATTTTTAAATTGTTCAAAAGATTATCATAATACTTGATTTCATCAATTTCTATAGTTTGATTGTTTGACTTGGAAGGTGGATTGATTAACAACAAGGCAGCATAATACAACATTATATGAATATGAACAGGGATATATTTCAAATTATCCAAGATATCCTTATCGTTGATTACTAAATTCAAAACAGTATGTGCCGCATTCAATGCAATATTGGCATTAATCACAGCCTCATCAGGAGATACCAACTCCTTGTTTGATATAAAATCGTCATCACTGTATTCATCATCGGATGAGTCCTCTGAATCTTCTGTATCTGGTGTTATTTGATTACTGGTAAATGTCTTTGTTGTCGAAGTTGTAGTTGTACCTTTCGTCATAGATGAAGGTTCCCATGTTGGAAACTTACCTCTGTTTGGATCAATGGTTAATTTTCTCACTGATGTGGAATTGATATGCATTTTTGCAAAATTATAGTAAATCAATGTTGATTTAGTGGACCAAACCGCTCCAAAATTACCAGGAGATAATAAAACTGTCCAAGAAACCATCCACTTGTCTAATTCTAAATTAGACTTAGATGGCATACCAAATGAAGCTGGTGCTAATAACTCCCAAGCATTTCCTTTGAATGCCTCGTTTAATGCTTGATTATATTCTACTTGAGACACCAACCTCATGTCAGTAAATCGTTGTTTTGCAACCAATTTTGAAATCTCTTCATCATTTGGCATGGAAACTGTGCTTTCATGTTTCTTCTCAGTCAATAATCTCTTCTTTTCATTCTCAAATAATTGGTTATTGTTTTCTTCAAGCAATAACTCTTTGCTATGTACTAAAGAATATTCTTGAGAATTCAATAATGGCTGTCTGTTAAATGTTAGACTTTGTTGACCATCAAGTACATACAACAAATACCATAATTTTAATTTGTCTTTGTTTTTCGGATTTGGCTGATTCATTCCATACTCTTTGGCTAATTGTAGCGCTAGTCCTGTAAACATCTGGGAATCAGTTAACCAAAAACTACACAATATCAAAGCAACAATTGTATTATATGCATCTTTCTCACTTTTCGGTCTTGCTAATAATATTGAACCACATAGACTATGCAAGTATGCTTTTAATTGATTAGATTTGGATGACAATGTTGGATGATGTATAGATGCTATGGTACTAATAGCACAAACTAAAATAGGACAATTATCCCATATATCTTCAACATTAAATTTTGATATTTCAAATCCAAATAACTGCTGAGAGATATTTGCTTCAAAAAATAGAAATAATTCATTAGCTTCTTGTTTGCTTAAAAATTCATCAAGAAAGTCCTGTTGATAATCATTTGCACTGTTGTTATTGGTTTTTCTCTTTTTGGTCTTTTTAAATGCTTCTTCTTCTGAAAGTCGTTTTGTTTTAATATGATCAGGAGACACAGGATTTGAATCAGGACGACTATCTGGAGAATATGATCTTGATGATGGGTAAGTTATACCAGGTCCATCAGTAGTAGAATATCCACCATCATACCCATATATCTGGTGCTGTTGCGGGTACTGTTGATGCTGTTGTTGTTGCTGATGATGATGCTGATGCTGTTGTTGTTGCTGCATAAACTGAAGTTGGTTGTTCATCATCACTTGTTGATTCATCTTTAATAAATCCACTAAACTGTCAATTTTATTGTCAAATGTACTTAACCTTTGTTCAATCAGAGTTTTCCAGTTTGAATCGGATGTAGCACTTAAATTAGGAAGACCCACATGAGATCCAAACGGTCCTGGTGTAGTATGTGTCTGATGATTATGGATAGTTGAATTGTGATTCTTATGATTATGATTATGATTATGACTAAGATTATGATTATGACTAAGATTATGATTATGACTAAGGTTATGATTTAAAATTGCATTTGTCGATATTAGTGGTGGAATACTCATACTTAGTCCATTTGAGGGTAAAGGTGTTGAGTTATTCAATCTTGCAGGTGCAAACGAAGTAGTTGATGATGATGACGCTACTGCCGGGAGTGGTGTGGGCACCACTGGATTAGTTGACGGTAGATGTGATATGTTGTTAGCTGGGTCTAATGATGGGAACTTCAAGGATGGTAATTTGGTGACAAATTGACAACTTGAAGCTTGTCCAGTTTTAATACATCGCTGACATGGTAAACTATTAGTATAAACACATTTCACTTTTGATCGTTTACAGTTACAACATGGTTTAGTTCTTTTTTCTTTCTTCTCTTCTTTAGGCGGCATATTATATTAACCGTCTTTTAATTTCAATCACGGTGTCTATCTTAAATGATGGTTGTTTCTTAGTGGACTTGTACGTTTTACTGATAAGTAAATTTCACATATTTTACTGTTTTTTTTTCTTCTTGTTCTTCTCTAATTATTTACGCACCCATTTGCTTTCATGGTCCGAGAGATTTTGATCGGAATGTATTTTTTTTTTTTTTTAGTTCTACCCCATTTTATCACAAGAAATCATTACAGTAATAACAATCCAATACATTTTTTTTTTCTTCTTCCTCTTGAACGACTTTTTTTTTTCCAAGAGTTAACCACAGTTTATAACTTTTAGTAATTTTCCAAAAAATGTCAATGAAATCAAAGATTAGATCTTTCTTCGGCAGCAAGAGACAATACGCCGTTGCAGGAGCCAGTAACAATCCATCCAAATTTGGTTACAAAATCTTAAACTGGTACATTCTGCACAATTTACCTGTTATTCCAATCAATCCTAAAGAACAAGAGATTTTGGGTAAAGAAGTATCTTCAAATGTAACTCAAATTATCACTGCCATTGAAAACCATAAGGATATTTTGTCGTATAAAACATCAGAAGTTGATGGCTTGAGTATCTCGTTTTTAACCCCGCCACATGTTACTGCCAAAACTTTACAAGAAATCAGTAAAGTTGATGGCTATGACAAAGTCATTAAAGGATTGTGGTTTCAACCAGGAAGTTATGATCAAGAAGTCTTGGAATTGGCAGAAAAAATTGGAGAATTCGATAAAGTAGTTCATGAAGACGAATGTATTTTAGTCAGAGGTGAAGAAGGATTAGTCTCCGCTAACTTGTAAATTACTTTAGACACCTATTTACAGAAATATCAACCCCCCTCGGATAGTATACTTATATATAAATATATACATATATATTATTATTATTATTATTATTGTTGTTATTAATTCTCTTGCCAATGCTTATTTCCTTAATCTAGAATCTTCTTGATATAAGTTCCCCAACCTTCTTCTCCTTCATGTGTCTGGGTACTTTGATCTGTAGTGTTGTTTAATGGGGGTATAATAATTTTATATGGAAAGGGTGCGGTATCAAGTGATGTTATAGGGGGGATATGTTCCTTATACTTGTCAATGGTATCATATACTTTTCTCATATTATCCTCAAAGCTTCGAACTGATATTTCGATATTCTTGTTACTTTCATCTAATGGCAACACTTCAACATCTATACGCCACACCTCCCATGTTTTCAATTCCTCTTTCTCAATATAAGTACTATTGCTAAACCATCCAGATTTCTTTTTGCTTCCACTCTTACTGCTGTTATTATTATTATATCCCTTGCTTAAGAATTGTATCTCAATCCTACCGCGATTCTTTGACTCGGTCAAGTTGTGAATCAATTTATTGATCTTTTCATCAATTAATGAATCCAAATCCGGTAAATTACTTGCCAGTGGATACGTTACATTCATAAACTCATTTGTCACCGGTGTTACCGGCCCAAATAATCGATTGAAAAATATAGTCCATATAATTCCTGGTTCATAGTTAGTATTGTATTCTCCAGATCTCAAACACTCCAAAAAAAAAAAAATAAAATTGGTGTCTCAAAAATTACTTACCCTTTAATGATTCTCTTAGCACGGATCTTTCAGAAACTAAGTCTATTATAAAAATCATTTTATCCAAGAATTATTAAATATGTTTTATGACCTTGATATCAAAAGGAATCTTTAAAATAAAGTGTTGTGCTTTTAGTTGTAAGGTTTTCTTGGGTTGTTATGAGGTAGATAAAAAAAAAAAAAAAAGGTTGATTATTTATCGGCTTGGTTAGTGTCCTTAAATGCGCGAACGAGGCAAACAGAAAAAGGTCAGTTATCAGTATAAACTAAACGAGTCCACTAAAAACTGAAGATCATTACCAACGAAAAGATTGATATTACACTAATGGATAAGTTTGGCGATACAATGGGGGTAATAAAATTAATTTACTTTCACCAAGAAGAGTTTTGGCTTGTTCAATTTAGGTTTTTTATTGTATGGAGAATTTACTCTAAGTTTATTCTATCCTTAGTTGGCAAATATTAAACAATATTCGAAAGTAAATAAGTTCTATTCCCAATTAGGAAATCTGCCCTTAAAATTCCCACAAATGATTAAACCAAAAATAGAACAAAAAAATAAAACAAAAAAAAAAAAAAGATTATGTAAATCAAGGAGCCAGAAAAAAAAAAAAATTCCAAACTTAGATTTCGTAGATCCTAACAAGAGCAATAGTAATTTTTCTTTTCTACCAAAATTGTTTCAGATAAAAAGTATAAGAAGTTTCTTACTATTTTTTTTTGTCAATAATAAAAAAAAAAAACCTTTATATAATCAATAATGCAACCTACTAGTGCTGGAGGAGGACTCTTTTCTAAGATAAAAGAAAATTATAGTAGCAGATTTGCAAACTTATCACTAACAGGAGGCGGATATTCAGAAAAGGATGGTTCTTCTGAAGATGATACATTGATACACCACGCATTTGTGAAATACTATGATTCTAAAGGTTTACCATATCCTGATTGGTTAGGTGTCAAAACATTCCAATCTCAACAACAACTACAACAAGGATACGGTAATCAATACCAACATCAACAACGCCAACAAGATTATTCACAATCTAAATTCCAACCAGTACGTCACAACAATTCTATAATAATAGTTATCTTGCCAGACAACAACAACAACAACAACATCAACAACTGCAATATCAACAGCAAGAAGCTCCTAGTCCAGAAAGACCATCAAATGGTGGTTATCAACGTTCATCAAGTCGTTTACAAGATTTGTACACGAAGTCACGTCAACTGTCTGTTGTGGGACAGGGATATAGATCATAAAATTCATGGAATTTTAGTCGTTAAACGGGTACTGGATAGCTATATAATGATAATGTACATGTATATTAGATAAATTACGATGTTTGGTGTTATTCGCTATTTAATCTCTGATATTCTCGTTCCCAAAGGTTTCGTCCAGCAATAAACCAATCTGGCAACTTATAATCGGCAGGCAACTTAATTTTTAATACACTAACATTTTGAAAAGTTTTGGGATACTTTTGTAGGTTATGATAATATTTGAAATCGACCAATGTATTGAACTCAACATGACTATTACTTTTTGATAATGATACTTTTCTTTTCAAAATCGGTGATGTGCTAGGAGTATCTCCGCCAAGGGTACCAGAAGCACAAGGCGACTTGGTGTTATTGTTTCGGAATTTCATATTCTTATACATATTATAACTGTTTTCGTGCGTTGATGATCTTCGTCTATTGTGATTGGAGTTGTTAATTCTCATACTCAAAAAATGCTCACCATTCATAGATGGGGAATTCTGGAAACTGTTATTTCTTTGATAAGAATTTCTTTTCCCATCCATGGAATTTATTCTCTTTTTTTGATCTCGTGAATTTGTAATACTTCCTTGTTCAACTAATTTTAATAAATTGGCGGGAATTTGAGGAGATGCAGAAAGTAGATCATCATCTAAATCATCGGAGAAATCATCATCCTCGTCTTCATCGGCTACTGCCTCGTAATCTTCATCCAAGGTATTGGCATCACTTGCTTCTGACATTTCTCCGTTTTCGATATCAATTGAATTTGTTCGCAGACCCATAAAAGTATTACCTCGGGAATTTCTTCTACTTCTACTTTGATGTTCATAAGGGATTAACTCGACTTGTAATAATTCAAGAAATGTTTCAGCAAAATAATTGTTTTTAGTAGACATTCCTGAATATATACGATATTCATTCAAAATCGAGTTGAAGTTCCATTTTTGTATTTTTCGTAAAATTCCAATAAGAGTAGCAGAACTATCGATAACAAGCATTGGATAGTTTTTCTTGTCAAACATGATTTCAAAAGTTTTCAATACGATATTCTTTTCAATTAGCATCCACTGATCCTTACGAGTCAATGACATTGTATTGGCAAATGTTTTGGGATCATTGAAAGAAAAATTATTAATCCTTAATTCAACATCACGATCGATTTCTTCTTGATCCACTTTGGAAGTTATACCAGTATGTTGATGATTAGATATTTTCAATCCACCAAGGTTGAAAAATTGTAAGTTTGGGTTGTTTTCAAGAAAGGTACGTAATGCCCTTGGTGGTTTTTCAGTATCTAGTATTATAATTGATTTCAAATCCAAAGTTTGTAAAAACGGGAAATTTTCACTCTCCAATTTAGTACTTCTATAAATCCCAGCCTCAACTATTCCAAAATTTTCTGGTGGTACTAACATGATATTAAGATGATGCTGTTGATGATGTTGATGATGTTGATGATGATGATGCTGTTGATGTTGTTGCTGTTATTGCTGTTAATGGGGAAGAAGGTGCAGTAATTGATTAGATTACACACGCAGCTCAAAAATCAGCAATAGAAATTTCTATAGCAAAAAAAAAAAATTATTGCAGAAAAAAAAATTTTGACTCGCTCCTTCTGATAGAATCTATAGGAATTTTTGTATGTGCAAATACATCAGCTTGTTAAAACATAATTAAAGCACTTATCGTAGTTTAAAGGATAATGTTACCAATGTATGAATATAATTTATATGTAATTCTTTCAAAGCAGCTTAATTTGGGTTTCTTGATTAGAGTCTAGTTATAGAATAATATATAGAAATCTCCAACAAATAGTAAAATGAAGAATTACTCTTTTGTAATAAAATCCTTCATGGTTCTTTCTGTTTTGTTTATGCGATTTTTAATTGCGAAGTTTGAATATTTGTTAGAATAAACTTACCAAAAATTAACAAAATTCATTCTAAATGAACCAAAGTTCATAACGTGAGACATGTTGTATAGTTGTTTATATTTCATCAGTTGAGTTATCATTTTCTATGCAACTAACTCTTCCCATGGGAATTCTTCAATATACTAGTAATATCCGATGAAAAATTAGGGGTAGATTTTATGAAGAATATCCGCGAAAAACGGTTGTAGTACACAAAAACCCTGAGACCGGCACATTTTTTTCCACGATCCGGAAATAAAATGTGCTAGTGTTTGAGTCACTTTTAAAGTAAAAACCCACTCAAAAATTTTTATTTTACTGATTAGTTTATTTTTCAAAATCTTTTTGGAAGGAATAACCAGTTAAACATATAGTTTGATTATGGCATCTACAGAAGAAACTATAGGGGCCATCCTACCGTCGTATTTAATGTACACATCTACGGTGGGATTAAATATGAATACTGCAGTACAACTACAGAGTCAGGATCGTGAACCTCCGAGATACACAAGAAACTGGGTGGGTCATACGTTAGATTTTTCAAATCTAGCATCACCAACTCCTTCATTATCACAATTAGTAAGTCCTGCTAGTGAATATGCAAGATCATCGTATGGAATTAACACTCCTAATTCGTATGAAAATTTGTATGAAAACAATGAAACACACACAGAAGATACTCTTCTTGATAATATTCATCGACTTCCAAGAATAATTAATCCAGATAATAGAATTTCCGACGTGGTTAAATTGAAGATACATTTTACAAAAGATATTGGTAAAATAAATAAACAACCAGAATATATCAATCCTTCGATACATGAATACAAACGAGGTGATACAATTAATGGGTATTTCACTATTGAAAACACTTCTTCTGTGGCTATCCAATATGAAATGTTTATTGTCCATTTTGAAGGTATATTTATGGTGACGGATCCTAAAAGTTATGAAAATAAAACCCCCATTAGATTACATAAATTCTTGGATATTTTTGAATTTTCTGCTAGTTGGACTGAAGCAACAATAAATAGATTGGCTACAGAAAGTGATGATGTTCATGTATGTCCACAAAGGTTTGATCCAAAAGACGGATATTCTATATCTTTAGGAAATAAAAGACAACTTTTACCCAAAAGAAAATATAAGAGATTTTTCACATTCAAAATCCCCAACATCCTTCTTGATTCTGAATGTAATGCACATGGCTTGTCAAGACATATTCTTTACCTCCAACAATTGGGAAAGCAAATTGGAAAAATATTAATTCTTCAATCGAATTAGATGAATCATTTGATGATTTTTCATTACCAGATACATCTAATTATTATGCAATATCAGCTAGATTCATAGGCAGAAAACACAAATTAGAAGAAAAATTTAGCCCTATAGAGATTTCCGCCAGTAAAAAAGAGTTAGAGAATAAGAACTGTGACCAATTTATTGTGTTTAAGGAATTAACTAGTTGTATTCGACTTGTCAATAATTCATATATTCCAACCGATGACGAAAGGTCGATGAAGTTAATAGAAAACAGAGTTATACTAAACAATTTGATTCTGCGAATAAAACAAAAAATTGATAATGGGATAGAATTAGTACAGTCAATTGAAGGATTAGAATATGATAGTAACATTGATATGACAAAATATTTTACTGCTTCGGAACTTGAATTACAAAAATTGAGACAACTTTATAGAGCACAAACGAACAGAAATTTGAAATCTGATCCGAATTATGAATCCATTCTACCGGTGGTTAAGAAAAATTTGACGGGTGGTTATAAAAACTTTGGTGTATTCAAGATATCCACACCAAAAACCGTATATTGCATATCATATATCCCTCCTGAAAGTTATCGAGAAGCTTCAGTTAATCAATTGGCCAAGACATGGAATTTAGAAATCCCATTGAATTTATCCTATATTTGTGATAATACAAGTAGTCACACAACTCATCATTTGATCAAATCTATATCCGCCCAGTTTGTGACACTTACAATTAGATCACCCAAGTATTCTATTCCATTGGAATTTAATCATGATCTCATATATGAACAAAATAATGCTGAAGATCCATTAAAACAAAACTTTATAAAACCATTTAAAGAATATTCCTTAGAATTATATGAACTTCTTGGTGAATTGGGAAAACAGAATTTCTTAGTAGAAAAACAATTAGTCGAAGATATAAAATCAATTGTGCAATTACAGTATAAAACTACTGAATTGTACGTTTGTAACATGAAGATAAATGGAGAAACATTTAACAAGAATACAATTAGATGGGACAATATTGATAGAGATGGAAATATTGGTGCTTCCGTTATTGCTGGTCTCAATCTTGAATCTTTGTCATTTAAAAATTTACATACTTTACCAGTATCACTCAAATCTTATAATAGGTTTAATTTTGTCCCTGATTTTCAAACATGCTATATGACTCGGTTATATCATATCAAGTTGAGTGTTACTTTATTCAATGGGGATGTCGTACACATAAGAGTTCCTGTAAATATTCAAAAGCTGTAGTAAACCACAGTAATAGACGGCACATTAACAGATAATGATCTATTCTTTCCAGAATGTTATCCAGTTCTGGGTGACAACGATAAAGCAATAAGAAAATTAATAAATTCAGAAAAAAAAAACAATATACTAACAATGCTATATAAATTCTAAAACATGAACTCAATTAAACAGTAGTGATACCTTCATATTCACCAAAACCTTGAGTCAAGTTAATATTTTGTAAAGCTTGAGTAGCAGCACCTTTTAATAAGTTATCAATGGTAGCAACAATAACAACCCTATCACCGGCATTATTAACAGCAAATCCACCAACATCAATCCAATTCTTACCAGCAATTGATTTAACCAATGGAATATCACCACTGATTTTAACTAATTCTTCAGAAGCATAATATTCTTGATATAAATTTCTGATATCTCTAGAAGTTAAACCTTGAGAAATTGGAACATTAATAGTAAGGGAAATACCTTGGAACCAAGCACCAACATGAGGAATAAAAGAAACTGGGGTACAATGTTTAGAAATTTCACGTTCATGAATATGATCTGTAAGAGAGTATGGAATCATGTTATTTTCCAATATTTTAACATCATTCTTTGGACTTGGTTTGGTACCAGCACCAGAGTAACCACTAACACCAAAAACACTAGGAGTACCATTGATGTATTGTCTAAGTGGAGCTAAAGCAACTTGGGAACCGGTAGCATAACAACCTGGGTTAGCAATACGTCTAGCCTGAGCAATTTTCTTTCTATCATTCAATTCAGGTAAACCATAAGCCCAAGTTCCAGTAGTATCAAAACGGTAATCTGCAGATAAATCAACAATGGTAGATTTGGAGTTTTTAGCAGTATCAATAGTCTCAACGAATGGTTTAGAAACACCATTTGGCAAGGCCAAGATCCAGACATCAACATCACCATTTTCTTCTAATTTTTTGATATCTTCAACTTGTAAGTTAGAGTAAATGACATTGTCTTTGTTGTAACCTGGTAATTTCTGACCTTCAAATTCACGAGAAGATGCATGGGAAATTTCAAGGTATGGATGATCATCAATCAATTTAACCAAGTTTTGACCAGTGTAACCTCTAGCACCAATTAAAGCAATTTTCTTTTTATCAGTAGTGGTACCTTGTTTTAATGGGAGGTTAGTTTTGGAATGTAAACCACGCTTTTGTTGAGAGGAACTGAATACACCAGATTCTTTACCAGAAGATAACGAAGAACCAACAGCATCAGAATCAAATTCTTTAATCAAATCACCAGCTTCTTGAATATCTAAACCATACCAGAATAAAATTTGTCCGTTTTTGGAAAATGAACCATCAGATTTGGAAAAGTACCATGGCAAATTGTCATCATTTTCACTAACAATCCAACATAACTGACTATAATCCTTTTTAATAGCATTGAAGATGTTGTCAGTGACATTATTTAACCAACCAGTTTTAGAAGACAAGAATTTGTCTAATTTAGGAATTTTATTTTCTTGTTGAATGACAATTGACAAAACTTCTAAAGGTTCATCACCATAACTCTTGAATTCAACAGAATCCAAGAATTTCAAATAGGAAGCAACAGATAATTTACCTGATTTAATTTCTGGGTCTCTTAATAAAGCATTTCTTAACAAATCTGGGTTTCCAAATTCTCTTAATGAGTTTCTGTTGATTAATCTGTAACCTCTTCTGATTAATGTACCAGCACCAGAATCAGTGAACAATTCTTTTTGTAAATCATCAACATCAATAATAGCGACAGATGAAGATCTTGGTAAATGTTGTAACAAATCATGGATTTCCTTAATCTTCAATTTGGTACCATATTTAACCCAACTTTCTTTCAACAAGTCATCATATTCTTCATCTAAGTTAATAACGGATACGATTTCACCAGTGTTACCGTTAACAATACCACCTTTTTCATTCAAGTAAACGATTTTCAATGGTTCAAATTGACGTGCCAATTCACCAGCAGCAACATCAGCATTAACATTTAATAATTGACCCAGTGGAGTTTCAGCCAAAGAAGTCAAAATTGGCAAATAACCACTATTTATAGCAGCTTCAATAGGAGATTTGTTAACATTGGTGATTTTACCAACCAATTGATATTTATCCTTATCTAAAAATTCAGCTTCAAAAACACCCGCAGTGATTGGACGAGCATGAACACCAATTTTTTCCAACGCAGTTACCAAACGTAAGTTTTGTTCCAAGAAACATTTACGAACAACTTCCATGGTTTTTGGGTTGGTAATTCTAATCCCATCAATATATTCAGGTTCAACACCTTCATTTTCTAATAATTCATTAATTTGTGGACCAGTACCATGCAAAACAATAGGGTATAAACCAACGTGGTATAAGAATGCTAAACAAGAAGCTAATTCATTTAATTGTTGGGTGATAATAGCACCACCAACTTTAATAACAGCAAATTGTTGTTGAGAAACAGAAGTGAAATACTTCAAGTATTGTTCAACTTCACGTTTAGAACCAATATTGTTTAATAATTGGATAACGGTAGATTTAGTGGAATAGAAACGAATATTTCTAGTATAAGTTGGATTTGAAACAGCTGTAGTAGAAGTAGGGTAAGAATTTTTAGTAATACTAAAACCAGCAGTGGTGGCTGCACCAACAGCAGATAATCTTTTGAGAAGATTATTAGTTAAAGCTTTCTTGTTGACTTGTCTAATCATATTGAAGTTAACTAAAAGTCTAAAAGAATTAAATAAAAGTGATAGAAATAATGAAAAGAAAGACTAATAATCAAAGCAAATCAATAAAACGAAAAAAAAAAAAAAAAAAAAGAGATGAAAGAAGTGAAAAATTTTTTTTTGTTCTTATTTTTCTTCTTTTATTTGTTGAAGTTGGGGGTTAGGGAAAAGGTGATTATAGATTAGGCAATGAAGAAGAAAAAAATTTTTTTTTCTTTCTTTCGTTCAAAAAGAGTAATTTTTTTTTGAGTTAACCGCGATGTCGAATCAGTTCAGAACACGTGACACAAAAAGTTAGTTCCACACTAATGAGTCATATATGGTACTACCAAACACTTCGAAAAAAAAAAATTGTTTTCTTTATTTACTTTGTAATATGCAACTGCATTAACTATACAACTTAATATTTAAATTTAGTATGTACATCATGTACATATATGCTACCTCATCTCAGTTAGTTCTGAAATTTGAAATCACCTTTTGATAATCTTTCTTCTAAAATAAAATCAGGTTGAAAACTAGCATATAATGTGTCAGGATCATTAGTAACATATGCACTATATTCTGCTTCATCATCTGGGATTATTTGTTTTGGTTTTTCTTTAGATTCAGCTGCATCAGCTAACAATTGAGCATGACAAGTATTTTCCATTAAAGTAAATAAATAAGCAGCTTCATCGATAGTTTTACCCATGGTCAATAATCCATGATTTTGTAAAATTACTGCTCTTGCATCACCAGCAGCTTCTGCAATTGCTTTACCTTCATCCTTTTCTAAAGCAACACCACCAAAATTCTTATACACAGCTTGGTTATTATAAAAAATACAAGCATCTTGATTAATCATTTCCAATGGTTTCCAAAAGCACTATAAGCTCTACCATAAATTGAATGGGTATGACATGCAGCATTAACATCGGGTCTTGCTTTATGTAACGAACTATGAATGGCAAATCCAGCAGCATTAATTGGTGCTTGATTACCATCAGGTAAAATTTTCCCTGATTCATCTACATGAACTAAATCATCAGCGGTAATTAAAGCAAAATGTAAACCTAATGGGTTAATCCAAAATGTATCAGGATCAATTGGATCACGAATTGAACAATGGCCAGCTTCACCTTCAGAATATCCACGACGAGCAAAAATTCTAAATGTACCTGCTGTATGTTCAAGAATAAATTTTCTTTCTTGTTGTTTATCTTCAAATTTAGGACAATGATATGGGTGGGTACCATCTCCACCAAGGACGATATTATGACTTCCTCTTTCACCAAATTGATAACCTTTTGATGATATCTTGGTTGTTGTTGTTGTTGATGCTGGTGCCATGATTATTATTGTTAAATTAATGAACTATTTTAGAGAATATAAATTTTAATTATTAAGTTCTATTCTTGTAGCATATATTTATATACTTTTTTTTGGGGAGATAGGGGGAGGAGGAGAGGAAGAGGAGAAAAATTTCCGACGAGGTAAGGCAATAAAAAGCGGAGTTGCTCTTTATTTTTTTTTTTTTTTTTGATAATGGGATCGCTTATTTCCTAATTCAGAACAAGTTTAAGAACTACGATTTTTGTATCACATCAACAGACGAATCAAAGTTAACGTTAATGTCACACATACACACACACACATTTAATCAAATACATAATTCATTCATTAATGATAAGATATATATATATATACATAATCTATAAATATTAAACTAAATTTCATCTTCTTTGCCTAATTCAAAGTATATCCAATTTAAAATTGGATTATACACTTTATAAACAAATGAAAGATAATTAAGAATTTCATTCATTAGTTGGGTCATTTCATTTTGATAATATTTAAAAATATGACAGATATTACCATCATTTCGTTCAATTAGAAGGGTTCTTATTTTATCAATTAATACACTTTCAATTTTATCTCTATTATTCTGATAATACGCAATAAAAGATAGATTGGTAATATGTCCATAGTGATTATCAAAATCTTGGTAAAATAAATGAACATCCTGTAACTTTTCTCCTTGAAAATATTCAAACATAATCCCCAATGAATTGATATTAATTAATTGTCGCAATCTGTTGTGATATTCACAGAAATCTTTTTGGTAAATTTGACTAATTTCATTAGTTGTGATATCACCAGATAATATCTCTTCCAAAAACACACCAGTATAGAATTTATAACTGGAGAATTATAACTCGGAGTAATAACACGACTGATACATGCTTTCAAACTGGATGAGATTATCGATTTACATTGATTTAAATTTAGTTCATGATGTTTAATAACAACGTATTGATAAAATTGTGGAAATATCAAGCTTGGATTAAATGTATAAACGTTAAACTTTAAATTTGAAAAATTGGGGCAATGATTTAACAAAATATACAAGTTTTCAAAATGACGGAACTGATTGAGACCATTGATTGAAAATTGGCATTTTCTAATGAATAATTTATATACAAATTTACCTAATTCTTCCATTGATTCAATATAAAATGGGGAATGCAAATCTGATAAACATTTATCAATAAGTTGAAATAAAATATTGTTGTAGTTCATTGTTCCACTAACCAATTCATAATGCAATACCAATTGTTTCATATTTTGCAAAAATGACAAATCTGTTTCATCAGATACAATAATTTGCTCTTCTCTAATTTCATAATATGAACCAGTGAAATCGAGATAATAGTTTAACAAAGTGTTGTAAATGTCCTTTATTGGAATAATTTTAAAATCAATATCTAGAAAATCCTTAATATCTATTTCCTCTTCGTCATGAAAACTTTCTGGTAGATTATAGAAATGACCACTTTTTATCCTTGTTGGAAATTTGTACTCATTATTGTTTCTAGCAATCTCAAGTAATAAAAATTTATTAAACCAATACCTTCGCCAATTCTCAGTGGGCAAAATACTAGGTATATAAAATTTAATATTGTTATAACATATAAACATCTCCTTATTCTGAATGTATGGATCTCGAGAGGTCTCTGAACTGGACATGAAAACATCATTAACATAATTATTGAATGAATTGACAAACGATTCAACTTCTGACCTATTATTGAAATCCCTCAACTCATCTAATTGATATCGATTCAACAACTGTAGTTCATCATTTAATTTCTTCTGTTGGTCTCCTAAATCTTCAATTACACTAACATCATTCAAACGATTCAATGCTTTGATTTGCTTATTGACAATATTGATTGAATCAACTAACAATATCTTAAGATTCTTATAATGGTTCCACTTAAACACCTTGAATACAAAATTGTACTCATGCCAATATTTGAGGAAACTGGGAGAAACTTGATTGCTGGATAAAAGAATAATTTTCTTGAACTCATCTATTAAATATTGTCCATATTTGTAAACCATCAACCAGATACAATTATTATAAAACAATTTCTTTTCATCATTTACATTGGTATTGACATTGAACCCAGGGTGATTGTAATTATTATTTGATGATACCGACGATATGTCGATGTTGATGTTGTTGCAGTTGATGCAGTTGATGATGACTGTTAGAGCTCGGTTTGTTTTTATCTGAATTTACACAATCGTTAAAATCAGCTATCATTATAAAACAATAAAAAAAGGACTTGTATTCCTGACCCATTAAATATGGAACTTGGAGATACTTTAAGATAAAGGCAATCCCAGTCCTTATTTCACTATTTGTATTGGAAATTTGTAAAATCTGATTAAAGGGCATGGATTGAAAGTTATCTAGAAATTGAGATTTCCTTACAATTCTCATATACTTGTAAAATAGAAACCTCGCAGCTAATTTTTGTATTGGTTTGATCAATTCTTCATTAAATTCTTTGGGTAGTGTTGTTGGATTGAGTTCAGTCTTATCCAGTATTTCAATTCTTGATGTTGGTTGTATAGTAAAACTCTTGTTTCCAGTCTCACTGATTTGAACTTCTTTATAAAACCTAGCGGCACGTTGCCTCACCATATTTAAATATTGATTTCTTCTTAAATTTGCTTGATCCAATTCATCATTTAGTTTTTTAGATTTGTATTTATTTGCTAATTGTCGTTTTCTTTGTAATTCAATTATTTTCTTCGATATCCTACTGGACTTTTCCAGTAGTTTTAATCTAATTTTTTGTAACAATTCCTGTTTCCGTTGATTAGGAGCTAATTTGTCACGTGGTGGAGTTTTCATCACCGGAGTAAGATTCTTTAATATATCATTAGGTAGTTGAAAATTTGAATTATAACTATGATGTTCTCTGGGTTCTGTCATTCGAGTAAGTTTTGGACGGTTCTCTTGAACTGTAACATTCAGTGGACTTGATGATAAAGATCGACAAAATGATAATTGAACCCCTGGAGAATTAGAATCGGAAAAGGAATCACTCGATACACAATCAGATACCCTTAGTTTATTAAGTTGTGGTTCATCTGTTCTCATAGTGGTTTCATTTCTGGTAGCTAACTGGTTTGATGAAGGGAGATGACAAGGAGATGCCACAGAATTTGTGTGGTCATTTTGTGATTCAAATTGAGGGTGTGGACGATGACAAGAAGAAGAAGATGATGATGTTGATTGTGGTGATGGTGGTGAAGGAGATTGGCTATCATTGGTTTCATTATTAATAGTCCTTCTATGCTTTGTAGTCATATCTCTTTTTCTAGGTTGGTTGGTTTCGTTTGAGACTTGTCTTTGTGATGTCATAGTTATCAGTAGAAAAAGAAAGAAATAATAGCTGATAATAAAATCAAGAAAAAAAAAACTGGGGGCTGGGAGCAAACAAGGGGGCGGAAGGGGAGAAAAAAAAAAAAAACTAATAGTCAAGGGAAAGTATTGGAAGTACTAGGTTGCAACCTTTTTTTTTTTTTTTTCTTTATTTTACTTCTTTTTCAATTGGTTGTGGTTGTAAAACAAGAGGTGCAAAAGAATGAAACTTTGAACTAATGATTAATGATATCCACTACAAAAGGACAAGTAGCAATTGAATAGTAGAATACAAGTATGTAAAGTGATTCAAAGATAACAGTGTGGATGTGTACGAGAATTGTAAAATTTTAACTCGCTCGGAATTCAGGGAAGATTATACTGGTTACAACAGGATTATGCGGTTAGGAAACGGAAAGGGTACTTCGAACTGCTATATTCGGTTGTTAATTCTTGCTATATTTGAGAAAGTATATTATTCATTCAAGTAGACAACAAGTATTTTGTCAATCGGAAACCATAAGCCATATTATTTGCAAGTAATCCAGCACTTTACACTATGCAATTATTTTCTTTGTAGGGAAATTATTATCCATAATTCCATAGTTTTATTTCTTTTTTTTTTTTGCTGTAACCTTGTGTTTCTCGTTTTCGTGTTTTTTTAAGCTGAGAATTACTCTTTCTTTTACTATGGTATGCTGGCTAAACAAATGAATCTCAAAATATAAAATCTTTGTACCAGAAAGTCCAAGATCAAAAACAGAAAAATGAAAATACAATAATGTTATACAGGACAAATTGATTAGAGTTTGATCATTTTAACTCCTACATGCAGAATGAACTGGTTTTCAAAAGATGCAAACATTAGTCGGAATTTGTGGAACTGGGGCAAGCACTGGAAGGAAGGAAGAAAAAAAAAATATTATCGATATACCGTCTACAGCAATTGCCCCGCTCTTTGATTTTTTATTTTTGCAAACATCAGTTGCAAGATCGAAAATTCTACTACAATTACTACAATGAAATTACAGGCAACAACTTGACTATATTCAATGCATACATATCAAGTTGCCTAATTTTTAAGTACATATCATAAACCATGAACCTTTTTTGTTTATATTATTAACTCTATAAATTACACTATGTTACTTTTTCCTTGACCAAAATTTTAGGGAAGATGAACCTGTTGTTGTTGTTGTTGCTGATGAAGCTGTTGATGCTGTTGTTTCCTTGCCAATTTTTAATTGACCCAAAAATGATGTTGTCGATGAGACTGATGAGGATGTAGATGAAACTTCAGCACTGTTGGGGTTGGTATTGATAACACTTCTTGTACCATTGGAAACAGTGATAATATTTCTTGGTTTGGATCTCGGTATCATCGATGGGTTGTTGCGAAGTTCTGTAGTAGAGAATGGTGGTGAAAATGGTGGTGAAATAGGAGATAAATTTGGCGACTCTTGTGGTGATTGTAGTTCTTCCCGTAGTTTCTTTCGAATATGGGAACCAAATTCTGTACAGTTTTCCATTAAAAGCTGCATAACTTGTTTTTTAGCTGTTGAAAACACCATTGGGGATTTATCTTCAGATTTAATTATATCCTGAGAAATATGATGTGGTATATTCAAGTCACTTAAATTAGTAACTAAATCTCTATAACAATTCAGACTTTCTTGGTGACCATTCTCAAGCAAATATTGATATTTGACTAAGTTTACTAAAAAATCCAAGTTTTCTGTAATGTGAGTTTTAGTTACATATTCAATAAATTCTTGGGTCATTTTAACTCTTGATGGGTCTTCTAGTTTCCCTAGTGAATGAAGAAAGCAATCATACACCAATTCCTCTAGTGGAGGTACAGGTGAAGATGATCTGAATGGGGTCCCTGTTCTTGATTGTGATCTGGATTGTATAGTTTGATCTAATGAAGAATATTGTGGATGTGGTGCTTTGGGATGATGAGTGCTAGGAGACACTACAGTTGGTGGTGCAGATGTTGTCATTATTGTAGAACTCCCTGTATCGGGTTGCTTGTTGTTCATAATAATAAAAAAAGAAAATAAATTATTAAGAACAAGAATTTGATGAAAAAAAAAAAAGCCCAGGAACAAAGGATAAATAAATATACAAATATTAAAAAAAAAAATTTAATTTGAAAGAGATATATAAAGAAAGGAAGAATAAAAAAAAAAAAAATAAATGTATTCCAGAAGAAGATTTATACACATGAATTTCTTTTTCTAAAATACTGTATGTACAATTTTTTGTTTTTTTTTTAATTTTCTTTCTTTTTTCTAAAATAATATTAAACGTAACCGTTTATTTAGCCAATGTACACGACAATATTAGTTTTGTGCTTCATATAATAGTGGTCATTCTTTTTTTTCATTTTTTTATTAGTCAACTTGAAAATTTTTTCTCTTTATTTTTAAGTTTCTGTGTTGTGTATGGGCTTTCAAATTGACTATACAAATTCTTACTGTAAACAGGTTATATGCAGTACATGGTATATGTTAATTATGAAATTTGTTTAATGTGTACGTACACATATCAAGTTGTCTATACATTGAAAATCAATGAATTGCTAACCGTACTTTTTCTGAAAGTGGAGGCAATGGAGTGCAGAAAGAAGGACGAGGGGAGGCAATCTTTGGAAAGTTCTTTTTTTTTTTTTTTTTTTCTTTAAGCCATTCAACAGTTGAATTGCGTGGTTTTTAAATGTGTAGAATTCTATTTTCTAGCCTAATCTTTAAAAATTGTTCGACCCGTTTTTTTCCTTGGTGGTGGTGTTGGTGGTGGGGCAGAAAAAAATCAATCAGAGTCATTTTCTACATATAAAAGTATACACACATTTACAACAAAAAGTTCGTGATCGAATAGTAACGTGGTTTTTTTTGTTTTCTTTGACCTTTTTCGATTGTAATCATTTAGGAAATTAATTTTTACCGCGATGGTATATTATTTTTATTGCACGATTTTTGTTGTTGTTGTTCTTGTTGTTCTTCTTGTTGTCAAGTCAGAGTATTAGAATTGAAATACTGTATCAAAGACTCATGATTCAATTTTGTGATTACCCTTGGATATTTCTGTCGTTTCAAGGATGGCTTCATTTTTGTTATTCCTTGAGGATTTTGTTTTGTATTTCTGTATTATTTTTTTTCTGTTTTTGCATTGAAGAATCTTTTTAAATATGATTTCTTTTAGAGATGAGTTTATTTGTACTGTGTGTATTATGGAAGCAATATTGCATTTGGCTTAATATACCAAACAGTATTCCAAAATGCTAAATTTCATGCATGGAACAAATTGATCTCCTCAAATTGATAATACAATACACACCAAGCATGGAAACAGAAAAAAAAAAATAAAACAAAAACATTCTAACAAAAAGCAATTCCATAACCACTCACATTTTTTAAGCTGTAATCTAAAGTTTTCAGTTTTTTCAAATCTCCTTGTGTATTAGACTCTACTTGTACTTGTGCATTGATCATAAACAGAATGTTATGTTGCTGACCCTCAAGGGTCACCCTCGAGAATTGCGCTCGTTTACTACACCTGGTTTTATAACTCCATTTGTTTCTTATCTTTCGTTTGTGCTGTATACATGAACGTTTTACTCACTCTACGTTGATCCGAAATACTGGAAGTTGAGTTTTCTCCTAATCATAATTCGTCGTATAACTTAAAAATCATTGAAATTGATTAATTTTAGGTTACAAATTTACATTTACATTGATCTCAAACGTTTCAGTTAAATTTTATTTTCAATTTAGGTTATTATTTTTGTTTCATTGCATTGGTTTGGCTTAGTTCTTACTATGCGCGTTTTTGCTGGAAATGCTTTAAATTCACTTGAGCCACAGTGTACTGTATTTCCGTGCTCCCAAGTTACTGTAAATCCGATTGAAACACAAGCTCAGTATGCTATTTTCCATATGCACTGTATCTGTAACCTGTTTGTCTATCATAACTTCTAATCAAACGTGTCTTAGAAATATTAAGTTGATAATTGTTTCCAATTTCTTTTAGAACTGTACGATTTCTTTCCTACTGTATCTATAGAATTCCATTTAAGGTCTAGAATCTGTAATTGGTTACCATGATTTCTTTACATGTAACAGCTGTTATTACAGAATACTTCAACCCATTTATTTTACCTTTCTTATAAACTTGAACCTTCTCAACAGTTGTTGAGTTGGAGGCTCATTTCAATAATCTTTGGTTTTTTCAAATTTTCCATATTCGCTACCGTGTGTACAAAATCAAATCCCCCATCTCATAGGCAGCAAAAAAAAAAAAAAAAAAAAAAAAAAAAAAAATGGCAGGAACCTCATCTCTTATCTAACAGCATTCCAACTCCCCCCAATTAATAATCAATCATGCCATTGGCTCATAGTCTTAGTAAAGTCACTAAGAATGTATCAAAATCCACAGGTGCTATTCATGTGAAAGGTCGTAAATTTAAACAATTAAATCGTGCTACATTAAGAGAAAAGAAGCTTCAGCTGAAGAAACTTGAATCATTAGAAAGAAAATCCAATGAATTAAGTATTGTTTTCTTTATTCAAAATATTCTAAAAGAAGATTCTGAAAAATCAGAATATTCACTTGATGAAATGAAATCTATAATTGAAAAATTCATTCATCAAAATGATGAAGAATTAGAAAGATTAAAATCCGAAAGAAGAAAAGGAAGACCTCCTACCAATAGACAAAATTTATTAGAAGAAAAATTAAAACATGATTTAGATGTTTTCAAAACTGGTTTTAAAATACCAGATTTAAGTGATAAATTAACAGTTGAAAGAGCTAGAGATTGGAATGGTACAACTGGTGCTACTACAAATATGAAATTTATACGAATTTCTAAAGATATGACTGAATTCCAAACAGAAGAAGTTGATATGAAATGATGAATATAGCATGTTTTTTTATTTAATAGAGAATCGACTAACTAAATAGACAATAAATTTTCAATAAAACATGAAGCGTATAGACTAAATAAGATGAACGTTATTCAAGTTACTTTAACCAATAATAAACTCGACTAGCAGCAGATGGAGCTCATCCCAGTCATATTGGAGTCCCTTATTTTCATTGTAACCAGATATTATGATCTGTCTGTCAAATATTGTTCGTGTTGCAAAACATTTCGGGAACGTTTTTCATGGAAAATTTTATACATGGGATTCTTCAATTGAGGTAATACATAGTATTCGAAAGATTTATTATACACTTCTTCAAACCTTGGATCTGAGAAGATATTTTCGGTATATTTCGGATTTTTCATAAGAAGGTCGAGAAGTAGGAAATTTTGCCATCTTACATCCCTAGCAGCCTTTTCTGACCCTTCTGTTAGAATTTTCTTAAGATTTTCCCAGGAGATGAAATTATATAAGAAATAGCTTAAAACATAATTTGTAAACCTATCATTGCATATGTGAAAATTTATGATAGAATTTTTGTAACTTAAGCACTTAGTTACATCTTGAGGCTGCATAATTTCTACTTTAAGTAATTCTTTTAAAAGATCGGTTGCAACAATTCCAGAAAAGCTTTTCTTCTGGCTTATTTGGTACAAAATTGGTGCAAGTTTATCAAATTCATTCAACTTTGGAACCGATTCCACATTGATTAAAAAATTGTATAAACAACCAAAACGCAAATACCCATGGGGTGAATCCCAGCCGGGTCTTCCTATTGATCCACCAAAATCATGAATCACATGATAAAAAGCTTCATAATTAGGATCTTTCATTATCCTTCTAAGAATTTTCAAAGTAAGATCTGATGATACATTCTTTAACAAATGAGATAAAATTTCATATCTTGCAAACTGTGTTAAATTACAAGAATACACTCCATTCACTTTGGAATTGACAGACAAATGCAACTCCAACTTATCTTTCGTATACTCGATGTAACCAATCAAGTCTTCAATTGATTTTAAAGTCTTAAAGTCAACTATCTTGTCTAAATATTCTAAATCTTTTTTGAATAGGTATAATCCATCACCAAAGTATCTTCTCAATTTAAAGCAATATTTGATCTCTGGCATCAAATCTTGAATTAGCATTCTTTGAAAATTGGGATTTTTTTCTAATTTTTCAATCAAACCAAACACCATTTTCAAATACTTAGATGTTTTCTCTTGGTCAGTATCATGTTTTTTGGGGTACTTTGATTTGAATTCAAGTACATCACTCTTCATTTTTTTATTACCAATCTTGAGAAGTCTATCTTTCTTCTTGGAATACCTGCTTTTCATAAACAGTTGAAAATCAATTACTTCCAGGTAATAATCATAAGTAAACTTTAACATTGATTGTAAATTTTTTTGTTCATCATTCATTTCTTGCTCGGGATCTTTCTTGTAACTCGGTAAAACTACAGTATTGATGAAAAATGGAACAAAATACTCATCAAGCATATTAATTGGTACTTTAACATCCTCAATCAAAGATTCGGTTGGAATAATAGCTTTAATATCTTCAGCCATTCTGAGTTGATCTTTAGTATATAAAAAATAGTCTTCTTTAGGTACGACGTGGTTCTTGAGATTTTCTTCTCTTGAAGTAGTCATTGGTCTAAACTGATATTTCTCAAATTTTTGAGCATTAATCTGACCACCCTTAGCTATTTGGCTATCAATTGGCTGAGGGTAATAGGAAAAAGATATCCTGGATTGATACTTAATAAACTTAGTGGTATTTTTCAAGACGTTTCTTATAATCATTGTCCCTATCTAAACTGATGAATCAAAATGTAAGGGAAAAAGGCGATGGTCCAAACAAAGTAATATACTACCGATTGAATATTCAAACAAATTTTTTTAAAACGTCCATGAGCTTCTCCTTTTAATCTATTGAACAATATATTATGCATTACACAACTGTCGAAACTAATTTGTTACTTGTAACAAAAATTAAGAAAAATTTGAAAAGGTAATACAAGGGTGATAAGCTTTGGTTTTGTGAATCATACTTTAACCTTATTCCAAACGCATTGGCATTTCACAGGGTTGTACAACATAAAACCATTGTATATATAAAATAAACATAAGTATCCTAAACCTATAAATAAAAATAAAACAGAAGTAAAACCAAGTGACTGCAAAAATCCAATTAAACCAATGATGCAAAACAAAAAAAAAAAAAACACGATAACTTTAAGCCAAAAAAAATGACACGTGATATTTACTGGTTAAAATACTACTTTCTCTACATTTAAAGTACTTAATTTATAGCACTGATGCGTTTTAAGTATATTTAACAAAAATTATGAGTTCCTGGCATAGAGTGTATTTTACTGTAGGAATATTTGGGCTAACTTTTTACTAATTTATACTCAAAATTGTTAAATTTTTGAAATACCCCAGAATTATCCCTCTTTAAAACTATGAGCTTATATACTTACAGAGGTTACCTTAAAGTTTGTTCAAATTCATCACATTGGTATTATCATTTTAACTTTGGTGCTTTGAGAGAAATGATTTATATTCTACATGTAGTCGTGTGCCAAGTGCCTAAATAAATTTAAAAAACTAAGCGAAGTAGGAAAAATTTTTTTTTTTTTTTCGTTTCTTGAAATATAATCCAAATTCATTAAAACGAACAGCAATCTACTACATTGAACAACCTCCATCAACAATGGCTAAATATACCGAAGAACAATTGATTGAATTGCAATCTGAAGCATACACTCCAAACCCACAAATTTTGGAAGCTTTCAACAAATTAATCGATGAAGTTAAGGAATCTATTGAACAACATCACCAACATCAAAAGAAATGGAATAATGGGGATACTTATATTGATGAACATGGTAATGAAAGATCATATCATCACATGAATAGAAGAAGACAATCTAAAGGTGCTGCTGGTGTTGCTAGACCAAACTTGAGAAAGAAATCTGAAGCTTTTATTGATGAAGATGGTTGGGCTACTTTAGCTAAACCTAAGAAAACTTCATTTGCTGAAAGTGAAGCTGTAGAAGAAAGAACCAAATTTAGAGAAAGTTCTAATGGTGGTACTGTTAGAGCTAGACCAAATAATAAGAATTTAGGTAGTTCTAAAGCTGTTGATCCAAGAGAAATTATATCAGATAAACAAACTAGAGCTTTCAATGCTTTTGCTGCTTTAGATGATGATGATGAAGATGATGAATAGATCATAAAGAATTCTTGAATATAGGAAAAAGAAAAAAGAGACATTAACTTGTCTGTATATGCTTGTAATATTTTTTTTGAATTTTTTTTTGAATATTTTTTTTTTTTTTTGCTTATTGGGGTGTATTATTATTAATATGTGCTATATTCTTGTTTGTTTTGTATTACTTATTGACGTTTACTTTGTTTTAAACACATCATATACTGAATAAATATCAATTACAACCATACATAAAACGAATGACCATTAATTATATATATATATATGTACATAACATATATTGAAATTGTATTAAACAACGAAAGCAGCTTCATCTTCACTATCTAATCCACTTAAAATGGAGTCAACATCAGTGGTTGCCATATTCCTGTTCAAAACAGATCCAGCTGCAGTGGAAGCAGTATCATTGTGTCCATTTGCACCACTAAAATTTGGTTTTGCCAATCGTATGCCTCTATGTGTTGACATTGCATCTTTCAAATCATTTACTCTTGGCGATTGAAAGTATTTGCTATCATAAGTATAAATAGAACCATCATTAGTGGTATCAATACTATCGATGGTTCTCAAAATGGTGGTGAGACCATTCGCATGAGGTAAGCCTCTTTCTTGGAAATGTTGACTGTATTGTAAAATTTCAGAATGAATCATAGTTATATCACCCGAGGTTCCTAAACCCAAACCAATATATAAACCAGCTTCTGAATTAGAAGAAACTGCATCAGAAGATAATCCTGAACGTTGAACAAAATCAGCTGGGGGAATAAAATGTCCACCAGATTCTTCTGCAATTGAGTTGGAATTTCCTAGACCAGATGCTGCTGCCGCTGTTGGCGCACCGGTTGCTGCAGGACCAGATCCAAACAGAGACCCTTGATCCATCATAAACGTATTATTGGTGACCCGTGAATCATTATTGAATGTACTCATATGAGTACTAATTTGAGATTTTTCAATTGCTGTAAGCAATTGTTTTTGTGGATGCAAATAAACAATCAAGAAATTATTTCCACAAGCAAACTCTTCAATATTCTCAGGCTTAATTCTAACTGGAATTTGTTGACCATTGGCATCTGTTGGAAGTACTCTTTGGCTTTTGGTACTTTCCAAGTCGGAAGGTGAGGAATCAATTCCATGAATCCAATATTTATGAACCTTTCTATATTCAACCGCATCCAAAATCTGTTTAAATAACTTGGAATTCTTACAATAATTTTGCAAATCATGACTATATTGATCATCTAGCTCTTTCAAAATGTAATACAAGATAATGTGAGCAATAGTATCTTTGAACTTCTGTCTTTGGGTGAATGAATTAAGTTTATTTACTTTCATGATCCAATGATGAAAGAATGGAATAAAATTAGAAACAAAATTTAATCCCAAAATACTAATCATATGTTTCAGCACTGCAACCAAAAGTAATACTAATTCTGTATTTGGAGAATCATAACTTTCAAAAAACTTGTCAATATACATGAAAAAATGGGAGATAAAGTTTTGTTGTTGAGTAATATACTGATTAACATTAGGTTCTTTATAATCATGACCATTTTCGTGTACATCCTTACTGTATAAGATATCATTGGCCTGACTTCCAGGATCTAAGCGTGATTGTTTGGAAGCCGGATCATAACTTTGTTTTGATTTACCGACTGCCAATTCATTATTCAAAAACTCATCAAAAACCTTCAAATACTTGGCTTGGATACTGATAAGTTGAGGGGTAGTCAAAATAGTTTTAATGCTTTCGTCTGATTCATTCTCTGGTGCCAACAATGCCAAACTAATATCCCAATGTTCCAAGTTAACGTGGTTACGGCTGATAGAGCTCGATTTGTTTTTTAAAATAAGGAAGATTTTGGAAACGTTATCCAACAATTGGACTATAACATCATGAATTTGTTCACCAGTAATTGTTGGATTTGCTTCGTCAACAAAACTGCTATCTAAAATAAAGTCGACCTTCATTAAAATCTCTTGGATGGAATCTGGAACTTGATCATAGTAATAAATATGAGTGGTCAAACTGCAAATACAGTCAGAATAAATGTTGGTTAAAATTGAAATATCACTTTTATCTAAATCACTTGTTTTCAAGATCAAATCAGTTTGTAAAGTCAATAATTGTTGAATAATATCGGAGACAGATAAACCAATCATGCTAACTTTAGATGAAAGTAAGCCCAATAAATAACGGGCGTACTGAAATTGCACATTATAGTTGGACTTGGAGTTCCCTTCAATGTTGATTCTACCCAATGTTGCCAATAGTGTAGACAAACTAACAAAACGCAATTGAACAGGTATCCAGGTAATACACAATTCCAAAAAGGAAACACCCCATTCCAAATCAGTACCATTCATAATATTGTGCTGGACAACAGCACGAGTTACTTCTGATATTTGACTTGCAGTATTTGTATTGAAAAATGCATTGACAGCAGAAAATGCCTGTTCATTGACATCAACTAAAGTTAATGTATCGTTAAGAAAATCATTATCAATTTGTTGGGCAATGACCCTCTGGGACTTTTGCAGTTGAACCCTAGATAATCTTCTTCCATTATCTTCTTCGTGAAGGTTAGATTTTAATTTTTGAAGAATGGAACTTTGTGGATTATTGGTAATGATGGTTTGAACCAAAGTGGGGATTGATAATGCAATGAATTTTTTACCACAAGTTTGGTTATAACTCAAACATTTGGAAATATGCTTAATTGACATCAATGAAATCATTTGCCAGTCGTACTGAGATACACCAGATCTATCTTTACCCATTGTGGCTAATGTTTGAAAAACTTCTGTAAAGATCCTGACAAAGTCTTTATCACCGGTGAACAAAGCACCATCTAATTTATCACAAAGAATACCAAATGTTTTAACCACACTCTTGCACAATGCGAGGTCTTTTGTATTGAGAATTATTTGAAATATGTCACATACTTGAGGAGCAAAAACATTCAAATTATCACTACATTTTTTAATCAAATCTTGAATAATAGCCAAAGTTACTTGCAAGTTTCCTGCACGGTTTCTATGAACATCATGTTGGGTTCTATCTTTGATGAAGTTGATGACTTTTTCCAATTTAACTCGTCTGGTGGATGCGTAGTATAATAAATAACTCAACTCGGAAGAGTTTGGTTTTTTGTCAACTGCTTTACCAGCCGGATAACATTGCAAAATCAATTTCTGATGTTTGTGTTGAAATAAATTCATTCTAATTCAGGTCTATGGTATCAACAGGGTATGGAAATATGAGACGTGGAAAATAGCAGGGTTGATTAGCAAAAATAAAAAAAAAAATTATTGATCACTATATTAATGTCAAGGAATTGTCTAAAACAAGGTAATAGGAAGAATTAAATAGGTATAATATGAAATAAAGAAAGAAAAACTTAAAGAGTGTATAAAAAGTTTTCCATTGATTCCCTGAAATAGTTCGAAGATTATGACTGTGAATAATTTTTCCAATTTTCCCCTTTTTTTGTTGGTTGTTATTTGTTTTTTTCGTGTATACTGAGAAAGGCTAAAAAAAAAAAAAATTTCAGATAGAACGTGAATTTTTAATTGATGAAACGTATGTACAAATACAATAAGTGCTAAGAAATAGAGAGAAGTAACCGCGAGTGTTGTTGAATGATCCAATTACGATCAACACAATTGCTAAATCAAGTTTATAATCAATATTGTCGAGGTTTTACAAAGTTAATAACCAGATGAAAGTTGCACCACGGCTTAGGCAACATTCCCTTGTGAAAAAATGATTTATGCTCACTTGTTGGGTTTATACATTCCTTAATGAAGAAGAAATGAGTTCTACTGGACTCTCTTAATAACTTTTTCTAGTATGAGCCATTGTAGACAAGAAAAATGTTTACTAAATGCGGAGAATCCATTAAGATCAAGGGCAATACAGTACGTTTCACCCAGTGACCAACTTTTAACTTAATTCAGAAATAATCGTGAGCCGAATTTACATTTTGCGCGGATGCAAACCTTAAAAAAAAAAACCACTAGAAAAGAATGTGAAGAAAATTCCCTACAATCTTTGACGTTATTCTCGGAAAACTCGTAACTTCTATAGATATCGAAAGTGACATCATGGGTTCAGATATCTACATACTGGGTTTTAAAAATGATTGAATTTTATGGCGCAGTCGTAGATTAACGCCTAGGATGAAATGATGAGATATGCAAAAAAAAAAAAACCCCTTGTACAGTGTATGTATAAGCAATATTCATTTCGTAGATGAGAACTACATTAAAACAATTTCTGTAAACTATTTGACTACTACCAGCTTGCCAACTACAGTATACTGTACATGACTATGGTTTTGTTGGATTGTCAACTTATTGAGTGTTATTAGAGTTTCTGACAACTACTAGGACATATATCCCCCTAGATATGGAGCAAAAAATATTTAATATCAATAGTCCCCACAGTCCAATCCAAGATCCAGTGTCGTGCTTCCATTCATAGTATACCAATGCAAAGAGATTATAGTATAGTGTATTGCTTGGGGGTATAATTGAAAAATTGAGCTGTGCACATCTTTTGATAAAACCTTACCCTTCGCAAGAACCAGAAAAAAAAAAATATTCGAGATCTTTGATTTGTATGATATGCTTTTGCTGTTGTTAAATCACATCACGTCATATTCCACAACTAATCAATCATGGCCCCACCATTATATGTCAAGGGAGGTGTATGGACAAATGTTGAGGACGAGATTTTGAAAGCAGCAGTCCTGAAATATGGCTTATACCAATGGGAACGTATTTCATCTTTACTACCGAAGAAGTCTGCCAAACAAGTAAAAGCAAGATGGGTTGAGTATTTATCACCAATTATTAACAAAACCGAATGGACAGAAGATGAAGATGCAAAATTACTCAATTTACACAAGATATTTCCTAATCAATGGAGAAGTATAGCCAATGCTATGAATCGACCTGCTGTTCAATGTGTTGAACGATATCAGAAATTAATTGATGATGTTTCTGGGTATCAACCAAAAGATAACGAAGAGAACTTGGGATTGTCTGGTCCTGGTATAGAAACATTACCTGCTGTTGGAGCATCCAGTACGCCGATAATTGCAGGGGAGATTAATTTTAATCCAGAAAGTAAAGCTGCAATGCCTGATATGGAAGAATTACCAGATGATGAACGAGAGATGTTGGCAGAAGCTAAAGCAAGGTTGGGTAATATTCAAGGTAAGAAGGCGAAAAGAAAAGCACGTGAAAGAATGCTAGAGGAGAGTAAGCGTATTGCTTTGCTACAAAAGAGAAGAGAATTGAAAGCTGCAGGAATAAATATAAGGTTGACAACAAGGAATAAGAAAAAGAGAAAGGAATTTGATTACAATGAGGATATATATCAAGAAATAAAACCCACCTCTGGACCATATGATGTTAGTGATGAATCAAGACAAAACCAATTAGAACAAGATAAGTTTAACAAAGAAGTTTCCGTCAAGGGGATTAGCATGAAGGATATAGATGATCGAATTGCAAAAGAAGAGTCTAAACGAAGAAAAGAGAGAGAGAAAAAATTGGTTAAAAACAAAAGAGTGATTGAAGCAGATGAGGAATTAAAGAATGAAGATGATAATGTAAAGAGAAGAAAATTGGATACTACTATGTCTGAACATACAGTAACTCCAAAGAAAAATCGTGGTGCTATTGTGAAATTGGTCAAGTCTTTATTTGAGAAATTACCTACTCCGAAACACGAGAAGGGTAAAGTTTTACCAACATTTGCAATTGATACTGCTAAAGAAATGTATATACTCAAAGCTGATGCTGATGTTGATGCTGATGCTGATGCTGATACTGATTCTGAAGAGGTACTAGACGATTCACAGATTATTTCCAAACAAGGACTAGGGCTTTATGAATCACAAGCCGTTCAGCAATCGCTACCAATACCCAACCCAAAGAATCTAAAAGAAATTAATGAACTTATTTTCAAAGATTCATTAGATAGAAGTATAACAGAGGAGTGTTACAAGTTGATTAGGTCGGACTATAAGAAGTATCGTGATGATATGTTTGATGCTCCCCTTGTACAAGACCTAGACAAAGAGTTATACGCGAAGGTAAATAAGGAAGTTGATTTTGAATTCAACATGATCGAAAAAGCACACGGAGAATCAATTACTGAGTATAGTCTACCGAAAAGTTTTGAAGTAGCTGAATCTATTATTGCAACATTGCATTCATTACACAAGAGGAATGAAGCGTTGACAAATCAATTAGAACTATCTGATTTTGAAGAGCAACGTAATCAAAAGAAACAAACATTCTCATCTTTAATGCAAGAATTGAGAGATGTTGAATTGGAATTGGCAGTTGAAAAGAAGAAAACTAGTTTTGAGAATCAGGCTATTGAGAGAGAAACTAAGATAATTTCCCAAAAACTAGCAGAATTGGAAAAACGTATAAATTCTCTTTCTGGATAAAGTATATAGACAAATATGTGTGTAGTATGAAGAATTGATCATGTCGCAAATTCGCTGTATTAAATTTACGACTTGAAATAGACACACTTATCGTGATTAACAAAAAAAAAAAAATAAAAATGTAACAAAAAAAAAAAAAAAAAAATAAAAGCAAAAAGACTATGCGAACAACAAGAACTGGGAATTTGTTGTGCACATCACCTAAAAATCAGGGAGGCGACTTGTTGTAATTAGTTATCGGGTGTACTTCATGAATTCAAATTTACTTTATATACCATTGAAACAATCTCGACCTATTGATTTGGGTCAAGAATTAAGTGAAGTCATAACAAAGAATTATTTTCAACCAGCATCTACATTTGCACCAGATTTGACATTTTTAACAAATCTTAGAAACAAAGTCACCAACATTCAAGATATAGTGGATCAAGGATGTAATAACGAGTATGAATCAATTTTACTGGAATACTATCAAGTGATCAATCCAATCCAAGCCAAGTTTCCAGATGATTGTATCGAGTTTGCTTGGTATGATACATTGGCTTATGGCCCCAAGGGTCCATGGTCATATCGGTCATTCAAAATTGAAAAGTTAAATGTCGTATTCCAGTTGGCTTGTTTATACTCTCAATTGGCGATATTGGAACTGAGACACACAGACTTGGGATTGAAGAAAGCATGTCAATATTATCAGATGTCGTCTGGATGTTTTGAATTTATTGTCAATAATTTAACTGCTGAACTTGAAGCTGATAAGAACCCAGTGATTTTGCAAATTCCTAAAAGTTTTCAACTTGAAACAATTCAGTGTTTAAAGTATTTAATGTTGGCTCAGGCACAAGAAACAATCTGGCAAAAGGCGATCAATAATGCCACAATGAAAGATTCGGTGATATCTAGATTATCCTATCAAACTTCGGAATTCTACTCCCAGGCTTTAATTTATGGAAACTCTTCTGATTTAATCAAATTAGAATGGATAAATCATATGAAAGTGAAAAGATTCCATTTCCTTGCAGCTGCTCACTTTCGAAGCAGTAGTATTGCCGCAGACGCTGCTCAATATGGTGAACAAGTCGCCCATTTACGAGCGGCGTCTTTAGCTGTTGATCAAGCGTTGAAAAACAAAAAGTATGTGTCATTGTTAGTTTTAGAGGATTTGCTGGGATTAACTGATGTAATTAAAACCAGATTGAGAACAGCCGAGAAAGACAATGACTTGATTTACTTGAAGTTGGTACCGCAACAAAATGAATTAAAACCAATTGTGGGAGTTTCCATGGTAAAACCTCTCGAAGCAGAACAATTAAGTAAGAAACTGTTGGATCATCAAGTGTTTAAAGAGCTTTTGCCATATATTATTATCAATGTAGCACAGGCAATGAGGGAAAGACAAGATGATTTTATTATAACAAAATTCCATGAACCCATTCAAAGTTTGAACAATATGTTCACAAAATTTTTGAACGAGCGTGGTTTACCAGCATCAATTGATTCAATTCAACAGCCAGAAAATATACCTGATTCTATCATACAACATTCTCAGGAAATCTTGAAAAATGGGAGTATGGAGTTTATTGACAAGTCATTCAAGGAAATCCAAAATTTAAATTTTGAATGTAATCACTTATTGCAGGAATGCAAAACAAGACTAAACTTGGACCGTAATGAAGATCAAATGTTACGTGATAAACAAGGTACCGCAAGGTGGAATAGGGCTTCTACTGACGAAGCTGCAAGTGGGCTTATTAACAAAACTGTAAAAATGAAGCAGTATCTTGAACAAGCCCAAAACGGTGATGAAATTGTTTACAAGAACTATATTAATATTAAACCAATCTTGGAAATATATTCTGGTGGGTTTGAATCTTTGACTAAATATATCCCCAATTCACAGTATATAAGCTTGCCTGAAAGTTTATCGGCAATAATCAATGATTTGCGTGATCACTTGAGTCAAGCAAATACCATGGAGAAAGAACGAAGGGACTTTATTCACAACTTGGAAATCAAGAGTCGCGATAATAATATCTTGCCAAAGCTCGTACAAGAATATAATACACATAGATCAGAAGTGTATACCGAGAAAGGAGATTTCAAACCAAATTGTTTTGAGCCAGTGTATGAAAATCATATGAAGTTATTTGACTCTGATTTGAAGTATATCCTGGAGACAAAAGATTTGCAAGTTAGTTTGGAACAAAAAATAAATGTTATCAATAATCAATTCATTCAGGAATTCAATAATGTCAAGACTGCATCACAAGAGAAAAGACAGGGAACTTTACAAATATTAGAAAATGGATATGAGAAATTTTTGCAAATTGTGGTAAATTTAAATGAAGGTTCGAAGTTTTATTCTGATTTTATTGAAAAGGGAACAAATGTTTTACGTGAATGTGAAGAATATTTGTATAAGAGAAGAATTGAAAGCAGAGATTTGGAATTAGCCATTAATAATTCATTTCAAGCTAATGTTGATGCTACTGAACAATCTCACCTGTTAAATGTTCCAAGTACACGTAATAACGATAATGATCAAAATTTAATTTCTCCAAGAACAAGTAAAGCAGGAATATGGAATCCAAATTCTGATATTAAGTTTGGATAGGTTATTTATCATTATATAGGATTTTATAGGAATAGAAGAATAGATAATCACACATCATACAAAGAAGAGAATCGCATGAAGTGCCTGAAAAAAAAAAAAAAAAAAAAAAAATCAGAACGATGCACCACATCCCATCAGTATCCAACCAATGATTCATTGTATATGATAAGAAGATTTTTGAAACAAGTAATTCACAAAATGTCATTAAAACCAAAACCAATAATTAGTATTGTGGGAACAACAGGGGTTGGTAAATCCCAGTTTAGTATTGATTTAGCCGAAGCCATAAATGGAGAAATCATAAATGCTGATTCAATGCAAATATACAAGAAACTTGACCAAATCACAAATAAACATCCCATGGATGAACGTAAAGGTATTCCTCATCATGTAATAGATTATGTGTCATGGGATGAAGACTATCATATTCATAAATTCAGTCAGGATGCTCAGAAGGCAATTGATGATATTCATAGTCGTGGAAAGATACCTATTGTTATTGGAGGAACACATTATTATTTGCAAACTTTGTTGTTCAATAATAAAACTTTAGATGATTCCAATAAACAATTAAGTGAATTAACCAAGGAGCAATTGCAAATATTAGATGGACCAGTGGATGTATTATTCAAAACATTACAAGAAGTTGATCCAGTTGTTGCGAAGAAATTTCATCCTCAAGATGATAGAAAATTAAGAAGAGCATTAGAGATATACTACACAAGAGGAGAAAAACCATCGGAAATATATCATGAACAGAAATTAGATGAGTTAGAGTCTAGTTCATTGAAATATAATACATTATTCTTCTGGGTTTATTGTGACCCTGATGTTTTGAATGAAAGACTTGATTCAAGAGTTGATAAAATGATGGATAGTGGTGCTATTGATGAAATCAAGGAGATGTATGAATTTTACAAGGATAAAGAGTGTTTATGTACTTCGGGAATATGGCAAGTCATTGGATTCAAGGAATTTCTTCCTTGGCTAGAGAACAATCAAACCGAGGATAAACAATTTAATGAAGGTGTTGAGAGAATGAAAATTAGAACTAGACAATATGCGAAATATCAAGTGAAATGGATTAAAAAGTCATTGATTACAGAATTAGACAAAGAGGCAGCTTTTGAGTATACTAATGGAGGAAAATTATACATTTTAAATTCAACTAATTTGAATACATGGCACCAAAACGTCGATGATATTGGAATTCAAGTTGCAAAAGAGTTTTTGTCTAGTGGAAGCAATGGTGTAACAATACCACAGGCACCTCCTGAGTTGCAGGAACTATTCAGCAAAAAGAGCACAAGCACTAGTAATCGAATTTTAGAATCTCAAGAAAACTGGAAACATTACACCTGTGACATTTGTAAAGACAAACAAGGTAATCCATTGGTGGCTGTTGGAGATCATAGCTGGAATGTACATATTAAAAGTCGACGTCATAAAAAGAACGAGGAAGGAATTAAGAAGCGTAAACATAATGAAGAGATGATTAGGTTGAAAAAAGCAAAAGAATCATGTGATATATAGATCATATATGTATTATGCACAGCAATAGAAAGCTTCTTAATAGATTAATAGTTGTATTGGAAGTGTTTGAGTGATGAATTTAGAAATGCAATTGTACTTTCTTATAAGGTATAGAGAAATCAATAGATACTGTATTTGGTCAATGGAAACTGTGTAATTCTAATATTCATTATCAATAAGTTAAAATTTCATCAGGTAACAAACGGTCGATTAATTGAAACAACTATATTCTTAGAGCAAATACAATATAGATGAATCTCAGTACTGTCACTTTCACTTGAGTATTGATGCTCATATACAACAGTATTAAACTAGGTTACTAGTAAATGCGAATCCCTGATTTGACTATAATATTTGTGTAATTCCGTAAACTGCAAAAGTAGCAATGGTAAATTGAACCCAGACATCACACAAAAAACTACGTAAGACAGAGAAAACAAACAAACAGAAAAAAAATTATAAGAAAGCAAAGATTAGAAATTTTTAAACTCCTCAGTTTTCTTATCTTACCCCCTTGTTTTTGCTTCTTTTTTTTTTTTTTTTGTATAGTACTGTACAGTATACTTTTCCCCCCTACCTTTTCTTGTTTCAACGTTTGTTGAAAATAACAGCTAATAATTTATTACATCAATTCAATTATATCCAATCAAATTCATTTCCAATCAACTATTAAATATATTTACTTAATAAAAATTAACCTTACTTTAAAAATTTTATAAGATAAAAAAAAAAGAAATATCAATCAAGAGACTTTCATACTGCTTTTCTACTCCACACTTTGTTTTTCCTACTTCCCCTGAATTTCCATTGATTTCAATTTGTCAACTTAAACCAATAATATGCTTCTGAAACAAACCTTTGGAAGAGTTAACAAATTTATCAAGTGTCAAATACGGTTACCCTCTTTGACATATGCTTGTACATTTATCAATCCTTCAATCCCTTGCAAATCGTTTACGTTGTCACATTATGGTCAAAATCTGATTAGACATATGGCAACGTCAAGTCCTGGTCAATACGATATTGATTTTGTCACCATGAAGAAAACTCCCGTTAATAAAAAAACAAACAAGAAGAACCAATTTCTAAAGTTGAATAAAAATTTGGAATCTGTTTGTCCAAGCATGGAATCTCTTTTTTCAGAGATGCAAAATGCTATTCCAAACTTGGAATCTGGTCCTTTATCTTGTATACCTGTTTTGTCAGAAATAGAAGTGGAAAATGATGACCTTTCTTCTTACCACCTTCGTGACATGGTTTTAGATATATATGGGGAAGAAATTGATAAAGAACTTTCGGATAAATTTCCGGATATTTTTCCTCATGATTTTCTGGGTTTTATTGGATTCATTTATCTGTTCTATCCTGAATTTCAAGACTTCCAAGTTTTTCTTCAAAGAAAATATAACAATAGCCAAATCGAAATAAGTCAATTTACTGGTTCTGAATTCAAAAGTGAGTTTTCCAAATTTGTAAAGTTTTATCTTAAGAATAAGAACTGTGACAAAGATAAAATTCGTGATCTTCACAATATGCAAAATATACTAGAAATGGTTTTAGGCGAAGCTCCCCATTTTTCTCAGCTTTGGTCTGAGGAATTGATTCCTAGAGTCGAATTTCTTAGTAAAGTAATGTCATTTTTTTCCAATGATTTATATTATTTTTCCAAAGAATTGGAGTCTTTGGATAAAGAGTTTGATTTTAATAAGTGTCCATCAGTGAAGAAAATGACCCTGCACATTGAGAGTATGTTGGGTTACTTTGATGAGTTTTTGACTTCTAATGCTGAAGTAGATGAAGTATTCTACAAGGTACTTGTACAATGTACACGATATCAAATATTGTGTCAAAAATTGAAGTCAGTGTCAAATATGAATTTGAAAGATATTAGAAAAATAATCAAGACACCATCCTTCAAGGCCAGCACGAATGTTATTGATGAATATTTGGTGGCAACCCATATAAATGAAGATTCAGAATTTCTGAAGCGAGTTGATACTATAGGTTGTTTGTTGCAATTTTTGATCTCCGTGGATTTGGTGCCTGCGAATGAAAGCTATTATGAAATTGCCCCAATTTTGGATAAATTGTCAGAAGAAAACTCCATCTTTGGAAGAGCTGCAGATAAGCTTTTGAGGTGTTTGAATGAGCAAGAAATAATTCACCCAATTCAATTAGGGAAAATTATTGATAATTTTAATTTGCATAAAACATTTCAAATATGTAATGAAAAGACTACTAATTTTGTCTTAAATTGCTTTTTGCGTAGCGGCTATACTTGGACTGAAGCAAAAACAGCTTTAACAACCGGTGCAAACACTTCAGACCTATTAGGAGTTAGATTAGCTTTGGATTTTCTTGTGGAATATCCACAATACGCAGAAAAGATTTTCTCTGATCCTAACTTGGAAGACGAGTATAACCTATATTCCAATTATCCATGTATTCCAAGCAAGTTTGTTCCATCGAAAGATATTCCAATATTGAAACGCATCCGTGATGAATTAGATACTTCGTTTGAAATGATTGGGAGTTTGACAGAATTAATTGGAGCTATTAAAAAGTTAGGACCCCAATATGACAATATGTGTGATAATCTTGTTGCAGCCTATCCATATTTCTGTGATGAAATGTGGTGTTTGGATGAATATATCGATGGATACCATGAACTTGAACCCAAGGAAAAAGAAGCCAAAAAAGAGAACCATTTTGTCAAGAAGGAATTATATGCACAGATCCCAGAATGGATCAAATTGGAGAATCACATTTCTGAGATCATGTTTTTAAAGCAAGAATTGGGCGATTTTAGTGACAAAAATTACGTCTTACGATCACTTGATAACTTGCTGCAAAGTATGATTGACTATGAGAAGTACTTTCCAGATGTGGATATTGATAGTTTTTGCAAGTTGAGAAGCAAGTTGAAAGAGTTTGGTCAGAATAATAGCAATGATTGTTTTAAAATATTGGATACAATTCTTCTCAACCAGAATGCATTTAGTAAGTTTGAACAAGAACTTGCAAGGAAATCCTCACAGCTTCATCGAATCAGAAAGGTATTTCGAATGAACCAGAGAAAGAAAAAGTAATTCCACCATACGTCCAGATTCCCGATGAACTTAAATTACACGAGTTTACGAAAGAATTGATCTTTTTAAAAAACGTATTGGGAAGATCATTCAGCGAGGTTAGTGCTGAAGAAATCATGAATGTTTTGGAAAACGAGATTGAAAATTCTTTTACTGCTAGTAGCACGCGTTCCAGTTTACTTGCCTCAAATACTTCAGATGTCTTTAGTTTTCTTAGATTGAAAAAGAAGTTGCACCGATTATTTGATATAAACGGCAATAACACAGAGGCGTTGGATGTACTTATTAATAGCCAACAAGTGTTTGAGTCATTTGAGGAATCTAAGAAGCCAGTGGAATATAAGCAAATTCCAAACGACTTTAACTTGGAGGAATATTTCCTCGAATTAATTGAATTAAGGAAGGCATTAGAGGTGGTTGGCTTTGGTCAGCTAGGTGCAGAGAAGGTGTTAGAAAAAGTCCAGGAATTTTCCGAGCAGGATTCTGAGAAGAATATCATTTGGGGTAAGTTGTATCGCAATTTGGCAATGTTGTTCAAGCACAACAGCGGCTCCACATTTGTATTGGATAACGTGATTGGTAGTGCCCAAGAGTTCTTGAAGTTTGAGACTAACCAAGTTGAACCAGAGGACAAGAAGCCAAATTCGACTGTTTCAGAACAGGGAGAATTGTTAACTGGAAGCGAGTATGAAGTATTGGGTGACTTTTTGCGCTTCTCCAATTTGTTGTACAGATCAGATGTTCATAAAGTGACACCGGAGGAGTTCAATCTGATGGTTGATCGGTTTGAGCTGTCATTGGATAAATCGAGCTCAACCTATTTATTTAAAAAGAGCGTAATGGATAAATTGAAGAGATTTAATGGTCAGATTGAGTTTTATCCACCTTTCTTGGTTTGTATTTATGGTACTAATTGTTTTGGAGAATTCCCAATGACCTCCCACCAGTTGGAAGTATTTTATGATGACTTGGTCAGAAGTTTACACGAAATTTCCGCAGAAGAGAATGACATTCATGAGAATGAGATCCATGAGAATGATTCGGTAGAGACCAAGTTTGATATTACAGATTTTGCAAAAACGAAAACCAAGTATAATGATTCAGAGAGATTAATAGCTAATTTGGACAAGCAGAATAGCAGTGCTGATTTTGAGGCTATTAAACTGGCGGTGCATTCTGCTTTTGAGCAACCGGAGAAAGTGGTTGTTGTTCCACGCAGGGTCGATACAAAATTCGCAACCAAGTCAAAGACTAAACCAGTGAAAAATTTGACGAATGCATCATCTCAAGAAGTGGATAAGTCTAAATTGGAAAAGTACTTACAAGAAGCCAAGAAACACGAGGCAAGCAAAGCTCGTGAGAAGGAAGCTTATGAATGGAGCAAGAGGGCCCAAATTGAAGCCAAACAGGCTAAGGTTAATTCCAAGTACTGTCTTTTGACACTTGAGGGTGAAGTTATTCCAACCAGTCAACAAGCATTAGGTGAGTTACCAAAAGAAGATGTCTTCAAAGCATTGAACAAGTTTACTAAAGAGGAGCTTTCACTTGCAGGCGACGTAGTGAAAGACTTGAAGTCGAAAAACTGGAAAGTTATTGGAAGCAGAGTTGAAGGAGATAAGAAGTATTTAGTGTTGGTGAATAATGATGCCCCAAGTAAGGCTTACCGTGTTGTGAGATCGTTGTTAGCTACTACTGGTTTAGTATTGTTGACAATTATTGGTATTAATTTATGGATTGATGAAGATGATCAATTTAATAAAGCCATTGCCGAATATGAAAAGAAAGCAGAAGTTGAGAAGCATGGTAACAATGTTGCCATTTCTGGTGCTGTTCGTAGTGGTCCATTCAGTGTTGCACAACCTAAAGTTGCACCACCCACAATCTTTGGCAAAGAAAATTTTACAGGGGTTGTGGAATCCGGAGATAATGAAAACGGAGTACACAGAGAAGAAGTAGATAACTCATTGTCCTGGTGGCAAAGTTTGATGTGGAAGAAGTAGTGTTGATTTATTTATATCTTTCATTTATTTATACCATTGATTTTTATACGTTTTGTGAAATTTCTATACTACATTTGTGTAGTTCAAGAAATGCTATTTAAGTTTGTTTTAATATGTTTATGCACATTGATTATTTTGTAAAAAATGACTTATCTGAATTAAGATGTTATATTTTAATACCTTTTGTACTCTTGAAGAAATATTGTTCAGTGAAAAACAAGCCCATAATTAAGCATTAATTCTTTTCGTTTAATCAGTATTAAACTTAATATGTGATTCAAAAACTCTCATATCACTAACACGGCTCTAAATTCGTCCGACACAAAAATACTTCTGGTACGTGCCAACAAAATGATAAGATAATTCATATACAATTCTTTATTTGATACATTCTTCTCTCCAATATGGAATACAGTGTTCAGAGTTTAATGATTATTTCCTGTGAACTCCTCGCTGATTAACAAGTGGTAGCGCCAGTACGCTAAAATTAGTCTTTTCTTTGTATATTATTCATAGAACTTCCATTCTAATTATACTTACATTCTTAACTAACTCTAATTAACTCCTTTGAAGCGGGGTTTCGGAATTCAACGAATCCATACTATCTCTGACTTCTTCCAACACACCAACTTCTGGTGCATCTAAAGGTTGGTATAAATTCTTTCTCTTTTCCATTCTTTTCAACTGCCATGAAATTGGGATCACGGGTAAGAATCCGTGTTTCTCTTCATGAATTAATGCCCAGAATACTCCAATAACTACCAACCAGTATACATTATAACTCACCAGACTACCAATGGTAGCAGAATTCGTCCACCCAAGAATAGCAGTAAACAACATCCAAAACAATCCATCATCTTGTAATTCACCATTACAACAATTAACATGCCACAAGGAAATGGCTATATCATAAGAACCAGGACCATGACCCGTTTCACTCACATCCATACCTCCACATTTATCAATGAATCTTTGTAATTCAAAATTCCACACACCTTTGGAAAATAATCCAGCAGCGACGAGATACAAGAAACATGTAGATGTGATCAAAAACACCTTCAATGACATTGTGTTTCCATACTTGTACAATGCCACCCCAATCAATGATCCAACAATAACTGCCAACACTGCAGAATTCACCAATGCTATAACTGTGGTATTTTCATTGATCCCAATACCACCAATCAATGCAATCGCCTCCAACCCTTCTCTTAACGTAGTGACAAATGGCAAAATAAACATATTGTATTTCTCAGTCCAGAGTTCAACCTTGTTGGCCCAAGTTTTACCTGCATTGTCAAATGATTTCTTATTGTGTGGATTATTCAAATACCCTGAAGCTTGTAAGATTTTACCAAGTTTTAATTTCCATTTTTCTTGCATTTTGTTGACTCGTAGGATCTTGACACCCATGACGGATATAATTATACTGGCCAAGATGGAAAATGTACCTTCCCAATAATGTTCTGCTTTGGACCATAAATCACTACCAATGATATAGAATATTCCAAGAATAATAGATCCAATGATTAGACAAACCACTAATCCCAACAACCCACCAAGCCAAATTTGAAATTGCAAGTACCGACAAAGTTTTCTTTCATCCTTCTCATTCTGAATATCTTGCTCTAATGATGTGTTTGAAGATGAGCCTTCAATACTCAGGTATGTTTGATTATTGTGTGTGGTAGTAGTGGCAGATTTCAGTTGGGCACTAGTATTAAATGTTTGATGAACAAAAGAAAGAAGTACCGAAATGATAATTGCCGATTCAAGTGTCTCTCTCAACACCACTAAGAATGTCTGAATGGAAAAATATTCTTCAAATGTACCTGCCATGTTATATAGTTGATAATATACTGCAATGTACTCAAAATCAATTTTAGTAGATCAAGAGAGATAAAGTGGGAGAAGTTTTTTTCATTTTATAATTTTTTATCTAAACGATCTAGTGAGGTGACTCCGACTTTCGGAACCCTGTACACTTTGATTTTGATGCCGTATGTCACTGAAAAAAAAGAAAATTAATGCGCAACGTGCTTAGTATATGAATGGCAAGAAACAATGATATTTCCTTTGAAGTGTGGTCACTCATTGAACGGAAACGTTTGATTTTCTTTTAGAAATATTGGTAAAGTTGATATAATGCATTTTAATTTTGATCAATTTGTCAGATTTCGGTTAATAAATTTCAAGCAAAAATTTTGACACAGAAAATAATTCCTTCCCAGTTTGATGTCATATACGATTATTTTTTTCTTTTAGAACCATAAAGTTTTCACCGCAGAATCCAAAAGTTTATTTTCTTGGCAATTATTCCGGGAGGATCAAATTGTCATATTGAATTGTATGTACATTTCTTAGTGGGATTTTAATAGTACATCAAATAAGATTTGATTTGGTTGCAAATCTTGGACTAGCCCTGTAAGTTTAAGTACATCAAATATCCTAGAAAAATAATAAAACACAACTGATAAAATATTTCAAATAATGTAGATTTAGAAATATTATACTATGGTCACGACTTGTATATCATTTAAATTTCAAGTCTAGATGATACCGGTACTATACAGGAAAGTACTGGTTGTAGTAAGCGGATTCCGGGTCGCCCGTCATTTCAACGGTAATATCTTTAGGAATGCCTAGATGAAATCAATTAATCATCAAACTGTCCCAATTGAATGAAGAATTTTATGTCAGATACTTCAGGACACTGAAAGTCAGGAATAATTTTGAAAATTAAGAACTTCTTTCAATGAGTACAATACTCGGGATATCCAAATATGTTGCCAAATTTATGCCAGTTGGATGTTTAGTAAAGGCATATAATATAAATAGTTCTGGAGTAATTGAGTGTTTATCCACCAAATTATATCGGGGAAATATGTAATTACTGCAAAACAAATGACAGTTTATTCTTTTTGAATGTTACTAAAAGTAATGAAACATATCAAGTGGTTTTCATTATGGTATAAACTACTCAATTTGTGTCACTTAACATTTTGTACAATTTAAGGTTTAATGATTTTAATATAGAGGAGATATCGACTTGACGAAAAACACATCTTGCTATTCATAATAGATTGCTACGATCTTTGAGTAAATTCTTCTAGAAAAGTTTATATATTTACAGAATTGCAATTATAGAATCAAAAAAAAAAAAAAAAGTTTAGAATACTATCAAGCAAGGGATTAACTCACCATGAAACTAACATTTTTATAAAAATCCAACATGGGATTCTCTCCAGCTTTAGTCGTAGTGATATCTAAATCTGCCCATTGTTCAAGGAATTCTTTATGTGATTCAACTCGTGGAACTTTTTCTGTTACTTGTTTGTACATCTCACTAGCAATATCAAAATCTGTGGCAAACATGATATCAAAATATCCTTGTAATACCATATATGTAGATACATCCACCATTTCATTCTGAACAACTGTTTGTACTACAGGTCCATTGTAACATCCAGTGATTTTTTTGGGTAAGTAATGGAAATCAGATGAGATTAACTGATGATTAGGAAATTTGTGTTTTAATACTTGGAAAAATTGTAATAATCTTGTGGGGATAAACTCACCGGGGGTTAAATTGCTATCATAAGGTAATATCATATTCTTCAATTTTAACATCGCTGACGAATGCAATAAAGGATGAACATCATCACTGACCAAACTCTTAATTGAGGCTAATTGTCCACTAAGAGTCGATGCTTGTTTCAAAACAGAATGTTTCCCATTTTCTCTTAATCCTAAATATGCATCTGAGTAATGACTTAAATCTGGAGTGAAAAATTCAAAGAAATCTCCATTCTGATCAATCAACACTTTTCCTTCATATGGTTGACCAGTAATATTGTCATATCTAATTAAATCATGGGAAAAATTATCAAACACTTCTAATGCTATAAAAAAACATGGATCATCGACGACTTGTTTCCATTCAAAGATTGATTTGTTATAAATTTCTAATTTTGAAGAATCTAATCCTTGTGAAGTAAGTTTATTATCTAATGCTTGTTTCATTTGTTTATTAGCCAACTGACTGGAAATCTCAATAATCTTGTATTGGGTTCGATCATAGATTTCGGGATGGTTCTTACGTATGTAGTTCAATATATCACACATGAGAGTTCCATTACCACCTCCCATTTCATAAATAATTAAATCATCATATGGGTAAATGTTCAGTTTGTAGTTGGTCAATATATAACGTGCTAATGCTTCACCATAATAAGGATGAAATAATTCGGTAGGTGTATGCCATAATTGAAGTGATTTTCTATATCCCAGTTCCATAACCTGTTTATCTTGTTGTTGAATCAGATGAGCCATTGATGCAAATTTAGATGATGTTTTAGGTGATGGTAAAGATGCTGTAGGTGATGGTGGTGGAATCGCATCTTGTTCATATCTATCATATGATTTACTCCAATTATCCATAAATTCATCAATATCTTCAATGTTATTATAATCAAATGGTTTCTCCGATTGATAAATTTCAACTTCTTGTGAAAAATAACCATATTTAGGATGATACAACGAATCCTCGATAAAATCTCCTGTTGACATTTTCACTCGTTTAGGTCTATGGTTGAATTTGGATAACTTTTTTGAGTTTGTCATAGGATATGAATTATAGATAGATTCAGGAGATCCTTCGAATGGGAAGTTGGTTGCATATCGATAGATGGCTTGTATTGGATTTAATGTTTTTTTAGGAGATGGTACTTTAAATGCAAATGTATCTGGTCTTATAGAATATTCATGATGAAATTCTGTTTTTTCAATAATCTTAGGTTTCCCTTTAAAGAGATATCGTTTGAAAATCATCACTAATGAAGATACAACCGTAGTTTACCTTTAAAAATTAGAGATTTTTCATTTTTAAGATTTTATTTTCGTGTACAGGTTTCAAAAAAAAAAAAAAAAAAGAAAGAAAACGACAAAAATGCTTTACTCATGCAATATCTACAGTACATGTGGTTGATGAATGCACTGTATGGATTCATCTTAATTCGGAAATTTTCCACAGATGATTAACTTAAAAATTTAGAAGCTATTGACAAATTTAACAGCAGTGAATATATTATCCAAGCTCGTAATCTTCGTGTACTTAATCTGGTCATAGTTCCGGTAGCAACAACTGCAAATCTAATTTTTGGGGATTTTATCAGTAATACTGTACGATGACACTCACCGGCCTTGTCGCTGCTGGTTGTCAGCAACTTTGGATTCAATGTATTGGTTAATTAATGAAATGACTACTATTGTAAAGTACACTTCAATGTATATTTCTTGATTAAATCTGTGTAATCAGGACAGGGGAGGTAGGGGGCGTGAAAGTGAATTACAAATAACAAATTAACACGCACATTTACATATACACACATAACTTTTAGATAAGCTTTTAACCAAATTGCATTCCAATTTCTGGGGTTGAAATAGGATGAATCCGGAGTATAATTCAAATTTAATAAAATCCAATAGAAACAATAAGAGAGTATCTAGTTAAGTATAACTAAAACATAATAGGCTTACGTAATTTAATTTTGCTTAATTTCTTGCATTTCTAGATTTATAACAAATTATTCTTCTTTTGTTTTTCGCAATCTGTGTGTACCAAAAAACAAATAAAACAACCCTAATTTTATCCCTATCAAAAGCGCACGACCTTTCTCTGTGTAGGACCAACCAGTTTAAGGGGGGCGAGGGTATAAAAGAAAAAAATTGTAGTGAAAATTTTTTTACTACGTTTTTTTCCCCTTTCTTTTTTCTTTTTTCTTTGATACGAATGCCTTCTATTCACTGCACCGTTTATATCAATGAACGAAGTGGAGGGGAAAAGAATGCTAGAGTAATATTTTATCGAACAACTTCCTCATACTGAGTTTACTTATATTTATTTGAATAGCATTCTTGGATTCTGGTTGTTCGATACATTTATTTCCTAATTATTTGTTTAATCTCGTTCTTTTTTTATTATTATTATTTGTATTGGCGTGCACTGGTTTCCAAATCTCTCTTTTTCTTTCATTTGCAAAAAGAGAGATGAGTCGTGAATGCACAAAATTTGAAATTTTCTCTTTTTTTTTGAGCTTACTTGCACGAAAAAAAATATTTTTCACTCTCCTGCATGTAAGTATATTTTGGACTGTAATTAAATTTGTAACATGAACACACCTCTCTTAAATGCAAAAGTAAAAAAAAAAACTGGTAGTATTACATAAATTAAAAACCAAAAGTAGAATTGATTATCCCCAACAGGCGGTAGGTACTGTACTCTTTGAGTATTTTCTCATAACACTTAGACGGCATGAAGCAATATTGATCAGGTCAATTGCCTGTGTCAGTTAAGTTTTTTTTTGTTTTTTTTTTCTCCTGCCACCCTTTTTGACTTACAAAAAAAAGGAGCGCTAAATTTTATTGTTCAACCTAGCAATAAAGGTAGTTACTTATAGGTCATTATACAGTACATGTTGGGTAATTACATTTCACAAGCAAGTCTTAATTGACATATAATGTAAGTGGTGTGGTGTGGTGTGTGTGTGTGTGTGTGTGTGTGTGTGTGTGTGTATTTTTTTTTTTAATTTCTATATCTATCCCTAATTTTGAATATTTCCAAATTTCATTGACTAAAAGATAAACCGTATATTGCTATTGTCAAAAAAATTAAAAATTAAAAATAATTATTTATTGTTTATTCATTATCAATTTGGTGCATCGCCTTGATTGCTCCTTATGATATTTGCGTGGATATTGTACATGTATTTCTACGGATATTAATTAGTAATATCCCTTTCTCAAAGCAAAGGCGGTTCCAAAATGCTATACAATATGACGAGGGGAAAATCTCCAATGCAACACCAAAATAAAGTATTACGCACATGGCTGTTAAAAATGTTACTCTACTGATGATAAGATGTAAAGTTTTCTTTTGACGGCGGGACCTAACTTGTACTGTATAATTGTAACATTAACATTGACTTTATTCACATCTAGGCTGTATATAACCAGACTAAATTAACAAGTAAACATTATTTATTAGATATTAATAAAAAAAAAATAATAATCTAAAAATAAAATATAAACAATAGTTTCTATAAACCTGTAAAATAACATAAGGATAATACCTTTTGTTCTAAGTAATTATCCCCAATATAAACCCTCTAAAGAAAAACAATAATAAAGATATATATAAAAAAAAAAAAAAAAACCACTACTATTACTAATGATACTAGTAATAATAAAAAACCCAATAATAATAATAAAAAAAAAACTCTTTAATCGTTAAATACAATAATAATAAAAAAACTCATTAAAAACAATTCATAATAGAAAAAAAAAACACTCTTCTTTTCTTTTTCCTTTCTTTTGCTATCACACAGTTACTTTTTCTTAAATTTCAGTAAATGAAACACATCTACTTTCTAATACTTTTAAACTTGGAGTAATGGTTGGTTCTCTTTCTTCTCCCAATATTGAACTTTGTTTGGAATGAGAAGTAATAGGTGTTGATGTAACAGTACTCTTTGGTGTTCTTTTTGTAGCATTAACAGTAGAATTAGTCTCATTACCCAAGACTGAACAAGAAAACTCTCTATTTAAACGTTCTTCAATCTTTAATAATGAAGTATCAATTTGACATCTTGAAGTATCTTGTTGTAATTGTAAATTATTCAAATCATGTTCAGAACACCATCCACTGGCTTGTAATTTCTCTTTAGTTTTTTGGAAAACATCATCCACTACAGTTCTTTGTTGGATCAAAAATTGCAGATAACTCAACAAATCTTCCACTGTGATCAATTCATCTACGGAATTGACTTGATTGGAATCAAAATAACTTTGTTCAATTTTCAATAACGTCTTTTTCCCATTACTTAAATCTTCCCCAATAGTTATCACTGGTGAAGCAACTGGTGGTGTAACAGGAGTAAAAACCGTGGTTCCTTGGCTCAAAGCACGAGCTCTTCCAATCTTAGAAGAAAAAGACGAATTAGTTGATGTTGATGAGGATGCTGAATGCAGGTGAGGTGGTTGTTGTTGATTTGTTTGTTGTGATATTGAACTCATTGGTTTGGAGACTTGAATTGGACTCAATATTGGGCGCAATGGAATTGGATTAAGTGGTGCAGTGGACATACCAGTGATGGTATTATTATTAATCACACTAGAAGGCAGTGTCAAAGGGTTGAACTTTGGTGCTGTTGGAGTTGAACAAGAACTGCTATTGTTGCTATTGTTTGAACTAAGTGATAATTTTCGAATACCATTCTTTAATCTTTTCAAAGGACTAGTACGTTCATTGGTTGTTGAATTGGCACTCAGAAAATTTGTAGATGTGGTGATTGAAGTAGTGGATGAAGTTAAACCGTTTGTAGTCGTATTTGAATTTGATAATGTTTCTCCAGTTTTAAGTAAAGAAGGAAACATTTGCAAAGAGTTATGTTGGTCCAATAATAATTTTGGAGAATCCAATGCATAGTTTGAGAATGAAGATTTTGAATGTTGATAAATTTCACCCACATTTATGTTACTATGATTTGAATCATTATCAGTAGATGTAGAAAGACTATCTTCATAGCTATTTGCGAAAGCAGCGGCTGGTGAAGTCAAATCTTCAACTGCATCTGGTAATGGTGGCAACAAACTTTCGGTGGTGGTATTTGCCGTGGGATTATTTAGTCTCGGTGCATCAAACCCAATATGTGTGTCATCGTGTTCATGTTCATGTTCTACTTCTTCAACAACTATTTGGTCTTCGGTATAATCGTTGTTTATACTTGTTGATGTAGAAGGGGAACTATACATGGAATTCAATGATGGTTTTTGTGGTATTATAGTTTTGGATAAACTAACGACACTTGATTGTCTTGATGATGATATACTGGTACGTTTCAGTTGTAGTTGTTGTTTTAATTGAGAACTTAGATTAGATATATTATGTTCTGTTTCTTCAAGAACTATTCCAAGTCCTCCATAATCATTCATTGGTTGTGTGGTAGGTTTATTTGTTAGAAATGTGAATGTGCCAAATTATGATTTTCTTGTTCTGTATCTCTCGAGATATGGTAAATCTTTCGCTATTTTAATTAAATTTGATTAAAAGATCTTGGTTTAATCGTCTGTTTTTTTAGTTCTCTTTTCTTTTCGTCTAATAATATTATGATGATAAATGAAATGATTTAATTTATTTTAGTCAATAAAATGAAGCTTCTATTAGTATAGGTTTCTTTTTTTTCTTCTTCTTCTTCTTCTTCACTAAAAGGCGATTTTTCAGTTTCTTTTTTTTTTTTCTTCTAGCTCTCTGAAGTGGTCTCGCTACACTTTTGGTTGTCTGAAAAAAGAAAAATATTTGGTTCTGCTGAAAATCTCAATCTTCAAATATTTATGTGTGTGTGTGTAAGTATATGATTCTAAATGACCAAAATTAATTACACTTCTGAATAGTTAATTAACTATGTAGTTTAATATTTGAATATAATTAAAGAAAAAAAAAAAACAGCTAGAGGAAGACCAAGCCATAAAAATTATCCTGGAATAAAAAAAAAAGGGGGGGCGGAAGAGCCAACAGTTTTATATTATTTTGCGTTGGATGTGTATGTGTTAGATTTTTAATTTAATTTTAATAATTAGGACGATGAAAAAAAACAAAAAAATTTATGTTACTCAAATTAAAATTTGTACGTAAGTGAGGTAGTGTATTTTGGTTCACATAAAACAAACGACTAAATAAAGAAAAATAACTATACGGGCGTGCATTTTAGCAAAACTGAAAAAAAAAAAAAGAAGGGAACAGTTTGTAATATGACACAAACAAAATACATGTATTATTTTTAATTTTTTTTTTTTTTTCTTTTACTATTTGTAGCGTAATATTATTTAATTATTTTTTTCTGGTTAAAAGTGAACGACCCTCTCCTGTATATTTTTCTTAGAATCACTTTCTTATCAGGATTGTACACAAAATTTTACAAAGTTTACAAAAATTATTATAAAATATGTAAAATCTTTCTACTTTATTCAGGTTGGTCAGCTGTATGCCCAACCACGATTTAGGTTTTACTACATCTACATTAATTGCATTGTCAATCTAATAATCAATTACAGCACAAGCCTTTGCTTAGCTCAAACACACAAACAAAAAAAATCCCAATATTTATATTTTGTCCAATTCAACAGAATACAGTACAAGCGTAATTAACTCGTGGGATAACCCAACCTAGGCTTTGCAGCATGGGTGTGCCTGAATTTTGCTTATATTTCAATCTCCTATTTTTTATTCCCCACTATCGAATCAATTAAATCTCCTAATTCGGTAGATTTGGATTATGTTTGTGGTTAAGATTACAAGACGAATACGAACTAAAGAAGCAAATAAAGGCTGAGATGTTTTGAGTTGTTTGTTATAGAAAGTACCGTATATAGTGGGGCAAAGACACAATCCTATAAGATTCAATATTTAACTATTGGATTTTTGGTTTTTTGTCGTAGTCGAGTGCATAAGTTAATAACGTTTGAAGCTTAAAAAAACCACAGAGATGTACCTATATGCCTTGGCATGTCATTTTTCAGTTTCGTTAATTTTATATATCTAGCGGCTTTGGTTAGTATCTGTTGTAATCTTGCTACAAGGGTTTAGATCGACATTTACTGTGTTATAATATTGAAGGCGACATGGTTATACATGTAGTTAAATCAGTTGTCTATTTACAATTGAAAGTATGAAAAAAAAAGAAAAAATTCATAAAAAACAAATGATATTAGGTACTTTTCATGTTTGTCCAGAACCCTAAGAAAAAATAAGCCAATACTGAATATCTCTGAAACATGCAAATCTATGAAAAATAAAAAAAAAAAAAGTAAAAAGCTTATTATTAGCCTAACCACTCATTCATTTTTGTTGTCAATCCAATTGTATTTGATCTAAAAAATTTTAATCATTTACAGTGGGTTATTTACCGAGAGAAAAAGAGAGAAAGGCAGAGAGATTTAGTGAAACAAAATAATTCGATCTAACCTACTTCTCCTCAGATCGTCTTGCCTTTTTCTTTTTTTTTTGGTTTAGATTTGGATTTAGTCACTTGACTTTTTTTTTTTTTTGTTCTGTAATGAAGATCGTACTTGAGGCGGAAGATGACCATTCATACTCGAATATAGACAATGTTAATGATCACCTTCTCGCCTCACTTTTTTTTTTACCCTCCTTTGCCTTTGAATCTATCCACAAATTGGTTATATTCCTTAAGTATGACGTATGTACTTAATTTCTGAGAGATTTTACAATTCCAAGTCAATCAAGTGTGGTATACTGTATAGAAGATTAGAATAATAATATATATATATTCCCCCTATTTTTCTTGAGCAAAGCTTGTATTTTGGAGTGACGATTTTCCTGAAACAGGTTCTTCGATGTATAATACTATCTCAAAATCATTTATATTCCCCTCCTCCTCCCCCCCCCTTTGATAACCTTGCATGTAAATGGTAAATTAGCATAGAGTTCATGAGCTGAGGGGACTGGACCATTTCCTTATTGTATGGATAATATTTAATATTTCCTGTACGGTTAATACCGACAACAATGCTGCAACTAAACCGTTTTGCAATATTCTTTGCCGCGGCTATAATTTTTTTTCTTTCTTTTTATTCGTATTACCTAACCTTTCTTGTTGAATTCATAGCCCCAGTTTATCAAGGCAATTCTTGCCTATTCATACCATATTTGGAATTAAGATTGCTAAGCCCATTACATTATACATAACCATCTATTTCAATAAAGAAATACAGTAGAACGATGTCGATGGAAAAATAAAAAATTAAAAATAGGGGAAAGGAAAAAAAACAAAGAGTGCATAATCAAGTATACAAATAGTCAGACGAGGATAAATTCTAAAGTGAAAAAAAAAAAAAAAAAAAAACTGCAAATACGGTAATCCGTTTTGATCCAACCACTATTTTTGTTTTTGTATTCGGATATTACCGTGGAGGAAATAAATATCCCTTTTATCGTATTGTTCAGAACTATAGAGGGGAAATAGACAATGCAAATTACACAACAACTGTTGAAAATTTAATTAAATAAAAGAAGAATCTTTTTTTTTTTTTGTCATCTCAATATTTTTTTTGTGTTTGACTTATAACCTATTATTTTTACAATTGGTTTTATTACGGCGTTAATACTCACAAATTGTGCTTAGTAATAAAAACGGAAATTGATACATTTTGCAAAGGTTAATAGTTGCACAATTCCAGTAAACTCATTACTCTTGTTTATGTACCACTACTTACTCATTTATTAAACCTAGACCATCTAAAGATTTCGTGCATGTCTAAAAAGTTTGTGAAACAATATCAACCGAGAATAATTAAACAAAATTGAACTAGCGTTGTTTTTTTTCTTTTGTTTTGTTTTTAATCTAGTAATCCAATAATCTCAACGTATATAATTAAAAGAAGATAACTAAATACATACATATAGAGAAAAGAAATAGGGGAAAGGAGGGGACCATTATTGGCTGTATAGTAAATATCAAAACAGTTATTTTTCTCTCCTTTTTAATTTCCTTTTTCTTAATTCAGTAGATTTCAATATCCTGATTTTATCAACGTATTCAATAAACTGACAAGAATAATTACCCATAGAAAAGGGACCACAACCATTGTGTAGTATTAACAAAAATCGTTTTTTTTTTTACCCTTAAACTACACGACTTCAATATGTTTCCTTGGCCTGTCATAGGTTATGAATACGTTATGAACCATTTCAAATCGTAAATACATTATGATAGTGGTCATACCGCAACCATTGAAATAAAAAAAAAAAAAAGAATCATCTTCTACACAAAATGCTCTATATTGAACATCAAAAATTAATCTTTACCATCCGCTTTTTTTTATTGATTTGTTGAGGCATTTCTTTCTTTCAAATAGAAATATTATTGCAAAATTAAATTAATCTCGATTCCCTTTTGAAGTATTATTGGTTGGATTTGCGTTTGTCATTGCCCGAATATTATAATTTCACGTAACAAAGGATGTGCGTTCATTTCAATCCTAGATCTTAATGAACAAGCTGATTTTTGGAAACAAAACAAAAGATCTTTGATCTTTTGATTATATAAATCCAAATTGGCTGAAAACCGAGTAATTCGTAAAAAAAGAAGACGGAAGGAGTGTGGTTGAAGTGAGATAGTACGATACTTGAATATCTATAGTGGCCCTTTCCCAAAAAAACAAAGAAAAAAAAAAAACTAAAATGAATAATCTAGTAATCAACCTATAATGTCTTCAAGCTTCTGTACTTTCTTATTTATTTATGTTAAGTTGTACATATCTGTGCTTTTATTGGATGTACTACTTCTTTAAGTTACAAAGACGACTGTTACATACAAACTCTTTCATAGTGATAAATACATGAGTCTAGACACAACAATTCCTGAAAATGAAAGGTTTTTTTAACTCCCTTGCAATTTATTTTGTAACTAATTATTATGCGCAATTTATTAAAGGTGCATATTAGATTGGATTGTTGGAAAAAAAAACATTAAAGCCTTCAGCTGTATCGCCGATACAAAATTAATTAATCAAGTGCTACCAAGTTTTGAGGGCATGTTCGTGTTGCTTTCAACATTGCAAAAAAAAAAAAAAAAAAAGAATGAAGCAACTACGAACCCAAAAAAATAATTAAAAAATATACTCACTATTAAAAAGCCTCCAAAAACACTATAAAAAACTAAACCAACAAAAAATATGAGTTAAGCGGATATCGTCGATACTATCTAATGCGATTAATTACTTATCCAAAATAATCAAAAAAAAAAAAACCAATCGGAAATGCTTAAATTAAATTTAATTTTGTTCCTTTTCCCTGTACAATATTGTGTACTTAGATGTATATGTAAGACTCTTATAAACATTGGGTGTTGCATTGCATCAGAGATGCATTTGACTAGATCTTTTTTTTTTATTTTCTCGTTGGTGGAATTATTTCAAAATTAGGATCATGGAGAGAGATAGACAAAAGACCACTAACATTTTCAAATTTTCGACTATTTTAGTTCGGGCCGTTTGTATAATTGGTTAGAATTCAAAAAAAAAAAAAAAAACAGTAATTACCCCTAATTCGAAAATATATTTAGTATATTTACTCAGCCGATTCATTTACTTCTTCACGTAATTTATTGTGGACACAGCTGGAGCCAAAGCCAATTTATCTTATCTCAATTTTAAATTTATTATAATTAACTAGAACTAAAATTAGTTTCTTGCAAGTCTACCTGTACGTATTTGCGCTGATTTATCGACGGATAATTTTATTTTATTTTTTATAACAGTATTCCTGCTTGTCCCAGTGACAAGAAAATACTGTATGAATTACGCTATCGACTGATCATTAATGTTTCTAGAAGTGGAACTTACACAGTAGTAGAAAAAAATACAAATAGTCCGAAACTAAAATGAATTAAAGAGAAATTGACAATAAAGAGAAATAGACAATTAAATTGGTTTTTCTTAATTTTTTTTTTTTCTTTATTTTTTTTTCAAGAATCTCAAGAACAGGACGGAAATTAAACTACTATTTTTCATTTCGCCTTCGTTATTATTTCTTCTTGTTAGTATTTGTTGGAACTAAGATCCATTTTCTTTGTTATTCTGCACATTTATTGGCACCCCTCCAAAAGCCCTTCTCTATCTTTCTTTCTATCTTTTGAAAGCCTACACATACTTCTCATAACAGCGCTGGTCGATACAATAGTGCGGAATGATTAATCACCTCCTTCTGGGTTACGATTAGACAAAGAATACAGTACACAAAGATTTTCATTTGTAAATTAAATCTCTGTACTGTATGTTTATGTTTTTGCCAAAAAGGTTACGATAAACTATCCTTGAAATATGAAAATGAAATTATCACCTCCCTTGATTTGCTCTTTTTTTTTTTTGATTTCCTTTCTTCTGGAACAGATCCATATTGTCGTCCATTCGAATTTTATCTATTTTTTTTTTTTTTTTTGTTATCACGCATTCTTTTGCAGTAAGAGAATCTACAGTATAAACCGCAAATCATTTTATTAACCCCCTTGTAAATCAATTCCAATGAAATGTCAACGGGTTGTCTATAATTATCATGATTGTCATACCCCAAAGTGCGTAATCCTTTTTAATCAACCCATATTTTTGATTTCCCCCACGGATCTAGATCCTTTTGGTTTAAGTATCCACATACACATATCTGGCTTTCATGTAAGAGTAAGTTATAAATTTATACATTCCACTCCCCATGACACTAGACTACAGTATTTATTAACCTAAAAAAAAAAAAAAAATAAGACAAGATAAAATCAATTACCTTGAATGGACTTTACTACAAAAACATACATGACATGTAGGTAATTTATTTGACCTTTTGGATTTTGGATATTTCATAATCCCAATAATTAGCCCTGATTGGATCATATTTCTCCTTCAATTGTTCATAAACTTTTATAGAATCATCATATTTTTCTTGAGATATATAAATCTTACCCAATGTTTCCAATGCATAACTACTTTCAACTTTACCTTGATCTAAATCAACCAATTGTAAACAAAATTCTTCCAATTCTTTAAGTGGTCCTATAAATTTTTCATAAATTCCTAATAAATAATTCCATGAACTTGGATTTTGAGGACATTTTAAAATTCTCTCTTTTACAAATATCAATTCATCATTAACTGTCTTATCCTCAATGAGTAGTTTCCTACTAAATTTCAAGAAAAATCTATGACTCCATGCACTATTGTTCTTTAAATCTTGATCAATTAAATTTTCAATAAATGATAATTCTTTTTCACTTTTAAATAATTCAAATTTTTCAACTAACCATTTCCTATATGACCAAACATGATGATTCTTGGGATCACTATCCAACATAGCTTCCATAATAGGATATTCTCTATATGGTTCAAATTCTAAACCAGAGTCTAAAATTTGATTTATTATTAATTGTCGATAATTCCAAATTTGATAATTCTTTTCATTATCTAAAGCAATTTGTTCACACCAATCTAATTCATTATTAAAATTTGTTTCTGGTAGATTTTTCAAAATATTGAATCGATATATCCAAATGGTATAATGTGATGCTAATTGTTCAATTCCTAATTCAGTCATATACAATGCTCTTTCAGAATATTCTTGCTGTTGCATAAGGGCCAATAATATCCCCATAACCAGCTTATACTCCTCGTCATATAAAATCTGACATAATTGAGGTTCTTCAGTGTTGATCTTAACTGGAGTTACATCTGAATAATCATATTTGGATTCTTCCATTGCTGATAGTTCTGTTTGAAGAAAAGAAATATACTGTTGGTTTTTTTGTTTTTATTGGAAAATATCACGATATTATGAGGTTTATTTATACGAAAACCTTTATCCTCATTTACTCTTGTTTCAAATATAAATTTCCCTTTTCGTGTGTTACAATTTGAAAGACAAAAAAAAAAAGAAAATCTTTCAAAAAAAAACGTACGACTTTTCACGTGAATATATCTCGTGAGTATGTCGCACACAAGATGTCGCATAACCACCCTTAAATTTTACATCTACTTTCAAATCTGCAGGAGTGATTAAAAAAAAAAAAAAAGTCAATAGAAAATACAGAAGTGTAAAACCGGTCCATGGAACCCTATAGAATTCTTTATTTTGGTTGCTATCGACTCCTCATACCCAATTGAGTATCACTCGTAAGTCTTGTTGGAAACACCCAAGCTCATTCAAAAGTATAAATAAAGTATTTCATATAAACTATTTGTACGATGTCTACAGATGGTCAATTTATTCTCACTACTGGTTTACTTTGTTTTGTCATATATTATCTATTATCGTTAATTTATCATAAATCTCAGGTACCTATTTTAGTATCTACATTTATATTTACAAATATGGTTTCTCGTACAAGTATGTTTAGATCAATTGTTGAATCTGCTCAAAAAGCAATAAAGAAACCAGTTGGAGGAGATATTCCGAAATCATCAGGAACTAATTATGAAAAATTTGCTGCTTTGAATAAAATTCAAAAAAAGGAAATTTTAACTGCAGTTGAATCATTAAAAAATTATCAAGTTAATTCCAAAGCTATTAATGATAGAAGAAGAGATTTATTTAAATTGATGTCTTCAAAACAACAAAAAATCTGTAATCAAGTTGGATATTCGGATAAACTAAAGAAAATTGATTCTGCCATTACGGAAAATTATAAATTTATTAATGATGTAGCTAATTATACTATTGAAAAATATGGAATTTCCACCGAAGATTTTGAATTATTGGGAGAATCAAAAAAGAAAAGTACTACTTCATCATCAAATTACCGAGTTATTGAAGCATTGGGTCATTATACTAGAGATTGGCAACCTAATAATGTTGGATTAGAATTATTACCTATATATGAATATATTTCTCTGCAATTATCCGCAATAATTCCTATGGGATCTCAAAAGGAAACATGTTTAGTTTTCCCAGGTTCAGGATTAGGAAGATTAGCTCATGAATTTGCTGGATGGGAATATGGATCAGTTCATTCCATTGAATTTTCCGGTTTGATGAATGCATTTGTTGATTTTAATTATTCAGTGCCATCTAAAGATGCATATACTTTATTTCCTTATATTCATACCTGTTCTGATTTCTATACTACAGAATCTCAATTAAGAACATTTGAATTTAAACCATTGGGTTCCAAGCCTGAAAATTTGTATTTACATCAAGAAGATTTTAGACACTTTGAAATTCCTAATAGAGATTCATATAAAAATATTGTTGTTGTAACTGCATTTTTCATTGATACTGCTGAAAATTTGATGGAATATTTGGATAAAATTGAAAAATTGGTTTCACCTAATGGGAAAGTTCAACGTGGATATTGGATAAATGTGGGTCCATTAAAATATGGAAGTGCTGCTCAAGTTGAATTAAATGCCGATGAATTAAAAGAAGTTCGCCAACGTTTGGGTTGGAAAGATTATAATTCTACTTATACTATATATGATAAATTATCCTTGGGTAATCAAACGGGACTTCTTGGTTATTTGACTGATAAAGAAAGTATGTGGCAAGGTTATTATGGTCTCAATATGTTTACTAGTGAAAGGAAAGAAAACAAACATTAAAAAAAAAAAAGCTAATACATTATATGTACTTTCAGTCTATTTAGATATATCAGAACCTTTATTAATTTGTAATTTTTTGTCCTCACCACCACTTATAATACCAATTTGATTATCCCAACAAACATCAAATATTTTAGCACTAGTAGATCCATCTTCTCTTGTTATGGTGTACAAAGATTTTTCAGCTCTAACATCCCACACTTTCACAGTTCCATCATGGGAGGATGAAGCAAACATATTTACATTATGAGGAGAAGCAGTTAATCCAACCACAAAATTAGTATGACCAACCAACTTATTAATAGTTTGTTCATTTGAATTTGTGGATAATCTTGGATCATGTAAGTTTATATGACGTGCAGAAGAACCTGTGGCAATAAGATTAACTTCAGGTAATTGTAAAACTGACAATAAAGAATATCCAGTAGTTCTAGTATCAACACATCTGGTTGTGACCAAATCCCAAGTTTTAATGGTATGATCTTGAGATACAGAGTAACCAACAGTGGCATCATTGCTATCAAAAATCACCCCTTCAACAGGTTCACTATGACCAGACAATAAACTCAATGGAGAACGACGTCTAATAGTTGAATCCTGTACTGCCATCTTTCTTCTCTTTTTGGAACTAGAAGAAATCACATTTGAATCATATTCTAACGGTTGAATGGTTTGCATATCCTTATAATTAGTAGACCATACACCAACATGGTGATCATAACCAGCAGATAATATTCTATTAGAAGCTTGATCAATAGACAAATCCACAACAGGAGCTTTATGACCTTCCAAAATTGCCAAAGTTTTACCATCTTCAACTTCATCATCTTCATCTATAGCATCACCTTCACCATATGATGTTTTCCATAATCTTACTTGTCTATCATTACCAGCAGATACAATTCTAGTAGGAGTTATCCATTTAACAGATCTAATAGGAGCAGAATGACCAACATATTGTTTTTCTACTTTACCGGACATATTGTAAGTTCTTACAATACCATCATAAGAACCGGATAATATTTTAGGTTGTGATATAGATAATTGGGAAGTTGTAACTGCTTTGCTTTGAGAATTAATGGAATCAATAGAAGAAATCCAATCATCACTATTGAAAGAAGCCAAAAATGAAGGTGGTAAAATGGCTCTAGTATATTCTAAATTAAGAAACGCTTCATTAGATAAACCATGTTTGGTTAAGTATTCTTCAATTGAAGTACGTAATAAAACACCATCTATAAGAAAATCAAATGGGATTGGTTGTTTAGATTCATCTTCAGAAGATTGGAAATTTCCAAGTAAATGGTTGACAACTTCAGATAAACCAAATCTTTTAAGTGTTACTGGAACATAAAGTGGTGAGTCTGATACTTGTAATGATTCATCTTCTTCATTGGTGAAGAATTTAATTTTTATTTGATTCTTATTTTCTGAAGGGGTAGTCATGATGGATATAGACAACAGTTGGTTAGACTTCAGTATTGATTGTAGTTTTAATATATTATTTTTTTTTTTTTTTTTTTTTAGCCTGAAAAATTCAAAAATCTCATCGCAGCTTTTTTTTTCTCTCTCTCTCTCTCTCTAAACTGTGAGTACGCTTTCTGTTTGAGTATGAAAGTGAGTCTCAATAGCTCGCATAATTTGTTTCAATTTTTGCAGCTTAACAAGAATAGAAACATATAAAAAAAAATATGCAATTATTATTAGTAGTATTTATCTAGCCTACTTAGAATCTTACCCTAATATCCACCCCAGGACTTGTAGTATCATTTGTGGCTTTTGAATTCCGTAATCCCCTTCTTAGACCCGGCATAGTAAATTTAGTAGCTTTTTTGCTAATCATTCTAGCAAATTTTACTCCACGATTGGCCCGTTTAACAACACCTTTTTTTTCAGTGTTCACGAATCGATAGGTAAATTTTGTTCTTCTAATCTTGCTAATTGAATAATTGTTTGTTTGGGATCGTTTGTTAAAAACCGTAAAATCTGAAATATAACCTGTATCAAATAAACTCTTAAGTGCCCGTTTAATTCGTTTCCATCTTCTTGCTCGAGTAATTCTTGGTGGTGGTAAAGATCTCATTTACTAAATATTCTGATGACGTACCAAGCAACTCGATATATCACAGATACTAGAAAAATAGCCGGGATAAACACTTTGGAAACTTAGTGAGTATCAGACAAACAGTTAAGAAAAATTGTACTCTGGCTCCTTTGGAAGCAAGGCAATCAAAGATTAAAGATAAGAGTTTGTGAATCGGATTTTTTTTTTTGTTGATATGTGTGTATTGGTGTTTTTCTATTTTATTTAATTATCATATCAAGAATTTGGGGATGTTCCAACGGAATGCGAAAGATTTGCTTACAGATTACTACAAAGAATAGAAGAAATTGAACAACAAATAATAAAAACCTAACAAAATTTTGAAGGAAAAATTCAGATACTATGAATAGTAAATCTATTAAATCAAGAACAATTGTAATACACTTTGTTATCTCATTCCAGTGTGATAAATTTGAATGTTCACTTTCGCTACCAATTGAAGAAGTCAGAAATATACTCATAAATAATTTTAGTTGCAATAATACACATTTCTTTTCTCAGTCAACTCTACAACAAACAACTGGACAAAAAAAAAAAAAAAAGTCACCAACGATGAGCTGCGATAGAAAAACTTGAAAAAAAAAAAAATTGTAATCTCTTCTCTTCTTTTTTTGGTTTTTCTTTCTTTCGGTGGTTTACCATTTTAAAAAGACACCCCCAAAAGCCCTTTGTTATTTTAATTAATAAGATTATCATTATTACATAATGAGTGCTAACACCGAAGATGTTCCAATCGAAGTTTCCAAGGTTTTCGATACCATTTTGGTCTTGGATTTCGGATCTCAATACTCCCATTTAATTACTCGTCGTTTGAGAGAATTCAACGTTTATGCTGAAATGTTGCCATGTACTCAAAAGATCTCTGAATTGTCATGGAAACCAAAAGGTATCATTTTATCAGGTGGTCCATACTCAGTTTATGCTGAAGATGCTCCTCATGTTGATCATGATGTTTTCAAATTAAATGTTCCAATCTTAGGTATCTGTTACGGTATGCAGGAATTGGCCTGGATTAACGGTAAAGGTGTTGCCAGAGGTGACAAAAGAGAATACGGTCCAGCTACTTTGAATGTTGAAGATCCTGAATGTTCTTTATTCAAGGGTGTTGATCACTCTCAAGTTTGGATGTCCCACGGTGATAAATTGCACGCTTTGCCAACCGGTTTCAAAGTTGTTGCCACTTCCGACAACTCTCCATACTGTGGTATCTCTAATGAAGCTGAAAAGATCTACGGTATTCAATTCCATCCAGAAGTTACCCACACTGCTGAAGGTAAAAAATTATTGAAAAATTTCGCCGTTGATATCTGTCAAGCCAACACTAACTGGAGTATGGAAAACTTTATTGATACTGAAATTGCCAGAATCAGAAAATTGGTTGGTCCAACCGCTGAAGTCATTGGTGCCGTTTCTGGTGGTGTTGACTCCACTGTTGGTGCTAAGATCATGAAAGAAGCCATTGGTGATCGTTTCCACGCCATTTATGTTGACAATGGTGTTATGAGAAAGAACGAAACCGAAAGTGTCAAGAAAACTTTAGATGATGGTTTAGGTATAAACTTGACTGTCGTTGATGCTAGTGATTTGTTCTTGGGTAGATTGAAAGGTGTCACTGATCCAGAAAAAAAGAGAAAGATCATTGGTAACACTTTTATTCACGTTTTCGAAGAAGAAGCTGCCAAGATTAAACCACATGATGGTTCTGAAATTGAATTCCTTTTACAAGGTACTTTATATCCAGATGTTATTGAATCTATTTCTTTCAAAGGTCCATCTCAAACTATCAAGACCCATCACAATGTCGGTGGTTTATTAGAAGACATGAAATTGAAATTGATTGAACCATTGAGAGAATTATTCAAAGATGAAGTTCGTCATTTGGGTGAATTGTTAGGTGTTCCACAAGATTTGGTTTGGAGACACCCATTCCCAGGTCCAGGTTTAGCTATCAGAGTCTTGGGTGAAGTTACTAAAGAACAAGTCAAGATTGCTCGTGAAGCCGATGCTATCTTCCTTGAAGAAATTAAAAAAGCTGGTTTGTACAGACAAATCTCTCAAGCTTTTGCTGCTTTATTGCCAGTTAAATCCGTTGGTGTTATGGGTGATCAAAGAACTTACGAACAAGTTATTGCCTTGAGAGCAATTGAAACTGTTGATTTCATGACTGCTGATTGGTTCGTTTTTGAAGCCGCTTTCTTAAAAAAGGTTGCTTCTAGAATTGTTAATGAAGTTGATGGTGTTGCTCGTGTCACTTACGATATCACTTCCAAACCACCAGCTACTGTTGAATGGGAATAGACGCATAGAATAATTATATATAATTAATGAAATTGAGTCGTATTTTATTTTTGTACTAATAATATTTATCGAATAGGTTTATGATGTTGTTTATTATGCACACATTTAAAATTCTTTTTTTTTTTTCTCTCTCTCCTTTCTACTGTTGATCTATTATTCTTTGTCGTAGCACTGTAGCTATTATGAGAGAATCATCATGAGATATGCTTAGATGAAACTCTTCCGAAGGGAGTTTATAATTATCATTCCATATAAATGGTTTTCCCTTAGAATCATGATATCTATACCATTCATTGAAATTGAAATTTTCTTGATATTCGACGTCTAAAGTTTTAAACACGGCTTCTTTAGCTGCCCAAGATCCAGTCAAGAATTGGACTTGTCGCTGGGGAGTCATTGATTCGAATCGCGGCAATTCATATTTGGGATGTAGGATTCTTTTAGATAGTCTTTGGGAAAAAGATGTTGTCCTAGTAGTTAATAATCTTTCAAATCTTGATGACTTTATGATATCAACGCCAATTCCTAATACTATTCCTGATTTAGACATGCATCAATGTGGTATAATAAGGCTAAATTCAAGCAAATAAGATGAAGCAGTTTTTTTTTTCTCAGCTTATGAGTAATCAGTGAGCCAAAAAAAAAAATAAAGATGGAGATGAAAAAAAAAAAAAAAAATAAAAGTGTCAGCACCAAAGCAATCTCAAATTGCAACTTGGTATACCCACAAATCAAAACCACCAAACAAATGGCATCTTCTGTCCCAGGTCCAGTGAATTTACCACATTCAAAATATGACTTATCCACTTATTGGGGTAGAGTCAAACATTGTGCTGAAATTTCCGATCCAACAATGTTATTAAACACAACCAGTGATATAGAAAAAGCAAAAAGAACTGTCTGGGATTATAAGAATGGTGTTACTTCCAAGGTAACACCTGAATTATGGAGAGCTAAGAAAATATTAGATTCAGCTTTACACCCAGATACTGGAGAAACTGTTTTCTTACCATTTAGAATGTCTTCATGTGTCTTGTCCAATCTTGTTGTTACTGCTGGTATGTTAACTCCAAATTTAGGAACTGCTGGAACATTATTCTGGCAGATTGCCAATCAGTCATTGAATGTTGCCATAAACACCGCAAACGCTAATAAGTCACATCCATTGACAACCAAGCAAATTATTACAAATTACACATTGGCAGTTACTGCATCATGTTCAGTGGCTTTGGGATTAAACTCTTTGGTACCAAGATTGAAATCTTTGAAACCAAACACAAGAATGATTCTTGGTAGATTAGTTCCATTTGCCGCAGTTGTTTCTGCTGGTATTGTTAATGTGTTCTTAATGAGAAGTGAAGAATTAAAGAAAGGTATCACTGTGTTTGACAAAAAAGGAGAAGAAGTTGGTACTTCTAAAACTGCTGCTTGGTACGCGGTTGGTGAAACCGCAGCTAGTAGAGTTATTAACGCTACCCCTATTATGGTCATTCCACCATTGATCTTGGTTAGATTACAAAGATCTAAATTCTTGAAAGGTAAACCTAAAGGAGTTGAAATTTTGACCAACATTGGTTTAATCTTTGCTACTTCTTTAGTTGCGTTGCCATTTGCATTAGGTGTTTTCCCACAAAGAAGAACTTTACCAGTAAGTAAGTTGGAAGAAAAATTTCATGATTTGAAGGATAAAGACGGTAATAAAATCACTGAATTAGAATTCAATAGAGGTATTTAAATAAGACCCCCCTCACTTAAACAACAAAGCTACATAATAAAAATAGAGAAAAAGTTAGTTGGATTGAATTTTGTTTTATGATGTATATTTAAGCTTGTATATAGTTAAAATAGATTCTATCAATAAAAAAATGAAAGAAAAAGAAAAAATTCAATTACCAAAACTTCCATTCTTGAATATTTGCCATTCCTAAAGCATCTTCAATAGCTGCACGATCAGGGTAGTCACAGAATACAGATTGCGAAAATTTAGTAGCATCAGAAACTTCTTCATGGAATAGCACACCAACACCTTTACCACCTAAGGATGTTTCGAAACTATCATATCCTTCACTTTCAAATTCTTTAATAGCATCTTGAATAATCGATTCTTCTACATTATCATTAACCAAAGTAATAGCACAACCACCGCCACCAGCTCCAGTTAATTTAGTAGCACCTATTTTATGTTTATCCCCGATGATCTTGACAGTTTCTAGAGCAGGATGTGATACACCTAAAGCAACCAAAAGACCATGATTAATATTGACTAACTTACGTAAGATACTGGTTTCTTCTTTACCAAATCCTGGAGTGATCATTACCTTATAAGCTTCTTGGGCTAAATGCTCCATTGCAGTTAAGACTGATGTAGTAATCAGGTTGAATTCGGAATTCAATTTTCCTACTCCGGCAACTAAATCGGCAGTGCTTTTAGGAACTTTAGTATTTGTAAGTAAAAGTTTAATAGCAGGGAAATTTCTCATATTTGTTCTAATTGATGGTTGTTCAGGTGCAGATGTTCTTTGGAACATCACGGCACCTCCAAAAGTTGCAACCGCGTTATCGATACCTGAAGGATTCCCATGGAAACACTTTTCTCCAATTAAGGACCATTTATCAACAAATTCCAAATCGGGTATATCTTCACTGAGAAATTTGTCAGTGGCAGATATCGAAGGTTTACTTATCCATCCACCTAATAATGATAATGCTGATGATAAACAAACTGAAGTCGAAGCTGATGATCCGAGACCAGCGCCAATTGGCAAAGTAGATCTCACGATGAATGTAGTGCCTGGAGTTTTGCAATCACATAAATTGACGTATAAGTAAAGGAAACAGAAACAAGCGAAATAATGCATTTTGTTATCAAATTGAGTCAATAATCCAGATAATTTATCAACTATTTCTGGAACCAACTCCGAAGGGATTAATGGCTTGTTGTCGGTATCATATTTAATAAATGGTTTAATTTCATCCCAAGGTATATCATTGATGTTCCATGAATGATCCAATTGGATATCTGGAAATTGTAATCTTATTGTGTTTGTATCAACTGATGGTGAGACAAGAAGATAACATCTTAAACTTAATGCTGCAGCAATGGCAGGTTTCCCATAAACTGCTGAATGTTCACCAAAGATAATTACTTTACCTGGAGCGCTAACAACAAAAGGAGAGACTGACATTTATGGGTTGAACGATGTTGAAATAATAGCACTTTGATGTTATTTTAATACTAAAAAAAGCAAAAAAAAAAAAAATTAAAAATATTTGAATTGTACCAATTTTGAAAAATTTAGTAAGAAAATAAACGATCTGCCTCGAGAGAAAAAAAAAATTGTGCGATACAGTACAGAACAGAACGAGAAACAATGAATGAATTGGCAGAATACTGTTTACTAAGAAATTCAAAACATAACCGAAAATTTTTCTGCTAATTTTTTTTTTTACATCCAAGATCTGCGCAAACAAAACAAGACAAAAAGAAAGCAAGAAGAAAAAAAAAAAAAAACAGTGAAAATCAACATCAAGAAGACTTCCATCTAAGACAAACAATCGTTGCCATAATGCCCACTTCATTAGTAGAATTGGGAAAGTCTTCAGATAAAATTGAAAGGAGCAAGGATAAGTTACCTTTAAAACCAATACAACCTACCCAATACTGGACATTCGATAATGTATTGACTTTATTAAGAGATTGTCAGGATCCTTATTTGGCTGATGCTTTGGATGAGTTTTTATTATTAAATAGTAAAGTATTTTTGGATCCATCACCATTCACATCAAATCTAGATAAAGAAACATTGAGTGATGAAACAAAAGACCTTTCACTTAGAAGCGTATTATTCACCAATATAACTCCACAAAATATCAAAGATGCAAAGATTATATCCAAAACATTGCAATTGGAACTTAAAGAAGTTATTAGAGTTATCTGTCAAACTACTAAAAAGATCCCCACTAGAACTACAGCTTCGGAGTTGAAAGCAATCAAGAGCAAATTGCACGATGAGAAGTATTATGAGAATAAAAGATTGCAATTATACATTGCCAAAATTTTAAGAGAAAGAAGAATTGTGTTGAGAATTGTCATTGAACTTTTAAGTAATAAAACAAACAGTTATGCATCTTCAGCTATACAGAATTTGGGTAAAGAAATCTTTTTATCCAAGGATTATCTAAAATCACTCATCGACTCAATTGCCAAAACGACTCAGAGTTTAATCAAAAAGGTACATGCGGCCGGGCTTACTAGAGAAATAGAGAACACTATTCATAATGAGACAACTTTGTTTTGTATTGAAGCCAGCAAAGTTTTGGTCGAATTATCTGTACAGAACCCAAATGTGACAACGTCAATTGTTAAAGAATGGTTCAAGTTAATGAAAGATACAAATTTTGCACTTGTTTTAGGTCCAACAATCAAGTATCACGAATCATTTGCAATGGTACATAGTTTATTCACAACATTATGTGTACAATATTTGGACTTGAACAATAGTTTCGACACAGTCAATCAAAATGGAGGGTATGAAACCATTATGAGTACTGTTGACAATTTCAAATACGTTAACGATGCCATTGCGAATACATCAAACACTAATGCAATTGTTTTATACAGTTGGTCAATTATATTATTGCGAAAGTTGTATTTCTTACAGGAGTATCCCTCGTTGCCGAACTCAAAGGCTTTCCTAGATGAATTTAGTTTCGAGCATTTGGAAAACCTCATCAATATCATCAACCTGAAGTGCGCCGAATTGGATGTTTTTGTCTCGCTAAGGAAGTTAAATGAATTGTTGAAGTTTGACAAGTTATATTCTGGAATTTTATCCTCTTTGGTACTTGCTAGTATGCCGCTAGTAAACCTTACACCAGACGTTACCGAAGCCATCTCCAGTGTTATTAGAAATTGTCCAAATCATATCATAGAAGCATTTTTTGAAAACAAGTCAACCATAAATGCCATTATCATTGCTCGTACCAAGTTCCCATTAATCTTGGACCCATACATACAGTTAGCATCGATCAATGGAAATTTTGCATTACATGAGTTCAATGACTTAAAATCATATATCCAAGTTTTTAAGAAAGATGAATTTGAAAAAATGTACCAAATCGATGATCAGAATACCGAATTAGTTAAAACAACGCAGTTTATTGATGTTTACCCACCATTTGAAGCAAATAAGAAATTATCATTAGTTTTGAGTGCAGGTACAAAAGCAAAATTATTACCCTCTGCTGATCCAAATGAAGTTTTAGTCACATTTTTGTACAGTTACAACGGATGGGCTTTTCTTGGACGAGTTTTACAAAATGTTTCAAAACTTTTCAATAACTCGGATGTTGCTACAGTTGACTTGGTTATTAATATTTTAAATTTATTGAATAAAGTTGTCACTGATAATGGAATTGATGACACTAAGTTTGTTCTCGAAGCTATGTCTGCTTACACTGATGATTCAGATATCTTAGAAGTCATCTTGAGACTTCTAGAACAAGGATTGCACTTGAGAAATGTCCAGATTTTGGTATCAGTTGTTACGTTATTAACAAATTTGATGCCATTCCTCTCTTACCGAATCTGGCCATACTTATCTAAATCTGCATTATTAACAAATAACGGGAAAGAAGGATTAGCAGCTGTTATATTTGGTGCGGTTGAAATGGTAAATGGAGATTATAGCTTCACAGTTTCATTAATCAAATTGACTGACGCTTTAACACAGAATTGTTTGTCTTTGGACCAAGACTACCCGCAGAAATCGAAAAGTGTCATCATGCGCAAGTTTGTGGGACATTTGGTTGCCTTGTTTGAAACTTTTGCTTACTGCAGATACGAACAGCCATATGAGAAGTTAGAAATTGGTGTTTTAATATTGGACGTATTTTCTACAATTTTGGCAAGCGTTTACGGTATTGATGAAGCATTACCTGCTAAAGACAAAATTACTAAAGTTTTTGCTGATTCTGCCCAGTATATTTTGGAAGCATTCTTAATTCCAGATGAGGCATGTTCACGTGCTGGTGCTCCGATTATCACCATGATTGAAAATCTTTCTCAGGATTTAGAGCTATATGAATTGACTGATGTGTCATTTGTCTGGCATGATAATTGGATCCGTTGTGCATTTTCCTTTTCACAGCTCATCATAACGATAAGATCGTCATTGAATTTGAAACCTCTGTCATTTGAAAGGATATTGTTTACGAAAGCTCCAGAATTAGTGATGTCATATTCAAGATACGAATCAGTTAGAAAAGAAATTTTAGATGTTTTGACTAGTTTGACCAATGGTAACTGGGGAGACGAAGCACCACCTTCGTTGTTGTCACATTTGGGTAACTTTAATGCCCAAGTATTATTGCATTCATTAGCTGCAGACCTAGATAATTCCTTTGATGATTACAAGATGAAGATTTCTTTGTATGATTTCATCTGTGCTGTTATGAATGGCAAACAGGAGGGTTTAGCTGTTTTATTCATCACAGGAAGAGATGTTTTTGGTGATTTCACTAAAAAGGTGAGAACAAAGCTGATGCCAAAATTTCATTATTACAAATTTTGAAAAAGAATGTTAGAGAAATGAAATATTATCCTAACTCTGTCAGTATTCATTTGGTTGATGCTATTGCTTTAGCATGTAATTCTTGGACTACTGTCAAGGAAAGTGAACACGATCAAGAATTTATCAAAACGTTGATTAACCGTGTGAAATTACAGATTTTAGATCCACCTGATTCTTCAGAAAGTTTTATCAGCAGATGTTATGAGATAAAGTTAGTATCAAAAATAGCTGAGATCTTGGCACTTTATTTATTTTCCACTAGAAATGAGAGTTGCAGAAAAGAAATCATAAATTTTGTGAATTCAGATGAGTTTTTGATCTTGCCAGAAATAAATTTTCAATAGGCAATTATCAACCCAACTTGGATACAAATTTGCAAATTAATTTTGAAAATGCTTTTAAAGGATTTAAGTTATCCCAATTTACAAGTGGGTTAACAAAGAGAAATAGATTTGGTATAACATCGGTCTACAACCTTGCACTCATGGACTCACTATTCAAGAGTGAACTGGATTGGCCACGAATTAGAGAACAAGTTATTGCATCTAGTATTAATCTTCAATATTTGAACTCGCAATTGGCCAGTGCAAAATCTTTTGGTGCACTTATAACTAGTTTCTGCAGAAGGTATGATGGTTCATTACATGCAAGAGTTTTGGATTTTATTAACTATTTATTGAAATTGAATATCAATGAAGGTTTACCAACAGAGACATTTAACTCAATATATTGTGAAAGAATCGAATTGGCGTTCTTTTTGATTTATACCTATTTCTCAAAAACAAAGCCACAGGATGCTGATGATAGAAAGATATTTGAAATTATAAAGAGCAGTTCTACTTTGTTATCATCCACTAGCATGAATTTTTTTGCTAACTTAGCGGAATCCAAAGGATATTACAAGCCATTATTGAAGCTTTTGTATTGTGCCTTGAATTTGATCAAGAGTGATTCGAGTATATTATCTGAATACTTGAGTTTATTCCGTGATTTGTTCAACAACATAGTTATTAAAGGAACAAAGGTGTTGCTTATTGAAATTCAAAACGATGCATATATGTCTCGTAATCAAAAGGCATTTAAATCATCCAAAATGAATGAAAGGATTGATGACTTGATGATTATTTTGTCTGTCTTGAAGGTTTTTGTCAAGGCAAAAGCAGGATCAATGTTGCATGAAGAAATGGCTGTTTCAATTGAACAACACGGAACCATAAAGTCATTATTGAATCTTTATTCCTTCTCACATTCGATTGAAGTCAATGATGAATTCATTTTTGCTCAGCTCAGTTTGATGTATTTGTTGGAATTAATGTCAATTCAAGTGATTGCAGAAAAGATAGTATCATCTGGCTTGTTTGTTGTTTTATTAGAGAGTCCAATCTCACAACCAATAAGAGCTGGTGGGGTTTCCATAAGCCATGGTGCTCCATATCATAGACTATGGACTAATGGTATTTTACCTATTATCATAGCTAGTTTATTTAAATTGGGATCTTCTGTTGTACCAGAAGTGTGTGTTGCTTTGCAATTATTTGGAAAACAAACACAATTTGGTTTAGAAAGTTGGTCTCAAGATGCATCAAGTATTAAGATATCGACGGGTTTAGTTGCAGAAACTAGTGAAATATTATTGATCTATGATTTACTCAAGTCCATGGATGTTACTTCTTATTTAAAGAGTATTGAAAGTGATGCCAGAACTACCAACATTATAGATGACTCCATTGATATGAGAGTTTTACCAGGATTAGATTCAGAAACTAAACGAGATGACTTTGTTGTTGTAATTGAAAATTTATTGAAGCACCCAAAATATTTGAGTTCTAAAATAAGTCCAAGTTCGATTGAAGAACAACATATAATTCAACAAGGAGGAGATTCATTTGATAAATTTGTTCAAAATATTGTTGATGAAATTAGAGATTTCAAAGATTATTTCAATTGATTGAAGTTGTTTATTCACATGAAAGATATACATATATATATATATATAGAAATAGACAATTGATTATATTCATATTATTGTATTACATTTTTCTTAGGTTGTCTTTATGAAGTAGTTTTGTTCAACATCAATAGGAATAGCGGCGTTGGATTTTGCTGGAGTGTTTAATTTTACTTCAATATTATCAACATGTCCTGGCAGGCCCTTAATACTGGTATTTGTTATATTTGGTGTTTTTTCTGTAGTTATTTGTCCATTAACTAATTGTTGCCAACTTTCATAACATTGTTGTATGATTTCAACAGTTTCTTGAGCAGATTTATATTCACCATTAAATGCAAATTCATTTTGTGGTTTACCATCTGCTAATTTGTAATCTCTAAACCATTGCCTAGTAGTATCCAATAATCCAGGACATTTAACATCCAAATCAGAAATATCATTAACTTGTTTAGCCAATGGATCGTCAACATTTATAACAATTACTTTCCAATCCAATTCACCATCATCAATCAATGCCAAAGATCCTAAAATTTTAACTCTTTTAATATCACCAGTAGATAAAATTTTTGATCCAACTTCACATACATCAACTGGATCATTATCACCAAATAAACCATGATGTTTAGTAGTTGGATCTTCCCAAGTTTGTGGAAGTGCACCATAATTATGAATATAACCATGATGAGGGAATAAATTTTTAACAAAACGTACTTTCCCATTCTTGGTATCTTGAACAATTGGATTTCCTGGTAATTTAGTATTAATCTCAAATTTAGCATTGGTCCAACGTGGAATTTCTATAACAATATTAGCTTCTTTTGTATCTTTATCAAGATTTAAGGGAATATCATGAAAATAAGAAATAACTTTCCCATGAGATGAAGTTGCATAATTAGCATAATCTGAAGTATATTTGGTTCCTTGATTATATGGGATAATATCTGGTGGATGTTGTTGTGAGGTGGAAGAAGAAGAAGAAGTAGAAGAACATCTTGATGTGAGTAAATGCTGATTGGTTAATGCTAATCTACCCAATGCAGTTCCGACACTTCGTGTTGGTTGTTTCATTAAGTTTATCAATAATGACATTGTAAGAAGAAAGCAAAAAGGAAAATATAACAAACGGATATATATATACAAGTATTTAAAAGGGGGGAAAAAATAAAAACGAGAATCTAATACCAAATATGGGGGAATGAGTTAATGAAATTTAATCTACTATTTACCTCGGCTTGTATGAAGAGTAGATTTCAATTCTGTAGAGAGAGAGAGAAAGAAAAAAAAAAAAAAGAAAAAATTCTACAACGCTAAGAAAACAATGGCAGATCTACACGACCCTTTTTTTTTCTTTTATTCAAACGGATTTTTACCCCACATTTGATCAAAATCAAGTATTTTATGGTGAAAATCTGTTATTTATATCAACCTACGAATCATCAATATTAGTTTGTCTTCTCTTAATCAATTCACTCAATCGAGAAAGACGAGATTGTTCTAAAGCATATAATTCCTTCAATTGTTTTTTCTTTAACGTATTAATTTGACTTAAATGTTTCTTTTGCAATTTGAACTTTTGTTTCAAATGGTTTAGTTGTATCTGAATATATTCTTCTCCTTCAAACACATCTGGTGAAAAAAATTCATCTGAAGACAGGGGAGTAAAAGATGTGGTGATCTCATCAGTTACAATTTCTTCATAGGGTTCTTCGCTATTGGATTGTAGCTTTGGTTCTGATATACCAGACAGTTTCAGTCTAGGTTTTATTCGTTGTAATATTTCATGATAATTCATTTCATTTAATTCTTTTATTGTTTGATCGATTGTTTCAAGTCGTGATTTGAAAATCTCAAAATCTCCTGTATAAGATTTAGTAGAAGTATTTACTTGGCCAAGATGAGTTAATACCTCTTTTCGTTCATCCATATTTGATGGTTCACTATGTAACGGATTTAAATTAACCAAGAGTTGTACTTGTCCAGTTATATATCTCTGATATTTTACTGAACAACATTTTGATGGACATTGGAAATAAGCATTAACTCCAATAAACTTCTTTGAATTTGAAAATACAATTGTATTTCTTCTCATATCCATGGACGTTACTAACTTCATAAAAAATTCAAATGTACCTTGAATATAACCGAAATCTACTAGAACTCTATCACCAACTCGGGACGTGTGTGACCCATTATCTATTTCAAAAAGTTCAACAACAGATTGATTACTAGTAAACTCGGAAATTTCTGTTGCATCATCAAAGGATACGTATGAATCTTTGGGGAAGTATTTGGAGATTATTTGTTTGTACTTTAACCTTAATATATCCCCTTCTGATTTGTCTAACAGAATCTCATTTGTTTCCTCTCCATCAAGAACTTTAGAAATTGATACAATACAAGCCAAACCACTATTGAAATCATCATCAACCATAGCCGGATACTCTAAAAGTAGTTGAATATTTTTACCGTCTAAAACATGCTTACAAAATTTTTCAATTTTACGAATAGCTTCATTCAATAAAGGATAAATTCCCTTTTGTATTGGATCCAAAACATGAATATAAATTTTTGAATTAACCAACTCGATAACAATACCAACCCAATGATCTATCTTACTGAATTCATCAAAGAGTTTAACTGGAAAACAAATTTTCTCAAAGTCATTCAAACATTGGGTAAAACTCAGCAGTTGGAATAAATTTTGGTAATACCAATCATACTGATCTTTTCTATCACTAAAAGTTGTTGAAGATGGTATTGCTCCAGATATATTTTGTCCATTACTAAATCTTTCATTAAACTGACTTAATTGAACATAGAAGAGTTCATTTAGCAATAGTATTTTGGGAAATTTCGAATAGGACGATTTCAAAATACTGAAAATTATTTTACCAGTTATTTCATTTTCGTCATCTAATGACCTGATGTCATTCTCAGATAATGATACATTTATTCCATCTCTAAATCTGTGTGAAAAATTCAACGTATTTGTGATTAATCCCATGCTTTGCAATTGTGTTAATAATTAATTTAATTTGTATGAATAACAAAAAACAACAGAGTAGAGAAAGCTTCGCAAGAGCAGCAAAATAAAAAAAAATAAACACCTACATTTTTGACAAGAAATGCACCCACACACACACATTCACTGAACTGTTATTGACTTTAAATTTTGTTAGAATAACAAAACCATAAAAATTCCCATCATACAAAAAATTACAATCAAATTTTAATTAAATTAAATTAAATTAAACAATCTTAATACTTCTATAAAAACATAAACCAGTTTCTCTAATTTGGAGGTTTCCCAAGGAAAACAATTTTACCCTTGGAATTAAAAGTTGCGTTATCTGTACTGATATCAACAATTGGTGATAATTGTTCAATTTCAATCTCACTTAATCCCATTGGATCTGCTGGCATCCAGACTCCAGGACATTTAGCTGAAATTGAAGGCGCATCATAAGCATGTTTATTTTCCACCACAACTGGTTCAACATTAAATGCCGCAGGAACTAGTTTTTTAACATATCGGAAATTCAAATACACATCGGGTCTAATGAATCTAACAACGGGATTATTGAAATATGTAGACTTAAAATCACGATCAGCCAATAATGGCACAACAGAAGTAGAATCAATTGATGCTTCGTGGTCATTATCTGATTCGAATTGGGATTTCATCTCTGCTTTGAGCTTTTCTTCCTCTTGTTGCTCTTCTTGATAAGCCTTGCTTAATTTCAGACCTTTCTTTTTTCTATTTAATATTTTGGTTTTGTATTCACTTGGTCCAGTAAATGATGATGTATTAGAAACCCCATCCAATGGTCTCATGACATCAATAGGTACAACACGTAGTAAATGGTCAAATGCCATCTTAATATGAATATGAGCAAACACGGTACCCAACAATACAATGAGTTGCAAAGCAACAGGTCCCCAACCTTTACCCACGACAAGAATACCTAAAAGAACAATTTCACTCAAGTATAATCCAAAGAAAGTTTGAAAAAGTGCCTTTGGATAATGACTGCCATATGCATTTGGACCTTCCACAAAACAATAAGTGATATTATGTGCATAAGCAACATAAATCAAGAAAAATGATACACAAGCAAAGACTAAAATCAATGGTGAAATAATAGAATAAGCCAATGTGATGGATGCCAATTGGGTGAAAATTGGGAAAACAGTTCCCCATGATACGGTACCTAATCCACTAAATCTAGCCCACTTTTTGCGAACGGTACTATCAAAAAGTTCCCAAGATATAGTACAAAAAGAGACCAACAATCTGAAATAATGAACCACCAGCAATTGAAAACCCTTGAAGAACAAGATATGATATGTAAAAATTGGATGATAAGGGTAATTTGTTTGCTAAAATACTCATAGCAGATGTAGGATTCTCGACAATTTCAGTGACCGTAGCTGTAGCAGATGATGCTAATGCAGTCACCAAGAAACCATTAACCATTAAAAGGCATAGTATGCATTTTGGGTCCACAATTCCACTCCAACGGTTGATACCTCACCAGAAATTCTTGCAAGGACTCTAATTATTATTGGCAAAACAAACATCAACAAAGAAAGTAAAATAGTTGGCAATAAACCAGTCACCAAACCTAACAATGCATCTGGTAATTTCAAAATCCATCTCAACCACGGCAACTTGTTTGTCAAGAAAGTAATGTTAGAAATAGTACCTACAGCAGCAACTGGAATAGCCCAAAACACCACCAATGCTGTTACAGCAGCAAATGCCAAGAATCTTCTTGTTATTCTTTCCCACCAGAACATTCTCAAGTTTGGATGAATAATATCTTTTGGTGAAAGACCTATAAATGCAGGGGACATTCTCATTGGACTATGATGTGCCGTAGATTGATACGCAATTTGAGCATAGTATTGATTTTCAAATTCGACAAAAATAGAATTTAATGGCATTGAATGTCTGAATTTTTTTTGAAGTTTTTTAACTTCTTCATCTAAAATAGGAATTTTCTCTTGACAAAATCTAATGGTATCAACTTTGGAAGAAAAAAAACCCTTTTCTTTTGTCTTGGGTCTATGCTTTTCACTAACATAAGAACTAATCTCATCAACAGGTTCTAATAAAATTCCTTTCTTATCAGCCTTCATTTTACTTTTAACTGCCATTTTCATCAATTTATTTTCCGCATTTTCAAGTTTCTTAACCATAGCTGCTCTTTCTTCAACCTTGTATTCTAATTCCCTGGCAGTTCTAGCAACGTAAACTCTTTTTACACCGTTAAATATTTTGAATGCTTGTTTCTCATCTAACAATGCATCTGGGACACTTTGAAAAAGTACTGTTCTACATGCAAGACTCTTTGCATATTTTGGAGATGCCAAAACAACATTCTTAATGGAATTATAGAAAAACAATTCTCGGAAGATGACAAAAATTGTCACGAAATTGAAAACAAATCCCACCACAACATGAGCATAGTAACGTTTTGGTTTAGTCACATTTGCAATTGAAAGTTTATCGAAACCGTCATTGTCGTTACCATTCGTGGCATTTATAGGTAATAAAATGACGTAGGATGACAATGAAAACAAAAAGAGCAATCCAAATGTTTTCAAATATCTTAAAAATACAAGTCCATCAAGACCTGCTTGTTGTAAAAAAAATGAATCAGGTTTGGTCAATAAAACAAATATCCATCTAATTGGGTCCTTTGGTAAAGGTTCAGGTTTCTTATCTTCAGGAACAAGGTCAAATGATGATTTTGGACTGTAGATTCGTTTAAACTTTAATCTTAACAAAATAAAGCCTCCAACAAAAATACCAAACAATATCAAATTCGCAACTAATGTTGATATAATTGTAGATGTCGAGACACTACTTGGGGCAACAGACATTGTGAATGATCAGATCTGTTTTAAATGTAATTGTAGTAGTAATGAAAATAGTTGTAATATAAATAATAATAAAAAAAGAAAGAAAACGAAAGAAAAAAAAAATTTCTCCTTACATGATTGTATCATCGAAAGGGAAGGAATGAAACAAAGAAAAAATAATAATAATAACAAAGGTGTTGGATTTCAAATCAGCAATTTACAAGTACAAAATCAAAGCCACTTCAAAACAAAAAATTGAAGGCTAAAAAAAAAGAGAAAAAAAAATTTTTGCAGGTCGTGCCTCGACTTTGCTCTTGATGTCATTGAGCGCTGAGCATATGGTGTTTGGTCCTTCCTTTCCATTAAGATTGCCATAAAATTAAAGCGAGCGTAGCTGTGACATTCGACAAATTTTTATTCAGCCGTGGTTCAAAAACTGTATAAGCTTTCAAAACCTAATGTTTCATTTCGCAAGACAATAAAATTAGACTCGGCCTATTAATATGTAGAACCTGTTTTAAACTTTTTAGATCGATAATAGGCGATTAAATTAATCTAGAGAAATTAATTTGTGGTAAAAATAAGTGTTACCGAGTGAAAAAAAAAAAATAATAATGGTCTAATGTAACTAAATGATCAAGCCAGATAATCCTTTTTGTTTATTGAAGTGATATCCAAAAGTTTTTGCAATATGTAACTAAATTTATAACATCCTGTGCCCAATAATAACTGATTGAAAATTCATCAGGGACATTTTATTTTTTTTTTTTTCGTATCTCACATTAAATCGGGAGCAATTCTTTTTGGGCGTCAAATTTTTTGCTTCCAAATCTTTGCCAAAATTTAACTAAAATATCACATTGATTATAATTGACCTACACTTTATCATCAATCCCTTCATTCTCAAAAGCAACTAAACATCTTCCAAGAAACCTCTTTGCTTTAGATCAACTACCCTTGTTACTTGCTGAATTCATACTGAGCACGTTGCTTACTAATTCTTTTTGAGTGACACACGCTATTAAAATTAAAGTACAAGATTCTGAAATTCGGGGTCACCTCACTGTAGATCGTTTAGATAAAGAAAATTATGAAAAAAAAAACTTTTCCCACTTTATCTCTCTTGATCTGTTAAGATTGATTTTGAGTACATTGCAGTATATTATCAACTATATAACATGGCAGGTACATTTGAAGAATATTTTTCCATTCAGACATTCTTAGTGGTGTTGAGAGAGACACTTGAATCGGCAATTATCATTTCGGTACTTCTTTCTTTTGTTCATCAAACATTTAATACTAGTGCCCAACTGAAATCTGCCACTACTACCACACACAATAATCAAACATACCTGAGTATTGAAGGCTCATCTTCAAACACATCATTAGAGCAAGATATTCAGAATGAGAAGGATGAAAGAAAACTTTGTCGATACTTGCAATTTCAAATTTGGCTTGGTGGGTTGTTGGGATTAGTGGTTTGTCTAATCATTGGATCTATTATTCTTGGAATATTCTATATCATTGGGAGTGATTTATGGTCCAAAGCAGAACATTATTGGGAAGGTACATTTTCCATCTTGGCCAGTATAATTATATCTGTTATGGGTGTCAAGATCCTACGAGTCAACAAAATGCAAGAAAAATGGAAATTAAAACTTGGTAAAATCTTACAAGCTTCAGGGTATTTAAACAACCCACACAATAAAAAGTCATTTGACAATGCAGGTAAAACTTGGGCCAACAAGGTTGAACTCTGGACTGAAAAATACAATATGTTTATTTTGCCATTTGTCACTACGTTAAGAGAAGGTTTAGAGGCAATTGCATTGATTGGTGGTATTGGGATCAATGAAAATACCACAGTTATAGCATTGGTGAATTCTGCAGTGTTGGCGGTTATTGTTGGATCATTGATTGGGGTGGCATTGTACAAGTATGGAAACACAATGTCATTGAAGGTGTTTTTGATCACATCTACATGTTTCTTGTATCTCGTCGCTGCTGGATTATTTTCCAAAGGTGTGTGGAATTTTGAATTACAAAGGTTTATTGATAAATGTGGAGGTATGGATGTAAGTGAAACTGGTCATGGTCCTGGTTCTTATGATATAGCCATTTCCGTGTGGCATGTCAATTGTTGTAATGGTGAATTACAAGATGATGGTTTGTTTTGGATGTTGTTTACTGCTATTCTTGGGTGGACGAATTCTGCCACCATTGGTAGTGTGGTGAGTTATAATGTCTACTGGTTGGTAGTTATTGGAGTATTCTGGGCATTGATTCATGAAGAGAAACACGGATTCTTACCCGTGATCCCGATTTCATGGCAATTGAAAAGAATGGAAAAGAGAAAGAATTTATACCAACCTTTAGATGCACCAGAAGTTGGTGTTTTGGAAGAAGTCAGAGATAGTATGGATTCGTTGAATTCCGAAACCCCGCTTCAAAGAAGTTAATTAGAGTTAGTTAAGAATGTTAGTATAATTAGAATGGAAGTTCTATGATATTGATGATATTATTGCGAATCTAGTATAGTTTTAAAATTTGAGAATCCATCGCCAATGACTGTTCACTTAGTGTCATATACTGTATATGGATATGCTAAGGTCAAATTTCAGCAATGAAGGTTAGGTAATATTTCCATTGAAGTTTGGTGTGTTCACCTAATTATTCTTGAAAATGTATATAGTTGAAGAAAATGCATGATTATTTATAGTATCGGAGTTTAAGTGAATATTAAGAACTATTTTTTGAACGCTGATTATAACCATATGATAAAGCACTGCTCAATACCTGGTTACATTTTTTAGAACTTTCATTTTAGTTGAAGAAAAGATATATTCTCATTACATTGTTATCGCGAGACACTACTAAGTTATCATCGGGACCTTATAATATTTAGTTTATCTCAATGTCACAGTTAGTCAAGCAATTGAATATACTGTATGCTGAGAAAATTCAATTCTGGACATACTGTATCTTTTCTCAGAATTGTAGTCGTGTTAATAATCCTATAATCAATGAAATTATAATAATGGAAATACAGTGTCAACATTTCATAATTTCTTAAAACAATAAAATTTTGAAATAAACAAATGCTTTAATTTACATTATATTGCATTAAATAAATAACTATTTAACTTTCAATTGTCTTATTTGAAAACATACTAAATATGTCATATTGGTATTATAGTTTTCGACTTTACTTTGTAATATCGATGCCATTGACAATGATATGAGAATATGTCTTATCTCGATCATAATCCAAATTATCTTGGTCAATATTGAAACTAAATATCATTGGTTTCTGGAGTTTAGAATAAAGTGGAGAAACAGGGCAATTACGGAAATACTGTATCGTAATTCAAATGTTCTGGACTGACTTTTTTCATTTCTATGGTCTATTTTTTTTTTTTGATTTATTTTTATAATCCCAGTCGTGTCTACCACATCCTTATTGTTTATCCTTGCATGAACTTCCATTCTGAGTAAACCTGCAATTTCCACCCAACTTGTAAAACCGAAAGAATTAAAAAGCAAAATCCACAAACTGCAATAATTTTACTATTTTACTGGTTAACACTGAAAAGAGTAAAAGCTTACCATGCGTTATGCTCATCATACTTAACGCCAGCTGCTTACATAATCAACAATAGTTAAGGCATTTTCTCACTTACTGTCTCAGTCTCACATAAACACTCCTTTCCTTTTATTTAAAATATTGACAATTTCTTCAGTTACAAAAAAATTTGGTAATTTTTTTTTTCTTCTCTTTCTCTCTCTTTTCAATTCTCTGTAAATTTTTGTAGCATATTTTACTTGTCTTACCACCACAACAGACTATCTCCCCCCTCCAAAAAAAGAATTTCATTGCTTCAATTTTCCAATTCAAGAAAGTTATTTTTAGTTTGTTTATTCCTTATATGAATATTTAGAGTAATACCTACTTGGATACCTTTCCCCATTGGCTCAACCCATTAACCACTTTAGGTACTTTACAAACTTTTTAAAAGTTGTTGCAGAAATTTTAAATTTTTTTTTTTTAACAGCCAAAAGAGCATTAAGACAACAACAAATTATAATTATCAACTAATTATTTCATACACAACAAGAAATATACCGGATTATATTACTAACTAGTTGTTAATTAATTACCATCAAGCAATGTATTCACAAGAACATAATTTTCATAATCATAATACCAATTTCAATAATAATTTATTTTTCAATCCGCAAACTCCACAAGAAATATGTCCCCGAATTTGGTTAGGTCCATATAACGCGTTGTTAAATAATCCAGATGATACTACTGACAATTTTTTAGCTGATCATAATATTAAAATCATTATTAATTGTGGTACCACATTATCATTTCTTGATTTGATTGAAAATCATAGAAATATCACTATATCATCTGATGTATTGGTGATGAGTTTAGATCCATTATTTGAAAGTAATGATGAATTAGTACGTGATTTTGTACGCAAGTATACTCGTGTATTGACCAACTACTTGAATTTCTTCTACAAGACCAACCCTGAAGCTAACAAATTGATTCATCAATTGCCAGGTAGTAATGAACATATACAATTGACATCACCTATTTTATCAGGAGGAAATTTAATGTTGCAATTTTTCAATCTTATTCGAATGATTAATCTTTTTAAACTGATTAATCAAGAATTAGAAATTTATATTGTTTCATATGATGGTAATGATAATTTACTGACAGGACTAATGATTGCTTATTTAATGGATACATATCGGTATAATTTGGTAAATTCATTAAATTTGATAAGATGTAGACGTCCATCAATTAATGAATTGACTCATGTTGAATATGAAGATTTATTGAGTCAATTTTATATTCAAAATTGTGAGATTAAATGTACACCATTGGTAATGACAAAACTTAAAAGAACATCACAGGAGGATGATAATAGTGAAGTCATGGCTGGTGGTGGAGATAGAAAAAGAAGATTCTTACATTAACCAAAAAAAAAAAACAAGACAAAAAGAAAAAGAAAAAGGGATTGGTCAAACCCATGTTTATGTTGTACTGTATATTACTTTGTATTATAAAATAAAATAAAATAAAAAAAAAACAATTTTTTTATTTACAATGTTAGTTAGGAACTTCTAATCCAACTCTATTAGCTGTCTTGGATACGTTATCCGATTGACTCATGAGTAGACCAGGATTGTATCTAGTTAACAAATCAAAATATTCTCTTTGATTCTTGAGGTATTGATGAACATTATTCAAATTATTTCTAGTATATTCTTCAGGTAATTTTTCATTGGAAACATTGTTGATTATTCCATTCAAACTGATTTTATTTTGTAATTCTTCATTATCTTTTATGGATTTATTAGTCAAGTCTTGTAATTTGGAATCAATATCTTTGATATCTTTCATTTCACCTTTGCTTAGTTTGACTCTTTTCAAGTAATTATAATAGGTTTTAGTTTTTTCTAATTCTGCTTTGGCTAACGATTTAGCGGTGGCATTTTCGTAGTGTAATAATTCTTGAGTTATGTTTTTCTGTAACTGTTTGATAGTTGGTAGTGACTTTGTGAATAATGACATTGTTGTAGTAAGTGTAGATATGAGTTATTCTGGAGAAATATCAGAACTGTTGAAGAAATTTTTTTTTTTCAGTCTTTGTTTTTCAGTGGGGACCTTGAAGTTACGCAAGGGATTGATGTATGGAGTTGCAAAAACAAAAAACAAAAAACAAAAATCAAAAATCAAAATCAAAAATCATGAATTAATACCAACAAATAGACTAGAGCTCTCCTAGTCACTAGTAAAAACCAAACATTATGGAGACAAATCTAAGAGTAAGAAATAGCATCCAGGGTGTTTTGATGAAGAATAAAGAAAAACAAATAACTTGAACTTGTTAAAGTACAGATAAATTCATACGGGATTGTAAAAAATTACGGTATGTGTATATATTCAACTAACAATCAATATCTTTCAATCTATTATAATAAATATTATATTGTCATATGTATATCATCAGTGGTGTAAAGAGTCTAAGTTTTTAGATAGGATGAAATTATTCCAAGATAATCATCAAATATGATGTTCCCTTTTTCATTAAATAAATTTAAATTCTCACAAAAAACAATATAATTATTAAATTTTAAATAATATTAAAAAATTATCCAAGTACATGTATTCATCAATAATCATTAGACAAAGTCCAAATAAATTAAGAATAAATTTTAACAAACAAGTAATAATCCCTGTCTCTCTTAATTCTCACGAGACAAACCAAGTACCTTTATCACGAGCAGCTTTGTTAACTTTGTGTCCAAGTTGTAATAAAACTATGGACATCAAAAAGAAAAAAATTTTCAGTACCATCATGTTTTCCGTGGTGGAAATAGACAGTGTGCCCGAGCGGTTAAGGGGTCTGACTCGAATTCTTTTAACTAGTTCGTGTTATCAGTTGGGCTTTGCCCGCGCAGGTTCGAATCCTGCTGCTGTCGTCATAATTTTTTTCTACTCTTTTTAATTTTCCATCGCATTAAAATTTAATATTTTATTTTTGACACACATTTTTTTTTTTTATTAGGTTTATGGAGTTATCATCATTAATCACAACAAACAAACATATATATGAATATATAAAAGATGCCAAAGATTAAAAAACCAAAGAAGAATGGACCACCACCAGAAGGATATTCTAAAATTGAACCAACATTAAATAAATATAAAGATAAATTAAAACAAGCTCAATTTAAAAAAAATTCAAATAAATCAAAACATTCATCATTATGGATAATTTATGAATTAAATTATAAAATTACAAGATATGTTTATGATATGTTTCTAAAAAAACTAATATCTAAAGAATTATATGATTGGTTATTATTACAAAATTATATTAATAATGAATTAATTTCAAAATGGAAAAAATCAGGATATGAAAAATTATGTTGTATTAATTGTATATCAATAAATTCAAGTACTAATGGTGATGGTGGTGGAGGAACTTGTATTTGTCGAGTTCCAAAAGCGAAATTATTGGAAAAAGATCCTGAAAAAGTTGATGTTGAATGTATAACTTGTGGATGTAGAGGATGTGCTTCAAGTGATTAATTGAATTAATAAAGGTATAAATATATATATATTTATTTAAAGTTTCAATATAAAGATAGATAAAAAAAAAAATGAAAATTAGACTAATAATAATAATTATAATAATAATACATATAAAATAAAACTCAAATTAATTGATAAATTAGAAATACAATAACAAATAATAAATTAAAAAAAACCAAATACTTCAAATAATTGAAAAAAAAAAATCCTGAAATAATTAAAACCCACAATCCCCTTTATTTTTCTTTCTATGTGGAAAATAACACCAATAAACACATAAATCAATAAGAATAATAATAATAATAATAATAATGAAAAAAATAATACCCATCAATCAAAAAATATATACTTCCCAATAAACACAATCTGATAAAAGTTCAAGTCCCCCGTTGTTATTAATTTGGTTCTTCACGTTTATCAACATTTTTTAAATCTTCTAATAAATTTTTACAACTTGAAATATTATCATTTTCTTTTTCAAGAAATTGATCTCTTGAACTACCTAATATAGGTGAAGATTGAACATGAGGATGATTAAAATTTCTCAGAATCATATCATCATCATCATATGATGAAAAACTAGCAGTAACTGTAGATAATTTAGATTGATATTGAGATTGATATTGAGATGATGATGGTGGGACAATTAAAAAATTTAATGAATTATTAATTAATGGACTATAATAAAAATCATCTAAATATGATGGTGAATTCCATAATTTTTTAATCATTGAATTAGTTTGTGGAGTACGAATATTTCGTATTGGAGTTTTAATAATTGATGTTGATGATGATGAAGATGATTTTGGAGTACGTGATTTAATAACAACATGCAGTTGTTGAGATTGAATATGTCGAGAAATATTATTTGCTGGAGTTAATGGTTCTAAAAGTGGACCAGTTTCAATTGGTCTAGCAGGTGATAATTCAAAATTAGACATACAACTAAATGATGAAGTATAAGTAAGATTCTTACCAGCTAACATTGGTTTATTTGGTGAATCAATAATAAATCTTGGTGTTGAACTAGTTTTAGGAGTAGTTGTAAGAATATTAACTAATGGTCGATCAGCAGTAATAATATTGGTATTGTTATTGTTGATAGATTCAGTAAGTGATGATGATTGCCATGGATCTCCAAGTTTATTTGTTTTTTCCAGTTTGAATTTTTTCATTGGTGGATCAATAATAGTAATATCTTCATCTCCATCATAAATTTCATCATCATCATCATTTTCATTTGAAATATCATTATCATGGGGTAATTTTCTTTTTAAAGTTGGATAAGTTGGAGATGACGGAAGATTAACTGATGTATTTTTCTTTAATGATTTTTTATTTGATAAATTTTCTTTATTATCATCAAAGTTTATAATTTTTGATTTTGAAACTTCATTATTATTATCCAAGGAATCTAAATTTGTTGAAGCATTTAATCTTGCAGCTTGAGTTATTTGATCAATAACTTCTTGATATGAACCCTTTTTAACACTTCTACTTTTTAAAAATTGTTCTTCAGATCCTTGTTTAATTGACCAAAAATGACCTTTACCATCTTTTGATTTTTCACCTTTAATAAATGCTTTATTTAATGATAAATTATGTCTAATTGAATTTTGCCAACCTACATCACTTTTTTTATAATATTTAAAAGTATCAGAAATCCATTGATAAATATGAGATAATGTTAATTTTTTTGCAGGATGGGATAAAATTGAAATACCAATTAAAGTAGCATATGAATAAGGTGGTTTTTCTTCTGATAAAAGATCAAATGATACATTTGATGATGATGATGATGATGAAGAAGAAGAATAGGTAGATGATGATGATGAAGATGAAGTATTTGATGATGATGATTTTTTCAATGATTCTTTAGATTTTGATTTTTTCAATGATTTTTTAATTGGAGAACTTTGAATTGGTTTTGAAATAGATATTTCATCATCATTATTATTAATAATACAAGAATTATCAATTTTTTGTGTAGGTGAAGAAAAAGCTGGCGATAAATAAGTTGATTTAATTAATCCATTTGAATTAGATTCTAATATTGAAACATTATCAAAATCAACATATTTTATTGGTGTTGAAAATGGTTTATTTGATTTTTTTAATTCTGACATGTTTTCTGGTGGAGTATTTTGAATAATTGGTAATGTTGAATCAAATTGATTTTTAGATTTTGATGGAGTAAGTTCTAAAAAATTTCCATAATTTGATGAATCTTTTAATGGATACCTTGATGGTATGTTCTCTGAACTATATGACATTTATATGAATATCTCTCTTGTTTTCTATGGTTTGATTAAATTTGATAAGAACTAATTAAGATGATGATAAAAGAACAAAAGAAAAAGAACAAAAGAAAAAAAAACTTCCCAAAGACGTGTTTGCTCTTCTTGAAAATCAGTTTAAAAAACAAAAAGATTACAAGACGTGAAACGATATGAAATATGACAATAATTTAAGTGAAAATCCCCTTTCTTGTTTTATTATTGAAATGTTGTAAAATTATATAAGTAATCAAATCTTTTTCTCTTTTTCGTTATAAAAAAAAAGGAATTTTTGTGAGTGTGTGAATATCAATATTTGATTTTATAAAACCACGTAATGATATACAGTATATATATATATATAAATAAATAAAATTAAATAAAGATTTAAAGGAAAAGATGATTACCACATGAAACGGCAAAAAAATAAATCAATCACAAAGAAAAAAAAAAAACTGTGACGCGTAAAAAAAAAAACAGAAAAACAAGACATTAGAAATATCCTGTATATAACCAAAGGAGCGACACGGTTTTTACATTTTTTACTTTTTTTCGTGTTTCTTAAAAATTGTGTACAGTACATGAATGAATACACGAATAGCAAAATTTATGTAACCATCACCACTTGGGGGGATAAAATTCAAAATTCAAAATTCAAAAATTCGCTTATTTTACAGTATACATTACATGTACATAAAGGATAATTTTAATAAATCGATGAGATTTTATTCTTATTATACATGTAAAGTAAGTGTAAATGTATTACGAATCGATGGATGAATTAAGAAATTTTTTCTAAATTTTTTTAACCCGATTGACAGAATCATATATTGATACAATTTCATTACATTTGATTGTCGAAATAGGAATAATTCAAGTTCAAGTCATTACAAAAATTAATAAATTTTGATTTACATTTAATATGTACACACACTATAGCGTAATAAATGCAGTGAATTGTGAATTAAGATATATAAACTTATAGTTGCTACCAACCTGTGTTAAATAAATTTACGGGTTATGGTTATTTTTGTTTTTATTATTTAATTTTCATTAAAGAATTTACAAGATACAGTAAATGTTCTATTGCATAATCTTTTTAATAAGGGAATCAATGTACAAAAATTCCTATGAAATTAAATTGTCGTAATTTTTGTATTTTTTTGTATTTTTTCTGTAATATCAAAAAAATTCCATGACTTGATGATTAATATTTATGTATATATACTTGTTTTAACATTCTAATAATCTTATCTTTTATCATTAAGGAAGTTAATAGTCATATACAGTTTAATTTAACTTGTATTAGATACTATAATTCAATTATTAAAATGAAATTTAGAATCTATTTTTGATATATCATATCAACCACCCTTTAAAGTGAACCAAACAAAGAATTCAATCAATCATTAACTATAAACTATACATATATTCATTAATATTCATGCTATACAATCTCTTGGATAAATAAAACATTGATTCTTTCTTTATTTCTTGTAAAACATATTTTGAACATTACACTACCATGATTTTATTCTCTCTCTGTTTGAAGGAAAAAAAAAGTTTTTTTTTTTTTTTTGAATCCTAAGAGAGAGGCAAGAGAAGTGGAAAAAGAAAAAGAATAAGAAGTTTTAGTGAAAATTTTCAATTTTAATAACTGAAATATATATATATATATTTATAATTCATTTTACTTTATCCCCCCTGTTATTCATTTTACTTTACCCCCCCTGTTATCTATCTTTTTTTTTAAATGGACGATTCAGTGAGATCACTTATTAGATTTGTTAGTAGAGGATTTTATACTACATCATTTGTATTAATTCTTGATGCTGTACTACGTCATTCAGTTTTATCTGAAGATGATTTAATTCATTTATTAGGAATTAAAAGAAAAGAATTACGTTCATTATGTAATAAATTAGTTGAAGATAGATTATTAACTAATCATATTCAAAGAGAAGATAATGGACAACAAAAATATGTAACTAGAACATATTTTTATATTCATACAACAGAAGCAATTGATTCAATTAAATGGAAAATTCATTCTATTGTTAATGAATTAAAACAAGAAATGTCAAGTTTTGGTAATCCACAAGGTTATGCATGTCCTAGATGTGGTAATAAAGTAAGTCAATTAGATGCAATATCAATGTTGAGTGAAGATAAAACTGAATTTATTTGTGATGTATGTCAAGGAGTTTTAATTGAAGATGATTCATCACAACAAGCAACATTAAAACAAGAAAGATTAGAAAAATTAATGAAACAAGTTGATCCAATAATTAAATTTTTAAAAATTATTGATGAAACTAATATTCAAGATAATGATTTTGAAACTGCATTATTACAAGCTATTCCTGCCCAATCAGCAACTACTGCATCATATACTGTATCTAATCGTGCTAATTATAAATCAAGTGCACCACAATCTATGAATGCTACAACATTAGTTTCAATTACTGCAAATGATGAAAATTATGAACGTGAATTACAAGAAAAATTGGCTAGACAAAAAATGTTGGAAACAAATGCATTACCATCATGGTATTCTAATTCAACTATTGGAATGCAAAATAATAATGATATAAGTGATGTTAAATTAGAAAAGGAAATGGAAGATGGAAGTGAAGAAACTGGAGATGGAACAAACGGAGATATTAAAAAAGAAGAAGGTGAAGGTGAAGGTGAAGATGAAGATAAAGGAGAAGATTCTTCTAGTAAAGAATCAGAAGTACCAATTGTTAGCAATAATAATAATAATAATAATAATTTCAATAATACAAATGATTTGAAAGATAAAGAAGTACAAGATAGAGAAGCTCAAAATGCATTAGCAGCATATTATGCACAATTGGCACAAGATGAAGCTGAAGAAGAAGAAGAAGATGATGATGATGACGATGATGATGATGAAGAATTTGATGATATACTTTAAAAATAAAACATGTATATTATAAGTATATATATATATTAATAGGATATAACCAATTAAACAAAACAATTGATTGAATAGATGTGTGGAAATATAGCTGGTTATTGTAATGTAATGTAATGTGTATTGTTATATGATGATCAATTGTGTGGAATAACCCCGGGAATAAATATGCAGCCATTTTTAAAAAGAATAAAGAATACACACAGAGTTAATGTATTAGTGGTAGTGTATGTGTGTGAGAGAATTAAAAAAAAAAAAAGAATGGATTAAACGGGAGTATGGTCAGATTTTATTTATTAACCCCTAAAAGTTCCGAGTTGAATAAACTGAACATACAGTAAAAATTTATACACATGTACATGTACATGTACAGTACATAAAATGAGAGATTTTATTTAGTGGTATTAATTATTATACGGAATTAAAAATTTTTTTTTTTAAACTGTCGGTAAATTTCATTTTTTCAATTTTTTTGGTTCTACTGTAAGATAAATTTAATTTAATTTAATTTTACTGTGTTTCTATTAATTAATCATCTGTTCTTTTTTTTTTCTTTACTAAAACTTTTAGGGGGACAACAACAGAAAATTAAGGCGAAAAGAAAAGAAAAAAAAACTTAACAATCGTCACTTCTTTTTTTTTTTTTTCAATACTTAACCAAAAGTTGATTCCTTAATTAATTACATACAACTCTCTTTCTTTTCCTTTCCCTTTTATTATTATTTGCTTAGTTCTTTACTTCCTTTGTGAATTCCTACTCATATCAATTCAATTCAATTTCAATTTCAATTCAAATAATGACAAGTAAAACTGATAACCTACCAATTTCAGATCCATTATCTTCATTACATATATCTGATAACAAAGAAAATCAACAAATACATGATTCCTCAAATGAAGAAACCACAACATTAAAAAATGTAAAACCACAACATTCTAATAATTTGGTTCTTACACAAGATGATGATGATGATCAAGAAGAAGAAGAAGATGATGATCAACATCATCTTCATCAACAAGAAGTCAAATATAATGAATTAACAACGATAAAGAAATGTCTATTAGCATTAAAAAATGTTGAAGGTTATAGAGAATTATTTCCATTTCAATATAAATTAAATCAATTTATAGCTGAAGATAAAGAAAATTCTGATTTAAAAACAAAAAATTTATTAACAGAATGTATTGAAATTATGCATGATATTGTTAAAACACTAGAAGAAAAAGGTGTTAAAAATATTGATCAAATTGATGGAGGAGGATTTACTAATGTTGATGATGAAGTTGAAATTAAAAGAAATAGATATCATGAATTTCAAGAAGCTGATTATGATTTAGATAGTGAAGCTTATGGTTCTGAATCTGAACCAGAAGGTAATGATTATTATTAATAAAGAAAATGAACATAGAACCAAAAAAGAAGAAAAAAGGTATGTCCTTTTTTTTTTCTATTCTTTTAATTCATAAGGGTTTTATTGTACATAATTCAATCATCATCATAATTATTACTATCATAACATATAATCTATATCTATATATGTACATATATATAACTATAACTATAAAAAAAAAATAAACAAACAGGATTTTGATAATTTTATTATGAGTATGGTAACGATGAATTATTTAGAACTAATGTAACGTAATATATTAATCAAATGGTATATGTGTTTGTATTGGTATGGGTATAATATTGTAAAGAGATTAATTTCCCCATAATTTATTGAAAAGAAAAAAAAAAAGAAAAAAACCAGAATGGCAAGTCGTGTACTTTGGGTAATTGTTTTTTTTTTTGTAGTGTACACTGTAAAAAAAAATTTGTATAGTAATTTCTTTTTTGTTAGTATTAGTGTTAGTGTGTATAATCGTCAACTATAAAATTTGTTACAGTGAGAAAGACAAAAAAAAGACAAAAAAAAAAAAAAAAGAAATTTAGTTAGGAGCAAGACAAACCACATTCATTCATTCACTTTCTCTTTCTTTTCTCTTAATAAATTTTAATTTTTAAAACATTTCAAATTTCAAATTTCAAAATTTTTTTTATTTATTTCAAATCATTTATCTTCTTTAGTTTTTTTTATCATTTTGGGGGTTAATATTAATTATTAATTATCTGATTCATTAGATTATTCCTTTGATCATTTTACATTATTTTGTCTTTTGTCTTTTTTTTTTTTTTTTTTTTATTTTTACTTTAGTTTGCATTCATATATTATTAATTTAGATAATGATGTCAGCAGGATTTCAATGGGGTGGTGTACCCAATAAAGAACTAACACATCAATCATCTTCATCATCAAATACATCATCAATAAATACATCAGATAAACATACTACAGATTCTCATATACCTCGTTATGGTTCATCAACATCATCATCATCATCGTCATCATCAGCTCATGCCATATCGCATTCCTCCACAGTTGCCACTAGTTTGAAAAAAAGAAAACGAGATGATGATACATCTGTGGATAATTTACATATCAATAATGGCATAACATCAAGAAAATATTTTCATCATAATCATCATCATCATCATTCAAATACAACAACAACAACAACTAGTAATTCATCAACATCAACATCTTCAATTAAATATAAAAGATCAAAAACTCCTAAAATTATTGGTCAACCATTACCTCTACATCGATTAATTGAATCATTAGATAAATCCAATCTTCAAAAATTAGTTCAAGATTTAATTATAATTCATCCAGAATTACAATCAACCATGACAAAAATTGCTCCAAAACCTTCAATACAAGATTCATTAGATCTTTTACATGATAAATTTAATTTAATTATATCTCATTTACCTTATAAATGTGATGTTGAAAGTGATTATTCATATTTAAGAATTAAACCTCATTTACAAGAATTTTTATCTTGTATATCTGATTTTATTTTAAATTATTTACCACCTTTAGAAAATAATTTAATTCATTCATTACATTTTTTACAAGAAGTTACTAAAATGATTATTTATAATTTACCAAATTTTACTAATCAAGAATTTCAATATATAAAATCAACAGCATTAGATCAACTTGCTAATTGTTGGTTAATTGTATTGAGTCAAAGTGAAAATAACCTTAGCAATAATCTCAATATCAATATCAACACCATCAATACCAACAACAACAATAGTACTACTACTAATAATAATAATGAAATAGAAGATATTGCTACTAATATTATTGAAGTGGTTAAAATTATACAAGAATTTGAAGTTTTGGAAAAATTACATAAACATAATGAAATTTCATTAAATAAATTTCAAAAAGTTATTGATTATTGTAATGATAAATTAGAACAACATGATTTAATTATAAATAATGGTAATGTTACCACTAATAGTTCAATAAATCATAATGGTGCTGTACCTGCTTCTTTAAGTGATTTAATTTCAGTTGATTATTCAAAGTATTCCCTTACAAATACATAATCTATATAAACCCCAAAAAATATAAATAATATGTATAGATATATATTTTGACACAATATGGAAGGGTTTTTTGAAATTTTAAAAAAATTTTTTTTTTTTTTTTAAAAACACATTTCTAATGCTTCAAAAGCTTTTGAATTTCCAGGATTTAATAATAAACTACGTTGAATATCTCTAAATTGACCATTTTTTAATAATGTTTCAGAATATTGTAAACCATTAACTTTAACATCATGTAATGAAATTATTTCTTTAGACATTTTATCATTAATATTTTTCCAAATATTATAATCAAATGGAAATAAATAAGCATATCTTAACCAAATATTTTCATTCTGATCATCATTTCCATCATTTCCATCACCATCCTGACCTTCAAGTCGAATATTAATTTCATTTAATAATCTTGGGATTTCTCTATGAGTATCATTTATAATTTCATTTAATCCTAAAGATAATAATTCATCTTTAATAGCAGGTAAATAATCATTTAATTCATCAACTAAAGAAATTGCACCTAATGTTAAAACAACCAATAATGAAGAACCATTTTCTTCAATATGATTAAATAATTGATCAATTGCTGCTTGTTTTGTATCTTGAGTACCTTTAGCATGTAATACTTGAGCAATTAAACTAATTATTCTTGATGATTGAGAATATTCTTCAAGAATAAATTTTAATTCTTTTAAAGAATTTGAAAATTCATTTTTAAAAAAATATGATAATCCCATAGTTAATTTTATTGATAATAAAATTTTTGAATCATTTGATTGTAATTGTAATGCAATTTGTGAATTATCTAATGCTTGATCATATTTTCCTAATCCAAGATAAATTCTTGATAATTGACATTTAACTTGACAAAATTTATTTAATATAATTTCATCTTCATTTAATTCATATTGTTTTTCATATAATTCACTTAATTTTTCACCAAATATAATTGCCATTTCAAAATCTTTACATCTTTCAGCAATTATTAATGCAATATTTAATCCAACTTCATCTTCAGGATAATATTTAAGATATTGTTGCATTGCTTGATTACTTATACTAAATTCTTGTGCAGTTTCAATATTTCTTGAATCATTACCTTTACATCTATTAATCACTGATAATCCATATAAAAATTGAGCTAATGCTAATCTACCTTTTGATAAAGTAAATGCATGAGTATAATAACTTGATGCCATTTTTGCATCACCTAAAATATCTGCTGCAACTGCATTACCTAACCATGATTGAGAATCTTGTGGTGCAACTGATTGAGCTCTTAAAAATGTTTCTTGTGATAATTCAATATCTCCATAACGTAAAAATAATGATGCTAAATTAACCCAAATTTCAGAATCTTTAACTTCTAATGAAATTGCTTTAATATAACAATGTTGAGAAATTTGTGGATTATTTGAAAAATATGCATTACCTAATGCAATCCAATAATTTGCATTATTCAGTTCAAATTGAATTGATTTTTTAAATAATAATATTGATAAATCTCTAAATTTTACATCATGATTGATTTGAAATGATTCTAATAATGATAATCCTAAATTATAATAAGCTGTTGCTCTTAATAATTTATTTGAATTGGTTGATAAATATTTAACTCCAGCAATACCTGCAATTATAATTAATATAAGTAATGAATTAATTTTTTCACCATTTTTATATAAATTTTTAGCATGATTTAAATTAATTGATTCATTAAATGTAATATCATCAATAGTAAATACATCACTGTCATTACTTTGTAATCCTGATTTTTGATAAATTTCAAATATATCATCAATTGGTAATTCATTAATATATTGTTGAATTTTAGTAAATACTTTCAAGGATTCACCTAATGATTTCCATGATTTTTGTGATGAAACATTAACACCAACAATTGATTGTTTAATAAATGAAATTGCTTTTAAATTAGCATTAATTGCTCTACCAAAAAAACCAGATTGTATAAAACGATGAGTATTTTTAATATTTGCTTCATAAATTGCACTAAGAATACATTCTTCATTTGGTTTTGATTCTAATGCTTCATATAAATAACTTAATCCTTCATTATATTCTTTCATTTCACATGTAACAACTCCCAACATATATTTAACCATCCACAGATTTTTTTTAATTGTTAATGCATGATTAAATACTTTAGCTGCTGCATCATATCTACCACAATTATAATATGCTTCACCTAAACCAACCCAACATTCAAAATCTTGAGAATCTAATCGAAGTGCATTTTGAAACCATTCAACTGCTTTTGCATCATCTTGAACATTTAATGCACCACATCCTAAAACTCTATATGGCCAAGATTTATCCCCTTTAATAATATGATCATTATCACCACGCATAAGTAATCTTCTTGAACTATCATTTGTAACTACTCTTTTAGCTAAAACTTGAGCAACTTCCCATTCATTTTTAAAAGTTGCTTGTTCTACTAAATATCTTGCTGCAATAATTTCATTAATATCTAAATCAAATGCTTTAAAAAAACAATTTTGTGCTCGATCAATATCTCCATAATAATCTTGAAATAAAATTCCAAGTAAAGTATATGATGGTGCATAAATATCAGAATCTTTAAGTGATAAAATTAAATTATTATAACATTGTTTAATATTATTATCATTTTTATCATCTTCCATAATATAACTTTTAGCTAATCTCCAATATGCAATTGATCTAGTTTCTTTACTTTGTAAATCACCACCAGATAATTTATTCATAAATTTAATTAATCCTTGACGACCTAATTCATGATCACCAAGTTTAATTAAACACCAATAATATTCAGATTCTGCTTCAATATAATTTGGATATTCTTTAATAACATTTTCTAAAATTTTTTTAGCTTCATTTAATTCTCCTCTTTCAACATAAATTAATCCTTTACCTATTTGAGCTTTAACATTTTTAGAATTAGATTCTAAAATTTTTTCATATAATTGAATAGCACGATTATAATTTTTTGGAGCTTCATAATAAGTATAAATTATAGCAAGTGAACATAATAAATCTTCTTTAGTATTAATTAAATCAATACCAAATGTTCTTTGAATATCGGCTAATGATTTAATACCTTCTCGACATTTTTCTGATGCTTCATTATATTGTCTTAAATGAATATAATAATTCACTATAATTCTACCTGCTAAAATAGAATTTTTAGATTTACTATATCCATCTAATATTAATCCTAATACTTCACTTTGAGGTAAATAATATTGTGATAAATTTTCTTCTTCTTCATCTTGTTGTTCTTGTTCTTGTTCATCATCATCAGCCAAATCTTTTAAAATTTTAGCATCTTCTTCATTTTCAATAGTAATTTTTTCAGAAGTTTCCTTTTTTTTAATTAATTCATTAGCAGATAATCCTTTAACTATTTTTTCTTTATTATATGGTGAAATTTCACTCATTACAAATGCAAATAAAATTAATCCTAAACCTTCATTTTGAAAAATTTGTAAATATTGAATAATTTTATTTTCATCAAGATCATTAATAGTTTTTGAATCATACCAATCAAAATATAAATTCCAACAAAATAAACTTTGAGTATTTAATAAAATCATATCTTCCATTTGTTGTTTAATATTTTTATACATATCTTGTTTATTAGGACAAATTTTTAATTGTTCATATTTAAATTTTAAAAATTTTTCTTCATATTTTCTTCTTAATTCATCATCATCACATGAATTAAGAAATAATTCAAATAATTTAATTATTGATTCATCTTCATAATATGACCAGGCAATTGAATCTAATTTTAATTTTTGTTCAATTGTCATGGTTCTTCCAAATTTAACTCTTTCTTTAGCAATTCTATTAGCAACTAATTTTTCAATATTAATAACTTTAAAATCTAATAATTTTTTAACAGTTATATCAATTGGTTCAATAGATGTTCCTATTAAATCTCCTAATTCAGTACCTGGTAAAATTGATTCTAAATAAAATTCATATAATTTATCATTATTTTTATATTTTTGTATATCCAAATAATTTCTCATATCACGTAATAATTCTCCTATAGATTGTCCTTGATCAATTTGAATTCTAATTAAATTAGTAAATATTTTAAAAAATAATTTATAATCATCAATAGTTTTAACAACTTGAAAATATCCTTTCCAAGCTAATAAATTATTTGGTTCAATTTCAGTTGCTTTTTGAAATGATTCAATTGCTTTTGGAATATCTCTTAATAATTGATATGATTTACCTTGAAATACATATGCAAAATAAGATCTTGGATCTTCTTCAATTGCATCAGCAACATGATCTAATGCCAATAATGGATCATTGGATTCCAATGCTGCCTTTGCTGATTTAAGATACCTTTTCACAGATGACATTGATACCTAGAATTCTAATTAACTATCTTTAATTGCAGTTGTTTGAAGGATATATATATTTCAAAAAAAAAAAAATTGAACACAAGTGTAGATTCGTAGAGATTTTCAATTTTTCATCTGTTTTTTTTTTTTTTTCGTTCTTCTTCTTTTTCTTCTTCTTCCACTTATTGGTTTTAGGTTGTGGTGATTTTACTGTACAAATCTTTGCAAGAGTTTCAATTTTTTTTTCAACTATTCTATGACAAATCTATTGTTACATGATAAGTTACAATGAACTATGTACTATCCCTATTTATTATGACCACCTGGGACGACCTTGAATGAAATGATATCATTTTTACCTATATCAACTGTATCGTCTTCACTTATTCTTATACCACCAACACCTTCAACAGCAGCAATTGTTACATCACCCATAATTTTCCTAGCAATGACTGCAACTGGTGTACCTTTCTTTACCAATAAACAATCTCTAAATATAAAATCTCCTGATCCACCAGTAAAACTATGAATATTTCTCACAGGATAAACAGGTACCAAATTTAAAAGATCTGCAGCAGCTTGTAATAATTGAACAACTCCAGTTGATCCAAATCTATACAATACTAAATCACGGATATTTTCAATTCTATTTCTTAATTTATCATCTAATGGTTTTAAATCTGGATCATCTGGTAAATCATCTTTTGTATCAATAAATTCAGTACCCAGATCATATTTAATATAATCTTGTGCAGCAAGTTTCCTAAGAAAAACTTCAGTTATAGATGAAGTTAGTACTGATTTCAGTTTTGGATATTTTAATATAATTTTAGATACATTTTTATCAGCATCTGGATGATCCATTTTATTTAATGCTAAAACAGTTGGAAATTTAACTTCCATAAATGTTCTCACTACTTTACCAAGCATTTCATCATCCCAATCTTGTAAAGGAGGTAAATCAGGTATTAAATCTAATGCATCTCCAATTAATTTTTTATTGGCAACATAACCACCTAATTGTTGTCTTAATGTTTCTAAAGTTGATGATTTAGTGGCAATATGTCTTTTTACAACAGTTTTCCATTTTTCTTGTAAATTACCCAAAATCCATTGAAAAATTTCATCTTGTAACCATTCAATATCTTGTAATGGATCATATCCTCTAGTTGCTTTACCTTCAGAATCAGTTGTTCCACTTACATCAACAATATGAATTAAACAATCAGCTTCAGTTAAATCACTTAAAAATTTATTTCCTAAACCTCTACCTAAATGAGCATTAGGTACTAATCCAGCAACATCTAATAACATAATTGGAACACCACGTTTACCATTTCTACAATATCCATAATTAGGTTTACATTTATCTTGTTTATTGAATCTAGCACATGCACAATCAATTTCAAGATATCCAGTAGCTTTATTTGGATCAATGGTTGTGAATGGAAATGCTCCACATTTGGCATTTGCATCAGTTAATGAATTTAATGTAGTTGATTTCCCACTTGATGGTTTCCCAACTAAACCAATAACAATCTCTCTTCCCATTTTCTTTTTCTGCCCTTTGTCGTGTTAAAGTGGACGTTTATTGACTGGTTTTGATAAGTAAGATGATATCAATTGATGAAGTGAAAAATTTCATTCCGTGCGCAAAATGTAAAAAAATTTTTTTTTTCTTTTTTGGTTCTACCTTTCTTTCCTTATTTCGCTTGATTAATACCATAAACAGATGTTTAAAATATTTCATGATAATAATGAATCCTGCCCCAAGACTCGAGGGATATACTAGTGAATTACCTATAATATATAGTATTGTATCTCTGAACCTAAAAGACAAATAAAGTATATTTTTTTTATTATCTGTAGATAACTGTCATCACGGGTACGACGCTGTTCGTTCCTCATGAATATTAAGTATTACGAGTTGTAGTTTCCATTGGCAAACTCATCCTTTAATGACATATCACAGCCCCATCTCTCTCTCTCTTTGTCGGATGGCCCTTTTTAGTATGATCAATAATATATATATTCTAAATTTCTTCGTCACCACAGCCCCTTGTGGATGCTGCAAAGTTGAAACGCTATGCCGTCATCATTCAGAAATAAAAGTGCGTGTCCAAAGTTTAAGAATTAAAAAAAAGCCAGGAGAGAGAGAAAAAAAAAACCCAGTAAAGGAAACAAAGAACACTTCAACAAAACAAAACAAAACATAACTCCAACAGAGAAAAGACAGTTAAAGGTAATACTTTCCTTTTGTTTATTCCATCAATTTATCCATACATCTAATAGAATTGACTACATTTAATAATAATAATAATAATAATGGCTCTTTCTGATTTTGCTTTAAAGAATATTTGGGGTGGTCTCTCCTCTGATTTTAGATCCAAGAATTTTTCACTTTATGGTCAATGGATTAGTATACTTACAGTATTTTTATGTTTGGCATTAGGAATTGCCAATTTATTCCATACTTCATTGGTTTTTATATTTTCCATTATATGTATTGTTCAAGGTTTGGTGGTATTATTTGTTGAAATCCCATTTTTCTTAAAAATATGTCCATTAAGTGAGAATTTTATCGCTTTTGTCAAAAAATTCGATGGCAATTTACCACATTGTGGATTCTATTTATTAAATGCTGTTATTCAATATTTATCCACTGTTGTTCAAGCAACTAGTTTATTAGTTGTGGCAATTTTCTTTACCTTTTCAAGTATTTGTTATGCCTTGGCTGAATTTAAACATCAAGATTACGTGACCACATCACTTGATCCACTTGGAACTAAAGGCTCTAACGATTTAGAAGCACAAGGTACCAATAATGTGGTTAGAAATGTCTTGTAATTGTGTGATTATTCAACGTGATTCCAATCGAGAAGGCAAACAAAGAAATAAAGGGATCGTTGTTGTATATTTTTATTTTATCTTCTAACAATTGATATCATTGTATTTTTTTTTTTAAACAAATTTTAGATTAATGATTTCTTCTGGACGCTTTCATTAAGTAGTTTATATTTATTATATCTTAATGTAGCCTAGTAAACGTGCACTTTCTATTTACTGTTTGAATATGGTTCCCCCTCAACTGATTGTGGTGCGAAGAAGACAAAAAAATATATTGCCATACTTTACTCACCAGCGCGTAAAAACAAAAGATACAATTTTCATACAAATGCTTGCAAAGAAAAAGAAAAGAAGAGAACGAAGAAAGAGAAAAAAATTTTTATTTTATCTTCATCTTGGTAGACAAAGTTTTAAAATATCTGACCTGTTTTACTAACGTGGACACATTTGATAGGTATTATTAAATCACACGAACTATGTCAACGCTACCTTTTATAGAAGATACACAGGGTCAAAAATGGAAAAGACAAAAATATAAGGATTCAGAGGTTCTGGATAATAAAGAATCTCTGGTGCAGCCATCTCGTGAACATACCCCAAACACAACCACTGCATTAGCATTTGATGAAGTCACCGATGATTTAGATGAAATTATTGCATTAAGAGGAGAAGGAAGATATTTTGGGGTTACTGACGCTGATGATGAATCTGGTCTTTCAAGACAAACTTTGGGACCATTATGTGCAAATTGTCATAAAAGAGGTCATATTAGATCGAAATGTAAAGTTGTCATTTGTCATAAATGTGGTGCAATCGATGATCATTATGAAAGTCAGTGTCCAACAACAATCATTTGTGCAAGATGTGGTGAAAAGGGACACATTGTTCTGGCATGTAAAAGTAAAGTTAGAAAGAGACAATATTGTCGCCTGTGTGATTCTTTTAAGCATGGTGATGAAAATTGCCCTAGTATATGGAGAAGTTATATCATAAAACCATCTCAATCAGGTGGAGAAGTGAGTGACGTATTGCCAAGAATTTATTGTTATAACTGTGGGTCCGATCAACATTATGGTGATGAATGTAATGAGCAAAGAAAATCCAGAATTCCTAATTTTGGAAGTGCATTTAGTGGGAATAATTTACCAAAAGAGTTTAGAGAGTTGTATTTTCTACGATTAGAAGGTGGAAGTAACAGATCCTATAGTAATAATGCATACCTGAATAAGTTTGGTGACGATGATTATGATCCAAGGAGTAATTTGAGATCAACAAATGGATTTGGTACAAGAGATTTTTCTAACAAAAATAATTCGCAACCTGCCAACTCACGTGTGCCTCCAAATAGAAATATTGCTTTCCCAAGAGGGCCAAGACAAAACTTTGATAGTAACCTTTACGGCAAAAGTGATTCTAATGGTGGTGGCAGAGGAAGTGGCAGTTTCCTTAGGGCATTAAATGAAAAAACCAAGAACAAAAAAAGAAAAGTTGATCCAAAACCGCTTTATTCTAATCCAACCAGATCTGGAACATTGAAAAAAAGGGAAAATACCCAAATAAATACTTCATATGTTAATGTGAATGGTTCAAAACCAACTAGATCAGGGTTAATTGCGAGTAGAAAAACTCAAAATGCAAAGAGAATGAAATACTAAGTTTGCTATTGCAGATTGGTACTAACATATTTAGATATCCTAGGAATGTAATATTTATATCAATTGTAAATCCAGAATAAAACTTGTGCCGTATAAAATAGCGGAATTAGTATGAAAAGCTTATCTATTTCATCAATGACCATTTTTATTGCCTCTAAATTGCTCATCCTATTTCCGGTTAAAGCCATGCGCTCCTGTGGTGGATCTAAAAAAAAAAAAAAAATGCTAAGAAAAAAAAAAAAATTTTTTTTTTAGCGTTTTCTCTGTCAGGTTTACTACAGATCACTACACTAACTAGCGACTTTGTTGGTGAATATTGCGGAATCATTTAAACCCATTTGTACGTCATTTTGGGTTTTACAATTGATTTATTTTTACCATTTTCTTTTTTTTTTTTTTAACACTGATTCCTTTCATCTCTTATACTACTTGTGATTTGACAGATAACTACTTGGTATAGTTTGATACTAGTCTTGTTCATTATTTATTCTTCATGAAATAAACATTCATTGTTCCAGTTCATTACAATAATTCAAAGAAAATGAATATCACAGAGTATTTCCATTATCCCACCAAAAAGACTAAAGAATCGAGTCAGTTACGAAAGTACATAACTGCAAAGTATGGGGATATTACCACATTGCTACTATTAACGGTGATTATATCCATTCCAATTTATAATTATTTAATCATTCATAATTTTCATCAACGATTCAAATCAAATTTCATAAGATCTTTCAATCTGAAATTGGATCATTACATTCTGCATGAACATCACCCAAATTGTCGAACTGCTAGTTGGAAAGATAAATTTCTCACCAAGATTGCACTGGCACTTAAAAGCATTGTATTCAACATTACTTTACATTCATCAACCATAATACAATTATTATTTTGGACAGCATTATTGGGAACATTATCATTAATAGATATTAATAATGGTGATTTGATTTATTTGGCAAAAAGATTGGGTAGAATTCCCGTTAATTGTTTACCAGCAGTTTTGTTTTTAACATTACGACCAAGTCCATTACCCAATACATTGTACTTAACGTTAATCCCTATACATAAATGGTTATCAAGATTTATTATTGTTCAAAGCATTATACATACTGTGTTATACCTTGGCTACTTTGATGCTAAAAGGACAATGTCCAAAGTTTTGAATTTAGAAAATGTCTATGGATGGATTGCATTAGCGGGGTTCTTGATAATCATTGTAACTTCAGTATCTGGAATGAGAAAACGTTGGTACAAATTGTTCTATTCCATGCATTACTTCTGGACATGGGTAATTGTTGTGTGCCTTCAATTTCATGTTCGTCCACAACCATATACAGTATATACCTTTGTCAATGTGACCATATTAATCGGACAAATTGGGTACAGGTTTTATTTAACAAGAGTATCTATTACAGGTGAGGTAAAAGTTATTGATGTGTCACCTAATTTGTCCATGATTGAAATACCCAATGATTTAATTGCCCAACCAGCTCATGCACCAGGTGCTCATATTAGGTTAACAAACTACAGTCCAAATTTTATGGTAAGAATTTGTAAGCAACTCATACCAAATTATCATCCTTATACATTAGTTTCATTTCCAAATGACAAGCTACAACGATTAATTATCCGAAAAAGTAATTTTAAATTATACAATAATAGAAAATACTTAATTGTGGGTAGCTATGACCCTCATTTGTTATTTATTCAATCTCCATCATCACTGAAATTTGCATTGAGTAAGTTAAAAGTTAATGCCAAACGTTTATTGATTGTAATAGGTGGATCTGCTATTTCATTTGCATTACCAATATTAAGAGTAATGAATTATCATGGGATACCAACAAAAATACTTTGGGTTATTAAAGATTTCCGTGATGTACTTATTTTACAATATTTTGATGGGTTTATTCATGGAGATGATTTTGAAATATATATCACTGGGGAAACATTGATTAAGGATCAATCTAAAACAATTCGTAATGAAATCAGTTATGCTTCCAATATTAGTAGGAAATCACATTTATCCAGTCATTTTGATTTGGAACGTGATGAAACCACACCATTACTAGGAAACAGTAATGAACCTCAAATTACTTTGAATCTTGAAAATCAGATTGAAAATGTTGACATCAGTATGAATAGTGATGATGAGGATGATAGTAATTCTGATTGTACACGAAGTGGTACTCCTGTTCCAATATGTGAAGACCTTGTACAAATAGATGATATTAATGCTGAAGACATTTTCGGTGATGAAGTGGAGGACGAATATGATCAATCAGTGGATGAATTTGAAGTCACCAATGATAACATAAATCTACAATCAAATAGATCAAGAAGTGTTTCTCGGAAATCTAGTGTGAATGAGCCATTTATTCCATATTATTTACTGTCGTCATCACAACAAACAAAATCATGGGTTCAACAGTATAAACGTTTGATTAGAAAGTTGAATCTCGAGAACAAGATTTATAAAGGTAGACCAAAATTGAACTACAGGTATTATAATTGGTGTATCAATGAAGGATTTACACAGTGTTCTGGTCCTGTTGAAGATGAAAACCATAATTTAGTCTGTTGCCGTGATTTGCCTAGAAATAAGGTTGTTCAAGAAGATGTTAAAGCCGAAAAAATTTGGGTTATCTCGGCAGGTCCTACTCCATTGGTTGAAAATGTCAAATTATGGGCTAGTGAATACGGGTTGAAATTTCATGAGGAAGCTTTTTACAGTTAAACAACGAATGTGTTTACTTGAGTTATTTGCTGTGCTTTAAGTGTATAGGGATAAAAAAAAAATAATAAACATTAATGAATATATATATATATATATATAGATATATTTATATTTAAATTTCGTAATTCATTCTTGGGCTATATTGAAAACAACCATTGATTATTTGGAATATTTATTTAGTTCATCCTCAAGGTATCTGGCACGTTTGATTTCATCTTCAATGGCTGCCTGTTTACTGATCTTCATCTTTGCAGTATCAGTAGCAAATGTTACCCCAACAATAGCCCAACCAACAAACCACCAAACTTTATATACATTTCTGAAGTATGCTTTATTTAAACCATGATTGTATTTATATGATAAGGCATATCCTGAAGCCAAAGCAATTAATGTTCCTTGAAGTAAACCTTTTGCTCCTGCTTGATATAATTGTGTGGTGAATCTTTCGTGTCTTTGTTGTTTTGACTCTGTCAATAAAGCTTCTGCTGATAGTGCTGGCATAATTCAAAATGAATAAATAAGAATAAAACAAGTAAAAAGATAAGTAAAGAAAAATGTCAGAAAAAAAAAAAAAAAAAACTTGGAGCAAATATTCGTAGATCTCGGTTTTTGATAGATTTTTCTATCCGATAGAGCAAATTTGTGGAGTTATTTATATAAGGGGTTTGAAAAATTAACCTTAGACCGTAATTTTAATTGCTATTTGTGTAATGGTTATTCGTTAAATTTCGGAAAAGATTTAATATCTATACCAAATGAACCAATCATGTAAGGTAATCATGATTTAAATTATTTTTGTTTTCCAATTGAATAGAGATCAGACGATTATGTTAGTGTGAGCATATATATTTTTTTTAATTACGGACTTTGGAGGGATATCACTTTTATACTTGATAGTTATATGTAAACCAACAATACTGCAAAAACAAAATCAAAAGAGGAACAAATTAAAATCTGATACTATATGATACGATTAGGTATCGACTACTAAAGTAGTCACCCTATTTCTTCTTTATTAACCAATTAGTTGTGAATGAGAAAATCGCAATTAACAATAGCAATAAACAAGGGGAGAGAGAGAAAAAGAAGTAGAGAGAGAGGGAGAGAAAAAAAAAAACTTCAATGACAATAGACCTGTTCATTTGTTGATAACCGCTTGAATCCAATAATGTTCACCCACTATACCAAGGCTCTCCGTTTGAGGCCAGTCAAAGTACTACAATTCACCCGTACGGTGAAAACTTTAACTATGGATTGGAAACCAATGAAATCAGTCCCAGGTAATTTGCGAACCATTGAACATCAAGCCAAGATCCCATTTATTCGTAGGTTCATCTTAGGATTAATGTATGCCATGCCTATAATTTCTTTTGGTTTAGGATGTTGGCAAGTCAAAAGATTAAACTGGAAAACGGAATTAATTGCTAAATGTGAAAATAATCTTGCTGCTCCTATCATTCCAGAATTACCTCCAAATTTAGATCCTTCCGTTATTTCTGAATTTGAATATCGTCGATTTAAATGTCAGGGACATTTTGATTATGAAAATGAAATGTTCTTGGGACCAAGATTGAGAAATAGTGAAGTTGGATATCTTGTTGTAACTCCATTTATTAGAAAGAATGGTGGTGATCCAATTTTGATTGAACGAGGTTGGATTCAAAAAAGTAAAGTTATTCCAGGGACTAGAGTTTCGGGTTATTTATCCCATTTAGCAATTCCAGAAGGTGAAATTGAAATTGAAGCATTGTTTAGAGTAATGCCACCTAGATCTGGTTTACAATTTGAGCATGAAAAAGGAAGTAAACTTTTCCATGTTCCAGATGTACCTGCTATGGCCGAACAAAGTGGTGCCTTACCTATTTATTGTCAAATGATATATGACTTGCATGATCATGTTGAATGGAGAAAGGATTCAACTGATAAGAATAACACATCATCTATATTAGGCAAGTTATTTTTCTCTAAAGTTAAGGAATCTGATGCAGAATTTATTGCTCATAATACTGAACATGATGATACTTTACAATATCAAGAATTTGAGTTTGTTAATGAAGGTGTCCCTATTGCTGCCAAACCATTTATCAAATTTTCCAATAATCATTTGCAATATTTGATCACCTGGTTTGGATTATCTGCTGGTAGTACATTTTTGTTGATCTATTCCATTTGGAAGAGTAAACAATTCGCTAGTGCTGACAAGATTTTAGCCGCAAAGAGAAAGGATATGCAAAGAAAAGCATGATGAGCGTTCGTTATTAAGTAATTTAAATATTCTGTATATAGTTAATATTATTTGAAACAATTAATTAACAAAACTAAGTAAGCCAAACAAGACTACAACCAAAGATAAGTCTCCGAATATTATACCAAATAATTCATAATATCCTAAAAATCTACCAACCAATGGTTGGTAAGTACTCAATTGAGGTAATACCATGGATCCCATAGACATCACTTTCATAATTATACTGTTTTGATTAGCGGCATGGAACAATCCAAGCTTATGGAAAACAGAATAATATGAGGCAATTATAAGTACTTCACAAGTAGCAAACCAAGTGAAAAAATCCTTGACTGGATATTCTTCATGGGATAAGTCTCTAACATATGCATAATTTGAAGCTTGGAAACTTGGAACATTCAAATAATGATAAAAGAAATTAAACAATGTAAGCAGTAATCTAATTACCAAAAACCTTGATTTCCATAATTTTTGTTGATAAGCATTATAATTTTGTAAATCTTGTTGGTATTTATTTTCTACTGGATCATTACTAAAATGACCTGCATTTGCATCACCTTGTTGAGGAGCCCCCTCAGCACCAGCTCCTTCTGAAAACATCTTCATAATCTGTGCAATTGGATCATTTGGATCAACTTTTCCATCTGGTCCCTTAACTTGTTGGAGCATGTTCTGGAAAATATCATCAATATTCTCAGGGGCACCTTCACCAATTGGTGGTGTTGGTGGAGGAGGAGTGGCAAGTTCTGAGATATCTTGAATATCTGGATCTTCATCATGAATAGGAGAAGATGTTGGTTGAGGTTGATCTAAAACTGATTTAACCCCAGTAGTTTTGACTGATGAACCTTGAGAAAGAATATTGTTTAATCTGTCAGTTGCTTGACCTTTAGCCATCTTTGCTTGTCTCCTTTCTCTAAGTAATCTCTTCTTCTCTTCTGCTGAAAGAACAGCTGGTGAATCTACTGCATCAGACATGTTGAATTGTGAAGTATAGTTTTGTAGATGTAGAACGGAATTCAAAGTTGCTGATTGAAGAAATAAGTGACTGGAAATTAAAACTATGAAAAAAAAAAATAAAAAAAATTTTGAAGCAAACTCAAAGAATTAACCAAACTACCAAAAACAAAAAAAAAATAAAAAACAAAAATATAAATTGCAAGTGGAAAACATTGTTCAATTACTGTCTTATCCACCAAAAAACATGGATTCAAGTAACAACAACCATAATGGAATGTCAAATCATAATTATCTTAATAATTCCCTGAATACATCAGAACCTTTAAATTATCAGGAACAATTCCGAAGACAATTAATAATGAATTCTTTAGAGAATAAAGATTATCTTATGGTGATTGCTTCACAACAAAACAAGTCCGTCGAACAAGTTAAATATGAACTTAAGCAAAGACTTATATATGGTGGTTGATATCCTATTTACTACCTATCTAAATGGGGGACGATCTGCAAGACTATTATTTGTTTTTGTTCTCTGTTGTGGTTGTTTTGTTACACGCCCATAATTTGCAGTATTGGAAATATTACTATTATCATATAAACCACGCATATACCTAGGCGGTTGATTAAGATTTGGGCCTCCTGTAACCCTAGTATATTGCTGTTGTCTGCTTACTCTTCCAGGTTGAGGAATCTTTGACACTTGTTGACTTTGTCGTATCCTTGTAGCTACAGGACGTTTATCGTTGGTTATATTTGACATTGTACTTTCATTCAGACTTGGTTTAAAGTTAACAGTTCTTGTTGGTTTCACTACTCTTGTGTTTATTGGCCGTGATTTATTAGTTGTTGTAGCAGTATAAGGTGGTGCTCTTTGATTTTGTTGTTGTTGTTTCTGATTTTGATTTTGATTTTGTTTAGTCTTTTCAGCTAAACTCTCTTTTAATCTATTATTCAATGTCTTTGCATCTTCAACACGTTTCTTTAGATTATTTATACGTTCCTGTTGTTCTCTCTTGGCAACTAAATTTTCCCATTCTACTCTACTGGGACATCCAGGAAAGTCCACACACCACATAGTCATTGATAATCCATACAAAAAACTAGAAAATGATTCATTGAATTGATTTGATAAATTATCATGAATATGACACAAATCTCGCATATTATTATCTAAAATTTCCATTGATTGTGCTATATCGGTAAATTTTTCAACAATTTCTGTTGAATCCATAGGTAGGTTGTCTGCATCTATTGGATAATGATGTACTTTTGGAGATAAACTAGGTAAATGTACTCCTGAAGATCTATGCAGGTGACGTCTATTACCATGTATTTGACGTCTATCAGGTTTTGGTGTGGTTGGTTTAGAAGATGACATTATTGGTTGAACACTATTACTTAGGAAATATATAACTCTGTTTACAAAGCATAAATCTAGATTTGTTTTGATTTTATATTTTTTTTTTTTTTTCTTTCCGACATTTACTGCACATTTTTTTTTCTTTAATTTTCCTTTTTTTGACATTCGGTATTTTGTGGAAGTACACGACTACTCCATACATGCTCTACACATATAACTATTTATCGTCTTCACCAATGATTTGTTCCCAGGTTTTACCTTCTTTTCTTAATTCTTGAGCTAATTCATCTCTAATTTTAGCAACCAAACCAGGACCTTTATAAGCAAATGCAGTATATAATTCGATAAATGTAGCACCAGCTTTACCGAATTCTAATGCGTCTTTACCTGAAGAGATACCACCACAACCAATTAATACCAAATTGGAATCTTTAGTGTATTTTCTCAAAGTTTTCAAGGCTTTCAAGGCAAATGGTTTCAATGGTTTACCAGACAATCCACCAGTTTCGTTGATTAATTTTTCGTCAGTAGTCAATAATTTATCAACTGGTCTTTGAATAGTAGTATTAGAAATAATGATACCGTCAACTTTAGCTTCCTTGGCAGAATTAGCAATAGATTCAATTTCTGGTTCAGTTAAATCTGGAGCAACTTTAACCAAAACAGGTGGTTTTTCGCCCAACAAGTTTTTACCCAAGATATCTCTTTCCTTAACAACAGTAGATAACAAGTTGGTTAATTTAGCTTCACTTTGTAAATCTCTTAATCCAGGGGTGTTTGGGGAAGAAACATTAATAACTAAAACATCAGCATATGGACCCAATCTTTCAACTCCTTTAACAAAGTCAGTAACTTCATCTCCAAATTTATTCTTACCCAAGTTAATACCCAACATTTTACCCTTTTGGAAAGCATTAGATTCAGGAATATCACCACCAGCGTGGTTTCTTTGGAATTTACCAAGTAATTTACTGAATCTCAATTTCAAAGTTGCCAAAACATTAAAATGACCACTTGAGTTGAAACCATATCTATTAATAACAGCATCATCTTTTGGTAATCTGAAAAATCTTGGTTTTGGGTTACCAGGTTGTGGTTCTGGAGTAACTGAACCAATTTCAACGTAGGAAAACCCAGCATTAAACAAAGAGTCAATGGCTTCGGCATCTTTATCTAAACCAGCAGCTAAACCAATTGGGTTTTTCAAGTTATGACCAAATACTTTAACTCCTAAAACATCACTTTGATCGTTTATACCATCATCCATTAATCTTGGGGAAATTCCGTATTTCATAAAGAAAATACCCAATTTATGACCTTGTTCCCCATCGGTGAATGTTCTAATCAATGGACACAAAATATATTCATGGAATGCTGATCTGGAATCTAATAAATAATATCCACCAACTGCAGCTGCGGCAACACCAGCAACAAAAACAATTGGAGTTGGGATGAAACTGGCTTTCAATGGTTGTTGTTTAGCAGAGGTTTTAATTCCTCTAACAAATGGTGAAAATTTCACTTGTCTAAGTTTGAAAGTATGACGGAACATTTTGATCTTGTTTTGGTGATATACAATTCACAAGATAATATCAAGAAAGCAAAAGATAGAAAAGAAAATTTCTCAATTGACAAGGATTATAGTCTTATTTTATATATATATCTAAACCGAAATCAGATGTTTCGATTTTTTATTTAATTTTTTTTTTTTTTTTTTCAGTATTATCAACTGATGCTTGATTGATAATTAACCTTGTACGCAAAATTCAATTCAATAAAATTAATGTGGGCAGAAGGGGAAAAAAAAAAAATTAAGAAGATTTAATGCAAACTGATTTGATGAATCTTCTGGTACCAAACTTCGTACGAAAAGTGAAAAAAGTCTTCGCCCAGTCCATCACTTTACTGTGCGGGTGTTTTATGTGTACGTGCGAAAAACAATTCTTGTTTAATTTTTTTTTTTTTTTTTTTCAATTACAATGAGCATCTCATCTTACATTAACTGTTAGCAATTATTTCTTTATCCATCAGTATCATCTTTTACACCCATAAACAACATACACACACGCGCAATGGCACCTACAAATAAATACCCATCGAAGGAGAGAATAGGGACTTCCAAGTATGAAAGAGGAGGTCCTTATAAAAATAATAAGAAACAAACCAAGGATAAAAAATTAAATTCAAAATTACAAAGAATAGATAGACAATATAAAGAAGCCCTTCAATCAGCAGCAGGAACTGATTTGTTATTACAAGAAGAACAAGGGTTTTTGGAAGCTGAAAATGATATGGAAAAGACTTTTAAATTTAAACAAGATGAAATAGTAGAAGCAGTTGATGTAAGTACTGCAAATAAAAAATTTGAATTAAAATTACCTGAATTTGGACCTTATACTATTGATTATTCTCGTAATGGTCGTGACTTATTATTGGGAGGTAAAAAAGGTCATGTTGCATCAATGGATTGGAGAAAAGGTCAATTAAATTGTGAATTACATCTTAATGAAACTGTTCATGCGGTAAAATACTTGCATAATGATCAATATTTTGCCGTGGCTCAGAAGAAATATACTTTTATTTATGATTATCAAGGTACAGAATTACACAGAATGAATCAACATATCGAAGCTACATTATTAGATTTCTTACCATATCATTTTCTTTTGGTCACAGCGGGAAATACTGGGTTCTTAAAATATCAAGATGTTTCAACTGGTCAATTAGTCAGTGAATTAAGAACCAAAATGGGTCCAACTCAAGCTATGAAGCAAAATCCTTGGAATGCTGTCATGTGTCTAGGTCATGGAAATGGTACTGTTAGTATGTGGGCACCAAATATGCCTGATCCATTGGTTAAATTACAAGTTGCTAGAGGTCCTATTCGTGATTTAGCAATTGATAGAGAAGGTAAATATATGGCAGTTGCTGCAGCCGATAAATCCATAAAAATCTGGGATATAAGGAACTTCAAAGAAGTTGATCATTATTATTCACAAACCCCTGCTACATCATTGGATATTTCTGATACTGGGTTGCTTTCTGTTGGATGGGGTCCTCATGTTACCGTATGGAAAGATTTATTTAAAGGCAAACATGTATCTGAACCATACATGAATCATTTAATTCCAGGATCCAAGATTCAAAAGGCTAAATTTGTTCCATTTGAAGATATTTTGGGTGTTGGCCATGAAGAAGGTTTTAACAGTATAATTGTTCCAGGTGCTGGTGAAGCCAATTATGATGCTCTTGAATTGAATCCATATGAATCATCTAAACAAAGACAAGAACAAGAAGTTAGATCATTGCTTAATAAATTACCATCTGATACAATTGCCCTTGATCCAAATGTTATTGGTACTGTTGATAAACGTGCAAGTACAATCAGATTAAAAGCTGGTGAAATCAATGAATTGAATAGTAATAAAGAAGAAGAAAAGGGTAAGACAGAAATTAAACCAGATGTTAAGGGTAAGAATTCTGGTTTAAGAAGACATTTAAGAAAACAAAGACAAAATGTGATAGATCAAAGAAAATTAAGAATTGAAAAGAATTTGAAATTAGAAAAAGAAGCTAGACAAAGAAATCATAAATTGGCAAAAGGTATACCAGAAGAAAAGGATTTATTGGGTCCTGCATTATCTAGATTTAAATAGTAAAACAACAATAATAACCTATCTTGAATCAGGGTTGTTCATTTCTTTAGCTAATTTATAAATTAAGTTTTCAAATATTGAATTTTCCCAGTTGAGCGCATCCCATTCTTCTTCTTCAATATAATAACAACTTCCACTTCCACCAGCACCAGTTCTATTATCAGAGGAATCATAATCAGAGTTTGTTTCCACCTGAGGCATGGTTTTTTCTCTTAATCCAGGATATTTATTCTTCTTTCTCTTATCATAAGATAATGCTATGGTGGTTTCTTTGAAATGATTAATTGAAATTTTATCAACATCAGTCAAAAATTCAAAATATGCTAATCCATTAGTTGATAATCTTGAAGTAAAAGTACCGATTCTAAATAAAATTTGACAAATTTTTTTTAATTCATAATGATCTTGAAATATAATCAATTTATATAAATTCAAATGAGGAACCGTATTCAAATCAACTTTTGCTCTCAAATGAGAATCTAATAATTCATCTAAAATATCAATTTGTTTTAAAGTATATTCATGAACATGAAAAACAGTAGTGCCAGTAACAACTTGATTTTCAAGAAACCATTTATCATTTTGCAATGCTTCTAAATCGTCACGTAAGAACAATACTTTGAATATTTTGTATAATGTTGACGGTTGTACAAATTGTTCAATAGTAGTTTCAGGACGAATTGGAGATTTTGGAAATTCCGAAAGCCAATGCATGATTGCAATTGCAAATTCTTCAATCTTCACCCGTTGATCAATTTCTTGTAATGATGACATTATGGTTGGTCAAGCAATATGTATGACTTCAGATACATATTAGATTATTGGTCATTTTAGTTGAAGTTTTTTTTTTTTTTTATTTTTTTCGTTTTCGATTTTTTGCTTTTGCAACCAATACTGGCTTTTCCAACATAACAGAATTTTTACAATCAAGTTCAAATCGCTTTGAATTTTTTTTTTTTTACTTATTGATCATTTTTTTAATAAAAATATACAAAAAAAAAATAACACTATAAACTATATAAATAACGTTTCCAGAACATTCCTTCATTCCTTATCTGCTTATAATCTTTCACCTGGCAAGGCTCTACCAATGGTGGTGATATCATCGTAAATCAAAGTGGTGACGAAATCAGAGTATTTTTCACCAAGAGCTTCTGGAGCAAAGTATTCAAAAGCTCTCTTGAACTTGTTACCTGGTTTAGCACCGTTAACCAATTTACTGTATTCTTCGTCCAACAATTGTTTGACGTAATCCTTGGTGATAACTTTACCGGTATCGGTCTTAGCACCGTGGGTAACCCATTGCCAGATTTGGGTTCTAGAGACTTCAGCGGTAGCAGCATCTTCCATCAAGTAGTTGATTGGAACACAACCAACATTTCTCAACCAAGCTTCAATGTAAGAAATACCAATGACAATGTTAGCTCTAATACCTTGTTCAGTGATCTTAGCACCTGGAACAAATGGACTCAATAAATCTCTTTGAGTGATTGGCTTGAATGGTTCCTTTGGTGGTAAGGAGATTTGATTTGGACCTTTCATGTGTTCGTTGAAAACCTTCAAAACAACTGGAACCAAAGCTGGGTGGGCAACCCAACAAGAGTCACAACCAAGAGTAACTTCTCTCAATTTATCTTTAGTAACATTTTCCAAAGCAGCTCTGTTTCTAGCTTCATCATCTTTAATTGGGATTTGAGCAGCCATACCACCAAGAGCATGAACTTTTCTCTTGTGGGTGGTGTGAACCAACAATTTAACATATGAGGACATGAATGGAGCAGCCATAGTGACTTGAGATCTATCTGGCAAAATGAAATCTGGGTGGTTTCTCAAACATTTGATGTAAGAGAAGATGTAATCCCATCTACCACAGTTCAAACCAGCACTGTGTTCTCTCAATTGGTAGATAATTTCATCCATTTGGAAGACAGCTGGGATGGTTTCAATCAAGACAGAAGCTCTAATGGTACCTCTCTTTAATCCAATGTAATCTTGGGCATAGTTGAAAATATCGTTCCACAATTTAGCTTCCAAGTGGTGTTCCATCTTTGGTAAGTAGAAGTATGGACCGAAACCTTGAGCAATAGCTTCTTTAGCACTGTTGTAGAAGTAGACAGCAAAATCGAAAATACCACCAGAAACTGGAGTACCATCAACTAAAACGTGCTTTTCAGTCAAGTGCCAACCTCTTGGTCTGACAATCAAAGTTGGAATATGTCTGCCTTTATCCAAGTTCAAAGCGTAATTCTTACCGTTAATGTTAGCAGTCAAGTTTCTTCTAACAGCATCGTAAAGGTTAACTTGACCTTCAACCAAGTTCTTCCAAGCTGGAGTCAAGGAATCTTCAAAATCAGCCATGTAAGTGGCAACATTGGAGTTCAAAGCATTAATAACCATCTTTCTGTCAGTTGGACCAGTAATTTCACATCTTCTGTCAATCAAACCAGGAGCCAAAGCTGGACCAGTCCAGGTTTGGTCATTTCTGATGTATTCAGTTTCTGGTAAGAAATTTGGCAAGAAACCTTGGTCTCTTAATTTTTGTTGTTCTTTTCTATTGTTCAACAATTCTTGTCTTCTGGCTTCAAAACCACGGTGTAAAGTGGCAACAAAAGCTAAAGTTTCTTGGTTGAAAATGTGTTTAGCTTCATCTGGAATTGGGCCTAAGATTTGAACACCTTTGACTTTATCAGCTGTTTTTGGGAATGGAGTAGACATTATGAAATGGAATTGATAATGAATAAATAAATAAATAAGTTAAAGAAAAGAGAAAGAAAGAAAAAAAAAAATAAAAGGAAAAAATCTTATATGAAAAATAGGGATAGAGGGAAAACTGATTTCAATTTATAGTAATTTTTCTTCAACTTCCTTTTTTTTTTTTTTTTAATTATTTTAATTTGTTGAAGTTATCGACATTTTCCTGTTGGTTCGGATTGGAAAACTCTCTTTGTAACCTTAGTATTGCTTTTTTTTTTTTTTTTCTTGTGTAGTGTGAAATTTTTTTTTTTTTATTAGTTCTTTCTATTACATTGTAGATTACCCCAGATTAATCAAAAAAAAAATAAAAAATGAATCATGTCGTAATCATCCTTAAATGTCGCAAAAATCCTCGTTCGAACGGAACTTGCCGAGATTGACTCTGACTTAACTCACCATGTGTACGATTTTTAGTCTATTCGGCACCGCGCACCAGAAAAATTAAATAAAAAAAAATCATTTCATTGCCCAAACACCGATCGTATTAACGATGAATTGGGTGCTACATTAACCTGGGATAATGAAATCCGAGGTTTAGTTGGAGTTAGCACCAGAGTCACAAAATATTATCTACATACAACCACCAAAAGAATAAAAAGAAAAAAAAAAGAATGAATGTCGGAGATTCCTGTATGGAACAGCATACATTGACAGTGGTTATCAATACCGATCCGAATACTTGATTCATATCGTGATTGGCTTTACCCTTAAGCACAATGATGTATTCGGAAAGACCAATGGATAACTTTCAATAAAAAAAATTAGAACTCTATTATCTAACTCGTGACTAATTGAATTTTTTTTCTTCAGTTTACTGTAGTTCAAAACCATCCCGGTGAATTAGCATTCATTTTTTTTTTTTTTTTGTTTTCGTAGTCGAAAAGTATTTTTGTCTATTTTGCGGTGCTTACAGGACTAGCGGACAAAATAAATACCGTTAATAATTTCCTGTTTAGGTGATATGCATAATTGGCTGATAAAAGAAGAGAGAGAAAAAAATTACATGACTCCAGAGGATTTCATCATGCAGACAGAAGGGGTCAACGGAGTTTTGAATTTTTTTCTTTTTTGTTGCTTATTATTATTATTATTAAGATGACTCAAGTCAAAAGATGTTTCAGAGCTTATCAATTGATGTAAATATAGCAATTGGTGTAAGAATTGTTTCATATGTATATTTTTATTTTTACTCTTGACTGTCTTTTATGAGAAAAGTTCATACTGTATAAATGTATCTATATCCATGTACCTCACCACTACAAACTCAACAACTAAATTTAGTTGTAAAAGTTAGTGGTTTCCTTAGCCCATTTAGTACCTTCTTGAACTGGACCTTGCAAACCCTTTTGTCTTGGAATATAGTTAACTCTTCTGTAGGAGTTGATGTTCTTTCTACAGATGAATTGATAACAAGTGGCAGTACCATTTCTACTGGCAACAACTGAACTACCCAAAAAGAATTCCCAAATTCTGTACCATTTAACACCATATTTGTTAACAACCTTATCTTTGTTTCCAATCCAGTTTCTGTACCATTTCCAAAGAGTAGTAGAGTAGTGGACACCAATGTTATCAACACTGACAATTTCAAAACCAACAGATTCCATACAACTAGCAAAGAAACTCAATGGGGTAGAAGCATCGGCACCTGGGAAAATGTATTTGTTCATAAACAAACCCCATTCCAAATCTTCATATTGCCAATTCTTTCTTAAACCAGAGTATTGCAAGAAGAGTAAACCATCATCTTCCAATGCATCAAAACATTGTTCCAAATAAGCACTTAATCTTCTGATACCAACGTGTTCAGCCATTTCAACAGAAGTAATCTTGTCATATTTACCACTTGGTTTGTTAGATTTTGGAGCTTCACGGTAATCACAACAAACAATTCTGGATTGATCAGATGAAATACCGTATTCTTCCAACAATTTAGTACCCCATTTGGTTTGGTTTCTACCTAATGTAATACCAGTAACGTTAGCACCATATTTAGAAGAAGCAAAGGTAGTCCAAGTACCCCAACCACAACCAATATCTAAAACGTGGTCACCCTTTTGTAAGTCAATCTTGTCAGCCATAACAGTCAATTTGTTATCTTGTATTTCTTCCAAAGTTTCTTCTCTATTAATATCACTGATAACACCAGAAGTGTAAATCATTCTTGGACCCAAAAACCAAGTGTAGAAATCATCACCACGATCATAATGATCTCTGACTTGTTCTTCATCTTGAGATTGGGAGTGGAAAATAACTTCTGGAATCATACCCAACAAGAAAAATTTAAATAAACTCAAAGTGAATCTGAAATTAGCCCAATCATGTTTATATTCCAAAACATCTAAACAATCACCTCTAAATGAGACTTTACCATCAAAGTATAATTCTTGGAAAGTTTCAATTGGAATTTTAGAACCTTTTCCACCATTAGAAGTTTCGTATTTAGCTTTCAATTCTGGAGTGTGGAATTCCAAATAATAAGAAATTGGTCTGTTTGGATATTTGACTTTTTCATTGATACGAGGGGAGAAAGTAGACATGACAGTCCAGTATGCCATCAAAATTGGAATGGCCAAGAGTAAAAAGAAAAAGACCCAAGTCTTAAATCCCAAACCCAATTTGTAGGTAATATAACCAGGAACCAATGCTAAGATACTAAATAAAATAGTATTGGAAAATGAAGTAGAACCTGGACCATCAGCTGGTAATGGTGCATTTTTAATAGCTGGTGAATCAGTAGTCCAGACACCACATTCGTTAGAAGCTGGTGGTTGTGGTTCAGCAACCGGGGTTTTAATAAATGAAACGCCTTCAATCATTTTTGATATTATCAATTGAATAGAAGAACGTATAAATTGATCTAATGAATCGAAGAAAGAAAAAAGTTAAAAATTGATTTGTAAATTTTTTTTTTTTTTTTAATCGAATTGGAAAAATTTTCGAGGTTTTGAAGTCGACGTGGTATTTTTGTTGATTTTTTTTTTTTTTAGTTTTTCTCGCTTGGGATGGAAAGTTCACAAACTCGAAAGTATAATTTGGTAGCAATTAATAATTGTTTTGTTTGCCTCACCTTGTATTTTGTGGATATGCCTGTGAAATTGGCCAGGGCTGAACGACCAAAGGGAGAGGGAGAGAGAGAGAGAGGACAAAAAGAAAGGGCTTCGTGGCAAGGTCACACCCACCATGAGGCAACAGCACTATACGGATGAATCTTTCAATGTAATTATCCGCAAATCAGAATATTCAGTCGGATAGTTAAATTTCCCCCCTGGGTTTTTAAACGGCATTCCATCTGTAGTTAACAATAACACATATGAACAGCAAATCCATTGTACTTTGTTGTATATATGTCCCTCTTTTATGGAAAGTCCAATTGAAAAAGTTTGTCTAGAATCATACTGTAGCACAATAAAAATCTACAGTGAAAAATAAAAAAATCGTCAGAAATCACGACCTCCTCACCGATTAACCTCAAAAAATGATAAAAAAAAAATATTCATCAAGACGCGTACTCTAAATCTCTTCACACCAATTCACCTAGTCAAAAACCTACACACCTATACCCAAGCACCCACATATATTATAAATATACATCATGGAAGCTACAAATATTAGAATAGATGCATCATTAGTTGGAACCAACTCAGGTAAACTCGTCCGTGTGATGGGAAAATGTGAATCATTTGATCAAGCATCACGTCAAGCTATCATCCTGTGTAATGGAACAATCAATTTAGATTTATCTCAAGTAGATGAACAATTAGAGATACATAAGAATTATGAATTCATTGGTAAAGTTGGAGTTGATATGAAAATAAAAGTTTATTCTATTGTTCCATTAAGTGATAATTTAGATCTTAAAATTGCTTCAAAATTAGCTCATTATGCTCAAAAAGTTCCTGAATTATATACTGATTAAATTATTTATGTTCAATTCAATAGTACAAGATACAATCCTTTTATTGTAAAAGAAAAAAAAAATAAAACTATTTAAATTTTGTTTTATAAAGTTTTTAAATCTGTAGCAAGATCAATAAATCTTTGTTCTCCATTGATTGCATAAAGATTTCCTGCCTCAGCTAACCATTGAGGAGTTTCTTTATTATATGTCTGAGCATATTTAAAGTTACCATAAGCAATTGCCAATCTATAAGCAGCTTCACTTGATGATTCAACTATTTGATCTCCCAATGTGTCCATACAATCAATTACAGGTTCAGCTGAGCCAGTATTATTCTTTAATCCAGTTGTTTTCAATTGATATGCTGATAAATTATAAATCAAAGTAGCCAAAGTGGTAAAGGCAGTAATATACAACTTTGCATTAGGAGTAAACTTACTTGCAGTTGTTTCCAATTTTTTCATCAATTTTTTAAAGAAACTGTTGTATTCGTATAATTTTCCATCAGGTCCACTTGGGTCAATGTAAAGTTGAACAAATAATGTATTTGCCACCAAATTATTCAATACTTTCAAAATCATCATTAACAATGCAGTACTTTCCCCACTAGCTTCATCTAATCCTAAATTCAAAACATCTAAAATAGTCTCAGCAGCATCGGTTGATGAAAGTAAATCAACAGTAGTAACTCTTGGAATACTTATTCTTAATAAATCAAACCCAATCAACTTTGATGAATTGCTCCAAGTCTTAATTATACGACTAGAATAATTGGTAATGATTTCTAACGCTTGTTTAGATGTCAATGAAGTCAATGAACTTTCAACAATAGATATTTCCTCAGGTGATAATTTAACACTTTCTTCTTGGGTCAGATTTAATTTATTCAATCCATTGACTAATTGTTCCTTTGTGTAATCTTTAAATAATATGTATTCCTTAGCTGGAATAACTTTTAAGGAAGCATCAACATTCTTTTGTCTAGTATAAGCATCAGAGTATGGATCAATAACTCTTTCATTAGTTTCTGCTGTTGCTGATGTTGCTGTACTTTCTTGCAAACTAACCCCTTCAGTATTCTTTTCTAAAAATCTGACAACTTCTTCGGTATAAGTTGGAGGTAACTCATTATCCGCCAAAAATTTTTCAGCAACCATATATGGATTGTCGTTGATATTATATGGTAATTTCAATGGTGGTTCACCATCTTTGATATCAACATCAAATACATAATCATATTCTTTACCCATGTGCTCCTTCTTTTCCCCACTACTAGCTGAACCAACAACATCCCCAATCTTATGCCATTCTCCACCTGACCATTGATGTGCTTCTATAGTACCGGTAGAATTCTTAACCATTATAGTAGAGCCTTCCTGTTTACCAGGTTGTTGAAGAGCTTCGTATCCCGGAATATCAGTCTTCTTTAAATTATCCAAAGATTGTTCTGCAATAGATGAAGATTGAACTGATTCTTTGAAATGAATCAATTCTTCTTCACTTGCAATTCTTTCTGAACTGACAGTGAAAACTCTAATCAAGTTGTCCGATCCACCAACAGCAAAATCACCATTTGGCAAAGCCGCAATACACCAAACAGATATACATGGCAAAGTAATAACTTGTGATACATTGCCTGTAGATAAATCCCATACCCTGACAGTTCTATCTTCTCCAGTAGAAGCGAATTTCCCATCTGGTAATAATGCTAAATCATAAACAAATGATTCATGTCCATAAAAGGTTTGCAAATTCTTGCCCGATTGCAAATCCCATAATTTTATACTACCATCATTTGAACAAGATAAAAATTGTTGCCCATCTGGTAAAATCAACAACTTTCTAATCACATCCAGATGTCCAATAAATTGTTTTATTTCAAACTTACCTTGCCATAATCTAATCGTCTTATCTGCCCCACATGTCAAATATTGATCATTACCCAAAACTTTACAATCCCATACTGATGATTCATGTCCAGTTAATATAATCTTGGGAATAAATTCTTCCAAATTCCATACAATTGCAGTACAATCCCAAGAACTAGAAATCAATTCACCATGAGAATATGATAATGAACATACATTTCCTTGATGTCCAATTAATTGATATTCATCATCCCCATGTAATTCTCTTAAATAAATCATTGAATCTTGACCACCACTTGCAACTAACTCATTGAAATATGTAACAGAATTAAGAAATGATTTAGTTGGAGAATTAAAAATTATAGTAGGATTATTTTGAGTGGTGTTGACATTCTCCCAAATCCTGGTAGTTCCATCTCTCAGAACTGATACCAATTCATTATTATGTGGAATACCTGCTATTGCTTTAACATCCTGTTCATGGCCTGTTAAGGTAGAACTAAGTTTATATGACATAGTTTAATTATTTGCAGTTGATTTGTGTGGCAAGTTATAGTCAACAAAGTGAATCTAATTTTTCTCATTTAATCAGAATGTGACAACAATTTGAACCGCTACACGACTTACATGTTTTTGCAAGCAATTTGGTAGCTCAACAACGAATACGGTTTAAGTTAAAATATCCTTTTACTTTCCATTAAGAATAAAAACACAACCTATTCAAAATACATACTTATTTAAAATGTTTGAAAAAAAAAAAAATGAAGTGAACAATAACCAAAACTAAAACAAAAACCAATTGAAAAAAAAAAATAAAAATCCCATGACTAATCCTCAATTCATTAATTCGTTTAAAGGTAAAAAAAAAGTTCATCATTTCACACGCACCTTTCGTAAATTATTATCCTCAATACAATCACCTTGTCCGTCTTCAGAGTCCACTGATGATGGTGCAGGGGAATAAGAAGTGTTCACACAATCATGAACATGTATCACCTCATTCTTCATACCACGTGGACTTGGTATAGGAATTGCCAAGTTTGGAGTGACCTTTCTCTTCTTGTAGATATTAGGATCGGTGCTGCTATCTACTTCGCCAAATACTGATCTGAACTGATAGTAATCTGAAACCGAATTCAACATGCTTATTGAAGGAATCAAACTGTCCAAAAGCATAACGTCTAATAACAATTCATATGATCCACTATCCAATAATTTATATACCACCACTCTCTTGTCAACAGTAGTGGTCATGACATAAATCTCCTCAAAGGATAATTTACTCCCACTAACCTTTCTCATTGGTGTATTAGGTAAAATAAACTGTAAATCAAGAAATGGACCGAATTCTAACCCTTGGTATTCACAAATAATTTTCTTGGAGCTAATTTGAAAGATTCCAATCTTGCTAATTGAGTCACTAAATATAATATGATCTTCATCCATTTGTTTTATTGTTTTAATTGGGAAGTTTGATACCCTACACGAAAATACCGGAATAGTGTCCTTGGGTGGATTGTAAATTATTATCTCTCCCATTTGACTACCACAAACTATCAAATCACTTCCTTCAATAAAATGAACTGATGAAATCCATTGTGAGATACGTTCCAAATTATCTGGATTATAAATATACAGATCCAAACTTGTGGTTGATTTCCAAAAGTAACCGAAAGACAGAGGAGTAATTCTCTGGGGACCCCAATATGAGGGTTGGAACTGAGGGTTTAAACTCAAAGTGGTATATGCTCTTCGTAATATACGATCTCTCATGGAATTTATATTATTTGATAAAGCAATTGCGGGGATGTCTGGAACTTCTTTAGCCTCCAATTTCAAATCAATTTTATAAATCTTTAAATCACAATTCTTACCACACATGGCAACAGCAATTGTGTTTTCAAACCTGTCAAGTTTTAAGTCAACTTTCCCAATGTTACTTCCCACCATATAAACTCTGTAACCTTCATCAGCATCATCATTAATCACATCACGAATTACAAGTTTCCCTTCTCGTGAACAACTGTAGAGATACTGGTTGTCCAAAACATCGAGAGCAATAATTTCATCACCATCAATATTAGTCAAATTGTTCTTCCAATCTTTAAATAAATTGTAGTATTTCAAATTTGGATTCTTGGTATACAACTGGATTGATCCATTTCTTCTCAAGACAGCCAAATGAGAAATATTGTGATACTGAAAAGTAAGAATCTTTGCAATATAATTATTCATTGCGGAAGAATTCCTCAGATTACACAATTCTCCTTTGATATCAATATGCAACCTTTCATTTGATTTCTTTGATATCTTGACAACTAAAACAAAATAAATTGACAAATGTTAGTATGCACTGATATGTTTCAAAACAAAACAAATGAAAATAAAATAAAACATACCTCTGAGACTACCTCGATCCTGATTAGATACAAGAAGATTCATTTCAATTTAATATAATGTGTTTGACTAATAATCTTACTTTAGATAAGAAACTTGATACCTGAACTTTACAAATTAAGTGACGGTCTAAGAAAAAAACACCAAATTCATACAACCAGGATTATGAAAATAAAAATCAGCACCACAGCAAATCAAATGCACCAAATAATGACCGCTTGGTTTCTTTTCTTTCTTTTCTTTCTTCGTCTTCTTCTTCTATTCCTTTCAATTTCGCCACCAACAACTCTTGAACTATATTCAATACTGATTTCTAGATTGTTCTTAAGAGTGGGAAATCAAAGAAAGAATGGTTTCAAAAGGTACAGAATAATTTCAATGGTTTCTTGGAGGTCGGAAATTGTTTCTTTTATAGCTACTCTCCGCTGGGCTGTTTTACGGTTTTTGAACAGGAAGGATTTATAAACAAGGGAATGTCCGAAAGGTTTGTTTTTTTCTTAAAGTGGAAAAGTTATATAAATAGTTTGCTTTTGTATGATCAGATTCTTTAGGGGGAAGGAAAAAAAAAAAAAAACAAATAAAAAAAAAAGATTATGCGTTGGCGTCGGTATTTAAATCTTTCTTTTTTTTTTTGGGGTTGGTGTCGGTGAGGTGATTTTATTTTATATGTTGACGGTTTGCGGAGAATATCAAACAAGGCGACACAAAGAAATAAATTCAATTAAAAAATAAAATTAGGCTTATCCTAAGTCCAGATAAAGGGGAAATCGGTCACGTGCGATTAGAGAACCTTGCACTTGGGGATGAATTTTGTTGACGTTTCAACAGTTATCGTTTGATTTCATTATTATTATTACATTATTTCCATTTTCTATTTATTTCGTCTACTTTAACATCAAAGTATTTAATATCTCTACAACAAATCTACAAAATAGTAATCCACAGTTAGATTTTCTTTTCCAACATAGATTCTCTAGCTGGACCAGTACCAACCCATTGAATTGGAACATTCAAATAGTCTTCAATGAACTTAAGATAGATTTTGGCATTTTCTGGCAAGTCTTCGTACTTCTTAATACCAGTGATATCTTGTTCCCAACCTGGGAATTTCTTGTAGACAACTTCAACTTTAGCCAAGTCGATCAAATCTTCTGGGAAACTTGGTAATTCCTTACCGTTCAATTTATAAGCAACACCAACTTCAATTTCTTTAAATTTGTCCAAAACATCCAACTTGGTGATGTTCAATGAAGTGTAACCGTTAATGGCATTGGAGTATTTTAAGACAACTAAATCTAACCAACCACATCTTCTCTTTCTACCAGTGGTAACACCATATTCGGCACCAACATCTTGTAAAGTTTCACCGACTTCATTTAATTGTTCAGTTGGGAATGGACCTTCACCAACTCTGGTAGTGTAAGCCTTGACAACACCGTAAACATTCTTGATAGTTCTTGGAGGAATACCTAAACCAGTTAAGACACCACCAATTCCAGTTGATGAGGAAGTGACGTATGGGTAAGTACCAAAGTCAATATCCAACATCAAAGCATTGGCACCTTCAACCAAGATCTTTTTGTTGGCGGCAATAGCATCGTGCATGAAAACAACAGAGTCAACAACAAATGGTCTCAAGGTTTCACGGTATTTTTCATATCTGGCTAATTCTTCTTCATAATCATATTCGAATTCACCATATCTCTTTTGTCTACCTTCAACTAATCTCAAATATCTAGTCTTGAATTCTTCCCAAGCAGCTGGGTCTGGGTTAACCAAGTGATGGACTCTGATACCTGATCTACTGGCTTTGGTGGAATAAGTTGGACCAATACCTTTACCAGTAGTTCCGATAGCCTTTTTGTTTGATGACAATTCGGCTTCCTTTAATTTATCAGTACGTTGATGGAAATCAAAGACTAAATGAGCTCTTGAAGAGACAAATAATCTGTCACGACAGTTCAAACCTTTAGCTTCTAAGTTTTCTAATTCAGCGAAAAATGATGGGACATGGATAACAACCCCAGATCCGACTAAGTTCTTACAGTTTGGGTTAACCAAACCTGAAGGTAACATATGGAAATCATATTTGGTCTTGCCAACAACAATGGTATGACCAGCATTGTTACCACCAGCACATCTGGCACAGACATCGATATCATCACATAATAAATCAACTAATTTACCTTTACCTTCATCACCCCACTGAGAACCTAAAACGACGTCACACATGGCTTTGTTTGTTTGTTTATTTGATTGAAACGTTTAAAATAAAATGTAAAATATTACACTAGATTGGTTGAACGATTGGAACCGTTAGAAAAGAAACCCAAAAAAAAAAAAAGAGAAAAGAAGAAAAGAAGAAAAAGAAAAAGGAATAGAAATAAAATTTTAAAAAAAAAAATTATATCTGGAATTTGGTTGTGAGTCGACGGATGGAACAAAGATTGGTGAAAATTTTTTGGATGGGTCATAGTGCGCCAATGCACGAGGGATTGGCCCGGATTCATCCCTACGTGGGGGCCGCGGTACGCCCGCGTACTTCGGTTGCGTTGCTCAAACTTTTGACTTCGCACCACTATATACAGGAACTAATTTATTTTTTTTTTCTGGATATAAATTGGGACTGACTCTGAAAGCAAAAGAAATACACAGTCTTTACAAAACCTTTTGCTTATATAAAATCACGTGAATATATTGATTGATAGATAGATAAGTATAAATATTTAAATAAAGAAAAAGATCCTAAAAAGGACTTTGATTCTAATGAAATGTTAATTTTTTTTTCATTTTTTGAAAAGTTTTTGTTTTTCTAATGGTTTATTAGGAAGTGGTGTACAAGAATTACATTTAGTCTAATTTGTTGATGATAGCTTCAGTGAATTCAGTAGTAGAAGCAGTACCACCAATATCGTTAGTTCTAACTTTACCTTCAGCAATAACATCATAAGTAGCCTTAGAGATCTTATCAGCGTAATCGTTCAAGCCCAAGTGTCTCAACATCATGGTACTGGACAAGATCATGGCAGTTGGGTTGGCAGTGTTCTTACCTTTGATGTCCAAACCAACGTGACGACAACCTGGTTCGAAAACAGCGTATTCTCTACCAAAGTTAGCACCTGGAACTAAACCTGGACCACCAATTAAAGCAGCACCAATGTTAGACAAGATGGTACCGTACAAGTTTGGAGTAACCAAGACATCGAATTGTTGTGGTTTGGCAACAGCTTGCATAGAAGCGTTATCAACAATCAAGTCACTGACTTCAATACCTGGGTAATCTTGACCAACATCTTTAACAGTTTGTCTGAACAAACCATCACCTAATTTCATAATGTTAGCTTTGTGGATAGCAGTAACCAATTTTCTGTTGTTCTTTAAGGCAAAGTCAAAAGCGAATTTAGCAATTCTTTCAGACTTGAATCTGGTCATGATCTTCAAGGATTCAACGACACCTGGGTAGGATTGATGTTCCAAACCAGAGTATTCACCTTCAGTGTTTTCTCTGACCAAGGCAAAGTCAATACCGTCATAGATACCTTTAACACCTGGAATGTTTTTGATTAAAACCAAAGAAGCGTAAATGTCCAATTCTTTTCTCAAAGCAACGTTCAAAGATTTAGCGGATTTACCAGTAGAAGTATACAAGATACCTTTCAAACCAACTTTGTTTCTCTTCAAAGATTCAACGGCTTCGTCGACACCATGGCTCTTACCGGTTTCACTTTCAACACCACTGACTTCAACAACTTCCCAATCAATTGGAACTCTTTGGGATTCAAAGATTTGTTTGACTGAATCAGTGATTTCTTGACCAGCACCATCCCCTGGAATCAAGGTAACGGTGTATCTACCACCGTATTTCTTTGGTAAAACAGCTTCTGGGGAAGCAAAAGTGGCCAATGAACGGACAGCAGTCTATATTGTAACAAATGTTAGTATCTCAAATGCACTGTGAAATGTTAATTGAATCTTGGAATATCCTGTTCTTTGTCTTTCCTGAAAAAAAAAGAGGGTAAATCCTAATCTAAGAGATAGTTATATTAAACTTAAGGACTTTTATTCTCCGAAGACAGAATAATTTCCCCTCTTTAATTCAAACACAATTAGTTGTAGTTTCAACATACTTTTTGGGCAATGACGGTTCTTAACATTATGGAATAGATATTATGGAGTTGTTCTTCTATTAGATGGACAAATAAACTAAGAAAGGGGAGAGAAAAAAAGTGAAAAGAAAAAGTATAACCTATGAAGAGAGAAAAAAAAATTGTTGTGATGTTCTCTTGATCGTTCACATTGGTACATTGTACTTTTTTTTTTTTAATTGAGGACAAAAAAGAAAAAAAAAAAAAATACTATTGTCCATACACAAAATTAAGAAACACTTTTATTTCAAAGGCATTAAAAAAAAAATTTGTCTTGAACTAAATTATAGAACTCCGTTGCAATCAATATTAAATTTGCGTATGTAAATGTTTGAAGTTGACATCAAAATAAATTGACCCAATGACTTTGAGGAGCTAGAATGGATGACTACACAAAGTATGTACAACTTTCACCAAAGAGGTATACGTTGGAATAGTTAAGTAGATTTATTGAATTTCCATTTAAGAACAGTTGAAGATTTAGCCTAGGGTCGGTAACAAAATAACAGTAACGAAAGGAAAGAAAAATAAAACGACCATAAAATTTTTTGTTTTCGAATGCAGCATTCGGTACCGAATGAATTCCGTTGATATCATTGGTCCAGAACTCCGAGTTTTATTTTTTTTTTTTTTTCCACCCGGATAAATATTTTTGTGTCACGCAGTGTGGGATATGAGGGGAGCGACGAAAGCACTATTTGTGCGACCATAGTCTTTTGCACCTAGCTTAAGCAGTACATATGTGAAAAGAAGCAATGTGGAAAGATAGGATCAGAAGTCTAAGAAGTAATACCAAGTAAAATGGTGGTTATATTTTAAGTGTTGATCAAGTCAAGAAAAAACAACAATTAAAATTTTTATACCGATTTTGTAGAAAAAATTGACGAAATTTTAGATTAAGAGCAAGAAGTGATTTAACCTGGAGCATATACTGGTAGTATGATGATATAGGGACGCAAAGCCTATCACATAAATTAAACCAAAATGGGTTTTATCTACAGGTAGATTGAGGTATCAGACTTTTTTTTTGAATTTAAATATATGTATAGTTGAGAGAACTTATTATTTCTTTTTGTCATGAAGTTTTTATTTTCTCTGAGCCAATCAGAGATGCGTATTATTTACTTCTACAACCACGCCCCGTAGATTACAATATATAACAAACTCATAGTAGATATAACAGCTTACAATTAAACTGTATAACCTTAATAAAGTAGAAACTGTAGCTGACAGGTATAAAATGAAATTCAGAAATGTCAGAATTTCTATGGGATTTGACTGAATCAAACAAGCAAACAAGAACCGATTCTTAACTTCCTTCATATGTTTTAATTACAGTACGACATACTGCAAATAGGAGAGTGGATGAGATTTTTCTTTGGTCGACTGATCACTTAACAAAATCGATACGACGTTTTCACAGTCAATCACTAATAAACCTAGAATCCTTAGATGATGAATAAGTAAGCACGTCAACCATTTGTAGTATCACAGCAAAAATGGCTGCAAGTTGTAAACTTTGACTACCAGCAGAATCCACACATAATTCTGACAATACCACACTTGTATGGTATAAATTATCTGTACTTTAACAAGATCAAATTAATTGTTTTTCTTTATTCTTCATCAAATCACCCTGGATACTATTTTTACTCTTAGATTTGTTTATATAATGTTCGGTTTTTATTAGTGACTAGAAGAGCTCTAGTCTATTTGTTGGTATTAATTCATGGTTTTTGATTTTGATTTGGGTTTTGATTTTTGTTTTTGCAACTCCATGCATCAATCCTTGCGCAACTTCAAAGTCCCCACTGAAAAACAAAGACAAAAAAAAAAAATTTCTTCAACAGTTCTGATATTTCTCCAGAATAACTCATATCTACACTTACTACAACAATGTCATTATTCACAAAGTCCCTACCAACTATCAAACAGTTACAGAAAAACATAACTCAAGAATTATTACACTACGAAAATGCCACCGCTAAATCGTTAGCCAAAGCAGAATTAGAAAAAACTAAAACCTATTACAACTACTTGAAAAGAGTCAAACTAAGCAAAGGTGAAATGAAAGATATCAAAGATATTGATTCCAAATTACAAGACTTGACTAATAAATCTGTAAAAGATAATGAAGAATTACAAAACAAAACCAGTTTGAATGTAATAATCAACAATGTATCCAATGAAAAATTACCTGAAGAATATACTAGAAATAACTTGAATAATGTTCATCAATATCTCAAGAATCAAAGAGAATATTTTGATTTGTTAACTAGATACAATCCTGGTCTACTCATGAGTCAATCGGATAACGTATCCAAGACAGCTAATAGAGTTGGATTAGAAGTTCCTAACTAACCTGGTAAAAAAAAAATAAAAATTGTTTTTTTTAATTTATCTTATTTTATTTTATAATACAAAGTAATATACAGTACAACATAAACATGGGTTTGACCAATCCCTTTTTCTTTTTCTTTTTGTCTTGTTTTTTTTTTTGGTTAATGTAAGAATCTTCTTTTTCTATCTCCACCACCAGCCATGACTTCACTAGTATCATCCTCCTGTGATGTTCTTTTAAGTTTTGTCATTGCCAATGGTGTACATTTAATCTCACAATTTTGAATATAAAATTGACTCAATAAATCTTCATATTCAACATGAGTCAATTCATTAATTGATGGACGTCTACATCTTATCAAATTTAATGAATTTACCAAATTATACCGATATGTATCCATTAAATAAGCAATCATGAGTCCTGTCAGTAAATTATCATTACCATCATATGAAACAATATAAATTTCTAATTCTTGATTAATCAGTTTAAAAAGATTAATCATTCGAATAAGATTGAAAAATTGCAACATTAAATTTCCTCCTGATAAAATAGGTGATGTTAATTGTATATGTTCATTACTACCTGGTAATTGATGAATCAATTTGTTAGCTTCAGGATTGGTCTTGTAGAAGAAATTCAAGTAGTTGGTCAATACACGAGTATACTTGCGTACAAAATCACGTACTAATTCATCATTACTTTCAAATAATGGATCCAAACTCATCACCAATACATCAGATGATATAGTGATATTTCTATGATTTTCAATCAAATCAAGAAATGGTAATGTGGTACCACAATTAATGATGATTTTAATATTATGATCAGCTAAAAAATTGTCAGTAGTATCATCTGGATTATTTAACAACGCGTTATATGGACCTAACCAAATTCGGGGACATATTTCTTGTGGAGTTTGCGGATTGAAAAATAAATTATTATTGAAATTGGTATTATGATTATGAAAATTATGTTCTTGTGAATACATTGCTTGATGGTAATTAATTAACAACTAGTTAGTAATATAATCCGGTATATTTCTTGTTGTGTATGAAATAATTAGTTGATAATTATAATTTGTTGTTGTCTGAATGCTCTTTTTGGCTGTTAAAAAAAAAAAAAATTTAAAATTTCTGCAACAACTTTTAAAAAGTTTGTAAAGTACCTAAAGTGGTTAATGGGTTGAGCCAATGGGGAAGGGTATCCAAGTAGGTATTACTCTAAATATTCATATAAGGAATAAACAAACTAAAAGTAACTTTCTTGAATTGGAAAATTGAAGCAATGAAATTCTTTTTTTGGAGGGGGGAGATAGTGTGTTGTGGTGGTAAGACAAATAAAATATGCTACAAAAATTTACAGAGAATTGAAAAGAGAGAGAAAGAGAAGAAAAAAAAAATTTTGGTAATTTTTTTGTAACTGAAGAAATTGTCAATATTTTAAATAAAAGGAAAGGAGTGTTTATGTGAGACTGAGACTGTAAGTGAGAAAAAGCCTTAACTATTGTTGATTATGTAAGCAGCTGGCGTTAAGTATGATGAGCATAACGCATGGTAAGTTTTTACTCTTTTCAGTGTTAACCAGTAAAATAGTAAAATATTCCAGTTTGTGGATTTTGCTGTTTAATTTTTTTTTTTGGTTTTACAAGTTGGGTAGAAATTACAGGTTTACTCAAAATGGAAGTTCATGCAAGGATAAACAATAAGGATGTGGTAGACACGACTGGGATTATAAAAATAAATCAAAAAAAAAAAAAATAGACCATAGAAATGAAAAAAGTCAGTCCAGAACATTTGGATTACGATATTTCCGTAATTGCCCTGTTTCTCCACTTTAACCTAAACTCCAGAAACCAATGATATTTAGTTTCAATATTGACCAAGATAATTTGGATTATGATTGAGATAAGACATATTCTCATGTCATGTTAATCGTATTCTAAACGGCTGCATCAGTTGGTGGGTCCCCTGTTTGCTCAACAAAAATTTGGACCAAGTAGTACAACAAAGCACTGTATTAAATTTTCAATCCTCCAAATGTATCTCTTACTTGGCCAATAAGGGTCAGTAATGTTACGGAAGTTTCCACCAGAGATCATTAAGTTAGTATTTAGTTATGTTTCAAATTATCATTTACAGAAATTGGCAAACATTAACTCAATACAACCTTATGTCACTAATGAACTTTACAAGACAGTTCATATTGGACCGTCGAATACGGATAATCAAGTCAATCTAATTTATTTTTTTGATGATGATATTGCAATAGAATACGTAAATCCAAACTTCATTCCTACTTTTTCTACAGTGGACGAGTTCATCACAGTTGTCAATTCCCACCCATCATGCAAACCTAATAAAATTGAATTAGACAATTGTTTGGATTTAGTTGTGTTGAGTGAGCTATCTCCTAGGGTTTTAATCAATACGAAGATAGTTTGTAATTCTTGCGAGATCGAAGAGTTTGATCTTGAAATACAGCAGCAGTTGCTTGATTTGCTAAAGAATTCAAGTTGTATTATCGAATCAGCAAACTTTATAGTTCAGGATCATGTTGTTTCTTTGGATTTTGGTCATTTTACTTATGTATCACAAATATTTCAAGCTGTAAAACGGGTAAATTTTACTATTGCAGATATAGGTTCATTGATTTGCCGTTACAACTATTGTAATGTTCATTCACTTACAATAACTTCATCACTCAATAACGACGAACTAATAATCTTACCCAAACATTTGCAATATCTTTCTTGTAGTATTATTTTCAAGGGAAGCGGTGATGGTTTGGATTTTCCACATTATTTGAAATCCTTAAAGGTTAGTATTATGTCAGTTGAGCATGTCAGGAGTAATTTTGATCTTTCATACTTAGGTGAACTTACAAAAATAGAGATGCTAGATATTACGAACTGCCAATGGACATTTCCTTCGTCATTATTGGAGTTGAGTTACAATGGACAGTCATTCGAACCCACGGATTTTAATGTGTATTGTCCACGGTTGTCTAAATTTGTTTACTACAATTTGTCACCAACACAAAGCATGGACTATTCAATACTGTTACCAACAAGCTTGATAGAATTAGAAACTCTGCTGAGTGTGCTCAATCATTTAGTAGCAAATAATGATGCAGGCTTTACTCGATTTTCAAATTTAAGGTCATTATCAATTACAGAATTTGTGTTGTCCAATATTGACTTGAATCAATTGAAGGTACCAAATTTGCAGGAATTAACTCTTTGTGGAGTAGATTTTAGAGGAAAATTACCTAATAGCATCAGAAAATTATCAATTACTGGCATTTCAAGCAACAAGATCAAGGATTTGCGTTACTTGAGAAATTTAGAGGTATTACAATGCATGAATTTAGAAATGGATTTGGAATTACACCCTATTTACAGGTTTTCATCCAGTTTACGATATTTAGCATTGATAAACCTGAACATAGAGCGAATTAAGATCGTTTCGGATAATCTAACTTACTTATCATTAAAAGGAAACAACTTCAGCAAAGTGAATGATAATACGCTTGTTATTCCTACAAGTGTTACAGAGTTGAACCTTTCTTTGAATGGTTTATTGGAAATTGATCCAAATTTCAGGTTTTCATTCAATTTGCTGACGTTGGGGTTGAATCATAACAATACGAAACCTATATCAAATATCTCATTACATATGTACACCAAATGAGTTAATTTGGCATAGAAACATTAAAATATATAAATACTAAAAGCTAACTAATACATCTCTATACGTAAAATACAATTAGGAACTAAAACTTTTATTCAGTATTATAGCAACCAGGAGAATAACAGGTATTTCTTTCTGGAGCGTCATAATAATATATTAGAATCTGATGATAGATATCACAGTTCCATTGATTATTTTAGTGGGATTTTCTTGAAATTTTGAATTTAAGGGCCACCAAAAAATGAATATGCAAATTATAGAAAATGAAACCCATAGTTTCGAAAAATGGTGACACAGTGGAATCAAACCCAGAACCATGAGAGGGGTTAACAAATATTCAATAGCAAATGAATTTCACCAAAACTTTAGTATACCTGGCTGTGTCGTGTAAAACTGCCAAGAAAGTCACAAGGATACATCCCTAAGAATTCTAGATTGTCTTAAAAGGAATATTAGAAATGGTTTGAAGCCTGATTCTACGAATAACCAACTAGCAGAAATTTTTGATGTACTTTTCCCAAAATCCCACATACTCCAACATGTTGTTTATTTGTAACTTTATAAACCAATGTGTATACCTCTATTTTCTTGCTTTCTACCATTATGATGGTTGTTCATAGAATCTTGCAACTTCAATAGGATTGAAATCCCCACATTTATCAGTATTAAGCTTAAAATCCGTCTGCAGTACCAAGAAATACAACTTCTCATCCATCACGTATTGAAATTTACCCTTTGTGCTGTATTGGCGCTCTTTGTACCACAACACATAATCAAAGTAAATATTATCAAACCTTCTTGTTGAAAACTTGGACATTGCCGATAGTGCCGCACATACAAATAAAATTCGTAATGCGAAGTCATTGGCTTGGTATAAATAGGATCTAAATTGGTCACTACTGATTTGGATAGTTGTCGCAATAAGAGGATAGGGCAAACCGGAATTTATTGCTCGATATATTGCTCCGTCAATAACATCAATAGCTTTCTCTAATACAATTTTGATTTCACAACTTGAACTTTGATATACGTCATTTAGATCTAGACGCAAAGAGTCAGTTAAATAGTATTTAAGGTTAAGGGGTTCAGGAATTTTTGATGTAGATGGATATAGAATTGGAAATTTCGAATCGATAACTTTGGGTAAATACTTTTCTCTTATGAACTTATGAGCACCCAGGAGTGTTATCAAATCAACCTGATTGCGGTCCAATGATAAAAGTGGCATTACTCTACCAACATTGACGACCAAATATCCCATCTGAAGAATACACGATGACAACAATTCCTTGATAGCATCGTTTTCAATATTGTCCATATTTTCAACCGACGCAACAAGGGCCTGCTGAAAAGTTAATGCTTTCTGAAAATGGTTCATACCTGCTTGAAGTAATTGATCACTTTTGATCAATGCCCCATCATTACCATCAGCCACAAGAAAGTTCAGCTGAATGATAGCAGCAACCGCTAGCAAGGTATGTCTTACGGCAGAGTTACGTGTAAAAAGAGGGCTGACTTCGGCATTGAAAGCTTCATTGAACACCTTGTTATTGTGGAATACTATTGGTTTTGCTTTATATTCGAAGAAGTTCAAAAGTTCTGTGTCCTGTTGAGTCATTAATAGTTGGGAACTAGTTCCAGTCAAGATGAGGTCCCTAGTTGGATCTTCAATCGGCGATGGCGTTTCCAGCAGCCCTGGTGACGGGCTCTGGTCAGAATTATTAACAACATCTGCTTCGTAGATACATTCTTTTCCACGATGGTTGCAATACTCACATGGTTGTTTTTGATCACACTAGAAATGTATTAGTTAGTTATATGATCATGAAAAGAAAAAAAAAAAAAACAACAAAACGTTTCTATGACTCAGGTAGTCACAAGTCATAAACATACCTTAATTTTTAGTCTTCGACAACTAAGACATCTTTTCACTGGTTTTCGGCCTCTTTTAGCTTTAGGCATTTGATACTATACAGATTAGGATAAGAGAAAATATTGGATATAATTGGCGATTAAAAAAAAGTCTTAACGGCAAGTATTTATTCTTTTGTTGTGTAACAAGTTGATCACATTAGATTTATCAAGGTCGGCTTAGTTCGCGGCGTTTTCTAAAGATTTAATTTTCCGGCAGAATCTCAAAAATTCCGACTAATTACAAAAACTATCCGTGATGCTGCAATGCTAATCGAGGTAGTATTACTGCTACTAGTACAACTACTACAACCACTACTATTCATGATTACAATTTTAACCATAATAGTAGAAGTATTACCAATAAAAATTGAAGCAATCTTCGTTTGAACATTTACGAGTAGTGTGTTCCTCATTTACTGTAGTCGGCGAACAATATGAGTTTTTTTTTTTGCCTAGATTTTCAATTTTCGGGGGATCCTCATTTTCGGATACGGGAATAACTTCAAGCGATTTTTTTTTTTTTTTTACCACCACGCAAACAATAATTAGAAAGAACATATAAGGGCTTTTAGTCTGTGATCTCCAAACCCGCCTTGTGTAATGAACATCTTGATCTAAGCCAAAAAAAAAAAATCTTCGAAGTCATCTCGATATTCGGGGATTACTGCGATATTCATATTTCTAGTATTTTCTGTATTCCATATGATATTATAAATCGTGATGTTTATAGAAACCCGTAGCCGCGGTAAAATTCATGCAAGTTTCTAAGAAGATGCGAGAACTAATAAGCACCGGTGATACATACAATAACATCATCTTTATATAAGAGTAAAATCTTCGTTGAATTTCCAATCAAGTGTTCTCTTAGATGGGGGTATTTAAGGGTACAGCTCACTTCATTAGTTAAATAGCGCAAACTTGCTTAGAAACCAATTTTAAACCTCATGGTTTAAGAAAGCGGACGTTTAAGGCGGCTACTGTTCTTGTACTACAAAGTCCTTTGCAATTATCCTAAAACAATCCTAGGGTCGTGTATATAAGACAGCTATTTATTTATTTTTTTTTTTTTTTTGGGCTCTAATTTTTTTATCGTGAGCCAAATGGGACCTATTTTTTTTTACATAATTCGTTACAGCCATTTTAGTCGATACGAGAAGTCCTCAATAACAACCCGCAAAATCAATGACAGATCTAGATACATCAATTGAAGTTGGGAGCACTAATTACATATCCAATGACGAAGAACTACCGAGTTCCTTGAAATCAACGTTACATGAGGATGGAAGTCTGGAAACATCTACTGAAGCAAATCAAAACAATGACAACACGAAAGAGGACAATTACGGAGAACAAGAAGAAGACGAAGAAGATGAAGAATCTGAAGAAGATGAAGAATCTGAAGAGGAGGGTATAGAAGATGATGAGGATGATGAACCTCCAATGTTAAAATATACCCGATTAAATAAGCTCCCACCTAATTTTTTTACAAAAGACCCAGTGTCTACTTGTACATTTCATGAAAGTATATTTATATTCGCAACACATTCAGGTATTGTTCATATCTGTAAACCCAATTTTGATACAATAAGAACATTCAAAGCTCACAGAGCATCCATACTATCGGTTTACACAAATGGATCATATTTTGCCACTGCGTCAATGGATGGAACTGTCGTTATTGGATCAATTTCTGACGAGAAAGATATCGTGGCATACGATTTTGCAAGACCAGTTCATGCTGTTATATTGGATACAAACTATTATAAAACAAGGAGTTTTATTAGTGGTGGTATGGGAGGACAAGTTATTTATTCCAGCAAAGGATGGCTTGGTAAACGTTCAGATTTTATTCTTGATAAGGATAATGGTCCAATTGTGTCTATTCAATTAATTGGTGATTTAGTACTTTGGATGAACGATAAAGGAATAAGTGTATTCCATTTACCTGCAAGACAAGTAATAGCAGTTCTTGAAAAACCAGATGATTCTCCACGTAGTGATCTTTATTGGCCACGAGTAACTTTTCCAGATCCAGATAGATTAATTATTGCCTGGAGTAATTATATTTGGTCACTCAGAGTATCGATAAAAACTTTAGATGATAGTAAAGATAGTGCACCTATTTCATCAGGTATGAGTAGAATTTTACCATCTACTGCTAGTATTTCTTTCCGTGCGGTGCAAGAGAAGAAAGTTGAAGTGGAACATATATTTAAACTTGATAGTTTAATATCCGGAATTGCGAGTTTTAAAGATGATCAATGGATGGTATTAACCTATACACCTCCTGAAGTTGACGAAGATACAGGAAAAAAAGAGTTTTTTAATCCCGATTTGAAGCTTATCAACTCAACTACAGGTGAAATTGAATTTGAAGAAGAATTGGGGTTGAAAGAGATTAATAACTTGGGATTGAATGATTTTATGTTGGGTTCTCATATTGAAACAGTGCCAAAATACTATATCATCAGTGCAAAAGATGGAGTTATTGCTGAAGAATTTCAATTGAGTGATCGACTCACGTGGTATTTGAACAATGAGAATTATTTACAAGCTTGGGAAATTAGTGAGCATCTAGCGACTCCGATTAAAAGATTAAGTTATGGAACACAATATGTGGATCTGTTAATCAAGGATGATGAATGGGAGAAAGCAGCAGAATTCTTGAAGAATTTATTGTTGATTACCCCCACAAATAAAGATACTAGTGATACCCGAAGTTTAACACAGGTCAGCACCAATTCCACTCAAGATGAATTAGAAAAAGAAATTTGGAGTTATTGGGAGACTTGGTCAGGAATATTCATCAAGAGTAAGCATATACAAGAACTAACAAATATTATACCCATCGAAACTGGATATTTGCCCACTAGCATTTACAACAGGATTCTTGAGTTTTGGATTAAGGAAGATCCAGAAAAGTTATTACAATTAATTAATGGATGGGAAGTCAACCTATATGATTTTGGGGAGATTGAAAAGGAGTTAGAATCAAGTTCTATGGAAAGTGAAACTTTAGAACGTGCATTGGTTGTTTTATACAACAAGACTTTGAATCCCGTGAAGGCAGTACCTCATTTGATTCATTTGAAAGATTCAAATATTGTGGAGTACTTATCTGATAATCATATTCTCATTAAATTCACTTCACAATTACCTGCCATGATTAAATTGATGTTTAAACCCGGGGATTTGGAAACCTTATTTATAGCTGAAATTGAACCAAAATTGGAGAAAGTTGTATCGATTCTTGTTGATCATAGATTGGAAATAGCACCAAGAGAAATTGTTGATTTGTTGAATGAGGCCAATTTGTCATTTGTTAGCTTTTTTTTCTTGGAGAAGTTAGGTCAAACTGATAATTTTGTTTTAGAAGGATTTGGTAACGATCGCGTCAAATTATATGCTGATTACAAGCGGGAAAAACTATTGCCATATTTAACTAAGAATGATGATTATGATATTGAAAATGCAATCACTATATGTGAAAACAATGAGTATACAAAAGAATTGGTTTATTTATTGGGTAAGATAGGTCAAAACAAACAAGCATTGTCGTTGGTGATACACAAGTTGGAGGACCCTAGTATGGCTATAGAATTTGCCAAACATCAAAACGATAAAGAAACTTGGGAAATGTTACTTGATGAATCAATGACCAGACCCGAATTTATTAAGGCTTTGATCGAAAATTCTGATGAAACTTCAAACACATTTTATGATCCAATTACTATATTGAAAAGAATGCCCTCTGATTTTGTAATTGATGGATTAAATGAATCAGTTATTGAATTCTCTAAAAATAATGATTTGAATATGTTATTGAATCAAATTATTTTAAAGATTATATACAAGCAATCAGCTCAAACATCACAAGAGTATAAGCGTGAAAAAATCAAAGGATTTGAAATAGAGATCAACAAATCCATTAAAGAAATGGTTCAAGAATTTGAAACTATAGTTGTCTTTGTTAATAATGGTGGTAATGAAGGTTCAAAGATTATAGATGTGCAACTTGAATCACAATTAGTGGATGATTATAGTAAACTTCCATATTCCCGATTAGCAGAGAAGCTATCTCATTTAAAAGAATTAGAAGAAAAATTATTTTAGCATATGTGTATATAGTATACCAAAATATTTAAGTCGAATTTCGATATGGGGGTGTGTTTTGAAGATATTGCATAACGAAAATTAATAGTTGCAATGTATGTACTCGTACAATTTTTTTTTTTGTAATAAGTTGCAAGTATAGCTGCAAAAGAAGAACGAAAAAAAAAAAAAAAAATCTAACAACAAGGAAATCAATAACTTTTTCTTTGCTTATTCTAGTAGAATCTTCATATCACAGATATCACATCATCATAAATCTAATCTAGGTATTAATTTTAAGGAAGGGATATCATACGATTGCTTAGGACCAAGATAAGTTATAAATAATGATACAATGAATGGAAATGAATTAAGAATCCCAAAAACTTTGCAGTTTGCAGAAGAAATAACTCAATTGAATAACAATTTTTCATCCATTAATTCCTATAGTAACAATAACAATCTGAATTTGGGATCTCCTACTAATAATAATATGACTATGAATTCAAGTAGATCTGTTAATAAATTTATTAAAAGTAATTCAAAATTTACTCAAGAAAATAATGAAAATGCAAAAATTCAAAGAAATGGAGATCTTGGAGGTAACAAGAAGATTAAAAATTTAAAATGTAATGGAAATGGAAATACTTATTCAAAAAATGGTAATGCAAATGGAAATGGAAGCTCATCATCATTTAATAATGGAAATCGTAATATTAGTAGTAGTGCTGGCTCAATGATTTATGATATTTTAGATTTATATATGCTACCTGAATCTGCTGAACAGCAGAAACCAAAACCAAAACACCAGCACCAGCACCAACGTCAACATCAGCATCAACATCAACACCAACACAAATACAAACATAAACAAAAGCAAAAATTTACAATTACTAATACTACTAGCACCACTTGTACTACTAGAACCAAAAAGAATTTAGATCCATTATCAAAAATTCCACCAGTTAGAATCACATCTAAAAATAATTCAATCAATGATGAAAACTCTCAAACAGCTTTAATGGCATCTTTACATAAAGGGTATCATCAATATTTTAATAATGATGATGATGAAGGAATTATCAATAGAAATATAACAGATCCAGCCAAGACCGATTTACTCATTGGATATTCTAAATTTGAAACGAGTATCTTTGATGATAAAGTGACTATTGAAATCAGTGATGAAAGTAAAGAACAACAACAAAAACAAAAACAAAACAAAGAAGGACAAGGTGAAGGTGACGTAGAGGAAGAAGGGATTGCTGTTAGTGGTGGTGGTGGATCAAGTAGTTGTGATTTTATTGGAACCATAGTAGATGGTTATAACACTACTAATGATGATGACGAAGTAGAAAACGACAAAGAATCGCTGGTTAAAAATCATGGATTTTGGTGGAGAACAACTACTTGTATGGTTAATAAATTTAAAATTTTTGGACATCATAATAAATCAATTTCGACAACAACCAAAGATGATGATAATAATAATGTTGCATCAATATCTAAAATTGAAGAAGATAATGTATCAAAAGGTAAAAATGAATTAATTGATGAAAAATTAAAGAGTTTATTTAGTGATGAAACAATTGAAGAAAAGAATTTACAAAATGATGAATTTATTAAACATGAACAATTATTACCTAAAAGAAGAGTAACTATTCAAGATCAAGCAGAAATTATTTATCCAAGTAATGAAACTTCTGAATTAAATTATTATACCCAGCCCGTTAATTATACTGGTCGTCATCGTCATCATCACCGGTATCATTATCATCGTCATAATCAATCTTTACCATCATCATCATCATCAACAACAACTGCTTCTTCAAGAAAAGTAAGTAGAAAATTTAGCTTTTTTAAAAAAGGTGGATTCTAATCTAAAACATAGAATCAACCATCATTATCATCATCATAATAATAACACAAATAAATAAACAAAAAAAAAAATCTCATTTATTACTACTGTACTTATATTTCCTTCTCTATTTGCTTATCTATCGATTAAATGGATTAAATCTTGAAAAAATTGAACCAGTAGCTTTTGAAAAAATATCATTAGCTAAATTATTAGCTTTACCAAATTTATCACATTTTGTAAAAGCCATTGCATTAGTCAAAGATAAAGTAATAGCAACAATAAGTAATAACATATATAAAAATTCAAATTTTAAAAGTGCCAAAAATGCCAATAAACCCCAAGCTAAAGGTTGACCATATAATAATAACCAAAAAACTTTAGAATCAATTGGATTAATATATCTATTTGGATCAGCACTTTCAAAAACCCAAACATTTTCAAATTCTGTACCTTGAGATTCATTAATTAAATTAGTTTCATTCCACCATCGTAATCCAACTAATAATCTACCAGAAATATTCTTTAAATTCCAAAAATCTCCAGCGATTAATAAAATCAATATTATAAAATGTAAAATAAAGGTGTTTTTGGAAGTAATTTGTTTGATTATAAAATTACCAAATATATAAATTATAATTGGTGAAATTCTGAAAAATATATAAAAAAGTAAAGCAATTGGATGTGATGATTGTTTTAATCTTTCAACTAATGTACCTGGTTGTTGTTGTTGTTGATCTGAGGTGGTGCTGGAGTATACTGGTTCTGGAGCTTGTGGTTGAGTTGGACCTTGAGAGTACGATTGAGGAGTTGGTGCAGTAGTTGATATTGGATCAGTGGTGGCGTAAGATGGTAATGATGATACGTCGTTAAATGGTTCATCTGGTTCAATTGCAGTATAACCTGAACTCATGATGATTATCTCTTGTAATATTGAAAGGAATGATAAATGATACGTTTAATTGTTTACGGTGACTTCGATTTTTTTTTTTTTTTTTATTTATTTATTTCTCACTAATTCTCTACCCTGTAGAAGTTTAAGGACGAAGACAAAGTCGAAAAAAAAAAAAAAAAAAATAAAAACCTTCCCACGATTTTCAAACTCCATTTAACAAAAACAACCAAACCAACTAAGCCAACCATGGGATTCATACGTAAATTTATAGCAAGAATAACAAGAACTCAACTAGAAACAGCAAAGGTATGTAATAATTAAAGCATAGTCTACAACTTCTTCAAGTTTTCCCAAACTTTGAATATATTTTTTGGGTTTTTTTTTTTTTACTAACAAATTTTTCTTTTCTCCTTTATTTATATTAGTTTGGATTCTATTTATTATCACCAATATGTGTTATGTATTATGTCGGGTTAGATACAGATAAGAAATTTAATTTACCTGGATTTTGGCCAGATCCATCAACATTAAATCAAATTCCTAAAGAACCTCATGAAATTCAAGCAGAAATTGCTCGTATAAGACGAACAAGACTTGAAAAAAGAAAAAGATTAGAAGAAAAAGCAAGAGAATTAGGTATTACTGAAGATGATGACGAAGAAGAAAATATTGAAGATGGGGTAGTTTTTGTTTCCGAAGATGGTGGTGAAACTAATCAACTTGTATAAAGTAGAAGCTTTGGAGAGATGATTTTAAAGGAAGTTTTTTATTCTAATATGAAAGAATAATTAATCTTGTAAATAAAATAAATATACATATATATATATAATGTTACTAAACTTGGTTAACTCTTGTTTGAATTTTACGTAAATTATATTCTAAATCATCTATTGTACTTTGTGATAATTTTAAAGTATTTGATTCTGAAAATTCAAGTATTTTTGATATTACACCAATCATTTCTAAATCATTTGTAGTATTTATTGAAACTTGTCGACTTGTCATAGTAACAGGATTTGGTATTGGCACTTGTTGTTGCTGTTGTCGTTGATGATGTGTAGATACTGATGCTGATACTGGTACTGATGCCCCTGGTGCTGATTGATTTAAATTGTTTACATATATCGGGGTTTGACCAGCATCAAAACTGTATTTTGTGCCATTTGAGAACTGTGGACTTGTTTGAGATAATGTTCCATTACTTGGAGATTCACCATTAGAAACTGGTGAAAATCCAAATCCTGTCATGCTTTGATGTTGTTGTTGTTGCGGATGTTGGGGATGTTGGGGATGCTGCAGTTGCGTTTGAGGTGGCTGCAGTGGTTGCACTTGCGGTTGCACTTGGGGCGGTGGTGGTTGAGTGTCTGATAAATGATTTCTTTTAGTATTATCCCATGTATCTATAGTTGATAATTTATGTTTTAATGGATTATTCACATATCCATTCATATTTGTATCAAAATTAGGTGATGATTTTTGAGATGGTAAACTTTCTATACTTCCAGTAGTAACTGAAGTTAAAACATTCATATTTGGGAAATTAGCATTCTCAAATGCAGCAATCACTGGGTTGTTAGTATTGCTACTGTTATTGGTGTTACTACTAGTACTAGTGTTAGCGTTAGGGTTGATGTTTGTGTTGGTGTTGGTGTTGGTGTTGTGACCATTGTTGTTATCTTGATTTAATGGATCAATGTCTTTCATATCAGTATCTTCAATTGCTTTATTAAATAAATACTGGTTATCACCAAAATGATTCATTGCAGTCACAGAGAACCAAGGATCAGTAGTAACCAAATCATTAGTGCTTGTAGAATTATACGTATTTCCATTGATTGGATCAAATCTATTACTATTACTTTGATTATTATCATCATCATGTTCATCATGTTCGTCGTATTGATCAACGGGTTCTGATAAACAACTATCAATAATTTCATCAAGGGATGCATAACTTAAAGTTACTTTTGAACGTTCATTAACTAATCCAACTAATTCTTCAGTATTCCATGGTATAACCACATTTAAATAACTCATAATTTCTTGTAATTTTCTGTAACTTTTATTTTCATCAAATTTTGCTAATTGATTATTTAATGGAATCAATTGTTGAGGATTACCAGTTGGCCAATCCATTAAATTAAACAAATGAGTCTTTTTCCAAGATGAAAAAATACATTCTTGAGATATAGAATGCCATGATCTAGTTATCCATTCAATTGCTTTAATTAATGGAATATGATAATGAGATGATGATAAAACTTCTAATGAAGGAACAGAAATCGATTGTGATGCGGTAGAAGCAATATTTTCAGTAGTTAAATCTTCAATCCCATTCGTTCTCCCTCCATTAGATATATTTCTTTGAAGATTAATCATTTCTAAATATTGTTGCATTCGATATAAAACTTTAAATTCTTCAACCAATCCAAAACTCATAGGTAAATAATCAAATTTAACTCCTGAATATGTGATATTATAAGGATTTTTATGATTAGCTTCATTCTTCAAATAAACCAATCTAATGTTATGAAATTTTAAATTAATTATTCGATGAGATGAACAATCATCAAGTAATATAAGGATTTTTCTACCATTTGGTTTTGCAGTTGATAATTTATGATCCAACATGGTTAAATAATTTTGAAACATTGATGAAGTAATCCATTTGTTTGTATTTGATTTATACGAAATATTATAAACTTCAGTTAATTTATTCATTAAATTCTGATAAGATACATTATCAAAATGAAGACTGTTTAAACTTGCATGAGAACTTTTTGAAACATCAAATTTATCATATTTCCCAACAATTATTGGGGATAATTTTTCAGATCCATCAATATTACAACCAAGCATAATAGTTAAAGAATATTCTGAACTTGAATGAGTTTGTTTTAATCCTTTATCAATTGAAGATACATCAAATATTTGATCTAAGGGTAATGAATAAAAAGTTGAAAATCATCAATTACAAAAACATCTTGTGGAGAATATCCATCTTGAGCAACAGTTTCTCGTAGATATTTCTTCAATTCTAATATTTCATCTAATTTCCAAACTTTATTTAAAGGATAACCTCGATTATTAAGAGTTTCTTGTGGACTACCGGTGATATTAATATTCAATTTTTTAATAAAATGTGAACACCATTTTTGATTAAATACTCCATTACCATCTTTACCATCTTTAGGTAATCTAGTCCAAATCCCATTAGCAGTAGATTGAATAATTGGTGTTGTCATGGGTAAATTTTCCCAAACGGCTTGAGTTATCCATTCTGTTAATATACGACGTAATAAAGGATTGGCTCGTTTACGTCTTCTTATTAATTCAAATTCTGATTCTTTTCTTGATATAATATCATTTTTAGAATGTAGAATTCTTGAAATCGTAGTCTGTGAAGGAGGCTTTTCAGATCCATATTCTTTCATTGCCCATAATGCTAAATCGGCTTGAGTCATTTCTGGATTTGACTCTGATTTCAAACAAATTCCAATTTTTTGTTTGATTGTATAACCCATTATTGCTTTGATGATTGATTAGCTGATTGGTTGGTATAAATGAATAAGTAGAAATAAATAAGTAGAATAAATAAAGTTGAAAGTAAATTCTTGAAAGCAATTTAATTAATCAATGTCTCACTACCCTTTGGCCTGTCAATATCAAATACACAAGATCAGAGAGAGAGAGAGAGAGAGAAAGACAGAAAAAAAAATTCTAAATGAGAAAGGGAAGAAAAAAAAATTTTCGTTTTTTTTTTTTTGCGTTGTCTTAATTTTGTAATTCCGGTTATTCACCTTAAAAGTTGAAAATGTACAAGTGTAACCGATTCCAAATTATAAATCTGAGTTGTATCACGTGAGATATATATTTAATTATTGGAAAATTAAACCAGGTAATCGGATTTAGGTTGTATCAAACCCGTAAGAATTAATATTGGAATGGTTTTGCACTTCCGAGGGTATGTCTCAATTTTGACTCACATTAATTAATGACTCTCAGATTCAATAGAAATATGTCAAAAAAAAAATTCTTGTGCACAGGTATAAATCTACGAATGTTTAATTAATTGGGAGGGAAGAAGACCAATTAGAATTAAGATAATTGTATTCCTCATCTACAGTGCTATATAAACTAAATTGCTATAGCATCACCATACCTATATTTGACTCCATCAAAATGTGTATTAAGTATCGTATGATTAAAGAGAGTCTAATGTTTATGCACTTAACCAAAATAAACACAGCTAGAATAATCAAATTAAACCGTCTATATGTTATATTATATTTTTTGATCGATTAATTGATGTGGCTGGGTACTTTTTGTTTAGTTCTTTATGTTTATAACGTTGATTTTTTTTAAAAAAAAAAATTGGGACGTGGTGTGATGGTTAATTATATTTTCTCCGGGTACTTCGTTCCTGCGAAATATACTGAACCCCTTTGTGGTGTCGGGTACTTGACCCCGTAGAGTAAGAAATTATCTTTTGGTTTGAGGTTGGTTGCAAAAATTTCAATTGAAAACTACAATAACCAAATACTTACTCTGAATCAAATAAACATTACCAATTAAAAAACAAATCACATACATATATAGATATATATACCTCAATACCACTATTATAATTTAATTGGAATCTAAGAATTCTAAAACAATTCTAAAGATATCTTTAAACAATTCATCATTTTCAATGAATAAAGAATGACGACCTTGTTTAATTTCAGTTAATTTTTATTATCTTGATCTTTAAGTAATGTAATAAATTTTCTACTTGCTTTAACATCATTAATATTATCATCATCACCATGAAGTATCAACAAAGGAACATCTTTATTAAATTTAGTAGCATATTCAGGTTTTAATAATGCTTCACCTCTAGCAAACATATCATGGAATTGACGAATTGTACCAATTAATTTATCATGACTTTCAATATATTTTTTCCATCTTTCATTTGAAGTAATATAATCATAATTTAATTTACTATCAACTTTAAAGTTAGGTAATAAAAAATTAGCATATGGCAACGCAGCACGAGTAATAAAATTTGGTTGAGAATTTGGATGTAATTGAATCAAAGGACCACAAGTTAATATTCCTCTAATACTATCAATATATTTACCTCTGATACCATAATTTAATAAAATTCCACCACCCATTGAATGACCCATTAAATATAATTTTTCATCTTTATTAATTCTTAAATCCAATAATCTTTTAATGAAAAATTCTAAATCATCAAATACATGGAACTCATCAGTTCTTCCAATTAATTTACCTGGTGAAGTTTGACCAGCCCCTCTTTGATCAAAAAAGAAAACTTCATAACCATTCTGGGATAAATTATCAAAATATTCAGTATAAACATTTGATTCTTCAGCAAAACCATGAACATAAAGAATCTTCCCTTTATAAGTAACTTCAGATGGTACTTTCCAAGTAACAGTTTTAAATTTTGCTTTGTTATGTTCAACAAACTCAACAATTGGTTCACCCTTTGGAGTATATGGAATATCTGTCATGGTTAGTTCTGTTGAATATGGTAAGATTAAATTAAGTTAAGATTAAGTTAAGATTGTATGAAAAAAAAGAAAGAATAAAAATAAAAGGAGGAAATTGTATGACCTTAAATAAAAGATAATGTGTGGGAAAAGAGATAACCTAATAATAACAACAATAATAGAAAATAAATAAATAAGGAAGAGGAGGAATGATACACAAATGAGAGGCAAAAAAAATTTTATTATTGAAAAATTAAGTGGGTTCTTTTTTTTGTTCAATACTGCGAAATAGATTATGTAATATCAATCTCTCCTTCTCCTCCTCCATTTCCTCCACCCATCTAATTATGATAGATCTACACATGATTTAGATAAAACCAAAGAATCAAAAACAATAAAACGGATAATGCAGTCACGCATACACACCATGGATGTACATCCGTAATTATCCGCACCTTGACCTCGCCCCAAAAGAAAACATCTACACTTCCAAGTAAACAAATCATGTAGATATTCAATACTTAGCCCGCAAACCATTGAACATGTAAGACTGAGATATACCAAGTCATCATTGAAGTACCATTTTTTTATTATTTAGCATTTATTTTGGTTGAAAAATCAGTGAAAAAGAGAACAGAAAAAAAAAAATTAATAGTCAATAATGGTCCCAAAACACACGACTTGCTTATGTTATTAGTTTGATATTGAACCCCTCTTTATTCTCATGTAATCATTCTCCAATGACACAATGGGTTCAGATCCATAAATAGTTAATAAATAGAAAAACAATATCTGATGAATAATCAACTATACTGTATTTTTACGAGGTGGGGAGTTGGATGGGTAGCTGAGATAGTCTTTCTTCTTGGTTTTGCAAATTTTTATATCCGAGGAATATTCCCATTTGGTAGCTTTTAAGAGGCAATGCTAAATTGAATCACATGACTCAACCTATCATTTATTGATCCTGATAGTAACAACCACAGTTTTATAATTGTGGATATTATGATCATCAAGAATTTGAGGTAAAAGTCTATCAAAGAATCTTCTCGATTACTAGTAACAAATACCCACAACATGATGATTAATGTTACTGACAGAGTTATTTTCCTAATTTGGGTATATCACTACCCTGAATTATACTTTGGATATATCACGTGCGTCACTTGAGAAAGAATTTTTTTTTTTCCTCGTTCGCAAAAACAACAACAACGATAAACCAAACGATCAATCCCACCAAGAGAGAGAAACAGAGAGAGAGAGAGAGAGAAAAAAAAAAACTGAATCCTTTCTTCAAATTTTTTTGACAACCAGTTTATATCTATTTGTTTAAAACCAACTAAAGACAATGACTTTAACTCATCTGATTGCTACTGATGGTACTCATATATTTTTCAATCATCAATCCAAAAGATATCTTATTTTAACATCTGGAGGTGGTGTTGAAATTTCATCAACAATTCCAATAGTTTATCAAAATTTATCAAACAGTAAACAAGTTTCAATTATTATTGGTACAATTCGATTAAAATTTGGTTATTATGTAATTATTGGAAATTCTCATGAAGTAACTGGAACAATTTTAAATCATGATATTGCTACTGTTGAAAAATTTGAAATTTTACCTATTGGAATTAATGAATTGGGTAAAAAAAATCAAGAAGAATTACAATATTTAAATTTATTAAATATTCATTTAACTAATGCTACATTATACTATTCATTGGATAATAAATATGATTTAACTAATTCATTACAAAGACAATTTACTAATCCAAATTTATCTATTGATGATAGATTTTTTTGGAATAAATTTTTGGTTGAAGATTTAATTAATTATCAATCACCAGCAAATGGAAATGAATTTATAACTCCATTAATTTATGGTTATTTTAAAAGTCATAATGCCTATTTTAATGGGAAAGTTTTACAATTTGCTTTATTAACAAGAAGAGCAGTTTCAAGAGCAGGTACAAGATATTTTAGAAGAGGTATTGATATTGATGGTAATGTTGCCAATTTTAATGAAACTGAACAATTTTTCACATCTGATGATCAACATATTTTTTCAATTTTACAAACAAGAGGTTCAGTTCCTGTTTATTGGGCAGAAATTAATAATTTAAAATATAAACCAAGTTTAGTTATTAGTTCTCAATCAAGTTTGCAAGCAACTGAAAAACATTTCAGTCAACAAGTTGAATTATATGGTGATAATTATTTGGTTAATTTAGTTAATCAAAAAGGTTATGAAAAACCAGTTAAAGATGCTTATGAAAATGCGGTTAATAATTTATCATCTGAATTATCAAATCATGTTAATTATATTTATTTTGATTTTCATCATGAATGTAAAGGAATGAAATATCATAGAATTAATTTATTATTAGATCATTTAATTTCATTAGGTTATACTTCAGATAATTATTTTGAATATGATTTGGCCAATTCAAGAATTATTAAATTACAAAATAAAATAGTTCGTACTAATTGTATGGATTGTTTAGATAGAACAAATGTTGTTCAATCAACAATTGGTAGATGGGTATTACAAAATCAATTATCAGAAACTAATTATTTATCAACATCATCATCAACAATACCATTTGAAAAAATTGATGCAAAATTTAATTTATTTTTTCAAAATTTTTGGGCTGATAATGCTGATGCTGTTAGTTGTGCTTATTCAGGAACTGGGGCATTAAAAACAGATTTTACAAGATTAGGTAAACGTACTTATAAAGGAGGATTAAATGATTTAATTAATTCAATTACAAGATATTATAAAAATAATTTAACTGATGGTTCAAGACAAGATTCTTATGATTTAATCTTGGGTAAATTTAAACCATTTCAAGATTCAATTAAATCACCATTTATTGATAAACGTCCACCATTTATTCAATTATTACCTTATTTATTAGGTACAAGTTTTTTAATTTTATTGGCTGTTTTAATTTATCCAAAAGGTGGTTCAATTTTTCAAACTAAAAATTTAATAATTATAACTTTATGTTTAATGTTTAATACTAAGAATTATTTCTATTTAATTAATAATGGTTATCAATTTGTTGATTGGCCAAAATTAGTTAATTTAGATTTCTTAAAGAAAAATGATGTTATTGATTCATCATCTGGTAAAATTATTGGAATTAATTTTGATGAAACTGAAAATTTCAAAGTTTCAAATAAAAAGAAAAATTAAACCTATATATACCCATTAGAAGCCAATATCTATAAGATCAAATTTTTTATACAATTTATATATGTATATATACTTATATATCCTTTCATTATTATTACATTATATTAGATTTTGTTTTTTTTCTTTTATTATTGTTTTCATTTTTTGTTTTCTGTTTCTTCTATAAATTTATATTTGGTGGACTATTCATCAATAATTGTTGTGTACTAATTTCATTATTATTTAATTTATCACCAAATTCCATCAATTCAAAAATTAAACTCATATTTGGACAAATTCGATCACATGGTTCAATAATTAATTCTTCATTACCATTTTTTAATAATTCATAAGCTTCATTAACTCCCAATTGAAATTTCTTCATAAAAAATGCAACTACAACACATGCTGATCTTGAAACTCCACATTGACAATGAATCAAAATTTTTAATCCTTGATTAAAATATTCTTCAATTTTAAATATAATTTTAAATAAATCTTTTGATATTAATGAATTATGTGACCATGGAATATATAAATATTCTACTTTTCCATTAACTTCATTAGTTAAATTTTTACATTCTTTGGCAACATTAATAATTAAATTAAATTCATTTAAATTCAAATTACCTTCAATTGGATCAGAATATAAATAAATTAAATTATTCAATACACTTTTAGGTCCATTGGGATATGCATTAATTGATGTCAGTTCTTGTAATTCTTCAGGTACATGAAATTTTTTTGAATCATAAACTAAATTTTGTGGTGTACCAACAGTCATTGATGATGATGTATTATTATTATCAGGGTTATTATTACTAAATATAGTTTCACCAGGAGGAGAATTTATTGAAATATCGTTAAATCTTTGATCAATAGATTGGGTTGGAGATGATGAAATATTAAGTCTATTATTAATGTTATTATTATCTAATCCACCCAATGGGCTTTGTAATCTTGGAGGTGTTGATAATGGTGATGATTTAGATTGTAATGCAAATGGAGGAGGTACAGGAGGTAATATATGATTTTTAGTTATTCTTCTCATGGAAACTGACCCAATATCACTATCAGAATCTATTCCATTAGAAAATCCTCCTGATGATGAATTCTCATTAATATTGTTATGATTAATTATTGGAGGAAAGTTATACAGTGAACCAGCACTTAAAGGATCTTGTTGTTGTTGTTGCAATAATGGGGGCATTTTAGGAGTTTCTGTAATGGTTGGAGTTTGTAATGCTGTATAATCTAAATCATAATAATTTTGATTCAATAGTAAACCATTTTTTTTAATTGGAGATTCCAGAATTGATATTTTAGATCTGGAGGTATTATTACTATGATTTGGAAGTGATGAACTTGATGAAGATGCCAATTTCGGTAATGCTTTAGTAAATCCATTAGTTGATTCTTGTAAATTTAATGATAAATTTTTCATATTTCTATTCATGGTTAATGAATTTTGTTTTCGAGAATGTTTTGGAGAATAATTGATTAATCCAGGCGACAGAGGTGAATTTGTAGAATTTGAACTAGTAGATGATATTGATGATATTGAAGACTGGTAACCATGTTGTAAACCCGGAGGTCTTTGTAATGAATATGATGTTGTGGACATTACTGTAGGTGTCTGATTTGGTTGTGGAACTTGTTGACAATTATTATCTTGTTCTTCTTCAAATATAATTTCATCTCTTGTTGAGTGTTGATGTCGATGTTGTTGTGTGGTAGTAGTGGTGCTTGACATTGATATCAGATTATGTATAGTAGAATTTGAAGAAGTTGGTGTTGTAGTTGCAGCAATTGAAGTCGGGGAATCAATGAGGTTTGATCCCATACTTGAATTACTTGAATTTAAATATAATAAACTATTAATACTATTGGATCGACTATTATTCGTACTTGATATACTCTCAAAACTAAATGATGATGATAAATGATTAAGTGGTCTAGTTGCAGTAGTGATTGGTGAAGCTTGAATAGTCATAAATGGCAAGGAATGAAACAGAAAAAAAAAAAAAAGTGATTTATAGGGAGTAAAAAAAAAAACTAATATAGTTTAATCTTGTTTAGAATATAAGGTATAAAGAAAAAAGGAAAGTAAAAACAACCAATAATGAAAAAAAAATATAATAAAGGATAGATATTAGTATTAATAATTTTTTTTTTCTTTTTTCCTTTCTTGTTTCAAATTATATAAAAGAAAGAAAGGGGTGCCTGGATTTTTTTTTTTTTAAAACAAAAAAAAATCAAAAAAAGAAAAATGTCTTAAGTTGTGACTTTGTTTAACAATAAATAAATTAAAAAAAAAACAAAACCTTACGTGAATGTCTCAAAATAAATTTAACTTGATTTAAATGGAAACAAATGAAAAAAATAAAAATATCCAAAACGAAGGAAATTATCCATGCAAGTCAAAATAAAGGGTTGGGGGAATTTCTCTCTTGTATGAAAGTAACTAATTGGAAGTATATATGGATAGACTTGCTGGCTGTGTGTGTTTATGAAACTTAAAAATTTTATAGATGATCTTATTCTTTCTTATATATATTTTTCGAAAAACAAAGAATCTCAAATTTTGACCTGTCTTCCTTTGCTTTTTGCTGTTGTAGTTGTTGTTGTTGCTTTTGCCGTTTTCCTTAGCGTTGTGCGTTAGTGTTGTTGTGGATTGAATTTTTGTGGGATGTCACAAGTCTTAAATTTGGGGATGAAAGGTACACACAGTATGTCTTAAAAAAGAAGAAAAAAATTTTCTTTTTTATTTAATTTTCTTTTGTCTTCCAATTACAAGTGTGTCTATGCTTTTAAGTTGTGTATCTGCTTGCCTCTGCCTACCTGTCTGTCCTGCAAGTAATGAGTGTGATATTATGGCGTAAAATTTTCGTTTAAAACAACGACACTAAAACTCAACTTAAACACACAAGAAAATACAAAACAAGAATTACAATGAATTATAAAAGCAAGCAAGGTTAAATCTTTGAATGTAGATGAATATTGATTAACAAGCTGTAAAAAATTTTGTTGTTGATCCAAATTAATTTAAATGTACAGGTAAGTGCTGCTGGTAAACGACGACGATGATGATGATGATAATGATAATGATAACCACCAGGAGAAAGTTGACAAATATTCGGGATTATTTTGCTTTTTCAATTGAATTGGAGAATGTAACAAAGTAGTTCTAATTCTTAATGACATAAACTTACTTGAATTGTTTTAATTGTATCAAAGCAACCTTTGTCAAGTTAGTTGGATTAAAATTTTGTTTTAAATATGTTTCAGAATTTTTTTTTTTTTCTTTCTCTCATTAGAGAAAGCAAGCCCCAGTTTTAATAAAATTAGTTTAAAATGACCCTTTTTAGGTAAAAAACAATATCCCATTAGTAATCATCTTGTACAAGGTGATTAAATATCTGTTGATATTAAAAGAACAAAAACAAAAAATCTGTTGTCTCCTTCTTTTAAAGATATTTTTTTACCAAAGTGTTGCCAATTTGGTTGGTTGTAAAAAAACCAAAAAAAAAAAAAAAAAATTTAATTCATCTGTACTTCCTCTCAAAACCTGTCTGTAGTTTTTGTGTAATCCCACTTCTTGCTCTAAATTACTGTGCATAATACAGTTCACACACACACCTTTCAATCACAAGAATTGCAAAGTCCAAAAGTACACGACCCCAAATTAACGCGTGCATTTTACGCGTTGTCAGGTGAACAAAGCCTGGTTCATACACGTAGTCATTGTTTCAAATATCAACCGAATAAGTTCAACGTTTAAGAGTTTTCTATTACCATAGTTTATTCAGAGCCGAAAAAGATGATGAAACTCGTAAGATGAATTCTTTCATCAATCCGTATTATCATGATCCCCCTGCCTCTTCAACTCCCACCACCACCACCACCTCGTTTAATTGATCAACACACCAAATGTATTTCCTTCCTGATGATCAACATTGCCACTTGAAACAAACTAAAAAATGAAGTACATAAAATTCCATTTGTTTTATTAGGTACACTACATTATTGACATTTTGTTTCAATTTAGGCGATTTATTGCATCGTTATTAATGTAGTACAATTAGACCTTTTCTACTTATTTATAGAAATAGAAAGAAAGAGAGATTGTGATAATTTCGTAATAATCAATATTGTACTAAATTTACCCTAAAACAAATTTCATCTCATTAGGTATCACATTACTACTCTATATTAATATGATGTAGCCAAACAACAAACCTATTCATGTACTTTGATAGTTCTTTTCTTTTTTTTTTTTTTCTTTTTTAATTTCTTATTCGATGAGATGAATTGTATAAAAATGTACAGTATCTTTTGAAACAATTATCTCCTACAGCTTTCGTATATACCGAAAAGAAGAAATAATAATAAAAAAAAATCCATTAAAATATTTCAAACATTCTTGAAGAAATAATTATTATTAAGTTAAAGGTACAGTACATGCGTTTTCAAGTTTGGCTTACTGTATTTATTTTTTTATTTTTAACTGTATAAAGTAAATTTTAGATTATACAGGGGTAACATTACATGAGAATCCCATTTAATTTGTTTTTTTTAGTTTGTAGATCTTTTTTTTTTATTTATTTATTTATTTACTGTAGTATTTTTGTTGCTTAATGTGGCGTAATACGCGTTAGTGTTGTATTTATTACTTTGTTCAAGAGATACTGTATTGACGATAAGTATAGTACTAGTGATTTTGAATATTTTTCAATGTATATAATTGATCATTAGACATATATTTACTTGACCAATTAAATTTATCACTGACTTAAAGAATTTGAATTTTAAGTTCATGATATATTATCGGTATTTGTTTTTTCTTTTTTTTTTTGTACAATTTCTTGAATAAATATTAAGGTACCAAAATTTTTTGCATCCACAAAATTAAATTATCATTGAACTTAATTAATTACTGATATTGTAAGGTCAATATTAATAAATGAATGTCTATGTACATACTGTATGTACATTACGCACATTTGATGTATTTATTACAAAAATTAATCCAAATATCTACAGTATTGTAGTTTTCCTTACATGCCATCTTTTTGTTGAATTAACTTTATATACTTTATTTATTCAGTCTTATTCACGAAGTTCTGCAGTTTTTGTTGGGTTGCTATTAACCTACAGAATTCTACTTGTATAATGATGATGTATAATTTACAATTTCTTTAAATTAGCTTCTATTAATAAATAAGGAAAAAAAAGAAAACCTTGCATTTATTTAACTATTACATACATACAGTAAATTCTTACATCTCATCAGGCGTACTTCCAAATTCTCCTTCAAAAATAGTTGCACCACATTTTCTTCTATTTTCAATAATTAAACATTCTTCCATTTCTAAAATATTTCCAGCACTTGGTCTATCAAATGGATTAGGTCTTAACATTTTATTAACTAATTTATCCAAAATCATCAGATTACCATTAACTAAAAAACCTGGAGCCCAACTAGGTATTAAATCTTCAAGATTTCCTACCTGTTGCCCGTCTTGTTGTTGGTTGATTGTTTTTGAATTACTAACAACTGTAGGCAATGTTCCTGATGTATTGTTCATAATTGATCTAAATGATTTAGCTGGTGGATTTAATGCAATTGATTGACCCAGTAGACTATTACTATTATAGCTGAAATTTGTAGAGCTTGATGATCTTCCTCTACTACTTCCATTACTTTCAGTTCCCCCTTCACTTCCTCCACTAGCAGTACTGGTTCCATTGTTAGTTGATGGATTATGTTGTAAAAACATTGAAATATTATCACTAGATAATTGTCCAGCATCACTTAAATCTCCACTTCTTAATTTTCTCCATGGAGTTCCATTATCTGGCAAAATAATATTAGCAGCAATTTCTAAAATAATTAATCCTAAACTAAAAATATCAGCAAATGGAGTATAAATTTTGTCATTAATTAATTCAGGAGCAATATAATTTCGATCTCCTTCTAAATCAAAATCTTTTTCCAATATTGGCAATTTTGTAGCTAATCCAAAATCTCCAATTTTTAAACTACCTTCAAATGTAATAAAAATATTGGCTGGTTTCAAATCTAAATGAAGGTAATTCTTCAGATGAATTAATTTTAACCCATTAAGTAATTCAATTAATATTTTCCATATTCTAAATTCATCCAATTTATAATGTTTATTTTCCTCCAAGAATTCAAATAATGTTCCTCCTTCACAAAATTCAGTCATTATATAATAATAATTATTAAAATCCCAGGCTTCAATAAAATAAACTAAATATTCCTTCCCTTCTTCTTGTTCTTGCATATTTACTTCATCATTATCTTTAATTGATGTTAAACATCTTAAAGCTTCAATTTCTCTCTTGATACTTTGAACTTCTAATTTACCAATAACTGGTTTTTTAGATCGTTTAATGGCAAATTTTTGATCGTTAAATAAACATTCATAAGCAATAGAGAACTCTCCCATTCCAATATATTTGATATTTTTCATTCCAAATTTTTCCCCTAAATGTTCATCAATTTTATTAGGATATGCTGATGTAGGATGTGAAGCAAGTTCTATTTCATTTTGTAAATTAGGTGCACTGATCAGTTGAGAAATAATCAAATCATCTTTGCTATTAAGAATATTATCATTTGCTCCAGTGTATGCCATATTAACAGGAGTTGAAGGTCCTACTTTTCCACTTTCAATTTCCTTCTTGGTAGCATGATCAATACTTAATGTTAAATTATGAACTTTTCTTCTTCTATTACTGCGTAAAAATGTTGGACTTTTAGGTTCCACCTGTTGTTGTTGTTGTTGTTGCTGCTGCTGCTGTAATTGTTGATGAAGTGCTATTAATGGTTTTTTGGTTGGAGTTTCTGGAATAAGATTATCATCAAGTTCAATATCTGAATGGAAATCAATATCTAAATCAATTTGATGATTTTCCAATGGACGAGTTTGGGAAAGATCAACTTCCCCTATTATGGTTGATTGTTTCTCATTGGAAGTATGATTCATCTTGAAATAACTACTATTCAATGTTGTATGACCACTAACATTAGCATCATATGAACCATTTCTTCCTACTTCAATTGATACATCACTTTCATGATGTTTATTAGTTGGTTTAACATGGTTTCTCAAAACTTGTTGTTGATGAAGATTATGTAAAATCAGATGCTCTTCCTTATTATTATGTACATCTTCATGATATCCATGGTACGGAACATTTCTATTGGTATTTAACAACATTAATGGATTTCTTTTGATTGGAGTTTCTGGAGGTAGTTTTCTAACTTCAGGTAGTTGACTACTTATACTATTCTTTTTGACTAATCCAGATGAATTAAATACAGTTTGTAGTGGTTTCACAAATTGATAGGAAGTTTTATTTTCTTTATCATCATAATTAACACCTGTCTTAGCTGTCAATGAATTATTCAGTAATTTGGTTGATAGGGTTGGTTCAGTAGGAGGGTATGGTACCGGATTACTTGATTTTCTAGCATGATTGGACTTGATTGGGCGATCATTTCCATGATCCTGATATATGATTATCGAAGATCCTGAAAATGTGGACAGTTTTCTATTCTTAGATGGACTATCTAAATCTGAATCATTATCGAAGTGGGGAGTTGGTGGTGGTGGCACAGCATTAATGCTACCTGGAATCGAAGACACAGTCCTTATTGGAGTATCTGTTGTAGTTGCAGCTGTTGTGATCATTGACGGTATTAATGGGGTTGATGTATGTGTTGGGGTATAAGTTCGCCTTATCTTTGTACTTGATTTACCAAAAAGTTTGCCTGGAAATGATGACTCTTCCGGTGTCGATCTATTTGGTGTAATTATGGCATCTTTATTTGCATTTTTAAACATTTTGAATCCTTTTAATCCCAATTTTGATGGTGAATATAAATTAGATTGTGGAGACGACGATAATGATGCGTTGGTTGTTCTTAATTTATTCTTGGATGATGGAGATGGGGATTGGCTGACTAATTTATGAGGTCGTTTGAATTGATTATTGGTTCCGCTTGTGGCTATACTCATGTTACTACTAGAGCACAAATCCACTTTTCTTGTTGACAATGGGGAAGAAAAATCACTAGGATTAACCTTGACATCAATTTCATGCAAACTTATATCATCAATTTCATCAGGAACTTTGTCACCATCTATTGATCTTAAATTTGAATCAATTGACAAGTTTAAAAATTTGTTAGACCTTTTGATTGAAGTTTGAGAATTGCTAGATAACTTTATGGTAGCATTTGATGATGATGCATAATCATCTTCTGATGATTTCGGTAGATGATGATTACTATTCTTATTATATGAGTCATTGAAACTTTCCAATTTTTGCGGTTTGAGAATGTTTAACGTAGGTGTATATTGGATAGCCTCAGGATCTTCAATATCTTCATCATCAAAATCGCCATCAACATCATCACTTGTTGTAATATCTTCATCTTCAACGATTCTATTTGTATCATCCAAAAATGTGTCTATACTATCATTAACCAAATCTTGTTTCACATTAAATGGTGGTGATTTATTTATTGTCTTTCTAATATTTGATGATGAACCACTTTTATTGTTTTGAGAATGAGAATGAGAATGGGAGTGGGTATGAGAATCAGTGATATCATCTAATATCAAACTGTTGAATGATCTTGAGAATTGATTATTGGTGAAATATTCCAATTGGTTGATATAAGGGGTTTGTTGGGAAAATGATTGTTGAGAATGTTGTCTCTTACCCTGGCCATGAGAATTCCTATAAGGTGTTTTTACGGAGTCATTGCTTGTATTATTGTTTGACATTGGAGTATTGGTATCACTGCCCGATGCATTCTCATACGGGTTAGACTCCTTCATGGTTTTTCAAGAATAGATGGTTGTAAATAATACTTCGGTTGATAGTAGACTTGGTTGTAAAATGAAAAATCGAAATTGTTTATATTTTCAAGGGAAAGAAGAAATGAGATTTTTTTTTCTTTTTTAGGGTTTGTTTTGATTATTGTTGTTGTCTCGGGTCTTGTTTTTTTTTTTTTTTTCTTGTTGTTGTTGTTGTTGTTGTAAAAAAATTAAAAAAAAATTGCGGTGCATGGCTCAATTTTTGCATTTTTTTTTTTCTATTTACAGCAAAGGAATATTAGAAAAGAAAGCACAACAAAAGCAAACATATCCTGAAAACAAATACTATCATAAGAAGTGCAATAGATTCAAGTGCCTTACTATCATATATACGAAATAGCAATTCTTGTTATATTTGAGATCATTGACATTACATTGTAGATAGCTCATAGTACGGAAAAGGGGGGCGAGGGAAACGAGATGATACAAAGTAAGCTGATGATGATAAAATTGGAGGGCTGTCAAAAAACAAATCAAAACAAACGCGCGCGTTGAATTGTAAAAAATCTTTGTGGTCACGTTGAAAAGATTTTCAATAATGAGAAGCGTGATTCATGTAAGGTTGAAGACGAACACGGACCAAAAAATTACATACATTATCAACAGATGAATTTAAATTTGTTTATTTAAAAGATCTTCAAATTTACTCTTTTGTTAGATGACAGTTTTGAATTACCCTCGCGTTGGTTTTGTTAATTATTGATCTTTTAGATATTAAATTTAACAACGACAACTACAACCTATCTATTAAGATATAAAGACTTAGGTTATTTATTTTTTTGTTTCTATCATTTCACTCTGAATCGTCAAAAAAAAATATACAGCTCACAGTCCAATAGTAATACAAATTCCTCAAAGGAGTGACCCCAATTTAAAAAAAGTTACTTTACCAAAGCCAAAACCAAAATCTTTCAATTAAAAAAAAAATAGCGCGTTTTTGTGACCACTTACTTTTTATGGTTAACAATTTGACTTCCTAAAAAAGTAATAATGAATATTACATGGGTTCATAACTAATGTTTGCTCACGTGACACATCATTTAAAATTTCGGATATACGTCGGATAAATGGATCTAATCTGAAAAAATTTCTTTTTTTTTCGATTTTTGTAAATTTTCACATACACACATACATATAGACACAAATTCAGATATTTATCACTTAAACGAAATGAAATATATCTCACCTTTAATTGGATTGAATTTGCTTCGAGAAGTAAATTTATTTGTGTAATGGAAATATGTACATAATCTTCACCCAATTAAAATTTGTCCCCTGTTGAATTTTTTGTTGTTCAGGTTTTTTTCTTGGCCATGTCAATTTGACTTAGCCCTTTCCTTTTCTTTATGCAACTAATCTAACCGATAAAGTAATTAAAGCAAAGCATAGAATTCATGTTGTAATATTTGAGTGTTAAATACATGATGAGCATGTTATACACACATTTCCATTATTAACATGTAGTAACAGAATCATAAATATATAAATGAGCAAATATATTATTGTGTACTGAAATTAATTTGTGATTGTCAAGAATCAGCCAATCATGTGAATGCTTGCTTAAAATGGTAATTGAGATCGAGTCCATTGTTTTTGTAATGAGTGAATTTACCTAATGCATGAACCAAATTGATCAATCTGATTACTCAAGTATGATTAAGAGTCGTGTCTTTTGAGACTCTGATGTGCAGTTTCAAATTAGCCGAAACCGAGATGTCCAATCATTTCTGTTGTATTAGTAATAGGCTAATTTTGTGCACTACTTTTCGAGTTTGATGATTCTTAAAATGTTATTGTTTACGAAAAACATAAGATTTTTCTTTACTCATTTGTTAACAACTACGCCTCAGTTAATTATCTCATTCTTTCTTTTTATTTGAAATTTTTATTTTTTTTTAGGCGATCGTGAATTGTATACAAAATCTGCTATAGTGAAGTCATTTATAAAGCATATACTATAGGTATTATATATATATCAACTTGTGGCAACAGTTTTTATTTTTTACAAAAAATTTTTTTGTTACTTATTCAAGAGACTAAAAAACTTACAACCAGAATCAACCTTAATCATCAAAATCATTTAGATTACATCATCTGATCTAATCATCAGGTTTTTAAAAGCATTTCACAATATATCCAATCTATTCCAATTCACAATAGTACCATCTTTTAAAAGAAAAACTAATTTGCATTTTGTAATATTTTTGAGAGAAAGAAAGTTATTTTTTTTTTTTTTTCTATGGTTGCTAGATTAAAGTTTTTTTGATTGAATTTGATTGTTTCATTAATATTCCTCATCTTACCTTCATCTTCAACATTGAAAAATTTAAATTTTCATAGTTATTACTTTACAATTTCATATTAGAATAACTTCCAATTCGTTTTATTATTTCATTCTCAATTTCAATTTTAGTTGTCATTTAATCTTGTTGGGTATTTCTAACGAAATATTTATTTTTTCCCTTTCTTCCTGCATTCCTGTTTCATCAAATCATTTTCACTATAAAACACTCATAATTACCGATTAAACACAAATCGAACTAGAATCAGGTAAAAAAGAAAAACGTACAAAAGAAAAATTTTTAAAAAAGGAAGACTTGAAATCATTAAGGCTTTTTTTTTTTTTTAATATTATTATCTATTGAGACTCACACCTCCTATTGCCTCGTGATAATATATTTGAATATTGTGGGATTATTCTGCACATTTTTTTTCTGTCCTAAAAAATTTTTATTTTATTTTATTATATATTCACAGTTGTCCTTTCTTTTTTTTTTTTTTATTTATTTTGGTTTTTCCAGTTTACACAATTTTACCTACCTTGTTAATAAGTTCCATCAATTCTTTTCTTTTTTTTTATTTTATTTTGATTTTCATCATCCTCATCAGAAACACTTTATCGGATATTAAATGAATTACAGTCTACGTTATATATCATGTCACATATAGAATCAAGCAAAACTTCCGAGCCTACAAAAATACAGGCTAAATCGGAACAACTGATACTAGCGAAACCAAATTCCCCCATAGCCATAGCAGAGAATAAAAATAAAACCATAGTACATTCCATATCACCAAAATCACCCACACCCACACCCACACATCAACATCAAGATATTCATCCAAAAGATGGCCAGCAGTGTTCAAATTGTGGCACCACCAAAACCCCATTATGGAGAAGAGCACCAGATGGAACACTAATATGTAATGCCTGTGGATTGTATTACAGAGCAAATAATACCCATCGTCCTGTCAATCTTAAACGACCACCAAATACCATTGCCATCGCAAAAGAAGAAGAAGGGTCTTGTAAAGGAGATGGTAGATGTAACGGTACTGGTGGTTCTGCTGCTTGTAAAGGTTGTCCGGCTTACAATAATCGTATTGTTGCCAAAAAAAATTTAGAAAAATCACCCAAAACTGACACCAAAGGTAATCCTTCAATTAAAATCCTTGTAAATAATAATATTGATTCTGCAGCTTCCAAAAAAAGAACTTTCGATGAAAAAGATAACAATGATAACGGCGCAGGCCCAGAAAATGCGTTTGCAATTGCATGTTTTAATTGTGGTACGACGATAACTCCGTTATGGAGAAGAGATGATGCTGGAAATACCATTTGTAATGCTTGTGGATTATTTTATCGATTACATGGATCTCATCGACCAATTAAAATGAAGAGACCTACCATTAAGCGAAGGAAAAGAAATGTATCGTCTGCACAAGCTCACCCATCATCATCATCAACTTCGGATAAAAAATCTCAAGAAGGGCTGCCAAAACAAGAATTACAAAACCAAAAAATTATTCCGATAAGTCCGTCCCCACCAACATATCCAAATTCAAATTCCACAATTACCACAGCCATTACCAGCAGCACCACCACCACAACAACACCTCCTCCAAGCAATTTAATATCATCTTCATCAACTGGTGGCACAAGTGCACCTACTAGTATATCAAGTGACAGAATCACCACCCCTCCAATTTTCACAAGATTACCACCACCAATTAATTATCCATTATCTTTACCACCAACATCATCAACTCCACTATTATCATCTTCATCGTCTTCATCTAATTCTAAACCAACAATGTCTACATTTCCTCATATTTCACCATCATTTTATCCACCATATACTGGATCAGGTAGAATTCCAAATGGACCTGGTCCACTTCCTGGTCCTGCACCTTCATTTGGCATTAGATTGCCAAATATTCAAAGTGAAGGACCACCTACTTTACCACCAATAAGAAATCAAATTGGACAAAGTAAATGTTGTGAAGGGTGTGGATCAACCAAAAGTTTAATCCCCGTAGCAATTGATTTTACAGCTAGTTACAAAATTGCAAACACTAACAGTAATCAGAATACAGAAACAAATCTGAAAAATGATAGTGGTAATGAAGATAATGAAGAAGTCGTTAAAAATAGAAAAGCATTATCAATTGGTAAATTACTTAATGGTTAGAATAATAGTAGAGATACGGTTATATATGTGTATATATGTACAGTACAAGTTTTTTAGGTCGTAATTTATGAATCAATGAATCATTTAAATTTTTTTTTTTTTTTTTTCGTTATTGAAAAGGAGTATATTTTACAACCACGTTGGATATACTGTAATTGAATTGAATTGATTATGGGTTGATATTTTTGCGTATATGTGTATGTAATTGGTTAGCGTGGGAAATGGACCAAAAAAAGGAACGAAAAAAAAATAAAAAATTTGTACGCTATATGGAGAAATGAGATGAGGTGGGAAAAAAAAAAAAATTTAAACAAAGAGTGAAAAATTTCAAAACTAATCAATTCAATAGAATATATATTATCTTGGAAAAACACGAATAGAACAAATAATCACGATGGGTAAAGATATTAAAGACAAGAAGAGAAAACATGACGTTGAAGACGTTGAATTATCTGAAAAGAAGAAAAAGAAGAAATTAGAAAAGAAAGAAAAGAAGGATAAGAAAGATAAAAAGGATAAGAAAGACAAGAAGGATAAAAAGGATAAGAAGGAAAAGAAATCTAAACATGTTGAAGAGGATACTACTACCCCAGTTGAATCTGAAAGTAGTACTAATAGTAGTACATCATCATCATCTTATACTCAATCTTCTAAATTAACTTCATTACCACAATCAGAAATTGATTCATTTTTATCAAATAATGAAATTACCATTGAAGATCCAAATAATTTATCATTAAGACCAATTTTATCATTTGATCAAGTTGAATTAACACCATCAGTAAGTTCTAAATTATCTAAATTCCCAAAACCAACACCAATTCAATCAGTTTCATGGCCATTTTTATTATCAACTAAAGATGTTATTGGAGTTGCTGAAACTGGATCAGGTAAAACTTTTGCCTTTGGTGTACCAGCTATAAATTCAATTATAACTAATGAAAATAAAGATTTATCAGTATTATGTATTTCACCAACTAGAGAATTAGCTTTACAAATTTATGATAATTTAATCGAATTAACCAATAATACTAATGTTAATTGTGTTGCTGTTTATGGTGGTGTTTCAAAAGATGAACAAATTCAAAAAATTAAGAGAGCAAATGTTGTTGTTGCAACTCCTGGTAGATTAGTTGATTTGATTAATGATGGTGCAATTAATTTAAGTAAAATTAATTATTTAGTATTGGATGAAGCTGATAGAATGTTGGAAAAAGGATTTGAAGAAGATATTAAAAGAATTATTTCAAGTACTAAACCAGAAAATAGACAAACTTTAATGTTTACTGCTACTTGGCCAAAAGAAGTTAGAGAATTAGCTAATAATTTTATGAAATCTCCTGTTAAAGTAACTGTTGGAGATAGAGATGAATTAAGTGCAAATAAAAGAATTACTCAAATTGTTGAAGTTATAAATAAATTTGATAAAGAAAAGAAATTGATTAATTTATTAAATAAATATCAAAATCATGGTTCAAAAGAATCAGAAAATAAAATTTTGGTATTTGCATTATATAAAAAAGAAGCATCAAGAATTGAAAATTTATTAAGAAGAAATCGTTTTCAAGTAGCTGCAATTCATGGAGATTTATCACAACAACAACGTACTCAAGCTTTAAATTCATTTAAATCAGGTGAATGTAATTTATTATTAGCTACTGATGTTGCAGCAAGAGGTTTAGATATTCCAAATGTTAAAGTTGTTATTAATTTAACATTCCCATTAACAATTGAAGATTATGTCCATAGAATTGGTCGTACTGGTAGAGCAGGTAAAACAGGTATTGCTCATACTTTATTTACTGAAGATGAAAAACATTTAAGTGGTGCATTATGTAATATTTTAAGAGGTGCTAATCAACCTGTTCCTGATGAATTATTGAAATTTGGTGGTCATACTAAAAAGAAGGCTCATAGTGCTTATGGTGCTTTTTTTAAAGATGTTGATATGTCTAAAACTGCCAAAAAAATTAAGTTTGATTAGATTAAGATCATTGGATGTTGTGTGTATATATAGTATGAGAATGTACAGTACATTAGAAGAGAATAAAACTACGAGTATAATAAACAAATTGAAATCAAATATGAGATAAATAATGATCAAAATTAGTGTCCCCTCTTATTATCACCTAATTATAATCATCCTTCAGTTTGATAAGACTGCGCCTTATCGTCAATCAAACTAACTAAACCAAAAAGAAAAAAAAAAACTCCCCCCAATTATCGCAAATGCTACCATGTGTAGTAGCAACAATCTGATGACCTTACTATTATCTTCCTTTTGATCTAAAATTAAATTCTTTAAATATAAAACTACTTGAGTTTTTAGTCATATGATTAAATTATTAGACGATTTAGTAGTTAATCTAAATGGGATACAGTACATTAGGTTGAACACAGGTGGAGATTATACTAAAAGTTCATCATATAAACTGTAGTATAGTTACAATTTTTAGTAACACGTACCATACAAATACTCAATGATCAAATAATAACATAGCCCCTACTGACAACTTGCAAACAATAGTATTCTGTTTTGTATAGCACTGGTGGCAAATATTTGTAATACCTGTACATCTATTACAAAATAGATTAATAATCAGAATTTATGCGTATAATCATATATCCCAATTGAGTAATACAACCGTTGCCGCACAATTTTAGTTGAGATTTGATTTTGCCACCAAAATTAATAATGTACAGCGGATGGAATTATCGTGAACACAAAGAAAATATTTTCTTTTTTTTTTTTTCAATCGAATGATTTTTTATTTTCTGCTGAAAGGCGAAAATCGGACGCGTTTTGTTGAATTGTACTGTATCAATCACCATTAGTATCCGCAAAAAAATAATTGAATGTACCATAAGATACAGATGTAGAAATAGAGATTGAATTTTATTTTTTGAATTACGTGTTCATTAACGAGGATCTGTAATTATTGTACTAGATGGTTCTGTAGCTTTTTTTTTTTTATAAACAATCAAGTTGGATTTATTGGTTTGTGAAACTTACTTTAAGATGGCTTTAATACTAAAGACCAGGTTTCACGAATACAATCGAAAAATGTTCAATTAAACTTCTTAATTTCTAGTAATACATAATTGTATTCTTGTTACTGATATGGGAAGTATTAACTTAGGTTGTATAATATATTGTAATTACAGTTGTAACATTTGATAATTACAACTTTAATTAATATCATTTGGTAGAAGAACTTTTACCTCCTATTTAGTTAGTCGTGTACTTGTGGAACTGCTGGATGTATTATTTTTTTGATGTCGTGTAAAAACAACAAAATAAAAAAGAAATTTTTAGAGTCCAAAAAAAAAAATTGAAAAAAAAAAGCAACAGCTGAGTAGAGAGAAAAAAATTGAAAATATATAAAATCAACAAAATAGACAACCAAAAGACAACAACGAACGAACATCAACAATTTATTATCTATTTTAATTTTGATATTTTTTTTTTTTTTATTTCTATTTTGAATTACAACAATATTTCTTTAATACTTATTTTTTAAAGACAATAATTCATCACTGTTGAATTTCTTGTTTCATTCATATTTAAATTTATACATATATAAATCATTTCTGAATCAAAGAAGAAAAAAAAAAATTTTACAAGTCCCAAGACAATTTGTTTCCTTTCGATTTAGATTCATTTAATATTAAGTAAACAACTTCAACTTAATTCAAAGTTCAACAACTCAACCAAGTTCATTTCATTGATTCTTTTAATTCCTTATCATTCCCCATTTTCCATTCAATTTTTTTTTTCTTTTCTTTTGCATTCATTAATATAAGTTTCGCCTCCACCGCCATCAATGCATTATTTTCAATTTACATCACTACTAATTAATTTTTTGTTTATATTTATTCAACCAATTTTTGCATTTTCACCAGTTTCTGCCATTTTACCAAAGAGACAATTTGTTCCATTTGATACTCCAGATTTTTGTTCACAAATAATTACTCCAACTTGTAATACTACATTTAGTTATATTGATGAATTAAATAATGACATTGGTCCTGCATTATCAGAATTAATTCAAACTTCATATTTCCGTTATTTTAAAATTAATTTAGATAAACAATGTAAGTTTTGGAATGCTCAACATTTTTGTGCCACTGAAAATTGTGCTGTTGAAATATTGGAAGATTTTAATTGGACTCAAGTTACTAATGATGCTTTAAAACCTTCAAAATTAGGTGAGTTAAGTTTACCTAATGTTTCTGATGTTGATAATTCTATTGAAACTGAAGAAGTTCAAACTTGTGAAGATTTAGATTATAGTGAAATTGATGATGATCATAATTGTGTTTATGTTAATTTATTAAATAATCCTGAAAGATTTACTGGATATGGTGGTAATCAAAGTTTTGATGTTTGGAAAGCCATTTATTCAGAAAATTGTTTCCCAAATACTAATCCAATGTCAATGAGTCCTTCTACTTCTAGTGATGCCATCGGTACTGATAATGAAGATGGTGAACAATGTATTGAAAAGAAAATTTTCTATAGATTGGTTAGTGGATTACATGCATCAATTGCTGTTCATTTATCTAATGGATATTTAAATTCAGAAACTGGAGAATTTTATCCAAATTTAAAAGTTTTCATGGAAAGAGTGGGAATGTTTAATGATAGATTATCAAATATTTATTTTAATTATGCTTTGGTTTCTCAAGCTTTAGTTAAATTAAATGAAATTTTACCATTGAAAGAATTTATTCAACTGGGTTATGATGATATTACCCCAGCTCAAAAAGAACATTTAATTGCTAATCATGATGTTGAAGATGTTGAAATCTATGATAAATTATTATTACAAGATATTATTCCAAGTTTAGAAGCAAATATTATTTTTAATACTACTAATTTATTTGATGATGTTAATTTGAAAGAAGAATTTAGATCAAGATTTAGAAATGTTTCAGCAATTATGGATTGTGTTGGTTGTGATAGATGCAGAATGTGGGGTAAAATTCAAACTATTGGATATGGTACAGCATTAAAAATTTTATTTGAAGATGATAATTATGATAATCATAATTTAAAATTTAGAAGAATTGAAATTGTTGCATTAGTTAATACTTTGGATCGTTTATCTAAATCAATTACTCATATTAATGAATTTAAAGTTAAGTATTTACAGCATTTACAAGATGTTGCTGAAGGTAAAGCTCAACCAGGAGTTTATGATAAAATTCAAGAAAATAATAATGCTGGAGGTTTTGCATTCCCATTTGTTAGTCAATTACCACAAATTCAGAAAAAACAAAATAATATTGGATCATCATCATCATCATCATCATCAAATAAAAAAGAAGAATCTAGTAAACAAAAAGATGAAAAAGTTGATTCTAAAAAGAGATCAGGAATGCAACTTACAGCTGCAGAAATTGGAAGAATTAAACCAAAAGATCGTACATTTGGTCAAGAATTTAAATTAGCATTTGTTGATGTTTGGGAAGCTTTAAAATTTGTTTTATCAAGTTATAAACAATTTCCAAATTTAATGGGTAAAGTAACATTAGTTCAATTAAATAAATGGTGGAGTCAATTAATTGGAAAACCAATAACTGTTGAATATGAAAGTCCAATAGATGTTGAAGCTAGAGAGTATAATAAGTTAATTAATAATAATTAAAAAAACGGGACAATTTGCTATATAGTTTTTCTTTTTTTTTTGGCTATTTGCATATATTTTTATTTTTGTGTTTGTTTTATTTTTGATTTTGATTTATATATAATTGTTATAAATATGTACATATAGGTTATTAAAATATTAATTGATTTGTTTTTAATTATGATTGTTTTGTTTTTTAACTGTGATATGCCCCAAAAAATTATGATATGTGATTAAAAAATATGGCGGTATTATTCTCGTGTGAATACGCAACGCCACTTGAAACAAGTGGTTAGTATTACTATTTGTCTAACTCTTTTTTTTTGCAGCCATTATAAATACAAATTTCAATACACTACTTAATTATTCTTTTTCCTAGTATATCAACATCATTGTCATCATAGCCAACTATACAACAACTTACTAATTTGTTTTATTATTATTGAATGATCCAGAAAGTATAAAGGAGGTTTCATTAAGTCCAATTATGATTATTTATTTATAACAAAAAGAATTTGATTTTTTTTGTTTCAATTAACATTTATTATCATCAAAAGACTTGTTTCAATATTTATTTTATAAATTACTCATGTATGATAATTATACTATTTATTATATTTCAATTATTTAAAATGATTAATTCTACATTAGATTATAATAATAATAATAATAATAATAATAATAATAATGATAATAACAATGATTATAATGATTATAAGGATAGTGATAGGAAAATTCAAGTAATTTATAAAGAAAATATTGATGATTTAACATATTTTGATTTATTTAATCAAGATAAAATTGAAAAAGAAGATTTAATTTATAAAATTTCAAATGATCAAGCATTAATTTATCAAAATGATAAATGGATTCATATTCATACATCTTTAACTAAATCATCATCTAATTCTCAATTTAAATCAAAAGATAATTCATATTCCAATGATTCTGATGATGATTCTAATGATGATTCTAATGATGATTCTAATGATGATTCTAATGATGATTCTAATGACGATGATTCTGATTTAGATGGTGATTCACGACTAAATCAAGGATTAATACCAATTTCAAATTGTTTAAATCAAATGTATGGAGATGGAGGAGCAATTGAAGTTGAAACATCAACACTTTATACCATGATTAATACAATAGATTTATCAATTTCTTTAAATGTTATATTTTATTATGAAAAATTTTCTCATTCTTGGGAATTACGTAAAATATTATCATTAAGAAATTTATATTATTGTAATGTTCCACAAGGTTATATTGGACAAATTTGGTTATCTTTTGAATTTGAACAATTTAATTCAATAAATTATAGAATTGTTGAAAATTCAAATATTAATAAAAAAAAATCAATACTACGAAGGAAATTAAATTTTGGTAAATGGATTAAATTGGGTAAAGTATTAATGTTTAATGGTGCAAAATCTCCAGTTATCAAATGTATAACTACAATGGATATAAATGATAATAATTTGGATTGTCGTGGTAATGCATTATTAAAAAATTCAAAAAAATTTCAACTTTTATAATGGTTCACGTGTCCAGTAACACGTGGATATATTATGTAATCAACTTGATTGTTGTTTACTTTTCTTATTTTTTTTTTTTTGGTGTTTGCCCCACATTCTCGGATTCATGGCTTAGTCATAACTGATAAGAGATAAACAACAACGAGAACAACAACAACAACAAGAGTCACCCAACAACGAGAACACCAGCAACAGCCACCCAACAAACAAACAAACTAATGAATAAACGAAACATACATAAACTCTTTATATTAAATTCTAATACAATATTAAATAGCAAATAAGTATACAATAATAAAATCTAGCTAAAATTGAAATTGAACTTCAATTTATTTATTTTTTAAATTCTATCAATCTTTTACATGTTTAACTTTTTTGTTTATTTTTAAATTCACGTTGTAAATTCTTTTTTTTAATAATTGCTTTACTTTGTTTATTTTTATAATTCATACTTCTATCATATTCTTCTCCAGATTTAAATGGTTCATATTGAATCTCATCAATTCCATGAGTATTTGTAATTTCAAAAGAATCTCCTCTTTCTTCATTTTGTTCTTGATCTTTTTTAAATCCTTCATTTAATTGATTATTAATATTTGTTTCTTTGTTAAAAGAATTTTTTTTTGAGGTTTGTTTTTTAGTTTTACCAATACTTGCAACTTCAGCATAACTTAATGGTTTTGTTTGAATATCGATAAATTCATCGATTTCAGTATTCATAGATACATTAATTAATTTATTGTCTTGATTAGATATAGTAAAATTTCTTGGAATTGAATTAGCATCAACTGATTGTTGATTGTTTGTTGTAGAAGAATTCTTTTTGAACCATTGTGGGAATAAATATGATGATATTGAAGATTTAAACATTTATGATAAGTATTGAAAGTTAAGATTGTTGTTGATTACTAATGTAAAAGTAGTAGAAGTAAGTTATTCTAATAAAAGAATAAAGAAATATAGCAAGAAGAGAGAAGAATCAACAAAATAAATAAATAAATAAATTAAAAAAAAAGAGGTTGGGAAAAAACGTGGATTATTTATATTCTTATTGTTGTTGTTGTTGTTTTTTTTGGAGTTTAAATGGAGAATTCGGGTCAACACTCCCACCCACATGTGTTTGTTAGTATAAGTAAAAAAATTGGTTATCTTTATCATGGTAGTGTACATGCACCCAAAAATACCCTCGGGATTAAATTTAATTTCTCTTATCAACGTGTCACAACAACAACAACAACAACAACAAAAACAAGAAAGAGTCATTCACCATAGAATAACTGTGGTGGTCATGTGATTAGTTCATAACTACTATATAATAAAAATACTTATAACCATTACTAATACTATATATTAGAATACATAACCTATACAAAAACTAAAGTTCCTTATTACCCCTTGTCCTCTACTTCGTTGACTCATAAACACAGTTCTAATTAGAAGGGTTTTATTGGTTTGTTTCCGGAAATGATTCCCTTCTACCCGGAAATCACGGTTTTTTGGTTGCTTCTTTTTCTTTAATTCCTAATTCCATAAATAGCAAAAAAACAACAACATTTTTAGTCACAAATGCACGTAAACAAACTGAGGTGCGACCTCGCCCCTCGCCGCCCCCACTTTCATTCATACGTCACGGTCATACATCCCACGTACCAGCCAAGATTCAACTTTACTGTGTAAATATCCAATGAATGACTTTACTTATGTCATTCCCAACTAATTTGAAAGGTAAAAACAAAACAAAAAAACAAAAAAGCAATGTACAGAGTGACAAATGGAAGATCAATTCCGTTGACATGAACAGTATCATTAGTTAGAATTTTGTTTTTTCTATTGCTACTGATTTATTATTGCTTTAGCAATGATAGTCAGTTACGTAATCACTAATTACTCCACTCACCTACACTTGAATTTATTTTATTTTTTTGGGTTCATAAATTGATGCAAAAAAAAAATTATAACAAACCAAACTATTATATTGTATTTGAATATGTAGACATATATAGATACAAACATAAACACACATACGCATATATTATCCTTATTATTCTGTGTTGGCTAACCATTTAACTTGATTATTGACAAATTCACAAATTTCATTCATATCTTTATCAGCAAAATGAACAAAATGAACTCTTTTAACACATAATATATCATGAATATGTAACCATTGTTCATATTCAAAATTAACTTGAACATCTTCTAATTCTCCATTTCTTAATTCTTGTTTAGTATATGATAATCCACTATATAATTTATAATTCAATTTCTTATTTTCTGAATCATATAAATCATTTCTTGACATATATTGTAATGGATCCAATTTTGGATAATTACAATGAATTGTAAATAATGGAATATCATTATGTTGATGAAAAATTTCATTTTCAAATTTCTTTAATTTTTCAATTTGTTGTGATATACTCATTTTTTTAGTATCTTCATCTTGAATAAAATCTTTCAATACATTTGTTTCAAATTTTTCATAATCAATTAAAGGATCTCTTTGACCCATGGCAACACCTTGAAATTTGCCATCTTTATCAACATATCCAAATGTTTTAATAAATGATTTAACTTGATAATAATCTTGCCTTGATACAACTGCAGCTGCAACAAATGTATCTTTATCTCCTTCACCTTGTTCACCTAATGAAAATAATTTATAAAATAAATTAGGTCCATACATATTATAATATAATGCCAATAATATGGTTTCTCCATGTGTTCTTTTATTAATTATCAATTGTCCTGATTCAGTTGATAAATCAGATATTGTTCCTTCTAAATCATGATATGGAACTGATGGTTTATCAAATCCTTCAATATTTGCATTAACTCCTGGTTCAATATATAATGGAAATCTATCATATCTAACTCGTTTATTTTCATTAACTTCAATTTGTGCTAAATCATAATAAATTGGTGAAATAGTACGTTTCCAATAATCTGGCCAAGTAATCATTCCATAATCTTGATAAACTTTACTTTCAAATATTTTATCAGGATTATCAACAATCATATTATCAGAATCTAATAATAATATATGTTCAAATGATGAAACAATTAATGCTAATGCTTTAAATTGAAAACTTTTAAATTTTCTACCTGTCATAACCGCTTCTCCTAAAACATCATCAACAACAACACATGCTGCATTTAAATCAGGTAAAATTTTTTCACAAAATTCAACTTCTCTTTCATAATCTTTTATAGTAGGCATGACTATTTCAACAGGTAATTTAGATCCTGTTTCTCGAAGTGAAACTAATGCTAAATAAGCTAACCATGAAAATCTTGATCCTCCAATAATAACTACCCCTTTACTTCCTTTTTTATAAACTGATTCAGGCATAATTTCAGGTAAATCTTCAACAACTCCATGATGTTTTTCTTTTAATTGAGACATTAAATCAGCTGAAACTTCAGCTTTAGATAATAATACATCCTTATTCTTTTCACCTGGTTTATGTTTTGATTTATCAATATAATGAACAACTTTACCTGGGTCTTCTCCAAGATCTAATTCATATTTATCAAATGTTTCAAATATATGTTTCCAAAATACATGAGCATTAATTGGTTTACTAAATGGAATGGATCCAAATTCTTCTTCTTGTTCATCTACCTTATTAGAAACAGTTTCATCTTCTTTAATCTCTGAATTTCCAGGTGAACTCTTTTCTTCTTGTTCCTCTAATAATTTATCAAACTCCGGTCTGGTCAAATCAGGTCTATCATCAATTAATTTATTGGAATTTAAATCTTGAGATGATGGTGATGATGATGATTGTTGATGTTCTTTATTAGTATCATCTTGAAATACACCTAAATCAAAACTATTGGATTGTGATGAATAATTCCATACAGTATGAAGAAAAATAACTAAAATGAATAAAACACCAATTGTTTTACCTCGATGCCTAGGTAAAAAATGTAACACCCTACTCATATTGATCTTCCTTTCGATGTCAGAAATATATTATGAATATATGAACACGGTACTCTGTTGGAATAATTCAAAAGATCAGTATCAAGATCATTTACAATCTTTTGATATATTCATAATTTGTTTTTTTTTCCTCCTATTTTTCTTCTTTCTTTTTCTTGACAGCAATCCAGCACGTGACGCGTTCCACATCTCGCCGTGCATATAAGAAGAAGAAAAAAAAATAATTTCTTAATCTTTCTCATTTCAGACGTGTCTCATCCAAAATTACACAAGAAAAACACCATCATCAACATAATCAACCTCATCAACAAAATCAACATAATTTGTAACGATGTCATATAATGGAATAGGATTACAATCAGTTAGAGGATCAGCTACATCAGGTCATGTTCAAAAAAATTTATCTGCTTCATCATCCTCATCATCCAAAATCAGCAAACCTGGATTTCATGAATCAAGAAAGAAAAAAATTCAACATGAAAAATTATCCAATGAATTAAAAGATAAAAATAAAAAATTAAATCAAGCTGATGATGATGATGCTGATGATGAAATTAAAAAAGATTTAAAAAATCATGAAAAACTTCGAAAAATTGAAGTTAAATGTATGAATTTAAGAGATAAATTAGAAGATAATGATGATTTAAATGATGATGAAATTGATTTTAGAGTTAATGAATTACGTACAAAATTACTTGATGAATTACTGACAGACAAAAAGAAGAAGAAAGAAGTTGAGGATAAGTCTATTGAAACAACAAAAAAATATGAATATAAACGTCTATATAAAGATACTGAAAAATCCAATAAGAGATAATACTGGAATATTAAAATCATTCTGGTAACTTCCCTGATTTATCTATAGATTACCATCTAGAAATTTTAGGGGTTGAATTAATACTTAAAATGTGGTATGTATATATGAATGATACATTAAATTGGGTTACTGAATGATGATTATTTAAGAGATAAACTAATAGAGTTGAGTTTATAGAAAGTTACTTTGAGACACAAGGATTCAATTATAATTGCAACCATTCCCACATTGTAAAGGATATGTACAGATGTTTTATATGAAATTTTACTGGTAATGATAGTGAAATAATTGCTTTTCAATAAATATCTTTAATTTCCTGAGATAATTTTATTATATATTTATTTCAGAATACTCATACCATAATATCTTTGATGTTGTACTTAATATATACATTCGTTATTATACAGTTTCATCTACCTTACTTGTTAACTCATCTTCAATTTCTTTTTTAACATCAACTAATGAAGAGTTCGAAGAGTTAAATCTTTCATCACTTGTTTTTGTATCAGCAACAAGATCATCATTATCATTATCATCATCTATAGCAACATCACCCACAATATCAGCATCGGTTTTTGTTGGTTGTTCAGGTTCAGTTGCAACAGCAATACGATGAACTGGTTCTTCCTCAGTTGTAACTACCTCACTTTCTCTTGGAATTATTGTTTCTTCAACCGATGATTCTTTAACTGGCTCTGAGATTTCTTCTTTCTTAGATTCAATACCCTCATCAACTTCTTGTTCCTGTTCTTTTGTTGACTCAGCTACTTCTTCATCCTTTGGAACTTCTTCATCCTTTGGAATCTGTTCATTATAGTCATCAAGTATATCAACACGCACATCATCACCGTTTTCTTCTTTATCAATAACCCCTTCATCATTCAGTTCAACCTCTGGTTTTTCTTCAACTTTCTTAGTAAAGACAAGCTCAAATAATTCACCACTTTCTAAACAGAATTTACTTTCAGTTTCAACTTTAGCTTCACTTATAGATTTAGGCAATTTCTTTCCCCTTGGTCCTCTGGTTCTTCTAACTGCTGGTGCGACGTCTACACTTCGTGAACTACCATCATCTTGATTATCAGCTTCATCTTTAGAAGGTGATAAATTTCCTGGGGTTGGAATTTGTCCTGGATTGAACATACCTGGTAATGGAATTGCTTTACCACCAAACCTCAGTAAAAATTTATTACTATCAACTGGTTTTCTAGGTTTGGATTGTTCGCCTCCCCCTTTCTTCTCTTCTGCATCCGATGATTCACTATTATTTGTCGGATTAAATAATTGTTGTTGGAAAGCAGCAATTTTAGATGATAACTTCTTAGGCTTTGGAGGTGGCGGTTTCAGTTTTGGTATTGATTCTATTGAGGAAGATCTTGATGACTTGGTTGGTCTAATAGGGATAATAGGTTTTTTGGGGGTTATTTGATTCGTAGATTCGTCTCCTGATTTTAACGATTCAGCAGTTGGTCGTTTTGGAATAATTGGTTTATTGATATTTGGTTTGGCATGATCCAAACTAATAGATTCTTCTTCAGTAGTTGATCTTGATAATGATGCTTTCTTTGGTGGTCGACTTGGTATAATAGGAGTAGAAGGTTTGTTATCTTCTTTAACTGGAGACTCTTTGGCAATTTCATCTTCCTTCTTTGGCTCAACCGGTTCTTCCCTCTTTGACTCTACTGGTTCTTCAACTGGTTCAGTGTCAGTTTCATCACCTTCATTTTGTTCACTTTCATTGTTGATAGATTCAACAATAGGTGGCACATCTTCAACTTCCTCTTGTTCTTGTTCTTGGGATTGTTGTTGTTGTTGTTGTTCATGCTCTTCTTCTATACCATCTTCCTTCTCTTGAGAAATAGTTTCAACGTCATCATCAAAACTTGAGGAGTCACCAGCACCTAAATGATTTCCATGGTCATCATCTTCGTCTTCATCACTTTTGAAACTTGCTTTAGTGGTAGAATTTCCAGGTGTGACTTCACCATCACCAAAAGTATTCAGACTATTTACATTTTGTGAATTTAATTGACCTTCAGAAACCTCATCTATCTGCGCATGAGTTTCTTCACCCTCTGATGGTAATCTTAATCCACTTTCTGACGTAACTGGTTCAATAGGTGTTTCATCTTCATTTTGCACTGGTGCATGTACTGAAGGCGCAATAGTATCTTCTAAATCCCTTTCAAGTTCATCAATCAAATTATCCAAGTCTTCTTTAACTTCTTCTCTAGATCTTACTGGACGTAAGGATTCTTCTGGTTCAGCTAAATAATTACTTTCTGGATGAACTGGCACTTCAGGTTCAATTGATCTTCTCACTGGACGAACTGGTATTTCAGGTTCAACTGATTTTCTAGTTTCTGGGCGAGAAGGTATAACTGGTTCATTTGATTTACTTTTAGGACGACTTGGAATAACTGGTTGTGCAACTGGTTCAGTTTTGCCTTTGTTGTTGTCGTTGTCGTTGTCTTCGGTTTCAGTTTCATCGTCATCTTCATTTGCCTCGGATTTGGTAGTTTCTGATTCAGGGGTAATATCAGGTTCCTGTGACTTGGTACGTTGTGGACGTGGAGGAATAATAGGCTCAACACTTTCTTCTTTTTTGGTTGTCGAAGTGGGACGTTGAGGAATTATTGGTTCTTCCAGATGTTGTCTCAGTGGACGATTTGGAATAACAGGAATTTCAAATTTTTGATTAGCCGAGGAAGAAACTGGTTCGTCAATAGTTGATTCATTTTCTTGTTGATGATTGATTTTATTTTCTTGACTTTTAGTTGGTCTTGAAGTTGGTCGTTGTGGAATAATTGGTTGAGGAGAAGAAGAAGAATGAGTTGCTGTTGTTAATGAATCAGAACTACGTGACAATTCATGATCTGGGGAAGTTGATTGTCTCGTTGGACGAGCAGGAATATGCGGGATTGGAATATGTTCTTGAACTTCCTGTTCAATTTCATCAGAAGTAAATTCGGTGTTAGGTTCAGACATTGGAATTGATTTATGGATTGTATAATGTAGTTGCTTATGATCCACAATATTACAAAGAGAACAAAAAAAAAAAATTGGGTTTGTTGGCAGATTAATCTTTTTTTTTTTTTTTTCTCTCACTATGTCTCTCTGTTGTTGTTTGGGTTTGAAGTTGGGGAGTTCTCTGCTCACCACCACACATTTCACTTTCTCTCTGATATAACAATAATCAATGAATTCCAGATCATAATTTACAAAATTACATTCACACCATAAAATGAATTAAAAAATATTACAGTTCACATATGTATATATATATTTCAAAAACACGTTTAGCTATTCAAACAAAGAAACCATTACAAACAAGCAATTATAAGCCTCTATCTCTAGTTTTATTTCTCTAAGAATAGTTTAATCTAAAGATATCATTGAAAACATAGTAAGAACCACCATCTGGGATCAAATGAAAAACTTGAGAATAACGTTGAGCGTTTTGTTCTTCATCAATTAACAATTCACCAGTAACCATGACTAAGATATCACCATTTGGACTAGCTGGTTGAGCATCCAAAGTAGAAATTCTATGAGAAACTTTTTGGAATGGTAATGAAGTTAATTTTTCAACAATATCTCTAGCACCTTGTAATTGAGAAGTTTCAAAAGTTAACATAGATTCATTTCTGTACAAGTTACCTAATTGAGATCTATCAGAATCAAATTGGTTATAGTAAAAGTTGGTGAATTCGGTGGCCACGGCGTTGAAATCGACTGTAATAATATCGTTAGTAAATATATTAATTCAACTAACTAATCATTTATAAAATAATATTTATAAAATTACTATCCACTGATAAGAAACATACCTGACATGATGGTGATGATTATTAAGGAATGAAAAGTTCTATATTAGTGTCAATTGAGTATTTTTTTTTTTTCTTAGTCAACAGATCTTTCCTTCTCAAACGGAAAATCAAAATTTTTTTTTTTTCTTCTCATTCTTCTCCTCCTACACCAAAATTATACATATCAAATCTACACGACCCTCCCAATATCATGACTAAAACCAATCAATATGTAATCCTAGATAACTAAATAACATTTCCTCCCACTATATAAATAAATATAAATATCATCCTATATTTATGTCTTAAACCAATTGTGAATAATCTTTTAAAATACCTTTCATATGAGTATTTGTAATCTTACCTCTTCTAGCTTTCTTTTGTTTCTTTTCTTTATTTTGAGGTTGTTTCTTAATTAAACTTGGATCAGCTCCAGTTGGTTTTAATCCTTGATCCAATAATTTTTGATACAATTCATCCTTCTCTGGTAATTTAACGTCATACCATAATTCTTTAAATTCATCATCAATATAACCCATTTCTCCACCATTATTAGCCCATACTAATCTAGGTGCATTTTCTTTTTTATTTCGAAGTACCAATATTTTATGTTCAGCTTCTAATTCATCTATTGCGGCTACACAACCTGCCCAACCATCTTTTAATTCTTTAACAAATGTTCCTTTAAATGTAGTTTGACGACGTAAAAATTCTAATAAATCATCTGCACTACGAATATTATGTAATGAAACATATTCTAAAGTTCCCTTTGTTTCATCATATTTGATTCTATCAATTTCTTTTAATAAAGGTAATAAAGTTTGATTAATATCAAATGATAAATAATTTTGTAATTTTTCCACTGGGATAGGTTTATCGTGTTCTTTAATATATTCCACTGCTAAATGTAATTGAGTAGATAAATGAGATCCAGTCATTTCTCCCAAATTTTGTTTCTGTCGTTTTAAAACTTCGGTCATGGAATCATTCAATCCTCTTTTCTTAGTATTGGTAGTTGTAGTATCATTCTTTTTTGGTGATGTTGTTGAAATAGGTGATGGTGGTTTGGCAAGTGTTGCCTTTCTTGGAACTATCACAGATGGTCCACTTTTGATCTTGTTTTTAAATGCAGAAAGTTGAGCTGATAAATCCGACATGGTTAATGAAATTGGAATGAATTATATAAGACTTTTTTTAATGCAAGTCAATTAAAAACAAAGATGTAGAACAAAAAAAGAAGGGATAATTGAATTATTAATTTATTTAGCTGTATAATTTTTTTCGCTCTCTTTTCTCTTTCTATGTAATTCTTCTGTATTTCATTTTTCGTTCATATCAAACAAGTCGTGTGAACATCTCCAATAAGCTACTGTGCGCCATTTTTTTACTTCCTCATCGTGTTGTGTCAGTATAAATTAAATAAAAATGAACCAGAAAAAAAAAATTTTTTTTTTTCACGTCTCTTCTTCTTTTCTTCTTACTTCAATGATCTTTCAAGTAGTTCAAGTGGTACTTAATATCTTGTGGAAATCAGCTTTAACATAATTGTGCTTTTATTCCAAGAGTTCGTCCAATTTTTTGCTTGGATTTTGACTTGAATTATCTAGATTAATGCGTATCTATTTTAAGGGAGCAGTCCTTTTTAATATGATCCCAGCTTTAAAACCATCGCTATTAGAGGTCGCCCCTAAGTTTTACTTAGGTTTTTGGCAGATCCATGAAATGGTGATGACCTGATGTCTGGTACAGTCTTTCTTTTTTTTTTTTTTTATGTATTTATTTATTCTCACTTCTGTTTAAGCTTTGTAAAATTGTACGAATAGTTTATTCATATATAATATATATGGTAGTATTAAACGCTATATATATATGTATATATATTATTCAGCTAAATTAAATAAGTTATAATACATTTGGCTACGATAAATAATTTTCAGCTAATCTACCTCTTCTTCTACGATCACGTCTCATTTGTTCTTCATGAGGTGTAAGTAAATCATTCTTGATGATTTTATTAGCTAATTGACATCCTTCATATGTATTGAGATCTATTCTTCTGGCCCATGGCAAATTCTTGTACATTCCTGAGTCACTTAAATCAATAATCAAGTCTTGCTTGTAAACTGTGGATCTCCCCAGATGATGTTCATAATCGTCATTACCATCTTCTTGATCTGAATCACTATATTCATCATCATCACTATCCATATCAACAGAAAAATCAGTACAATCATCATATATACCATACACTTTTAACTCTGATCTTCTTCTAGTCAATAGTTTGGATAAGAAATTTTCAATCATACCACGATTCAACCATATCATTGATGACAAATTGATATAATTTAATTTTCCTGAAATCTCAGCGTTGATAACTGTTGGAATAGTGAATGAATCAAAACTAATAACTCTCTTACCATGGTTTTTAATAATTGACGATAAAATCTGCTCTTCATGAACTCGATTCAAATAAGAATTGTTGATGGATTTCAAATTCAAGTCAGAAAGGTAAACTTTTCCATCACCTTTATTTAAGTATGAAATATCTGCAACTGTAGGAGGCAATGGTGGTAATAAACTGTTGTATTTTCTAATAGGTTTAGAAAATGTTGTTATTGAATAAACTGAAGATGCAGTGGATGCAGTAGATTGGTTGGATTTATATAAATTATCCAAAAAATTATTTTTACTTTCAAATCGCAAAATACTCGATTGATACCCATTGATAGAATAAACATCGTTATGATCGGAAACTGTCATGATTTTATCAATTTTATGAACCAAATCCTTTGGATAATTATTCATCAAGTCAAAGTTTTGATACTTGTACACTGTGGCTCGAGAAATTTCATAATCGGTAGAAAGGGATAAATTACCCAAATTTAAACTAACCAAGTTAGGACATAAATTAATCAAATGTAAAATATAACCAATAGGTAAATCTTTAGTAGTTGAGTAATTAATTAAAAATTTATTAATCATTGGATGAGGAGCATAATTTCTTGTCCAATTGTTAATTGAAGTTTGAGAATCCAATTGAAGAAATTGCAACTTTGGAGCCTTTCTTGATGTACCATTACTATGATTACCAAATCCAGTAGATGATGAACCTCCACTATACGATCTACTTCTTTTTCTGGACTTGAAGTATTTAAATGGCTTGGTAAATTTCTTAGAAGAAGACGAAGAAGACTTTGATGAATTCAAAGATTTGCTAGAATTAATCAGATATTGTGAATTTGATGAAATTTTCGTTAACGAACTTGTAGGAGCAGCATGAACAGTATATAATGGATTGTTCTTATACTTCCAATCTCTCCACCCAGCATAGATTTTACCACTTGGAAACAGATCAACTTTTTCCGAATTGTTATCTTGATTTATTTCATCATGATCCATTTGATCAACCACAGCTCCAGGACGTTGTTGATCATGATGGTTGTGATTATTGTGATTACGGTGATGCTGGTGTTGTTGTTGTTGTAGTTGCTCGTCTTCATCTTCATCATAACTTGGTTTGATTCCTGACAAGTCGATCGCTCTGACATACTGACCAACTTCTGAGTTTAATCTCAAGTAAGAAATAAATTGAGCGAATCTATAGGTTGAAACAAACAGTAATTCTTCATAATAGTAAGGTTTACTCAAAAAATAAAACAACTTGCAAGTAAACATACAACTTTTATAATCCATCTTGTCATCAACCAAATAGAATATATAGTCAAGAATTTCAATGGGGAGGTTCTTAATATGTAATTCAACTGGTTGCTGGTACATATTTAACCAATTTAGGCACGAATTGTTTTGATTGGCGGTAGATGGCACAGTACCTCCACTAACACTAATATTCGAGGATGAAGCTGGAAATTGTTGTATAGTACTAGTACTTGAACCACCACTAGAAGGAGGTGGTGGCATGTTTGTTGATGATGATAATAAATTTGAATTGCTAATTCTTAAACTTATAGAACGAGAAACATCACTCAAGAGTGATTTATACTTCATTTTAAAAGGTTGGGGTTCCTTTTTCTTTTGATAAATCTTTTTCAACAGTTTTAAATCATTTTGAGATAATGGGATCAATGAATGGGTTTGATAATCATATCTTGCTGTAGGGTTTAACAAAGACCGATAAGGAGGTAGATAATTATGATAATCGATGGAATCAGTAGATAACATCAGATAACTCAATAGATGAACTGAATAAAGGGTATAACAAATAAACTAGATGTTTCTTTGACAACAAGAATAGATATAATCAATACAACAGAACAAGTATTCCAAAAAAAAAAAAAAAATTATGTGGTGAGATCAATTGAAAGGTTTATATATGCAATGATAACAATTTTAAATAGGGGGAAGTGCCGCAGTTCAAGAATATGATTACATAAGAATTAGGTCGTGTGCATACAGGTGAGGCGGGGCAAAAAAAAATTTTTTATTACTGTGCAATTTGTGGGTGAGATATTTTTGTTCATTATATCGTTGCCCCACGCTACCTACTACGGTACCAGAAATCATTGTACTTTTAATTTTCTGTAAGCTTTTTTTTTTTAAAAAAAAAAAAAAGATCCACATTTACATGATCAACATTGTATAACACCCTGTGTTGTAGTTTTTGGCTTATATGTGTATCATTTATTCTTTTAATTGTATCATTGTAATTTATTTTTAAGCAATCGACCCCTTGGATGAGATATATCTTTGGTTGCTTTATCATAAGATGGTAGAGAATATGAAGCAAAAATAGTACACCTAAATTTTTGACAAAATAGGAGTAATGTGGAGCCACGTAAATTTTGTGCATTAGTGTAACTTACGAAAATCTAACAACTAAACCCACAAATATTCGTCGTTCATGCATTTTAACTTTCCCTTCATCCCAATTTGGTTCCCCCCAAGTCTCCCCGAGAAAATTTTTGTTTTTAAGGTATATTTTTTTTTAAGTGAGTTCATTTTCCTCGAGATTTAGGGAGTCACAGAGGGGCTTAAAATTCTGAATTTACTCTGGTGTACTTTCTGGTAAATTCTTGTCATGACATTAATCTTTATTATATGCTGGCAAAAAAACGTTTTCAAGTTTCATCCCTTATCCCAAGTAAATGGAATCAACGGAGGTAATGTAAAATAAAAAAAAAGGAAAAGCAAAATAAAAAGAAAGAAGACAAAATAAAAATAAAGAATATCCAGGAAATGATATTGCATTAGTAAGATTACAATTCTCTCTCCTATTTCATGTGTTATTTATATCCAATTTTTTTAATTAGGAGGTTGGTTAATACACACATTTATTTTTGGTGATATTTCGGTTATCCTTGGTTGTTTTTTTTTTTTTTGCACCGGATAAATTAGTTTTTCCATTTGGTAATTTTTCTTTTTTGGGTGCATGCAGAACATGAAACAGGATCATGTTTTGTATATACTGCTAGAGTGGTTCCACTTATGTAAATGTACATGTTGTACTCGACATAGGATCTCCTATCACCCGCCTTCTCCAGATATTAAAAATTACTAGAGTGTGGAATCAATGTTCCACACGAATCTCACACGCAATTTATTTTATAATTTTTAGTCCCAACGTTTGCCAATAAAATTCATTCCTCGGCAATTTATCCTTCATATTTTATATGAAGCAAAGAAATATCCTGCCAAATTTCTAATCAAAGAAAGCAAGATAAGAATATCTTCTTGGTTTATAGTAGGCAAGATACACAACTCGGCCCGTTTTCAAAAGCAATATACAAAATTCATCACAATGCTCATAATAACTTGAAATAGCAAGAGCAAATATAAACATAAAAAAAAATCGGAGAAATAAAACACTAATACTAATACTAAGAAAAACACTCAATCTCTTGGAGGACTGTATTATATATTAGATTTTGTTGCTTGAGTTGGTTTTCTCACGTGATGCCATTTTTTGCCCAAAATTATAGGCTTATCTTTCTAAAGTAATCAATCATACCAGAAACAATTGATAAGGCTGTACACAAAGGCGATATCCCCTCCACTCTTAACTAATCATTCTGATTTATCTGCCCCTCCAACCAAAAACAAAACTCGGTTAAAGTTATATTTATGCCAATTTCGGAAAATATTGCAAAATTAGCTTAAACAACTTTCGATGGTTATGGTGCCCTGAGTAAAAAATTGAAATTTTACTTACCGAAGAAGAGCGATACTGTATAGATGATATCCAAATAACATACAGTATACCTATTTCAATTCTAATTCAAATTTCTTTATTATAGTATATAAGAAATCAATATATCATTGACTCCTTCTCCATGTACTTCAGATTGAAGAATCACATGCTCTTTTATTTGTATCGAAAGCATAACCCTTGTATTTGAAAATAATCATGTACATGTAAGTTCATGAAACGTATCGTCCAAACAACCATTTTATACATACAGATCTGGCAATTAAATATATGTCAGTTTACTACCAATTGTGGTCGTCAGTTTGGTTTATTTGTTTTTTCCTTCACTATAAACAACAACCAACTATACTTGCAAAACTAATATATATTTGAAATTCATATCAATCTTACGACTAATTGTCAAACCTGATCTGTGGTAGTTACAACGATTTATAGCTGTTGTCACGAAAGAATTTGCATTCTCAAATTAAGGATCAGATTAGAAAATTGAATGAGGAGGTTTTCTTCATAGAGAGAGAAATATACTGATGATCGATAAAGCATTTCCTTATCACCGATTTAACTCCATAATTCAAAATTGTAGCAAAAGAACAAAAATTATAAATTATAAATTATAACTCTAACCATATTAGTTTCCAAAGAAATATATCTTCAGTTTACAACCCTTCACTTGATAACTCTTTTATATCTTGAGTTTTTATTCATCATATGCATTAGATAAAACATAATCAATGAACCTAGTGCATATCCCTTAATTTAGTATTATCCAAAACCAGCGAGCTTGAGTGAAGAAGAATCTGATTGATTAATGAGGTAAGTCATCTCTAATATTTACAGAAAGCTCTTTCCCAAACTAATAAACCTCAGTCAGAAACACTTTCCTTGGATAGAAATGAGAATTATAGAACCTTGTTTGTGGAGCAATTTCCATTAGTGATTGAAATCTTTTCTTTTATAGAAGACTTGGGTTAGCTTGATTTCAATTCAAGGATAAATACATAAACTGTTTGCGAATGAAGCATATTGATAGATATTCAAATTCAAATGAAAATAGCAAAAAAAAGCACAACAAAAAAAGCTTAACCTGATTGAACCACGTAGATTTTACAAATACTTTAAAGAATAAATAAATAAAAGTTAAAAATATTTAAGGGATGTGGGAATGTGGTTTAAATGATAACTAAAAAGTGAAAGTTTAATAATATTATTCAAGAAAAAGTATAAGCAAAAGTGTTATGAATAAAAATAAAATTCACCATATCATTAGGCGAGCTTTTTTAACCAGAATCTGATAGTGATATTGTTGATAAGTTTGGTAGATACGTGAGAGAAATAAAAAAAAGTCTGCGAAGGTATACAAGGTTTTACCCCCTTGACATTTTTGTAGATAGTTGTGTAAGTTTGTTATACGTCACAACACCTCCCTTGAGCAATTGATTATGTTCTATTGTTTGAGTAATTGAAAGGTGGAAGTATCGGGTTAGTTGATACTTAGTCATTATTTCTTACCAAGATTAGGCAATAATAATTGTGAATGATTAAAAGGAGTTTTATATTTTTATATTATTTTTTTTTTTTTTGACTTTTGGTGCAAATGGACTAATTTTTAGTACAAACTAAGAGTAGACAATCTACTACATGGGATCTACAATTTACAATTACATACAATTGCAACTCTGGAATGTGCTCAAAACCTATAAATACGTACATATACATAAGATTTTAAAATTGTGGATAATTGAAAGACTATGATTTGTTTGTTACTGATTATTATACCTACAAGTATATCCTAATTAAACTTAGTATTAGTATACTTTGGATTTTTTTTTTTTTTTTTTTTTGCAATTTCTACTTTCTGAATATCTAGACGGTAAAGGCGGATTGGTATCTGAATTCAAATGTTTTAGTTTTCCTTTTTTTAATCGGTAATATCCAATACTATTATTCCGGTTCAAAAATATACAACATTATTCTATATTTGGAATTTGCGTAGGAGTCTTCATTGTATCATATTTGCATTGAACAAAAAATTAAAATGCGCTTATATAACATGAGTATTTTTGTTGACCAAAAAAAAAAAAGCCTTACAATATCTAAATATTTAACGTCATAGTTGTCATATTTTAGGAGTTAAAGTTTTTACTTTCAATCCAGGTGTCGAAATTTTTTTATAATTACAAGTATAAAGCAAAAATGATAACAAAGTGGGAGTAATTCTGAAGTTAACCATTTGATAGCGAAGAAATAAATAGTCAAAATAATTCATAAAGGTTATAGCATAATAGTCAAACAAAAAAGCGAATGCTACAGAATATAATTGAAACACGATAACTAAGGGAAATGGGGGGATGTACAAGTATGCTTAGTTTAAAAAGACAATCAAATTACAATACAACCAAAAACGGTTCAAACAAGTTGGATTAAATGATTACTAATCATTGCTGTTTCTGGTATTGAACGATTTTGTAGCATCTTTGTAAATGGCAGTGTCAATTTATGTCTCAGATAGTCGTATTAAATGTATAAACAGCTAATATCTATCATTTGTTTAATTTCGACTAAGTATATGTGTCATTATTGGTATTATCGCGAGCACAAAACTTGCGTACATGGTCATTTAATCTTTTAAACTTCTTTAGTTGATTATTTTATTTACACCAATTTGGGAATTTAAGTTAGTGGCAATGTTCAACAAAGTAATCATCAAAATGTAAAAGGTTAACCACGGAACAATGAGTTGTTTTTGGTGTATCAAAAAATAAAAGGTTAAAAATGTAACATTGATAGTTGAGAACCTGTAAACAAGAAAAGTGACAAATCCTTGAATTTTTTTTTTTTTTTTAAAAAAAAAAGATATTTTCTTTTGTGATGATTGTTTGCAATTTGGTGTTCTGGTATCTTTCGAGATAAATATGTATAATCGGAGTTATTAAGCTATAACTTTCAAAGTTATGGTTTTATCTTATACTTAATCCACAATTATATATGTATATTATGTTTGGAGGGGGTGTTTGAAATAAGTTCTTCTGAGTGTTAGTTTTGTTTTGATTTAGTTGCAAAATGGCGCCAAAAGTTTACAAAAAAAAAAAATTCCTTTTCCACTTACATAACCAAAATTCTCAAACGTGTAAAAACCAATCAAATATCCCTCGGATAAATTGTCGGAGAAATGGGAATCACAAACTAGGAAAGAAACTAATAATAGTTGAAAATGAATGAATATTTTACAGAAACATCGGTTTATTTTTTTTTTTTTTTGCAGTCGCCTCCAAATATTTAAGTTAATTAGTACAAAATATTATTTACTCTGAAGTATAAAATGTTAATGGAATACCGAATATTACAAAACACAAACATGATGACCATCATTTTCAGAAACACAATTGCTCACAACCAAAAATGACAAAGGTGAAGTCTATACTTACGTATCATGTAAAGTTTGTCTTTCAGATTTCTGCGGGGGGGGGGGAGGTTGGTGGAAGAATAACTATAACTACTATGAAACAAGTATCGCCTCAAATATTTTTTAAAGAACTAAAAAAGTTACGTGTAACTAAAAACTGAAAAAGTATATTCAAAGCATTGTTCTTAGAATCTTTTCTTTTATCGTTAATTTTTTTTTTTTTGACTCACATGCGATTACATTAAATATTAAAGCTTTGTTGTTTGTCTATGTGCAATAGTAAATCAAATAGATAACTTTAAATCTATAACATAAACAAAAATTACCCAAAAAAAGAGAGAAAATTTGTGTTCGTGTAAATTTACTTTGAGTTTCATAACCATGAATGTTCGGTTAGATATTTCAAAAGAACAAAAGTAAAATAATACTAAACAAATAGAAGTCAACGTTGTTTAACTGTTGAGACAAAGAAATATTACCATTAAATTATATAATCGGCGATGGTTTAAACAAATAAAAGTAAGTTTTTTAAAACATGTAAAATTATTTCCAGACCAACTATATGGTTTGTATTTCCGTGATGGGAAATGAGCAAGCACGGCCAGGATAATGATATCACAAGAGTTTGAAAATTTTTGATTTTTTTGGGAGCTAACCCCACGTTGTAGCCTTGGATTCTCCTGAATATAAATTATACGCTGTGCTACAATATTATCCTTATCATCATAAGCAAAAATAAAAGTTTAATTATTGAAAATGAAAAAGCTGGTCAAAATTATCAGCTGTTTTATTTTTATTTTTACTTTTATTTAAGACCTTATCAACAATAGGATATCAATAAAGTAAAAGCTAAATATATATAAAAAAAAAGAGGAGAAATTGACAGAAGATGATATTAGGACGTCCTAAATCTATATTTCAATATATGATTTATGATTTAGCTTTTCCAAATAGTTGAACAAAAATTCATTTTGATGTTTTAGTTTCATGTACAGTTAAGGAATAAGAGGAGTAGCAAGAATAACACAAGAAGGAAATGGACTTAACATGTAGAAGGAAGTGAAACAAACTAAACTATTTTCAAAGTTAAAAAACTCAATTTGAAAGATTTCTTAGTTTGACGTTTCTTTTCTTAATTTTTTTCTTTAAAGACAATGCCTCTTCCAAAACAATTTTAGAGTTTTTTGGTATTTATTCTTGGTAAAATGATGCTTGATGCTTGATGTATGTGTACAGAAATATTGAGTTTGGTTACATAATATTACTAATCAAGGTTTCTGATGCAGACTGTACAAATTGTAAAACTAAAAAAAAATAAGATTTAATTATGATTTTGTAATGAATGTACCCTTTCTTGAGTATATAGCTTAATAGTTTCAAAATATAGATCAACATGCTCCAGATACGAACTGTGAAGTGTAAGCATTAAAGTCTAATATCAATTATATCTCAACTAGAAATTGTTGATGATGAGATACGTGTACATACCAGTTTATCGGGAAACCGAGGTAGATTATGTGGTATTTGCCCTTCTATTGGTCGATGTAGCATGGATAAGGGTTGAGACGTGGAATCAAGACAAATTATTAATATATATCTTTTTTTTCCCGCCCAGGTCTTGTAAGAATATGAATCAATATATTTCGTGGTCAATGGTGATTGGTTTAAGGTTGCATTGAATTAAAAGTTCTGAGGATAAAGAATAAAAATAAAAAATAAAATTATAAACGCAATAAATTCTAAGGATAGAATTGTTGGGTAAAGAACTCCTGGATAAATATTCAACCGTATAATAAACCCGTATTGTTAAAATTCAAGCAAGTGAATGATTTAATAAATTAATTTGAGACAAAGTAAGACGTTCAAAGAATCACAGACCTATTGTTGAACCTGTATAAACCAAATCATATAAACACATAGTCTTTAGTGTACAGGAATCTGTACGTCACCAAATGTATATACAGTATTTGTGTACAGCCTTTGTATTCTTATCCACATGCCACAGTAGGAGTTAATACTATATCCGATTTCTTGTTTATGTTGTTCTATTTCAAAATCAAGATGTCAGTGAAACAAATTATTATTATTTAGGCAATACAGTATTTTCTTTCTGCAAGAAAAAATAAAGAAAAAAAAAAAAGAAACCATGAACCCGTGTAAGAATGAATTTTAAACTCCATTAGTCAGAAAACCACACAGGGCAAAAAAATATTGATCCATATTAATTGTAACATCCCTTTTAAATAATTATTGTTGGTTACTCAATTTGTACCAATCATATACTACTTTGTCATCACTTCCAATATATATTATTATTTTCTAAGTTATTTAAAAATTATGCTTAACGTAGGGTTCTTCAACCAGTATATAAAAGTTAATAGTGTTATTAAAGTCATTTGCTATGTTTTCGGATTTAAATAGTATATAGTGCATTTATCAAGCATACACTATTTTATGTCAAAGTAAATATATCTTCAGATCTGTCTCATTCCGCAGAGAAAATCCATGTCAATGCTCATCGAAGCTCATCACGATTCATGTAATTTAATTATTACCTAAAGGTAACATTACTCTGGTTCTAGACCCATACATGCTACTTAGTAAGATGGTCCTATATCCGCGAAACAGACACCAAATAGGCATCGCTCATGTTTTATCATATTTGAATTTCCGAAATTTTACTTGTAACACAAAGATCTCAACAACAAAACCTGCAACAACACTAAACTTTCAATAAACAAATATTATTTTGCGCATATTTCACAAATATATTTTCACATCACAAAACCTTAATACAATTTAAGAAAAAAAAAAAAAGATTTATTCTGTCATGCATTAATACTCAATGTACACCCCAACTAAAAGTTTATAACCTTTTCTCTTTATTTTGTTTTTCCTTCTTTCTCTCCAAATACAACAACAACAACAACAGCAAGAAGAACGATAACCATTTACAACCATGATTGTTTCATGCCACTGTCATATCTTGCTTGTATAAAATCAATCAATTTTTTCCTGACAGTCCAAAAAACTTTTTTTTTTAATCTTCTCTTTTTTTAGGGGAATTTTACAACCAATACTTTAACCAAACATCAATACTTTTTTTTCTGGCAACAAGAAAATCATTCTGTTCTAAAGAGAAAGAATAATCAATTTAGTTTCCTAAATATATTTTATTTCACTGCCAAACTTATCTGTAACTTTACGTTATTTACTGTACAAGTAATTTTTTTGTTGTTCATTAACATCAATTACGATAACTGCAATTACATATTTCCAGTTACGTCAGATCATACGCAATCTAAGAGCCACATATATTTCAGATATAAGGCTTACCACCTGCAGAATTTACATTGCCATATCAACTATATCGCCTTACCCCTTTGTATTGTGACATTTTAATCCAATTCAACATACGATTTTGTCTAATTTGGCTAACCCATTTTTTTTTTTTTGAAAAATTTTGAATTTGACTGTTATAGTAAAATAAAAGTGTTTTTTTTTTTTTTTTTTATCATTGGACAAAAACAAGAGCCCTTGCAGCGTACATATTCTTTGTCAGGTTGATTAATTTTTTTTTTTTTCCTTTGATTCTGTCTTCCTAGTCTAGAAATATTTTTCCTTTGTTGTATTGTTCCTTGCTACATCAAAATTACTTACTGGTTGAAATCATACTAATAGTTATTTTGGAATCAATATATCACTTATCTAGGAAAATTAATTAAGAAGCACAAATAAATCATTGTATTTGCTTTCCCAAAACTTTCCTCAACCACACAAAGTCTCAATACTTGCATATCTTTAGATTTGAAAATCTTTTGTGTGAGGTTTCATCAGATTATACATATATTGAATTAAATTCCGAGATTTTAAATTTTCCAAATTTTTGCTTTTTTTTTTTTTTTTCCTTCCCGTTTTTTTTGTTCCTTACTTACAATTGATTCAAAAAATCCCTGATTTGGAGTATTTTTGTTTTCATTTCCTTTATTCAATTTTCAACATAGTTCCTGCAAGATTATTCTATCAGTGATATTTGACAATTTAGTTTTCTCTTTCTTCATTTTGTTTTTGGGAAGAATTGATTTTTTTTTTTTTTTTGTTTAATAATCAGAAAGGGTTTCCATATTGGCTGAGAATAATAATTTTTTTTTAAGTTCTATTTAAATTAATCACGGAAAAAGGAATAAGAAAAAAATATTTCAGGATAATTGTTTCTCCTGGTTTAGCCTTAGCACAAAATTTGATAAATATTCCTTCCCTTTTAGAAACCTACATTGATTGACAATGTCGACGTCAAGGTTAACTCCCACTTATCATGGGTATATTCATTCTACAAGAGATGCATTATTAGTAATACAGGAAGTAATTGATAAGCAATTGGAACCAATTACAAGGAGACCCCATGAAAGAGAAAGAGAAACTCTTATCAAATCTGGAGCGGTATTCGTATTTGTGGAACAACAATGTGGAATGAAACGATGGACTGATGGAATTACTTGGTCCCCTTCAAGAATTCAAGGAAGATTTCTAGTTTATGGTGAGATTGATGATGCCAAATCCGATAAAAAGGGCAAAAAGAAAAGAAAGATAAAGTCTGAATTTGGTGATGATGAATCAATGCTTGATAATTCACGTGGTGACATTCATTTATCAAATAATAAGAATATTAAATTAAACTCCATGGGACTACATCTGGGAATTGATCACAAAAACACCATAAATGGACTTCATCATCAGTCACAACAATATCATTCAAATATACCATTGACAAATATCCCTTCTAATGTTATACCTGCATCAAGTTCTTCAGGGGGAAATAATGATTATAGATCAAGTTTAGCCAATGGTCCATTGGTTTCTGCTTGTATTCTGCAAAATGGGTTAGTGAAGAAGACTATTACTTTAACAACAACGACAAAGGATTTACATATTGAAAGACAAGAATCCAAACAAAATATCCATTTAATCAGTTATTATACTAAACAAGACATTGACAGTGGGAAATTGCAACGTCCTTCTGAATCTGATTTGAAAAATGTTCTGATTGCACCTAATTTATGGACAGCTGCACAAGAAAGTGCATTGGGTGGTAAAACTCCAATTGAAGATGAAGAATATTATGGTTTGGACCCAGCTATTCACCAATCAAGCTCCATGTCTATGGTATCAACTAATTCTAGTAGTGGTTCCAGAAATTATCAGAACTATTCAAAAACTATTTCACGAACAAACAATAATAGATACTCCAACATTACCATTGGTGGCTCCAATGATGAAAATTCTTCTTCTCTGGAACTTCCATTCACCAATCCATTTCATTCTCATTCTTCTACTTCAACAAATCCATATTCCACTCTGGGGTATACTACCAATAATTCTATTAGTCCATATAATACTTATCAGCAACAATCAGTTAATAATAACTCAAATTCTCCACAACAGCAACAGCAACAGCAACAGCAACAACAACAACAACAACAGTATGGACAATATAATCAATATAGTAGTATTCCACCACAGGTCACCTCATCATCTACAGGTGGTATTCAACAACAACAACAGGGACCACCCCAAGAAATGTATTCTAGTCAGTATTCTGGATTTCCACCTCCACCTCCAGGTTCTGTTTATGGTCCAATATATCAATACCATTTAGGCTCAAATACAAATGGTGGTACTAATTTATCGACTGATCAATATGGTGCAATGTATCACGGAACATCAATGGCATCGAATAATGGTACCACTGCATCATCTAATTCTGCTCCAAATAGTGTTGCGACTACTTCATCTTCATTAACAAATTCAACCACTAATACTAATCCATCATCAGCTACAGGAAATAATAAGAAGTTTAATAATTCTAATAATGGCTACAATTTTGGAGGACCTAATAACAATACTACTAGAAACTCAACTGGGAGCAATGCAACAAATACAAGTGTATCTAGTATAAGTGGACCAAGTGGTATGATGCCTGTTAACAATGGTAACTCCTGGTTTGCTAATAATAATAATGGTGGTTATATTACTAGTACATCATCTGGTGGTCCAATTAGTTCCAACGGTAACAACAATAATAATACTACTGCTAGTAATAATGATTATGAAAGTGGTGTTGGGGCTCCATCCGGTGGAGGAGGAACTAATAATAATGGTGGAGGACATAATTTGCCATCATTTTCAAATGGAGGTTCTGGTTTGCAGCCACAGGCTCAAATTATTCCATCTTTAATTACTGGTGGTAATAATGCTTCGTCCGCTTCAGCACACCACCACCATCATCACCATCATCATCCTTATAATGTGAATGGATCTATTGGAAATAATTCTATTGTTAATAGTGGTATAACTAGTACAAGAGTTGCTACAACTGATGAACCAAGCGGTGGAGCTACGGCTGGATCTTACTACGCTGCTGCGAATTAAACTACAAAACAAAAAGGGTGGGGTAGTTTTTGATTTTATGTGTTAATTTTATTAGTATTATTTTTAAAGCAGAAATGGTAAGTTTGACTAAATATTACTATAAAGTGAAAGGAATTATTTGTGATATACGAACAGAATATACTTTGTAGTTGCAATGACGTTATAATTATTTATATGTATGTACTTGAGTGAGTGAATGTATTAATATAAATATAATAGAGATTCTAATTAATCCAACTCTTCTAAGTATGACAAGAAAAATAACACATTAAGCATGGGTAAAGTATAATGAATAATCCAAATTTGAATGCATGTACTATAAGTGGGAATTCTTTACTTGGTAATTCAAGACTCGTATTCATCAAAATTATGATCAATATCGACGATTAATTTTTGACTATATATTCTGATTTGTGGTGAAAATTCTTTAAGCTTTACGAATACGGATTTAAGGTGTTTGATGTTGATGGCAATCTAAATACAGAGAGAAAACTTTCTAACATTAAAAATGGAAAAAGAAAAATGGACTCAATAGAGATTTTTCTTTTATGATTAAACATTGGTTTGTATACTTGTGCATGAGATATGTACATAAACATGGTTATGAAACATGTATATTGTAAAATCATGTTGGTTATGGATATTTGAGAAAATTTTTATTTTTGGTTAATGGACGAACTTAATGAATGATTTTAGTTGTTGATTAGAGATTGCATATATTTGATACACTACAATTGCTTAGGAGTTGTTTCAGAATTTGGTTTTGTATTTTCAGAATACGTCATATGGGAAAATAATTTATATCATTCAAACTAATTATATTGCCCGTTATAACAAACATCAAAAAAAGGTGATTTGGAAATCAACAACTCTTCATTTATATCACTTTCAATAAGTACTATTTGTAGTTTGTATACCATCAGGAAAAGAAAATTAAAATCAGATTACACAAAATGATTTTTATTTTTTTTTGTTTAAAGTTGCAATTTAAATTGTTCTTGTTACACGTCTCAAAATTGATTTCTTCTAAAATAAGTCATCTTGCATATTCACATTTATAGATATAACCAATTAAGCAGATTTCCATACATTTCTTTGCACATGCTACCATATGATTTTGATGAATAATATAACCAATAGAAGCACTACATGATATACAATGACGTAATAGGTTTTGCAGTGGTTAATTTCATGGGGTGAAAAAGACACTGAAGTATTCAATGAACAATACAGTCTCGTTAGTTAAACATATTCCTGAAGTAAACAAATTTTTTTATGATTTGTCACATTTGTAAAAATTTAACTCTAATTTTATCTTATACATTTCCATAAGTGAAAACAATAATATTGTTTAATTTTGCAGAAGAACTTTATTTTCATGGTTATTTCTTCGTCGTCTTCTTCTTTTTATATGTATCCATGGTTTAGAACAACTACAAAAAAAAAAAAAAAAGCATAATAGTATAATGGTCCAAGTTTCAGGAATTACATTGCTTAGTGTAATGAAAATTACAACCCAGTTTGTATTCTATTAAAATGATGCAAATTTCTACATGATATGGGACATTCAAAAACCCTCTATTGGAAACAATATGATTTTCTGTAGAGAAATATACACATTAACAAATATCAAAGGGTTGATTTAAACCATATTAACGAAGGTTTTACTTTTCTTCTTTTTCTTTTTTTTTTGTTTGCACTGTTCGGTGATTATCTACGGACGTATCTTACCCCGTTCTTCCGAGATTACTTGATTCCCCATCTTTTACATACTTGTGTGTACCTACCTCAAGCCGATCAGCCGCATAGCCGAACTCAATGAACTGTAGATATCTTCCAAGAAATTCATTATTCTGTACCCGGTGGATAGATAATTATTATCGATGTAACACACGTGCCTGATAACGACAAATTTTAGGTGTGACAAAACATTTTTGGGGGATCGATACCCTTTGTATTTTGAGCGTGGGGGATAGGAGTATGTCAAACGTATTTTCTTTATCAAGCATACAAATGATGATCATGTTGAAGATCATGTCCAAAAACTTTTATTTGGTTAATTTGCCATTCATAAGTCATTCATAATCCACAACCAATATATATTACTAATTGAAATCATTAAATGACTGCAAATAAACCGTTCTTTTACTAATATTGACTATAACACTTTGATAACAATCTCTGCAACATATTTTTTCTGACCAATCAGGGAGCGAGAAATATGTTGCTGTGGTTATGACCGTAAAATCCCGGGCGCGCGTTATTTAATTTTTTTTTTCTTTACGCCGAAGAAGAACAACAAAAAAAATATTCCGTGGATTATGTAATGTAACACACTATCGCTGTACCCAATCATTGCACATATTGTACATGTGTTAGGGTGTGTGAGTGCGTGCGATTTGTCCAAAAATGAAATTATTTTCTTTTTTTTTTTTTTTTTTTTTTATTTTTCCAATTTGATTAATCAACGATTTTTTACTTCTTCTCATTTGCTATTTTGAAAAAAAAAATTTTTTATATTACTTTCTTCTTTTTGATTTCAAGAGTTTCTTATAGATCTTTTTCCATATCGATAACTATTCCTAATTAATATTACATTCACAATGGCTGAACCAAAGATCCCAAACTATTCCATTAAAGATTACGCTTCTTTTGCCTTAGCTGGTGCTATCGGTTGTGGTGCTACCCATGGTGCCATGACTCCAATTGATGTTGTCAAAACCAGAATCCAATTGGAACCAACTGTTTACAACAAAGGTATGTTTGGTTCTTTCAAACAAGTTATCCAAAGTGAAGGTGCTGGTGCTTTATTGACCGGTTTAGGTCCAACTGTCTTGGGTTACTCCATGCAAGGTGCTTTCAAATTCGGTGGTTACGAATTATTCAAAAAACAATTTATTGAATACTTGGGTTACGACACTGCTAAGAGATACAAGGATTCCGTTTACATTGGTTCTTCTGCTTTGGCTGAATTCTTTGCTGATATTGCTTTATGTCCATTGGAAGCTACCAGAATTAGATTGGTTTCTCAACCAACTTTTGCTAACGGTTTGATTGGTGGTTTCTCTAGAATCTTGAAAGAAGAAGGTGTTGGTTCTTTCTACAATGGTTTCACCCCAATCTTGTTCAAACAAATTCCATATAACATTGCTAAATTCTTGGTTTTCGAAAGAGCTTCCGAAGCCATTTACTCCACTATCCCAACCCCAAGAGCTGAATTGTCTACTTCTACTAACACCATTGTCAACTTGGGTTCCGGTATCATTGCCGGTTGTGCTGCTGCCATTGTTTCTCAACCAGCTGATACTTTGTTGTCCAAGGTTAACAAGACCAAGAAAGCTCCAGGTCAATCCACTGTTGGTTTATTGGTCCAATTGGCTAAACAATTAGGTGTCAGAGGTTCTTTCGCCGGTTTACCAACCAGATTGGTTATGGTGGGTACCTTGACTTCTTTACAATTCACCATCTATGGTTCTTTGAAGAAAGCCTTGGATTGTCCACCAGCTGTTGCTTTGTAAATAAGTTTATAGAGATAATTTTTATCATTATTAATTTCTTTTCTACTTCAATTATTATAGTTATTTTAAAATATAGTATACACTTTACTATTTATTTATTTCAATATCCATGATCTCGATCTTGATATCGATATCGATGTAGATCTCGTTTTTCTTGTTGAAATTTTTTTTTGGTTAATTTATTTTTGGTCCCGATCATCGGCCGGATTTGATTTTGTAGAGGAAATGGTTTTATTGCCGGGTGAGTAGTATCCGTGATTGTGGCGTTAGTAGTCGTGTGATACTCAATAATGAAAAGAAAACCTTCGAGATACCATTGATAACTTGCTAAGACCCTTATGGTCATTGTTTTTCGCAAATAATAACAGCCCTATGTAGGATGGTTCAAGAAAAAAAAGAAGAAGATATCATGGTTTGTTTTCTTGATTCTAAAGTTACAGTGAATAGAAAACAAAAGTAAGGCTATATGAATAGAATTATTAGTTACATTATAGGTTAAATTATGGTTCTCCCTTCGCCAAGATCAAACATTATAAGCTTAATATACACACGCATAGCCATAATTAGGACCTGTTTAAGGTTTCGATGTTCTTGACAAACCCAAGCCTCTTTTTTTTTTTCCATATCGTAAGTAACATCGTGGAGGGAAAAGGGTATGGAACGTTTGCAACATTCAAGGTTTAGCAGCAATAGAGAAATCAATTCTTATATTTGCTAATGAAATAGGGGTAACAAATTTCACTTTATTGTGTTTCTGACTTAAATTAGATGCATAAATTTCGATTGCTGGAAAACTAATTAAATACATCTTTAGAGTTACTGTTTAGGGGTAATTTCAAAATAAAATGGAGATATTCTTGTACAGTTAATGGATTTATTTGTTTAGTAAACCCTACATAAAATTTATCAAATTATTATTTTGTTTTTACAATTGCTATTTCAGGTTGATTAGAAAATAATATTGTGCATTACATATACAACCGTTCGTTTTGAAGCTCTTGATGGTTCATGAAAGAAAGCAAGAAAAAAAAAAATAAAAACCATCATCATAATCAACACTTAAGGTGCACTGCCGATGACCTCATTTTTTTTATATAAAAGATCTGTCATTGCGGTGGGGTCGGAGGTGGTTATAAGGTTGATATCTGTTTAAGAAAAAAAGAAACTGGATTCAACGATGATAGATTTGAAGGAACAGAAATCAAGAAATCTTACAGTATTGTTTGCTGCAATTATAATAACCTGATGAGAAGAAAAATTGGTTGTTATGCAAAATAATTTGTAAAGAATTCGTAATATTCTTATAAAAATGTTTGACAAAGAACGAGATATCCGTGTAGAATCATTGTATACACATCTAGAATGAATTCCGGTAAAGAAGGGTAGAAATAATGCATGTGTCTATAAGATCGGAATAATTCATTCCTGATTTCATCGGGTATACCAGACACTACACAGAGTAAACCAATTTGAGACATGAAATACCCCAATTGAGGAATCGACGGATACACACCTCACTAAAACAAAACAAATACACAATTGAATAAATTGCATAAAGTTTTACTAAAAGGAAAGCATTAGCGCTTGTATGATTCACAAATCAAAGCAATTGCTACTGTGAAAAAAATCTTATGTATGTGTGTGCCAAAACCAATTATTAACACAATTGCCGCCGTCGCCTTCGGAAGTTATGGAATTTAACAATACGGAATACTACTAAATTTCGGGGGGAGGGGGAGGGGTGAGGTCAAAGCTACACAAAAAGAAAAATAAGCTATAGATGAACATCATTTTTTTTTTTTTTTTATTTTCACTTTTGGATACATAGCCTAAAATAAATTATGAACACTTTTTTTGCTTCTTTGCTAAAAATTTCGAAATTGCGATGACCTCAAATTCCCGACTCTCCAATTCAATTTCATCCCTTGTTAATAAGTAATTTGTAATTAATATATAAATACCAATGAATATGTCACCATTCATTTTTGATGCTGAAGAGATTCTTGGATTTTTTTTTTTCTTTTTTTTTTTTCGCAATCATAAACTTTTAGTTGTTTGTTCATTGAGAGTAATCATCATCTCATCATATTTCCAGGTCATATAATGTTTACAACTTTATTCACTTTCTTAATTGCCTTGTTGTTACAAACTGAAGCAGTACCAATAACCAAGAGAATTTATACCCCAACATCACCGGTATTCTCATTACTTGCCGTTCATAATGGTAGTATTACCAATGCCGATGTCTTGACTTTTAATGGCTCGGCTGTTAAAGTTGGTACCGATGATTCTCCATTCTTTGGTAGAATTGATGCTGAAAAAGGTTATGTTTTGAATATTCCATTCACTAACAATACCAACAAAACTTCCTCAACTAATGTTTTGGTTGATGAAGATACTTATGAATTAACCGTCACTGAAACCAACTCTACTACTAATGGTACTGAAGGATTTGGAATTTCTAATGGATACTTGACATTTGAAAATTCAACTAACTTTTTGGTTTGTTCTGAATTACCACTTAATAGAACCGCTAATGAAACTGGAGGATTTTTAATTTATGCTAATCCAAAGAATACATCTACTTGTGAATATGGTCCAGGATATCAAGTTAAATTATTAACTGAATTGATTATTTCATTATCTTATTCTCCATCTACCAATACTGGATTCTTTAAGAGACAACTTCAATCAATTGCTCCTGCTTCTGCTTTCCCAGTTAAAAGACTTGCTAGTGAATCAATTGAAGAAAGTGAACAAGTTAATGGCTTGTTGAGCTTCTTCAGAAGATTCTTCTAGAATTATAAGTTCTTTGTTTTGCTTTTTTTTTTGATTTCTTTAATTCGTTGCCGTTTTTTATCTTCTGTTTTTTTATATTTTGTTTAATGTTTTGGTCTTCTTAATTTAGGGATACCCCATACCCAAATCCATATATAGTTAATAAATGGACTAATTCTAGAAGTTTTTCACATAAAGATATTCTTCATAATAATTGTAGAACAGGCGGATGATTCCCTAGAATATATTGAAATAAATATTTGTTTTTAAGGTGTATGTCATACCTCCTACAACAGTAATGTGTATTGAATTTTAAGCCAATCTCGAGAAACAACACCAACCTTCCCTGTATGAGCAACTATTATGAGTTAATACTTGGAAAGTTTGATACAAATCATTCATACAAACAGCCTATCTTCTATGGGATTATATATTGTGTAATTTATAAGAAAAAAAGAACAGAAAATATCTACTCTACTTCATTATTAACATTGTTGATTTCTTCATCACCGACTTTCTTCAAAATCACCTCTCCATATTCACTCAATTTAATCAGGGTTTCAATATCAAGTTTAAATAAAGTTTGATCGATTTCACCACCATAACTTTTAGGTAATTCACTCTTATTGAAAAATTCCAGTAAATCACCATGATTTAAAACTTGAAATTTATTTAATGTTTCTTGACTTATAACCCCAATAGTTTTGAAAAAAGTAAAAACCCAACCCATAAGTAATGGAACATTAATGAAAAATTTGGTACTTAATAATTCTGGATAATTATCACCAAAAATTGTAATGATTTCTTTGGTTGCTTGTTTCATTCCTGGATCAATTCTAAATATAGAAACATTATTATAATCATGAACTTGAGCAATTCTATTATTATCTTTATTTGAAAAATCAAGAAGTTGCAATGATTTTTCCATTAATCCTATTCTCCATCTTAAAAATTGACTACCAGGTAATTCAACATTTTTATTATTGGCACCAAATTTTTCAAAAATTTTTTTAGGATTTTTTAAATTACCATAAAGATTCCAAGTTGTTATATGTAATTTTGATTTATTAAAATCAGTAACAACACCTAATTCATTCAATTCTTCATCAAATTTTTCATCAAATGCAGCACTTAATGGTTGAAATTCATTTCTCCAATTAAAAGTTTTAATAATTCTTTTAATTGATAATTCCAAATCATAAGCATCAGCTGCTAAAAATTTTAATAATATTTCATTACGAATTGATTCATTAACAAATGGTTTATCAGTAGTATTTATTCTATGACCAAAAATTTCATCATAATCAGGATTATCAGTTTTAGAAAGAATATCAGGAATTGAACTAATTAATTTAGCAAGTTTTTCTGCTTGTTCATCCTTTAATTCAGTTGATTTGATAGTTGCTTTGATTTCCTCAATTGAAACTGTCATTCTTTGTTGTTCACTTGATGAAGATGATGATTTTTGATTTACGTTCTTGAGTTACAGATTCAAAGTGATCTTCCCTTGTGGCTATAAATGTTTTTTTTTTTTTTTTATTTTATTTTAACGGGTATAACCACAGTTAACGGCGGTACTTCCATACCACCACCCGCAGTAATTTATTTTTTTTTTTCTTGTGCTTTTTTTTTTAAACGAGGCATATGGAAATATCGCGTTGCCAATGTTTTATTTTTTTTTTTAGGAAAACTCATTATCAAAACGATCAACGAATCATAATCATCAATGAATCAACCTGTTGTCAATACCACTCAGTAGTATAAATATAATTTAAAATAGCACAGAATCATTGAAATAATTAAATAATTTTTCAACGAATGTCATTATTCTTCATATTTACTATGCAATTTCAGTAAGTTTGGGTTGCAAAACTCACTTAAATTATCGGTAATATGACATTATAAATACTTTGCTTGATACATTCGTATGACTGTTTTTGTTACTTGTGAGTAATGGAGTATCTTGATACTGTACCGTTATAATGACACTTGGATTATCAATTGGATCCTTTTTTGATAAAATTAAGTTAGGGTCACGTGATACAAATTTTACTAGAAATTTCTCATGGTTTAAAGTATTTGATTGTCATAACTATCAGTTGATTTAAAAAGTAATTATAACACATTGAGTCATTTTATATTCTTAGTGTCCCACCATGACATGTAATATATAAATAAGTGACGTTTCTTCATCTCCCCAAATCTTTTACAGGATCTTATTAACTTAAACTTGAATCAATTGGGAATATGAATGGATTACCTGAGTATGAAGATATTACCCCACCGATGTATGAATCCAGTGGAACTAATGAATATTCCCGGTTTGGAAAATTTAGAAGTTATCAATATTCTCAACTTGATAAAGATGAAGAAATCAAGGATAATCATTTACAACAACCACAATTTATTCCAAATATTACGGAAATAATTACAAATTTAAAATTACTTAAATCATTTGGGAAATTAAAACAAGATTTTATTGATAAATATGATTCTAGTACGAATCAAATTCTGCAAGATACACAATGGAGATTATTTTTAACCATGGCTGTTAAAAGATTTATTCTCTTTGTAACGAGTTTGAAATTACTGATGTCAAAGGTATCAACTATACCACGAGATCTTGAACTAAGTGAAGATTCTCGAAGTCAAGAGTTTACATCCATGTCAAATAAGTTAATTCCACCATTAGATGTGATTATGGTATGGTATAGTTTTTTTGTTAAATCCCATGACATTTTATGACACATTCACCAGAGCAGATATGTATTATTTTGTGAATTATCCCTTTCCATTACATATTATTGATTCCTATATTGACACTGACACATTTGAATTTAAAGTGCCTGAAGAACAAGAAAAGAATTACTTGACATTTATTGGGAAATTGAGTAAAGATAAAATGGATCTTGTTTATTATCCTTTAGGATATTCATTAGATCAACAAATGGTAACTATATATTGTTCACCGACAAAGAAACCAATAACCAGACCAATCAAGTTAATTGATTTTATTGATAAGAAGTTTATCACCAAGAATATTGGATTCAAATTTAGTGAAATAATTTTTGAGAATTATTCACCATCAATGATTAATCATGATCAATTAAGAAAAATCAAATTAGATTATGATGTTGAAAATCAAAGACTTTTAGAAGGAACATTAAAATATTTTTCTAAAAAGTTGGCATTACCAGAGTTCTCTGATATTAATCCCGAGATACTAAGTAATGAAATTTCAAATACAATAATTGATGAGTCAAGAATATCATTTCGAGAAATGAATGCTGGGACGCCTCAATTAATTGAACCAACGCTTGAAGATATTATTAATAAGATTCAAAAATATTCACCAAATATTAAAACTCGTGTTAAACAATCGATTTTATTAGATAAATACAAACTTTTTAATATGATAAGTCTTCCAGTTTCTGGTGGGATCCCCATTGGTGTAGATTTAGTTGAATGTATTCTTCGTCAAGAAAAATTCATTAAACAAATCAATGATCTTAATTGGTTGAATTCATCATTGATTAAAGAAGGTTTACATGAATCGTTGACTAGATATCAAAGATTTTTTGTACTTTTGACATCAAAGGCATCAAATAGGGTATTGGTTCCAACGTTGGATATTGATTTAGTTTGGCATACCCATCAATTAATGTTGTATGGATATATTAGAGATTATAAATATTCACCATGTCAAATGGTTATTGATCATGATGATTCCATACAAGAGAATACATTAGATTATGGATATGATTACTCATCGAAATTATATAAACAAGAATATGGTGAAGATTATTCATTATGTTTCTGTGATTATTGTTATACCAAAAGAAATGGAAAGCTGAAAAGAATATCACATGTGTTCAAATCAAATAAGAAATTAAATGCTGAAAAGGAAGCTGTTTGTAATAATCCTTTGTATCTTGTCAATAATAACAAAGGTATTACTCGTAGTGGTAATCATGGAAGTGTTTCCACATTTATGTCATGTGCTTCTCGTGGTTCGATTAAACTGACTCATATAAATGTTATAGGTCATGATAATATTCAACCCGTATAGAAAGATATTGTTATTTCATAGTTGAATACATTTGTGACTGGTATCTTGTTATTCCGCAACAAAAAACCGATCAACTGACCATGTTATAAACCATTCTACACGTTAATACTAAGTTATTTCCTAGAGTCATTCACATCAATATTTATTCGTCATCAAACAATACACATTAAACTAGTTCATTAGAAAAACAAAGTAATTAATCTTCACAGAATATGAACTAAACTTCCCTTCATTATTACAATTCCTTTTTCATTGCCTCAAAATCATACATTTTCTTATTATTTTTACCATCACTTTTATGAGGATGTTCTTGAGCATATTCAAAACATTCCAAGATACAAGACTTGAGATTTTCCACAGATTGCCGGCTTAATTGAAAATGGAATGCAATTCTTCCACCCATTAGTTTAACATTATATTTAGTTCTTCCCAATTCCACAAACAATTTTGGATCCATTTGATTAGCTTTTAAATCAATAAAGACAAAATTTGTTTCAACTGGAGATTCAAGAATTATACCATATTTTTTACAGAAATAACCAACATCTTTTGCCATTTCATGAGATTTTTGAATTTTTGGAGTATTATGATCTAAGGCATGAATAGCCATGGTTGTCATAAGTCCAGCTTGCCTTATACCACCACCTTGTTGTTTTTTGAAATGATTGGCTTTAGTGATGAATTTTTGATCTCCAACAAGGATTGATCCAATTGGAGCAGCAAGAGATTTGGATAAACAAATAGAAACACTATCAAACCATTGACAATATTCCTTAAGTGAGATTCCAGTTTCAACAGATGCATTGATTAATCTAGCACCATCTAAATGTAATTTAATATCATGTTGACGACAAAACTTACTAATTCGTTCAATTTCTTCAATTGGCATGATTATTCCATGTAAAGTATTTTCCAAAGAAATTAATTTTGTTGGTGCTGCATGAATATCTCCATCATCATAAGTAACATTATCCAAAATATCTTCAAGTGTTAAATAATTTCCATTAGCAGGTTTAACAGGATGAACCATAGCTTGACTCAACATTGCTAACCCAGCAGATTCATGTAAATAAACATGAGCACGATAATCACATAATACACTATATGGAGGTTGAATAAGATTGGTTCTAAGACCAATTTGATTAGACATGGTTCCACTAACACAGAATAATGCTGCTGGTTTACCAGTAAGTTCACACATTTTACTTTCTAATTTTAAAGTGGCTTCATCTTCAAGGTATACTGAATCCCCAAAAGTTGCATTAACAAACCCATCTTCAATCATGGCTCTGGTTGGAACTGTGAATGTATCACTTCTGAACTCATTAAATGTACTAAAAACTTCTTCTTCATCTAACGTCATGGTAGAAACAAAATAAAAATAAAAATAAAAAAAATGTAAATATCTAAAAATGAATATGGAAAAGTTACAAAAAAGAAAAAAAACTCTCTAATGATACACTTGGTTAGATTTATTAATATTTATATAATTAAAAGAAACGAAGAAGGAATAGAAGAAATGAAAAAAAAATAAATAAATTATTACTCATATGGATATTGGCTCAGATGACACACAATTATTTAATACATATCCAGTAAATTCCCAGTATTTCCAGGTGTGCGCCTCCCCCCCTCCTCTTTCTTTCCCTCATCGTTTTTTCTTTATTCTTTTTTTCTTTTTTTTCACAGCAATTGTAATCCGAACCACAAAGTTTTTCCGCGCGAAAATTAATTGTTTTTTGTTAGTCAATACTGCAATTCATATTCTTCTACAAGAAGACTAAATCGCCAGAAGCTTCTTAATTTAGTTCATTTAGTAGTTGTCGTTGTGTGGGGGAATAGATATGGGGTTATACATCTACAAATCAAAGACAAATTTCGAATTGCCCAATGGCAATAACAAAAAAAAAAAATTATATCGGAGTTTGATGTTTCTCTTAACTAACAGATGGTATTGAAAATGCCCTTTAACCACTCTATTTGCAAATGCCGCAAAGGAATAAATGTACACAATGTCAACTTTAATTTGTGTACGATTCTTATATTAGGTAGACCGGAATTTCACGGGACGTTCACTGTAACTCACGGGATCAAGATTATAATTACAAACATATTAATTATCGTCAGATCTTTCTCTATAGTTTATCTACAAATGTAATTTTTTTTTTTTTTTTTTTTTTTTGATTTTTTTGATTTTTTTGGGGTTTATATGAATTGGGAGAATTATAACAAAATCTATAAACAGAATTACATGTTAACAATAACTCCTTCACCTACTAACAACATTTAACAACAATATAGTAAATTAAAATTTACCATTGAGTTTCTCCATTTTCTGGTCCTCTACCTTCAATTACCGAATTTCTCTCTTCTTCGGGTGTATAACTATTAACTGGTTGCAAATTATTTTGATTAAATCCAAAATTTCCATTATTACTGATACTAATGCCGAATGGTTCAAAATCTGATGTATTTGGAACAGCCCCCGCACTTCCAAAATCAAAGCCCCGTAATGAATTGGTAGTAGTTGTGGTGGTGTTAACATTGGAAGTTGTTGCAGTATCATTTCTCCAAATTTGAGAATTATTAGAAACATTTCTAACATGAGTATTTGGATTTAATAAAGAATTTTGAGTTTTATCATCTAACCAAATATTTGATGATTGAGTTGGAGTCATTAAAAATCCACTTTGTTGATTATTTGGATTTAATAAATCATTAGAACTCAAATTGGTAGTACCCCAAACACCTTCATTCAAATTACTTTGTGATAAAGATGGTGAACTATATCTGTACAACAAAGAATTGAAATCACCATAATTAGGTGTCAAATTTACATTAGTGTTACCAGTGACATTATTGTTTGTGACACCACCAACAGTACCAGAATTAGTATCAACACCAGCAGCAACACCAGCATTAGTGCTAGTATGAACTGGAAGTGGAGAATTGATACTTGTAGAATATATAGTATCATCATATGGGAATCCTTGAAATTGAGCATTCCCTGTAATTCCATTATCAACAGAGATTAATGGATTGGCAGCAGTGGCACCGACACCAACACCGACACCAGCACCAGCACCAGCATTTAAATGAGTACCATTTGTTGCATTGAGATCAAAATTATGAACTGCATTAATTTGTTCCAAACTAATATATGGTTGCGGTTGTTGTTGTTGTTCTTGAAGATATGGATTACTACCATTGGCTACTAAATAATCATTACCCAATAATTGTGGGGGAATATTTTCTGGCAGATGATGTTGTAATTGCTGAGTGATAATCAGTTGTTGTCCAAGAGGAGATCCCAAACCATCAGTATCTGATTCTTCCTTTGAATAAACATTACCGTAATGATTGTAAAAACTACTAGCTTGTCTATTTTGATCTTCAGTAGGAGATAAGTTTCGTTTACCATTGAATTTAGGTTTTGGTAATGCATTACTAAATCCACCAAATTCAATTGATGCTTGATATTCAGTCATCTTTACTGGTTGATAATTCTTATCCAAATTCATTCTGGCAAGTTCCAAAGCTTGATGAATTGATACAAATTTTTTAATTTCTGATCTAAAGGCTTCCTTCCATTGTTGTTCAAATTCTTGATATTGATTGATTTCATGCATAATTTCATCCTGCCATGAAGGAATAAGTTGAAAAATCTTGACAATTGCATCAAATGCAGGTTTGGTCAATGACCCATCCTTGTTGAAAATTGAGGCATTATTGGTACTATTGGTGTTATTGTTACTGTTACTGTTATTGTTGGTGTTGTTGGTGTTGTTGCTTCCACCACTATTTTGTTGTGATAATGATTGTTGCCCTATGGAATCTGGAGAAGTATTGGAATTTCCTGATTGATTGAAAATTTCCACTAGTGGTTTTAATTGATTCAAAATGGAAACTAATTCTTTTCTTTCAACAATTAAATTCTTTAAATTTTCTTCAATTTTTTCCATATCTGCTTTATGTTGATCGATTTGATCTCTTACTGAGACAATTTCTTCATTTATTTTAGATTTATCTTGTTCTTCATTACCCAAAACCTGAGAATTTCTTTCAATTAATTTTTTAAGTTGTGATTCTCGTTCTTGAGATTTAGTATTAAATAATGCTAATGAATTTTTTAATGTATTTAATTGAGTGATTAATTTTGATTTTTTAAATGTTAATTTGTCTTTAGATTTTTCTAATGTCTTTACATCATTATCCTTTTTCAGTTTATTATCTGTTTCTTCATCTAATTCTTGTTTATACAGACATAATTCTCTTTGTAAACTTTCAAGTTCTGGAGTCACACTTGATTGATATTGTTTATATTCCAAATTAATTTTGGTTAATTCATTTTGAAATTTCATAATATATTCATTTAATAATGATGAATCTTTAATGGTTTTGATCTGATCAATAGTAATAGATTCCAAATTATGATCATCACAAATTTGCATATTATCAACAACTTCTCTAACATCATCTTCTAAAGTATCAATATTCACTTTTTCATCAAGGTTTTCCGGATCACATGTTTGAACATATACTGGTTTAGATTGTGATTTAAAATTAGTGATTGAATTAATAGCAATGATCTCAATACGATATAGTTGATGGGATGACAAGTTATTTAATTTGCATGAAGTTGAAGTCAATGTTGCTGCTTCTTGTTCATTTATAACAATAACATAATACAAGTTTTCATCATATTTCACTTCGATATCCCAATGAATAACAATGGAAGTTTCTGAAATGGAATCGATACATAAAATTGGAGTATGTGGGATCTCTATATTTAAATCTTCAATTAATTTCTCCACCGGTGTTTTCAATATCAGGTAGAACCTGTATAATAGCCAACATAGAGAAGGTATCACAGTTAATAATACCTCTATCATTAGATGTGGATCTTTAATTATACTTTGTTGCTAATAGTAGAAGTTTTTTTTTTTCTTCTATTTCTTTCTTTCCGTGGGTGTCAGGTCAGGTTCCTAGAAAGAGAGAGAGAGAAAGAAAAAAAACTGAATGAGTAACACACAACAAAACCAAAACCAAAACCGAAGAAAAATTTTTTCTCTTTCTAATTTTGTACTATAAAATAAAAGGAGGGTTTGTATTTTTTTCGTTCTATTACATTAGTAGTGTAAAGTGGCTGAAAATAACTCCATTCTCTTTGTTTAAATAAAAATTTTGACATTTTTTGACAGCACTGTAATTTATTTTGTTGGCATTTTTTTTTTTTTTACAACAGATCACCAGATGGTTGTTTTTATATTTAACCAATTATCAATCAATAAATCATTATGAAATTGTTAATAATATATTTTGCTTTTGTTATATAAAGAAGAAGAAAAAATCAAGGCAACGAAGAAAAAGAATAAACGAAACTATAGAACTTTCAAAAAGGAATTTTGTCTCTTTTTTAAGGTATAATCTTTTGTGGTTTAATATGAGGTTGGAATATCAGCAATTAATTCAGTAACTTCATCTAAATCAATATCAGTAATTGATTTGATAAAGACACTGAAATCAGTGTTTTCATGAACACCTGCCAAACCAGTTCTAACATTTAAAAGTTTTTGAGTCAAATAATCAGCATTGGAAAACCCATATAAATCAACATCAACTGAAGTATGTTGTAATGAACCCCAAAGAACATTGGCTCTTGAAGAAGTCAAATTAGCAATAGCAACACCAAGAGCAGTAGTGTAAAGAATACCTTCAGAATCATTATCAACAAAATCAGCTAATCTTTGAACTTCTTCTTCAGTATAATCGGTTAAACCTAAACCTTCTTCAATAACTGTGGTTCTAATGAAACCAAGTAAATCATCACCTTCATAATTGGCAACTTCATTGGCCAAATATTCACCAGAATGAGTAGCATTTAAAACAGGATCGAAATCTCTTGGTCCCAGTTGATTAAGAACCAAACCACCAGTTTCATGATCAGCAGTTGCAATAACAACAGTATCAACATCAGAATTTCTGGTGAAATTTTTAACTAATCCAAAAACTTCATCATATTCAAGAGCTTCTAAAGCATGAGATTGAACACAATTTTCATGACCAGCATGATCAATTCTAGAACTTTCAACTAATAAGAAAAAACCTTGATCAGAATCTTTAGTATAATTAGATAAAGCATTTAAGGCAAATTCAGTTTGTTCAACCAAACTTGGATATTCAGCATCATCACGATCAATTCTATAAGGATAATTATCTTCAGCAAATAAACCTAAAAATGGTAAAGTGGCATTTTTACCTAAATCATAACTATCAAATCCTTCTCTATCACCAACATAAGTCCAAGTACCATTAGTTTGAACTTCTTGAATTAAAGATCTGTTATCATTTCTATTACCACCTTCATCAACACCAATAAACCAATCTCTACCACCACCCAAAATTAAATCTGGAATATGACCTAATGGATGAATTTCACCAACCAATTGTTCAACAATTAAATCTTGACTTCTTCTGGTTCTAGCATGAGCAGCCCAAACAGATGGAGTAGCATCACCAACTGAAGTAGTAACAACTAAACCAACAGCATAACCTTGTAATTTAAGTGCTTCACCAATAGCACCAACTGGATTTAATTCAGGATCAACAGAAATATAACCATTAACGGTTTTTTTACCAGTTGCTAAAGCAGTACCAGCAGCGGCAGAATCAGTAATATAAGAAGAATTAGAAGAATGTCTTTGAGTACCAATTAAATGACCATCTAAATTTAATAAATCATTTCTTGATAAACCTTGTTCAACTTGTCTATAATTTCTAGCTAAATTAACTCCACTTGGACCAAATCCATCACCAACTAAGAAAATAATATTCTTTTTCTTTGGTTGAGAATTATCAACTGGTGCTGCTTCAATTTGAGTAAATAAATATAAATAAACAGCTAATGCCAAAGTTGAAATATTGAGTAATTTTGGGAAAATAAACGCCATTGTTAGATGATTCTTTAATGTTTTTGTTGTGATAAACTATAAGAAAGAAAGAAAGAAAGAAAAAAAAAAGGAAACTACGATAATAAGATCGATTTGACAGATAAACAGAAGGGGTATTTATACTTACTTATTATGAAATAGGAGAAAAAGTAGAATTGATAATTCAATTTTTCATTGTATGTAAGTCAACTGTGGTGGTTGTTCTCAATGGTTGCGAAAGTCAAACAAGAAAAAAATTTCTTCCGCACTACTTTTTTTTAGGATTATTATTATCAACAACATACTTTCCGGTGTACCACATGGGCTATCTCCCCTCTAGTAATTACTGTAAACAATTACAAATTGAAAAACCAAGAAAAAAAAATTATTTTTTTGTATAGTTCCCAATTATGACAAGAAAAATAGAAGTACATCAATATAGGCATAACAAAAGCGGAAATGATTTGAACCGTTTTTAGAAAGTTTACTTATTACTTATGAATGTAATATGGTATTTACCACGAAGTATGCGAGTAATTGTATACCAATTAAGATTGGATAAGAGTCACTATGGCTACTACCAGAATAGAAAAAAACAAAACACCAGTGATAAGTCCAATTGTAAATTTTCCCATCACACGAGTTATACTTAATAATAATTTACTCTCGGTTGGTATACAATATAACTTAAACCAAAAGAGAAGATAAATTGTCTTAATTTATTCCGAAATAAACCTCTCTTCTTCCCCCTTGAATTGCGCCCTTTGCTTTTTCCGAACAAAAGATCGTTGAATAAAATTTCATTCTTTGTTAATGGAATTATTTGAATTTTTTTTCTTGGTTTATGTTTAAGATGTGGATATATTCTCATAAAATTTTGCTTCTGTAGTAAAAATGTCTATATAAACAATTAATTAATTAATTGAAATACACATGTGGGCCAATTATACTAATTGAGTACTTCTTTTTCTGCTTCTTGGCATGATGTTATTATACTTTATATTTTTATGGAACTATGAATTTTAAACTGATAGTTGGAAATGTAGAGGTTGTACCTTTTACAAGACTAACAAGAACGAATTACATAACAAGATAGATTCTTGTACTACTGTTGATGAAATCAACGGTCAATTGTATTGTAATTATTTATTAATTGAGTTTTATATGAGTTAATCAAATCAATTTCCACATGTTATGTATGATGGAGATAATTTTTACAACTGTGTTTTGTACTCCTTTGTTATAGTTCAAGAAAAAAAAAAAAAAAAAAACTAAAAGCAACGTCAAATTTACTGTAACTAGAATAAACCAAATGTTACAAGTCAATGGGGGGGCACGTTTTCAACTAACAAAAACAAAAGTATAAGTTATTAATCAATTTAATTGAATCTCTACCATGGAAGAATATAGGAGGTCAAATCCGATATGCGTATATGTGCATATGTTGTATATGTAAAGTCACATGAGTGAATTGATTATAATCATAATGATTTGTAACTTTTTCCTCGGTATTAATTTTTGAAATCAGGTTAACCAAAATGTTGATTTTTTGATTAAACACAAATAAACAAAGTCATGATGTTTGGCAATAACTTTTTGAATTAAATAGATAGATTTATATGAGAGAGATATTACTACATCAAAAAAATACAAATATTTAAATATTTATCAACCAATAGAAAATTAATATAAAAGAAAGCTATCATTTATTACTATAAAACAAATAAACTATAATGCTAGAAATTCTTTATATGTGAAAATGTTAGTACTTAGGATACACGACCCCTTTAACGACGCATTTAGGATAAGTCAGCCGTATCAAAATTGACGGTTTTTTCAGCTTAAGTCCAAATGTAAACTCACCCATAAGACAAAAAAAAAAAAGAAAGAAGAAGAAAAATATTTCAATTTATTTTTTTCTTTCAAAGAATTTTCATCCTCAATTTATACTCCACTACAATTGGTGTGTGAATGATTTTATTTTTTTTATCACTTCATACACGCACACACATACAATTTTTCTCCTCATTTCGTCATTATTTAATGAATCAATTTTTTATCGTTGTTATTATTGATTATACAATACATTAGATTCACTTATGATTAAACTCATCTTTAATTATTGAATAACAGTATGGTTGTATGTATGAAAGTAAATAAGGTAAGAAGGACTTATGAACTATTTAAAGTAGATCAGTTGTTAATATTTGTAAGGGATTTTATTAGTCTCTACATTTTACATCACTTACACTCTGGCGCAACAATTAGTTTCATAAGTTTGAACAAACTTAGATGGAAAATTTCTCTACAACAGAATTATACAATTCACAAGTTAATTCTCTAAGATTTATGTTCAATCAAGTCATAACATTAACTTAAAACAATTTATGTTCATCATTGAAGTGATTGAATTTTTCAATACTTCAGGTTTTATTCTCACCGGTAATCCCGGTACTAAATGTATTTCATCTCATTGGTATAATTGCAAATCATACATATTTGTACGTTTAACCATCATAAATAATTTGAGTAATTTATAATATTCCAGTTTACTAATCATTTGAATCAATTTTTTAACTTCATATAAGGTTTCTTTAATACATCACTTCACTTTGATTAATAATTCCGATATCTGCACCAAACTAGAACGGAAAAAAAAAATTATTTGTGCAACTCCACAATCGGTAATTGAAAAAAAAAAAAAAAAAAGGCAGTATAAAGAAAACTTTAAAGATAATCTACCAAAAAAAAAGAGTCCTTCAAGATATTTTATTACCTTTCCTTTTTTTTATTCAATCTACGTGTTGTATTACTTGGTAATCTAAAATAAATGAATTATAGCAAATATACCAATTATTCAGCCATTAATTATTTGGCATTTAATTATGCTGGATTTGCATGTATTGCAATTATTGTTTTTGTCACAGCCACGCAACCATTTTATATTAAAGAAGTAATTGGAATAGAACCAAAACCAGGAACTTCAAAAGATAGTAAAATTGGTCATATTATTGGATTATTAGGATTTTTTGATGAATTAACATCAATGATAATTGCTCCTTTATTAGGTGCATTAAATGATAATTTAAATATTTTAAATTATAGTGGTTCAAAATTAATTCAAAGTTCAAGTTTTTTAATTATTTCTATTGCATTATTAGGTTATTCATTTTTAACGAAAAATTTAATTCCTGATATGTTTATATTTAGAATAATTTTTGCAATTGGTATAACTGGTTGTATGAGTATGGTTACTGTTGTACTTAATGAATTAACCATGTCTGATTTTGAATTTAAAAAATTTTTAATTTGGAATTCTAAAAATGTCAATTATTTACCTCTTAATGATGTTAATGATAGTAATGATGAAAGTAATGATGTGGATGTTGAAAATCAAAATCCACTTGATGATGAAAATGTTGTTGTTGTTGTGGATAAAAAAAATGGGAAATATGCTGGAATAATGGGGGTATGTACTGGATTAGGAGCAATTTTTTCAGTATCTTTATTTGTTACATTACCGGTTAAATTTGTTGAAAATCATAAAGATTGGGAAATGAAAGATGGATTAAAATATTCATATTTAATTCTTGTTATATTTGCGTTAATTTCATTTGGTATATTATTTTTATTTTTATATTCAACAAAAGGTGATTTAATAATTGATGAAATATCAACTACAAAAAAATCATATTTTGAATTACTTAAAGAAGGTTTTGAATTTTCAAAAATTGATAAACAAGCTCAATTGGCATATGCAGGAGCATTTGTTGCTAGATCAACAACAGTTGCAACATCAATATTTATTCCATTAATGGTATATGAATGGTATTATAATATTGGTGAATGTAAAACAGGTAATGGAAATTGGGCTGGAAAAATTTCATGTCATGAAGGTTATGTATTTTCGGCAATTTTAACAGGAGTTGCACAAACAGTTGCTTTAATATCAGCTCCAATTTGGGGTTATTTGGTTGATTCTTCAAAATTTGGTAAAACTAAAACTTTAGCTCTTGCTGGTATAGTAGGAGTTATTGGTAATATGGGATTAAGTTTAATAAATTCAAGTTTTAAACAATATAATCCAAAAACTATAATTTGTTTTATTAATGTTAGTATTATTGGACTTTCTCAAATTGGATTAATTATTAGTAGTATGAGTGTTTTAAGTGGTATTCCAAATGCTCATAATATTATGGGTTCATTAAGTGGATTTTCTAGTTTTTGTGGAGGTATTGGTATTATGATTATTAGTTCATTAGGTGGATTTTTAAGTGATTATTGGATTTTAAGTCCATTTTTTATTTTAGGATTATTTAATTTAGCATTAGTTGCAATTTCAATTCGTTCATAGATAAAACTACAATTAAATATTAAGAAACCTGACAAGAATATAGATCTAATATAAACCTAGGTAAAATATTATCAAAAACTTATTATTAAAAGAAACCAAGAATAAATATAAATATATAAATATATAAATATAACTATAAAAAAAAAATAAAAAGATAACGATTGAAAAAGAAAAAGAATAATAATAATAAAAAAAAAAATACGAAAATAACCCCCTAACCTAGATGCTTTAATTTTAATTATTTGAGGTGATTATGATTAAACTTCTTCACGGAATCTTGATAATGAATTACTTGAACCATGAATATCATTTCCATCACTAAATATATTTGATGGTCTTTCATCACCAGGCATAATGAATGAATCATAATCAGAAGGATGGAATTCTCCATCACTATCATCATCAATATCAATATCATTATATCGTGAACTTGCCATGGTATCACCACCAGCACTTGTAATTGGTCTTGATTCTTCATTAAAATTAAAATCATCTGGATTTGCTAATGGATGACCATAAGAATTCATTCTAGTATGAAAATTCTCTGATCCATCAATTGATTCAGTAGGTTGAGAATTTGAACCACTTATTGAATTTGATCTTGTTGATTTATAAAGTGTGGAATTTCTTGCATTTGATGAAGTATTTCTTCCACTACTTCTAAATATTGAATCAAGATTATTTGAATTTGTAACTCCTCGATAAACAAAATCATCATCTGATTCATCAACATTTCTTCCATTATTACCATTATTTGACGTACTTCCATATCCTCCAGAAGTACCACCTTGTCGTTCTAAATCATCATTAGATCTATTTGATCTTCCAAACACACCTGCTCCAGCTGCTCCAGCACCACCACCAGCAGCTCCTGCACCAGCACCAGCAACAGAACGAGATAATAAATGAGAATTAGAACGACGTGAACCACCACCTCCATTTGGAGAATTTCCTCCATGATTAAATAATGAAGATAACCAACCAAATTTAGAAGTTTGACTCATGTCATTACCAGCATTATCATGATAAATATTTTTATCATCATCTAAAGTAGTATCTTCATCATCACCTCTTTGACCATCAACAATAGCTCCATTAAAATCAGGTTGTTGATTAGTTAAATTATTTCTTCTTCTTTTCTTTAAAAATAAGAAAAGAACAACTAATGCACCAATAACAATTGTACCACCAATTGAACCAACTAAACCTCCAATTAATTTGGAATTACGTTCAGCTGTACTTCCACCACCATTGTCAATCGCAACTTCAGCTGATGTTGGAATGGTTATAACTGTTTCAATAGTTGTATCTGGAAGTATGATATGAGAAGTAGTTGTTGAAGTAAATGATGAAATAGTGGAATGAGTATTTATAGATGATGAAGTAGTAGTTATTGATGATGAAGATGAGGATGATGAAGATGATGATGACGTGGATGATTCTTCAGAAGAAGTGGAGGATATTTCACTTGATGAAGATTCTGAACTAGAAACTTCTGATGAAGTACTTGAAGATTCTTCTGATGATGATGTAGTTTCAATAGATGATGATGATGATGATGATGATGATGATGATGAGAATTCTGAAGAAGAAGATGAGAATTCTGAAGATGAAGATGAAGAAATGATAGTTGATGATGATTCTGAAGAAGAACTAGAAATTTCACTTGAAGATGAAGAAAATGAGGATGATGTTTCTGATGATGATGATGTGAATTCCGAGGATGATGTTTCAGTAGATGACAGGGTTGGTAAAGATGAACTTGTTTCAGTTGAAGATGATTCTATTGAAGATGAAGAAGGAGTTGATGTTGTTTCACTAGATGAAGACAATTCAAATGATGACGATGAAGTAAAAAAACTAGAACTTGAACTAGTAATTAAACTTGAGCTGGTTTCTATAGATGATGATGATGGTGTGGTTGATGAGGAAGTTTCTGTAGAACTAGAAGTAATTAAACTTGAAGTTTCTGTAGAACTAGAAGTAATTAAACTTGAAGTTTCTGAAGAACTAGAAGTAATTAAACTTGAAGTCTCTGAAGAAGTAAAAGGAATACTTGATGATGATGTAATATCTGTAGAACTTTCTATGCTCGTGTCCGAAGGACTAATAAATGTTGCATTATCTGACATATCTGATGATGACGATGATGATGTGGATGATGTCTCTGTAATACTACTACTTGATGAAGACGAAGAAAAAGTAGAAGAAGATGAACTACTTGTTAAGGTATCCAGCAGACTAGAAGATGTTGATGATATAGTGGAGGAAGAAGGAGAAGGCTGTAGCTGATCTTGTGAACTAGAAGTTGATGAAGTTAACGGTATTGACGAAGTTGACAGTGTTGAAGATGAAGGAGACGGTACTACCAAACCTGGACTGCTTGATGTTTGAACGACTGGTGACGACAGGGTGGAAACAAAAAAAGAAGAAGAAGAAGTGGGAATAGAAGGAGAAAAAAATGTGGAAGAATTTTCTTGTGTGGAACGAGAAAATGATGATGATGATGATGATACAGTTGAGGAGGTGGTTGATTGCGTAGGCAGTGATTTTGAATTTACGCTCGAAAAATTTTCTTGTGACTGGGAGGAGGAAATGGAGGTGGAGGAGATGCTCGTAATTGAAGATTGAGAATTTATTGTTATTGTTGAGGAGGAGGAAGAAAACGAAGAAGAAGAAGAAGAAGAAGAAGAAGTTTGTGAATCTGAATGTAGTGTAGATGATGTAACTGTATTATCAGAAAGTGATGATGATGTTGATGATTCTAATAATAAATTATTAAAATCAGTTGTAATATTTATATCTTCTCTTGGATATAAATTTTTATTCTTTTCTTGTTGTTGTTGTTGTTCTAGTAGTTGATGATTTGGTAAAGTATTTATAAAATTTATAAACATCATTGCTGATTAGGTAATATGATAAAAACGAAATTTCAGTTATATTAGGAATAAGGAGGTGTTTGTGTCTTTGTGTATGGGTGTATGGGTGTGTGAATATACTTGTAAGAATGTAACAAATTAGTGAAATGTACACAATGCAAAACAAATTAAAGAAAAAAAATGTAAACTAAATGTGTGTACTTATTTTTAGAAGGCCGCACACATACGAAAGGACAAAATAAATAAAACAAAACCAAAATAATCAACACAGTGATATACAACTGAGGTTTGTAACAAATATATCTTGTCTTGTCTTGTTATTACCGAGGAATGACTGAATTCGTATTGGGGCTATATTACTCTAAATGTTATCACTTTGTATATCTTGTGGTAACAAAAGTTTTATAATTTGGACACTTGATGTTCTTAATTAATTAAATTGATGACGTAATGCAAAACTAAGAAAAAAATAAAAAAAAAATTGTTGCGAAAAAAAAAAATTCAACAGAAAAAAAAAAATAATTAAAATCTCCCCTTTTCTATTATATTAGATATCGTTCCTTTTTATTTTAATGGAAAAGGCTGACAAGTTGTTTACAACTTTTATTTATTCTCTAATTCAAGGCTGAAAGAAATAACAAACAAACAAAAAACGAAACTAATAATAATTATTCTAATGTAAATCAAACAAATACAGGTTGAGGCGCAGAATTCGAATGGGAAAGTGATGTCGGAGGGCGAGGACGAGGAGGGGGAAGGGTAAAAGAGTAGAATTTCTTGATTATAATATTTGACTTTTGGTAGTTAATGAGGGAAAAAAAATAACTAAATGATCCCCTTAATGAAATCAGAACAAGTAAATGAAATGAATATAATAAAAAATGCAAAAAATCAAGGGGAATGGGGGGTATTAAAATCGTCTTGTCGATCAAACTCTTTAGTATACTTGGAAAAATATGAAAATTTTTGACGTATGAATCGTTTTTTTTTTTTTGTTTTGATATATATTGTGAAAAAACAAATCAAATAAAATAATTATATTTCTATCAGTTGGATCTAAGGTTGATGGAAAGATTTGGTATTAATGTGTATAAGTGTGTATAATTGTGTAGGTGTGAGTATCCGTTAATAGGGATTCTAATATTTCTCTACTTTTCTTTGTTATAAGTTCATATATAACAATAGTATCAAAAAAAAAAAAAAACAATAGAAAAATCTCCACCAATTGGTAATGGAGGATCTTTAAAAGTAGTTAAATCAAGGAGTTAATGATATTCTAGACTACACGAATCTCTTTTCTAAGAAAACTTTCCAAGAAGGGAGAAAGAAAGAAAGAAAGAAAGAGAGATCAAAAGGTATTTAAATATCAATTACATATATGTACTGTATCTCATCCCTCAATGCTTTTTTTTTTTTTCAAGTACAATTATCAAAGATACATATACAGAGATAATGCCCTGAGTTTTATGTATTGAATGTATAATTTATTACTTACATAAAAGATGTAACAACGTAATGAAATCCCTTGTTATAGAAAAAAAAAACATAATGTACAAACAGCCATATCTTACACAGGGGATGGATGAGTATGAGGGATGGAAATCAATAAATAAATAAAAGAAAGAAAATAAAATAAAAAAAAAAGGTTTCAAATCAAATTTAAAGAAAAAGAAAAGTAATTTCAAGTTTATTGTAACATTACACAATACAGTATACCACAATTAAAAGAGAAACTTAAAAGGACCCTACTGAATTGTGTATGTGTTTTGTATATATCAGATATAACACATCTAATTTCAACTGATTTAAATGATCACGGCACTATATGTGTTCAAGTAATTTTGTGAGGTTATCAAAAAAATCACTTTGTAACATACAAATTAACGGAAACCCATAAACCATGTGGTATTTCCATTTCTTTTTTAAGAAAAAGTTAATTAATTATTCCATTTCATTTATTGTGTACTGTTCTGTACATTTGTATTTGAAATTTTCAATATCTTTTTCTTACAATTGCTCGAAACCATAAAAATTAACTGTACTTTAATTTACAATACTTCAAATATACAGATACAATTACAATGTACAGTACACACACGTTTAGTAATATCCAAGTGATGTACAATATACAATACCTGGATATTTTTATATCTTGTAAACATTGAAAATGGTTAGTCAGCAGTTGTTGTTGTTGTTATTATTATTACTGTATTATTATTATAGTTGTTATAATTAGTATCGTATCAATGTACAGTTTGATCAACAGGTGGTGCTTGATATTCAAAGGGATGAGAAAAAAAAAAAAAAAAAAATAAACCTGAAATTTGCGCAAACGAAAAACTATTGATACACATTCACATAACCAGTACTACACAGTACACATGTTCATATTAAAACTAAAAGAAAATATAACCTTTGATTTCTTAATATTTAGTTTATTAATAAACTTTTCGATTAAAAAGATTAAACAGTATTCCAATGTATATTGTATCTATAAATTTATCTTCTTTTTTTCAAAGTTGAGAAATATTTTCAGTATAATTGTTTTTAAATCCTTCTCTCTCCCCCTTCGGGTCGAAAGTCTAATTTAATTCGTGGTACAATTCTAATGCAAATTTTGTGTCTTATGTAAGTGTAGTTGAAACACAAGAACAATCTGTACTGTACCTCATACAACAAATGATGAAAATTTCATTTTAAGAGTCACATCAAATGATAATATCCCAAATGTAATATACTGAATTATATTCATATTTCTATTTCTATTTCATTTGATGTGATGTGATATAGGACATAAAATGAAACAAAAAAAAAAAGAAAAAGTCTGAAACAATAACAGAAAAAAAAAAAAAAAAATAATTCTAAATTAGTTAAATTAAATGCATTTGACATAATCAATTCATTCTATTCTGAATCATCGATCTTCGATCATTCATTCATTCATTCATTCATTCATACCCCCTTATTCTTTTTTTATTTATTGTTTTTTGTTTTTAAAAATTTATATGGATGAAAAAAAATAATAACATGAACGTGGGGTATTTGTATGTAATAGAATAAGAAGAAAGGTAAATATTTATTTGTATTGAATTTTTATTTTTTTTTTTTTGCACCTATTTTTCGTAATACTATAGATCTTTATTAAGAAAAAGAAAAAGAAAATAGCAAAGATTTCATTTAACAAATAACAATATAGAATCAAGGGGTTGTAGTTATATAATCCATATCTATTATTTATTTATTTATTTATTTATTATTTTTAGGAGTACATTATGTCATCATCATTAAATAATCAAGGGGAGCGGGGGGAAAAGGGGGTTTAAAAAGGGGACACATATACATTGATATGTGTATGTAATAATTCTTGATTTATATTTAAATCAACTACGAAATTTTAAAGAAATCATTACGCAAATTTCTTATATTTATTAATATTATTATTATCTGATATTATCTGATATTTTTACGAAATATATATATATAATACATATACATATATATTCTCATAACCAATAGGTAATAATAATCACTTGATAATTGATTCATGTAATCTTCTCCTCAAGATTGCTTTTTCTTTTCATACATATATGTGTAATGACATCGATGATTTTTTCTTGTAAAAACAAAGTATTACTTAATCAAAAGATACTCCACATTTTTACCAGACAATACAAATGTATTACACGTTAATATTTCCTCCCCCCCCCAATGATTAATTAATATAATGACCACGTACTTACAAAATAACCTCCCCCCCCCACCATTGCTCTCCCCATATTTACTGTACTTCGATTTATTTAATTTATTACACTTCCCAATTATGTTTACCCCTTAGAGAATTCAACGTACAGTTAAACATGATTAAAAGATAAGAGTAGAGTTAAGCCCCCTTGATTTAGTTTATTGTTCTACACCTAACTAAATCACATAGGTTATTAATCTAAAATACTAGATTATTGACTTACACTTACTGTAAATCATTTGCATTTAAATGTATAAACATCTTTTTTTTTTTTATGAATTATATATATATAATATGTATAAGATGATAAAAATTGATTAATTAATTAATTAAGAAAGAATAATTCGACATATTTAAACCCACTGAAGTAAGAAAAACAATCATATTAAATGGGGCTTAACTGGAATTTGTATAAAACAAAAATAACAATAAAAACAAAACAACGATAACGGTAACGATAAAGAAAGAAACATTTGATAGGACGGAAGGGAAAAAAAAAAAAAACTAAACACAATAACTTAAGGAACACAATTTAAAACAAATTCATTCTTTTTTTTTTTTAATTTTATAATATTGATCATACAATTTCTTGTTTGGTATATTTATCTTTCAACCAATCCTTGAATGCAAATAATAACATTTGCCATCCCATTAATAATGTGGTTACTCCTAAACTTAAATTCAATGTAAACATACTAGTTAATCCATAATATTCAAATGATAAAATAACTGGATCTGTCAGTTCCATAAAAATTAATCCACCACATAATAATGAAAAACTAACAACTAATTCGGTAATTGGTCTACTTGGTCTAGTCAATACTTTTGGTGCTTTGGATCCCAATAACATTAATAAATAAGTAATAAATCTAAAAGCACATCCTAAAACAAACATATTACCCCATTGAATATGAATTTCTGTAGATAAACTTGAGGCTTGTTGATGTTTGGACATAAGATATCCTGTCCAATAAATTGTAACAATTGGAAATGGATTTGGACTAAATCCTGGACTAGCCTTAATTATATTATTAATATCTAATGATTCTCCACCATTAATTTTTTCTAAATCAGAAATTGCTTGTTCATATCTCCATTCTTGTAATTTTAATTCAGTAATTACTCCACATAATCCACAACCAATAAAAATAAATGCTATTGAAACATGTTGCAAATCTTTTGGTGACCATTCTCCACCAGCATTGGATAAATGTTCCAAGAAAATATTGGTTGATCCATAAAATAAAATTAATGAACTTTCAAGCATTTCCATAGTACATAATCCTTTATTTTGTAAAGAAAACCAATTACTTTGTTTTTTGGTTCTATCAATAAATTTATGGTTCCATGCCCAACCTTTATTGGTAAATCCTCCACAATATCTGGCCAATGATAAAACTCCATAAGCAAAAAACACTCCACCTTTAATAAAATGTGCCAATAAGTTAAATACCAATTTTTCTTGACCATAAATACAAAATGTAGCAACACCAGTAGGTACTAAAATCATAAAATAGAAGAAATGACCCCAATTTAATAAATTGAATCCAATGTTGGAAATCTTGTAAAAAATAGTACCAGAAACCCACGTTCTAAATTTCATTATTTTTGATTGTAAATGAGAAAAATTTCTCTTTTCAGACATTCTATTCACAATATTATCTCTTTCTTCTTCTTCTTCTTCCTCTGTATCATTATCAACATCAGAAGAATTGGTTGAAGAATCATGTAATTCAAAATATTCTGGTTTGTTTGGTTGACCAGGATTGATATTTTTAATAAAGGCAAAAATAACTTGTAAAATAGTTGAAACAAACAAAATTATAATCATAGTATTATAAGCATTACCAGGGTATAATTCAGGAATAGAATTAATAAAAATAGAATAATTCAAAAGAGAAAACATAATTGTTCCTGAATGTACCAAAAGTGTGGATAAATAACTTTTACCCATATTCAAGTTATTAAAAATCAAACTAATTGGATATATCACAAATACTGCAATCAAACCGGATATGATATGTAAATATAATGCTGGACGATGTTTGGATTCCACAGTGAAATAAGTGGTGGTGTTATAATTTTCCCAATATAATTTTTCCTCGGGTAATAAATGGGTTTGTAAAATAGGTACCCCATGAGGATGTTTCATCACATGAGGTGTAGGTACCAATGGCTCGATGGAACCGGTTGATGATCCAGATGAAGTAGGTGTGACATTTTGATTATCCATATGTTCCATACCTTCCATATTATCATCAGTGTTCATATCTGCCATGGCCAAACCCAAGGTCAAAAATAGTAGTAAGTTAGAAGTCTTCATAATAATTTCGAGGGATAAATGATTGAATTATTCAATTGACAAATGTAAGTGTTAATAACTGCCCAATTGAACTTAAAAATAAAGATGGTTGTAAATAAGTTCAAGGGGGAAAAAATTTGATGATGGCTGGATGAATGAATCGAGTAACGGAAAAAAAAAAAAAATAAATTAAAATGTTGTTGCCAAATGGAAGAAGAAAAAAAAGAACCTTTATAAATGGAAGACAGAAAAATTTATTTGAAGTATAAAATCTTAATAATATCGGGTGCGGGATATATCAGGTTAAATTATTTTATCTCCGTGACCAGATTATTGCAAGAATCTTTTTTTTTTTTTTTTTCTTGTAAAAAGGTAAAAAGCCAAAAATGAAAATTAATAAAACTTTTAAATATCTTGTAGCAATTGATTACTTCTAAGCCAATCTCTATTGGTGGAGTCAGTTATGATGACGACGACGATGATTAATAGCAAGCTTAGCTTTCAATTCAAATAAATTGAATTTTTTTTTAAAAAAAAAAAAGTACAAGGGCTCCAAAAAAAAAAAAAAAAAAAGAGAAAATTGAATTATTTTAAATACTAAAAAAAATAAAAAAAAGACCCGATTTTGATGTATTGACGATTTCTAACCCAAGAACCGGAATTAGATACATTTCGGTTATTTACAGTACATTGGATACCAATTACTTTTCTGTTTAAACATTGATTTGGAGCTCTTTCTTTACATTGTTCAAGTCTTCTTAATCCTTGTTCCTGATATTTTCATTTCATGTACTTTAGGAACCCCAGATTGAAGTATAATCATCATTATCAAATAAATTGATTGTACCTTATCGTTTTAAACTACCTATCTATCTTTGGGGGAGAAAAGAGTTAATTAAACGGTAAATTATTATAATATCTATCTTGCAATGTACTATAATTCCACTTCCATCTTATCCATAAACCCCCTTCAATTAAAATAACCGCAGTCGCCCTCGCCCTCCCCCACTATTGTACGATGAGCTAATCAATTACAAAAAAAAAAAAAAATATGTGACTACCACTGGGCTTATCAATTCTAGGTTATCCATTGGTACTGTAATGCAAATGAAAATGGGTAGATTTTTGGGTTAATGAAGCTATACAAATGGAACCACTTTATAACCCCCCTTTATCCCTTACTTTTCCTGGAGTGTTTATCATAATCAGCCCATTACCCTTGATCCCAAAACCAATAAAACATTGCAGAGTTACAAATATAAAACAATATGCGAAATAAAAAAAAATTATTGCGTTTACAATTTACCAATTCCGGTATTGATGATATTACACAAAATTCAAATAACGGAAAACAATCTGTTTAATTTTGTAAATCATGTGCAGCATCGGCAATTCCGGCTATAAAAACAAAAAAATAAAAAATTTCTTAGTGATTTTCCTTTTTGCTCTTCGATTTCATTAATTTTTGAACTTTAGGTTCAAAGATATGGGATCATTCAAACTCCGCAAATTTAATATGTGCGTGTTGGTTATTGCATATACACTATTAGAGGGTACAGTTACGATCCAATTGAAGAAGATGTGGATAAACTTTTAGAATTGAAACGCACAAGCAACTTAAAGCTCTTCTATATTCTTACTATCTATTATCCGATCTATTTACGTTTTTCTTTTAAAAAAAAATTTTTTTTCCTTCCGTACTATCGAGAATAGTGCAAATCTTACCTTGAATATACGATGAATTATTTTCAAGGTCTTTTACTAATACGTTCTTAAATCTTTTCTTTGTTTGTATTTGCTTCTTATGTGTAGTTGGCTCTTGCATTCCCGATACTTTCTTCTCGACCCAATTTCTGAGCGTGGAGAATTGATAGTTTCGAACAAATTGACAACTGAACTTTATTTCATAAAACCTAGTAATATGGGGAACATTACTTTGTTACATGTATGTACGGTAATTATTCTAAATTAAGTTAAACTCCGTTTGCTTTCATAAAGATGGTGGGATAGCAGGGAGAGAAACACCTATTTTACGTTTCATGATCTAGATCAATACAATTATAACTTTACAGAATATTCATTCAATTTATAAGTAATATTATAATACTACATCTAACAAATAAAATAAAAAAAAAAGTTGTCCTATAATGCATTCTTTCTGGTTAAATAATCAAACCTAGAATAAGTGTAACCAATAAATGGTAAATCCTCCTTTGGATTCTTCTTCCCATTCTTTGCATCAAGATCTCTTTGTTCCATTGCTTTACTCATGGCTGGATTATCTGGTACGTTTTCTAATTCATCAGTTGGGAAATGTCTTGTATCAGTAATTGAACTTAATCTTGGAACAAATGGAGCTTGAACACCTCTAATACTTTCCCAATCAACTCCTCTGAAAAATGGATGTTGTTTGATTTCATCGGCACCTCCATATCTACCAATTCTATGATCAGCAGATGTTAATAATCTTTTAATTAAATCTTCAGCTTCTGGTGATAAATGAATATCATCAGGAATTTTCATAGTTTCTTGCCAATTCAAAATCTTTCTATAAGTTTCATGAGGAGTTTCGGAACAAAATGGTGGCCAGCCAATCAAACATTCAAACATAATCGCACCTAATGACCACCAATCACATTCTTGACCATAACCTTGATGAATGAAAATCTCTGGGGCAATATAATCAGGGGTACCAACCGTTGAATAAGCCATTAATCTACGAGATTTCCTCCAAGTTTGCATTTGTTGTCTATTGGACATGGTCAAATGAATAGCATCAACCATCATTGAGTTTCTATTACTAGTTAATTGATTAGGTTGTAAATGACTACTGGCTGGTTCTTTTTCCAACAACTTGTTATAATAATTGGAATCATGAGTCTTATGGAACCCAGTAGATAACCCAAAATCACTCAACTTAACATGTCCTCTATTGTCAATCAAAATATTGTCTGGTTTAATATCTCTATGAATAAATCCCAATTTATGAATAGCTTCAATTGCCAAAACACATTCCGCCATATAAAATCTAGTTATATCTTCTGTGAAAATTTGCCATCTAATCAACATGGTCATTAAATCACCTCCTGGTAAAAACTCCATGATTAAATATAAATATTGGGAATCTTGAAAAGAATAATATAATGCCACAACCCATGGAGAATCACTTCCGGCCAAAACATCTCTTTCTGCCTTGACATGGGCTAATTGATCTTTATTAAACATTTCACTCTTTAATAATGTCTTCATCGCATAAATCTTACCTGTGTCTTTCTTTTGCACTAATCTAACTTCACCAAACGCACCTTTACCAATAACCTTAACAGTAATAAAATCTTCCAATACCAATTTGGTTCTCTTTAATCTTAAAAATTGTGATTCTTTTTTACCCAAGTTTTGTAATTGACGATTCTTTCTTTCTTCACTTGATCCTGCTTCTTCAGTTACAATCTTATGTTCTAAATCTAATCTTCTTTGATTTCTTTCAATCGCATGGTTAACTGACAGGGTATAATAATTCTCCAAAGTTAATTTAATTGATGCAGCTTTATCTTGAGTAGATTTTGATAACATATTTGGTTTCCTTGCAAAATAAACATACTTCGAAGTACCAGTTGAAGTTATGGTGGATTCTGTATTTGGTTTTGATGCAACAACTTGTCGTTGAACTTGGGGCTGAATTGGTTGTGGGATTTGTTGTGCCTGTGGCTGCTGATGCTGTTGCTGTTGCTGCTGCTGTTGTTGTTGTTGTTGAAGGATTGGCTGTTGCATTTGTGGTGGTGGACTCTCTGTGGCAACTGTACCAGGTAAGTTTTGGATTGAATGATTAGATAACAATGAATTTTGTCCATTACTACTGATCTCAGACAAATTGGTACTACTTCCATTACCAAGTTGAGTAAAATTATTATTAGGAGGTTGGAAATTCATGGAATCAATAGATGTGAATTGATCACCACCTGTATTATGTCCAGGAGATTCAAATCGATCCAGCTGAACAAATCTTGGCGATATAGCTGTTTGAAAATTCGATGGCATAAATGATGTCATTTGTGGTTGTTGCCTAATAGGTGAATTCAGTTCTAGTTGAATAGGTGGTTGTTCAACAAACTGGGAAGTGTCTTCATCCATATAACTATCATCATATTGTTGTTGTTGAACTTGTTGTTGCTGATATAAATTGGCTTGTTGCTGTAGATGTTGTTGTAGCTGTTGTTGTTGTAGTTGCTGTTGTTGCTGTTGTTGCTGTTGTTGTTGTTGTTGTAGTTGATGCTGCTGCTGCTGCTGTTGTTGTTGTTGTTGCTGTTGTTGTTGTTGCTGTTGCAAATGTTGCATATAAAGCTGTTGCTTCTGTTCATCTGATAGCTGATCAAAGTTCATCCTTGAATCCGCAATATAAAAAATTATCTATCCTGAATCAAAAGGAATGTAATGAGACGTTAAACTGTTCTAACAAAACACAGGAATAATAAAAAAAATAATATATCCAAATACTATAAAGGAATAAAAATATTTATATAAACAAATGCCACCTGCCGGATAATACTCTGTATTCAATAAATGTACTGTAAATGTTAGCTACTTGACGAAGAAATTTTTTGTTGTTGTTGATTCGTTGGTAATTTTTCTTTTTTTTTTTCATTTCGTTCTTTGCGTGTCCCCTTTTTTTTTATGGGCTTAATTTTGATTCCCCTTCGCTTCTGACGTTGTCTGGTAATGGATGTGCGTGTAGACGAGGCAAAGATCGCGTGTGTTTTTTTTTTTTTCTTCTTCTTCCTCTTCCTTTCTGTTATTGAAGTGGCTTTGAAAAAGAAAAACAAAATAAAAAAAAAAGCTTCCCATCGTGTAGTTTTGTTGTAAGGAGATATTGTACAAGGGGGGAAATGCGTCTTTAAAAAAATTTCATCTATCGTTTATTCAATTCTACTACATTGACATATACTCTACATGAACTTTCACAATAAACAAAAACAACCCTTCAAATATTGTTGTTGTTTGGTTGTTTTTCACTTTTCTAAAATTGTAAAGCTTGACCTTTTTGTTTCTTTTCTCCTCCTAATTCAAAATGTTTACATCTCTTGAGTGCCAATTGAGTCTTGGTTTTACAGACAATACACTCTAATTTCAAGACAACTTTTTTTGTGGTTTTAGCTTTCTTATGAAACACTTGCTTGGTTTGGCCACCAAATCCGGATTGCTTTCTATCGTATCTTCTCTTACCTTGAGCATACAATGAAGCTTTTCCAGATTTATACTGGGTAACTTTGTGTTGAGTATGCCTGCGACAATCTTTACCTTTACAGTAAGTTCTTCTAGTCTTTGGAATATTAACTAGACAGGGGTATTAGTATCATTATAGTTGAATAACAAACCTCTATTCGTGAACTATACATACCCATTGTTATACCAAAAGTGTCTTCAAGTGAAAATCAAAAATCTAGAAATTTGTAATACAGAAATTTCTTCACCAATTTATATGAAATTCTTGTATTTGTCGTGTGGGAGTATACAGTACAGTAAGTTGTACACATCCCTTAAATTCTAATACCAAACGTATAAAGTGTACATGCATAACAACGCATCTTGATTTTTGTCTTGTTGTAAGATTGACACTATACCCCGCCTGCCCTTGTTGCTTTATGCATTATATTAGGAAACTTTACTAGAACTGTGAATCTAGATTAAGGGGGAGAAAAAAGTTATATATTAATAGATGGTCATGACTACGTCACTAATCAAGTCTGATAATACTGAAATGATTATTTGTTTGAACTAACCTCCCGTCTCTAATTTCTTTGAATATGTCAATTAAGATAAAGAGTACCGACTATTGTCTGAGATACTGTCAATTAATGCACCATACTGGGGCACCAATTATATACACTCTAGTAATACAACTACTTGAATGCACTACTTCCGGGAGGTTGATCAGCAGTTGATTTTGGCCCGAATATGATGACTATGGAACAACTAACTGGTTGACAATGTAATTCTAACTTAAATCGTTTGAACCTACAAATTCTTTTTAAACGCAATCTCTAATGATCGTGTATTCCTTGAATCACTCTTAGCTCTTGATCCTATATAAAAATAGTATAATAATTTTCTTGTTTTCAGCAAGTTCCTGGTATTACCGTCCAAACAAACCAAAATGCAAACAAACCACTAAAATCAATTTAATAACAACTCTGTGTTTTTCTAACACGGACAGTTTCATACAAGAAATATACAAAACAGCTTCACTTTCACCAAACATAACCAATTAGCTAGGATATACTTGTCACAATATTAACTTCCAATTAAGAATATTCAAAAATATGTACTTTGCTTTGTGACAAATGCCCATAGTGCTTAATACTACTTTCTAGTCATTAGCCTTTAGGTATACCTCTCCTTTAGGATTTATGCCGAGGTGAATGGAGACCACTGAATAGTCTCTTCTAGTTATCAATGTTTGTCTCTATATTGTTCTTAAAGAATATATACAAGCATAAATAGAAGTCACAGAATGTTCCCCAAATGTTAGCGTAAACTAGTTGGTCAAATTCGTTGAATGGTCATGTGACAGTTCGAAGCTCATTTAAGGCATACTCATTCCAGTGAAGTAATTCGGTGGTATTTATCCATGGCACGTGATACTGTTTGGAAAGATGACTTCTTGATGTTTAAGAATATTTCCAATGTTAGCACTCATACCAGCATTATTCAAAGAACAAAAAAATAAACCGTCGGTAATATTTTTTTTTTTGAATAACTCCTTGCCAAACGATTCGTATAAACTACAAATTAGTATACCTAATCCCTAGTATATACATGTGGGAACTAATAAATCAAGAAACTTTTTTTTTTAGTAACCAATTTTTTTGCGTACACACGAACTTTCCACCAAAAAGAATCCTCCCCTCGTAATCCCTCTCGTCCAACAAGAGGAAACAAATATGCATGAAAGATTGAATGCCACAATTGAAGTTTAGTTAATGATTCCAATACCAATTTTTAATTTATACTTGATTTATTGCCTATACACTATTCTGAAATAATAAAATTTTTACTTAGCTTGCTAGAATTTGATTATTTTAAAATTGTTCCAGAATTTATAATTTTTGTCTAAATTTTCCCACCAATTTTGTAAGAAATTTGCAGCCATTAATTTGAAAGTTTATTATATGGTTACTCAGGGTATGGTGTGCGGTTTATTACTTTATATAAAAATTGCGTACTCACCTTAAACAAGAGTATACCACTACACCGATATTAACAAGGTGATTGCTATTCTTATATTAATATAAACCTGTCATCGATAGTTATATATGGTAGAGAGATTATGGTGGATTCATGTTGAGTTGTGTCATACGCGTTTGACTTTGGTAAAGAGTGTCGATTTTTTTGTACAAATAATTTTGTTAATTTGTCCAACGAAATTATTATTTAATCCTTTGAGGAAGAGTCAGGATTATTCATCTTTAAAGAAATCCTTACACTATACAAAGTTATACAAATCCTTCAAGGTTATCATCATGACTCTACGATGAGTTTGGATGCTGTAACAATTCTAGAAATTTATGTGGGATGCGGGAGCTGAAAGTTCTTTTTTTTTTTTTGCAAAAGTTTCATGATTTATTGCCTCCACCTGTACATCATTTTTTTTACTATTATTCTAACTTTCATATAATTTTATGTAGATAATTTCATCATAACTTTATGTTAAGTTAACACAATCATATAGAAGTCACAAATCACTTATTGATAACCCAACAGATGTGCAACATGGTTCAATAACTGTTCACAAGTGTAATCTTCACCGATGGCACGCTCACTTTAATTAGTCAGTATTCTCGTAATCACTGGATAAATGAACGGCATACACCACCTCTGTATAAAAAAACAAAGATGCATAAGCAACAAGGAATTTCTATGTATTATGATAATAACAAAGAGGTATAGCTGTCCACTAAGACTCAATCTATCAATCTTGATGTAAATAATTCAAATATTTAGTTAAATTATCACCCTTAGTAAGTTTGTAAAATTCCCAGTTTATTTATACCACTCATGAATGACAAATCCACTGCTGATTGTCATGTACAGAGATGAATGAGGTCTGAGATAATTCATACTTCATAGTATGCAATAATACAACCGTCCAGTTCTAAGTAACGAGGAGACATGTTGGTACATCAATAGATAGTCTCCTACCAAGTTAGTGATGCGCTATAAAGTGAAGTACACCAAGCATCAACCCCAATATCTTCCTGATTATTCTTCACCCAGACCAATAATCACCCAAATGTAGATTGGAACATGAAAAAACTCTTGTGCTACTCTGTTGGATTAGATCCACTTTTCCACAGATACAGAGACACCTATTGTAAGGCAAATGAAAACTCAATAATTCCAAAAGATTATTCCATATCAAATTAAAATAGATTCATGGCAAAGTCTTGCCAAAAACAAGAGCACTCTTTTGACTCCATTCCAAACATTAAACACTTTTCAGTTTGTATTAAAGTGATAAATTATGCTTTCCAAAACGTAAAAAAAAAAAAAAAAAAAGAAAAGAAAAATCTCCTACTCTGAATTTTTTTTTTTAAGGGAGGAACGATTCAAGGATACTCGAATCATTTGTATGTTGCTTAAATTAAACGTGGTATACTTACTGTATCTTTTGTTAAACTGTGTTTTTCAAAAAATCAATTCTTGCTTGAATATTAGCTTATTGTTCGCTATTGTAACAGACTTTGGATTTTATTAAAATTGGAACAAAAAGCAACCTGAAATTATACAACGCACGAACAATAGTATAAAACTTTATTGTAGGTCTAAACAAAGCTTGAATATTGTTTACAAAACGAAAGAAACTCATTTACTGAAAGGTATATTTTGTCATTAACTAGATCTTTTTATTAGCTTTACGAGATATCCATAAAACTATAATTCACAAAGGATGACCGTTCTGTTGCTTTCCCCACATGCACACTAAGAAGTTTCTTAAGTAAACACTTTATTGCTGTATTAGATTTAAGAATAATTTTTGTATACCATGAAAGTATTTCGAACTAGATTTTTGGGGCCAAAAGTTAATAAACAGTCTAGAAATTATAATATTATCTAGTATTTTCTAGAAACCATTTTTTATTTTTCAAATTATGGAATATAAAACAATATCATCATATGGGAATAGTACTTTGATTATGTTGAATAAGTTTGATAATCTTTTGATTACTAACATACTATGTACACAAAAGCGGACCTATTATTACAGCCCAAGAACTGGCTAATTGCGCACAACTAAAAAAACAAAAATATTTTAACAACTATTTTGAACTAATCATATTTATTGTTAAAGAAAAAGAGACCAAGAATACTATTCAACAATTAGTTTACCCCACAATCAGCAATATAGGTATTAATCGTATCACGCCTTATTACATACATATTTTCAACATACTACTTGAGCTGCCTGAGCTTCTCAAATTAGGTGATATTAATTTTGTGTAGCATTACTAATTAGGATTCCCCCCCCCCTTTATAAAGTATACGTATAACTGTATTATCCAAAAATAAACAAGCAGATAAGACTGTGGATCTGGTTCAAAAGAAAAAAGAGATATAGATAGCAGAATGCAAAAGCGGAAGTATGAAACGTTCCACATTCGAAGCATGACCAGCCATTATGTTATTTTAATAGATTAACAGATTCTCCTTTTTACATAGGAGTTTTATATGATTAGGTAATGCATGTTTAAAATTGGAGTATGTGAGTAATGACTAGTGTGTTGTGTTTGATGCGTGTGTGTTACTAACTACAGCATAAATTGTTGACCATAATACTTGACTTACTATGAAACTGATCATTCTCCTGGAAACATATATTTGTCATATTTCCCATCTTCCATGATTTCCATAGAAATATGTTTAAGCAAATTTAAATAGCTCTCCTCGTATTGCTTTAGTTGAGAATAAAACCTTTCAACTCCCCAAATATTGGTGATTTCTTTTGATTGATGTTGCCCCACTTTATAATCAGTGCAACAATTGTAAAGCCAAGAAAAATACATTTACAGAAGCATTCAGAAGCATTCATATTTGTGGCTTTTGTTGTTCTGATTCCTACACGACTTTTATATTTGTTTCATTGTGTCTGAACTTGTTTGTTCATTTGGTTTATTCACAAATGTTCATCTTTACGGATAATCTAATACAAAAATGAATATAATGCAATCAAAGCTATACTTCCTGAAGTTGGTACAATTAGAATTATTTATTTACGATATTCATATAAAAATAATTTGTAGAATTAGGCAAGTACACAACTGGTTTGACAAAAATTAAAATACCTAGAGATAATCTGCTGCAGAAATTATCTAGCGCCGGATATTTTCAATAGGATTAGAAACACACAACTACACCACAAGATACACATATATATATCAAGCAAGCAAAGATTAATTGAAAAAGGTTTGCGTTGAAGTTAAATTTAACAAATTGCTGTTTATTTGCCAAACGGCTATTTCTTATTAATGATCCATTAAATAAAAGCTAAAAGCATACATACAGTATAGAGTACTGTATATATCTATTTATTTTGAAAAGATAGTAATTAGTTAAACGATGCAGAAACTATTATTTCAATGATCAGATCCATTTATTACGCGATTATGTAATTCATTTAACATTAAAGATTGAGTAATTGTGATTACAAGCAAGTATAAGAATAGCAATATCAATTATTGAACTAACAAAGCTGAATTTTTCAAAAAGAAAAGAAGAAATCTTTTTTTTTTATTTTTTAGTAGATTATTGTTCTCTTTCCAGCAAGCTAATTCGACTGTTTGGGCTGTGTTTGAGTTTTAATAGGAGAAGCACTGGTCTGATTGTTTACCGTAAGAGATCTATATTTGTTTTTTTTTTTTTTTAATCCTTTAATTTATTTTCTATTCATACTTTTGGTATAAAAAAATTGATTACAGTGTGGGGATAAATAAAAACGTAATGTGTCTTATTTCCGCATGCACGATATCTGCAAGTGATAAAAATAAACTGCATTAATTATAAATAAAAATGCGAAAAATCTCTCACCATTCGATTCATCACAAAACTGTGGTGGCGGTTAAAGTATTTGGTAGCTCAGGATTATTGTTTGAACTATGTAAAATAGAAATTTCTTGACGTTATATTTTCATTTCCAGGAATTTCAAATGAATAACATTTAATCACTTTTGAAAATAGTTGGTTCTTCATATATGAGTACAGTAGCAATGATTTTGACTAATTGAAATATTTACGAAATCTTGTATTAGCACATTATAAATTCATGTTACTTAACACTTAACACATTATTTATCAGTTTATAAGAAGATAATATTACTAATATAACATTGTTAAACATTCCAATATAATAGTACTCGTAGTTTTATTGTAAGTTCATGATTGAAATGTAAATCTTAAGCGTTGTTTATTTGGAAACTGAACGAATGAGGGTGGTTTAAAGCTCTTATTGTCTCAAACTAAGAGTTAGTACTTACAAATCCATAAACAGGATTTTCTAAACCAAAACTAAACGATTCGATTGTTTTATGATAATTTCAAGTATCTGCATCTTATTCAATTAGATTTTTGAACCATTATTGTACCAGATGAAATGTAAAAATAGAAATACCACAAAATCTGGAGCAACATAATCATCGTATTTCACAAAACCAAATAATTGCAGCATTGTTAAATCCAAGACAATTTTCAATAACTCCTTTCCATTTTTTAATTGTACTATATTCAGTATCAGACCATTTTAAATTAATAAACTCTATATTTGTATAATCAAGGCCCACTCTAATATCAGTACCTTGAGATCTCTCTAATTTTCTGGTATATGTATTTGGACAAGAGTCTGTAGAAAAAGACGAACCAGCAACAAGGGGAAGCATATTGGAAATGGTTGACAATGATGCATTTCAAACTGAAGATATGAAATGAGAAGCAACCTTCAGATTTTAGTAGGTAATTCAATTTCCAGCATTCATTGAGAATAATTGCTAATGTTCGAGTTTTTCTCCATCTGCATGAACCTATACAGTATATAGGACAAAAGAAATAGTGTGCGACTTTGTATTTTAACAAAAACTTGAAAAAAAAGTCGCTTATTCTCTTCTTGAACCCGAACCATGATAGATCCCTAAAACTTTTCACGGAATTATGAAAAAAAGCACAACAACAAAGAAAGCAAATGTTTATACCACTTCTTTTTCTTCAATAAGAGACAAATAACAACAACAAGAATTTGCACACAATTTCATTGTTCTATAATACTCTATAATGTTTTAAATTGGCATAGGGAAGTTTATTTCATTATTTTTCATTTATTTAGAACTACTTACTTAGAAGATTACATTTCTTTTGCTTAATTTATGCTATTTTGGCTTTCCAATATTACAAGTGATGGTCATTCAATATTTTAAGTTCATCATGAAAGTGTAATTACTCTTTGATATCCATACTATGTTGCTTCTGACTGGTATTTTTCAACTTTTGTGAAGAATTGGTTTGTTTGGATACATTAACCTCCAGAAATGAGTCCTTCGTGGTTGTGATCTTTATTTTCAACCTGATTAACTTGTTTTTGAAGTGCTTCCATTCAATTTAACAACAGCTTGGGGTTATTTTAATTCATCAAGACTATTAATCACCTTTTTCTGGATAATAAAATGGTTATTTGCTAAAAAAATGAGCATTTGGTTAAGATGGGTTAAGTGCCGTGGGATCAGAAATATGCTTACTTGGTGTATCATGAGTCCTCACTTTCTTTTGATTCTGGTGATTTAAAGATCTTGTTGGTTTTTAACCTGAAAGTTTGAAGGTACAAATATTTTTGAATTGTTTTGATGATAATTAGTATCATTATGTATTATGTTCCGGCTACTTTTGACATCGATTACATGGATAGATCGATAAAGGATTGGATAATTATTGATACGACTTTGGATGCTCTAGAAGTACCATTTTTTTGTTGCTTTCTTTGTTTCTATTTCCAAATTGCTAAGACGATTGGTATTTTGACATTGAAGTTATATAATCACCCACATTATCTAATTTTTTTGACTCGACTAAGGTGTATAAAGTCCTGTATGATATATAATGAATAATGAACTTTAATCTACATTAGTGACTTAACAATTCATCTTTATAAGTACTGGTAATCTTACCTGTTAAAATCTAAAAATAAAAAATTTTAAAACTTCAATAAAATTCGACGTGAAAATATTCCAAGATATATAGGAAAACTCATAGTATACACATTTTTGAATACAAATTCTTACCCACCCAAGACATATAACACTCAAAGTATTACTTCAATGGATAGTTGAATCTCTTCTATTGCCACTGAAATTTTTGTTTGGTCTTGATATGCTTTGTTATAACCAAGAATAATTGCCATTAAGACTTCTTGTACTATATACCTTAATTTTACTTTGCGCTGGATTTATAATCAAAAATTGAACAAGTTTAATGTAAAAGTAAATAACCACCAAAAAAAAATTACAATAAAAATGGCTCTAAAGTAGATGAAAATACGTACATACTAACCATATATTGATATTTCATATTTCTCCTATTTTTCTGGACAATAGTTACCAGTTCATAATGTTCTATTTAACATTATATAAAACGGAAGGGTTTAAAATGAAAATACAGAGTAAACGCCGTGATTAGTAATCGAAACAATCATTTTTTCAAACAGGTTCAAACTTTTTTTTAAAGGTGCGACATTTGCTAAGATTAATTTGTGTAATATGCACATGTACGAACAAGACAATTGGAGAATGGGAAAGAAATAATTCATGTACAGTATATATTGTCATTGTAGGCATGATTTTGCAAGATTTTGCAAAATTTATTTAGACCTTTATAACTACTGCACTAAAATTTCAGACGCCTTAATAACAATGTAGCTGCAAAATCCCACAAAAAGGTGGAACACTTAATAATATCCTCCTTTTCTATTTCATGCTGTTTAGCTTCATAATTTCCAATGAAAATGATCAACCCCATCTACCAAACGAATATTCTATAAATATTCCACTCCTTCCAATTTTTTTTTTTGAATTAATTAGATTTTTCACTATTGGAAAGCAATAAAACTCTATATTCCTTGCTATTGACAACTATTTTGACGATGGTGATGAATAAAAGAATATTGATACCATTATGGTTTCTTTTGCTTAATGTTTTTGCTTCAAATATTAAAAATAATGGTAATATCTGCTTAAATAATCAAGTTCTCGATCAAACTACTGCTGTTACTGGTAGCGGCTGTATCACAGTTGACAACAAATCTGCCCTTTACGTTGCTCAGTCACGCTTATCCATGGATACCTCCCAAGACATATACCTTGTCGATGATAAATCTTCAATTGTTGTTGAGTCAGGATTTAGTCCAGAAACTTTCAATGTGTATGGTTTCGGAAATGGAAATACAATTGGTTTGGATGCTACATTAAAGGTTATCTATTTTTTGGGATATCCTGCATATAGCTATAATTCCAAGACAGGAATTTTGACCCTTCGCGCTGGTTCACGTTCTCAAAATTTCAATATTGGTACAGGATACGACGCAAAATTATTTTCTGTTGTCAGTGATGAGGTTGTCGGTATAAACACTTTATTAGGCAGTGTGCAATACAATGGTCCTGTTCCAGAAAGAGAATTGCCAACATCATGTCAAATTTCATGTGAACCATTTTTGATGGACTCAACTGTATTGTCTAATACTAAGGTCAATGTTGCTTCGGAACAAGATGTCTTCATCAGCGACGACGATGTTGACATGGCTAATCATAAAGAGTTCTCTTTTTTCCAAAAAAGAGACGACCCCGATCCATCTGAATCATCATCCGTTGCTGCAGTTGAATCCAGTGAAGCTGAATCTTCCTCCATTGCTGCAGTTGAATCTAGTGAAGCTGAATCTTCATCCGTTGCTGCAGTTGAATCCAGTGAAGCTGAATCCTCCTCTGCTGTTGCTCCAGAGTCCTCTGCTGCTCCTGAATCCTCTGCTGCTCCTGAATCCTCTGCTGCTCCTGAGTCCTCTGCTGCTCCTGAATCCTCTGCTGCTCCAGAATCCTCTGCTGCCCCAGAATCTAGTGAAGCTGTTCCTGAATCCTCTGCTGCTCCTGAATCCTCTGCTGCTCCTGAATCCTCTGCTGCTCCAGAATCTAGTGAAGCTGTTCCAGAATCCTCTGCTGCTCCAGAGTCCTCTGCTGCTCCAGAGTCCTCTGCTGCTCCAGAATCTAGTGAAGCTGCTCCAGAATCCTCTGCTGCTCCAGAATCTAGTGAAGCTGCTCCAGAATCCTCTGCTGCTCCAGAATCTAGTGAAGCTGTTCCAGAATCTAGTGAAGCTGCTCCAGAATCCTCTGCTGCCCCAGAATCTAGTGAAGCTGCTCCAGAATCCTCTGCTGCTCCAGAATCTAGTGAAGCTGTTCCAGAATCCTCTGCTGCTCCAGAGTCCTCTGCTGCTCCAGAATCTAGTGAAGCTGCTCCAGAATCCTCTGCTGCTCCAGAATCTAGTGAAGCTGCTCCAGAATCCTCTGCTGCTCCAGAATCTAGTGAAGCTGCTCCAGAATCCTCTGCTGCTCCAGAATCATCTGCTGCTCCAGAATCTAGTGAAGCTGCTCCAGAGTCCTCTGCTGCTCCTGAATCCTCTGCTGCTCCTGAATCCAGTGAAGCTGTTCCAGAGTCCTCTGCTGCTCCAGAATCTAGTGAAGCTGTTCCAGAATCATCTGCTGCTCCAGAATCTAGTGAAGCTGTTCCAGAATCATCTGCTGCTCCGGAATCTAGTGAAGCTGTTCCTGAATCTAGTGAAGCTGCTCCGGAATCATCTGCTGCCCCAGAATCATCTCCTGTTGTCCCAGAATCATCTGTTGCTGCCTCGACATCATCTGAAATTCCATCAGAGTCCCCTTCATTGATTGGTTGTTATGTGAATGATGAAGTGATTTCTGTTGTTGACTATGAAACTGGTGTTTGTGAGTTTGTTGTACCAGACGAGTATGAAGCATTCTTTGTATTTGTTTCATCATCAGACTACGATGTTCAATATTACTACGCGATTGCTCTGGGCAACAGATATAACACCGATATTCGAAATGCAGGTAACGTGATTTCTATTCCAGCTAAATTGATACTTAATGTAGTCATCAGTTTGAATCAAGTGCATGTACAAAATTCACCTTCAGGTAAAATAAGAAAGAGAGACGAAATCGATGATTTCATTGCGTCCATCGAAGATGACGAAGGCACCACAATTCCTGTTACATTTGGTGGTGTTGTTGAAAGTTCAGCGTTATCCTCATCTGCTGTGGAATCTTCATCTACCGTTGAATCCAGTGAAACTGAATCTTCATCCACCGCTGAATCCAGTGAAGCTGAATCTTCATCCACCGCTGAATCCAGTGAAGCTGAATCCTCCTCTGCTGTTGCTCCTGAATCCTCTGCTGCTCCAGAATCTAGTGAAGCTGCTCCAGAATCCTCTGCTGCCCCAGGATCTAGTGAAGCTGCTCCGGAATCATCTGCTGCTCCAGAATCTAGTGAAGCTGTTCCAGAATCCTCTGCTGCTCCAGAGTCCTCTGCTGCTCCAGAATCTAGTGAAGCTGCTCCAGAATCCTCTGCTGCCCCAGAATCTAGTGAAGCTGCTCCAGAATCCTCTGCTGCTCCAGAATCTAGTGAAGCTGTTCCAGAATCCTCTGCTGCTTCAGAGTCCTCTGCTGCTCCAGAATCTAGTGAAGCTGCTCCAGAATCCTCTGCTGCCCCAGAATCTAGTGAAGCTGTTCCAGAATCATCTGCTGCTCCAGAATCTAGTGAAGCTGTTCCTGAATCTAGTGAAGCTGCTCCGGAATCATCTGCTGCCCCAGAATCATCTCCTGTTGTCCCAGAATCATCTGTTGCTGCCTCGACATCATCTGAAATCCCATCAGAGTTACCTTCATTGGTTGCTTGTTATGTGAATGAGGAAGTGATTTCGGTTGTTGACTATGAAACTGGTGTCTGTAATTTTGTTATACCAGACGAGTATGAAGCATTCTTTGAATTTATTTCATTATCGGACTACGATGTTCAATATTACTACGCCGTCGTTCTTGGCACCAGATATAACACGGATATTCGAAATGCAGGTAAAATACTTTCTATTCCAGCTAGATTGATACTTAATCAGAGTAGCGTTGTGTTCCAAGTGCATGTAGAGCAATCGCCTTCAGGCAAATTAAGAAAGAGAGATGAAGTTGATGATTTCGTTTCATCCATCGGAAATGAGGAAGGTTCTCCAATCGATGTTACAATTTCTGGTGCTGCTGCAACTGCTGCTTTATCCTCATCCGCTATTGAACCTTCAATTACTGCTTCTTCTGAATCTTCAGCCGCTGTTGAATCCTCATCTGCTTCTACATCTGGTGATATTGAAACTGAATACACCACCACTTGGACTACCACTAAAACTGATGGTTCTGTCGAAACCGAATCCGGTATTGTCAGTCAATCCGGTACTTACTTGACTACTATCACTACTTTCCCACATGAATCCACTTCTAAATCTGGTGCTACTGAAACTGTATACATCACCACTACCTGGACCACAACCAAGAGTGATGGTTCTGTTGAAACAGATTCCGGTATTGTCAGTCAATCCGGTACTTACTTGACTACTATCACTACTTTCCCACATGAAACTGTTGCTACTAAAACTGTATACATCACCACTTGGACCACTACCAAAGGTGATGGTTCTGTTGAAACAGATGCCGGTATTGTCTGTGAATCTGGCACTTACTTGACTACTATCACTACTTTCCCACATGAAACTACTTCTAAATCTGGTGCTACTAAAACTGTATACATCACCACTTGGACCACTACCAAAGGTGATGGTTCTGTTGAAACAGATTCCGGTATTGTCTGTAAATCCGGTTCTTCCTTGACTACTGTCACTACTTTCCCACAAGAAACTGGCTCTCACGGTGGCTCTGGTTCTGGTTCTGGTTCTGGTTCTGGTTCTGGTTCTGGTTCTGGTTCTGGTTCTGGTTCTGGTTCTGGTTCTGGTTCTGGTTCTGGTTCTGGTTCTGGTTCTGGTTCTGGTTCTGGTTCTGGTTCTGGTTCTGGTTCTGGTTCTGGTTCTGGTTCTGGTTCTGGTTCTGGTTCTGGTTCTGGTTCTGGTTCTGGTTCTGGTTCTGGTTCTGGTTCCGGCTCTGGTTCTAACAATGGTTCTGGCTCTGGTTCTGGTTCTGGATCTGGTTCCGGCTCTGGTTCTGGTTCTGGTTCTGGTTCTAACAATGGTTCTGGCTCTGGTTCTAACAATGGTTCTGGCTCTGGTTCTGGTTCTGGTTCTGGTTCTGGTTCTGGTTCCGGCTCTGGTTCTAGCAATGGTTCTGGTTCTGGTTCTGGTTCTAATAGTGAGTCATCTACAACTGTTAGTCGAGCTCCATCACTGCTGGTTACTACTGTGTACAACGGGGCCTCCTCGTCATCATCGGCATCACCAGTGGTCATGCCAGCAGAAAATACTGCAATTAAATTCTCTACATCAGGATCATTTGTGTTGGGAATGATTGTGGCATTCGTGGTTACCATTATTTGAGTATGATCAACCTTTTATCTGTGATGCTTGATAAATTTGTTTCAAATTTATTTGCTGAAGAATTAGTTCATTAACTAATCTTATTCGATTTATATCCTTCTACTTTATTTTTGACTTTCTTGTGGATAATTGATTTCAAGCGTTTGAGATTTTATTTTTTTTTTTTTTTTTGGTAAGATTGCTTTATGTTATATCTTTCCTTTTGATTTTCTTGCTTTATTTGATATTTATATTTTCGGTTTTGTTATTATTTCATTATGTACTTATATAATTCATTATATTCTGGAATAAATGCAATGTTATATTCTAATGATTGATGTGCGATGTAAAAGCGCTTTTATCTGTGTTCGAGGAGTGGCTCATGATCTGATAACGGCGAAGTGTCTTCTACAACATTTGCTGATATCATTGTATTGTTGTGAGCCATTTACATGTGGGGCTAATACTTTCTAGTATGCATTTTCTTTTAGAGACTACGAGAAAAAGAACCAAGATAGATTAGAGTGTTTATGAAATAGACACTGACATAGAACTAACATATATAAGACACGAGCATAACAGTTGAATTAATTAATACTAAAGATTACTGTTTCCCCAAGCTAAATTATAATGCTGGCAATTAATGTACTATTAAGGGGCACCAATTATGATGCACTCTAGTAATACAACTACTTGAATGCACTACTTCCGGGAGGTTGGTCAGCAGTTGGTTTTGGCCCGAATATGATGACTATGGAACAACTAACTGAGATGCAATGTAATTCTACCTTAAACCACTTAAGCCTAGAAAGTATTTTTAAATTTAATTTCTAATAATCGTGTATTCCTTGAATCACTCTTAGCTCTTGATACTATATAAAAATAATAAAACAATTTTCTCGTTTTCAGCAACTTCCTGGTATTATCGTGCAAACTGACCAAAAAACCACTAGACAACCAAAATTAATATAATAACAATTCTGTGTTTTTCTAACACCAACAATTTCATACTAAAAGATACAAAACAGCTTCATCACCAACAAACATAACGAACTAGCTAGGTTATCCTTGTCACAATACTTACTTCCAATTAAGAATATTCAAAAGTAAGTACTTTGCTTTGTTACAGATGTCTTTAATAATTTGAGGAGTAATAGAGTACTAATTTGCAATAATTATGCTTGACCTAATTTTTACTTGAGAAGTTCAGAAATAAAGTGTAAGCAAATAATAGAATTTATATTTAGACGTTATTAAAGTCAAAGATGTAACTCTATGCTAGCATTCGAAGATTTTAATGACTTGCTTTAAAACTGTAAAGCCTGTCCCTTCTGTTTCTTGTCACCACCTAATTCAAAATGTTTACACCTCTTGAGTGCCAATTGAGATTTGGTTTTGCAAACAACACATTCTAACTTCAAAACAACCTTTTTGGTGGTTTTAGCTTTCTTGTGAAACACTTGCTTGGTTTGTCCACCATATCCACTTTGCTTCCTATCATATCTTCGTTTACCTTGAGCAACTAATGAAGCCTTACCAGCTTTGTATTGAGTTACCTTATGTTGTGTATGTCTACGGCATTGTTTATTCTTGCAGAAGGTTTTTCTAGTCTTCGGAATATTAACTTTTAAAAGTCGTTAGTATACATCTCTTGTTAGAAATATTATGTGACTACACACATACCCATGATTTCAATTTGGCTGTTGAATTACAGAACTTATACACAGATATCAATAATTGCATTTTTTTTTCAATCTACTATTTATAGTAATTTAATCAAATCTTCTAGCAACTATTGCTAAGCAATATATTTACTCCCTATTGTTTATCTGTTTACCTTTCTAGAGGAGATAAATTAGTCATTATTGTTATTTTATCCCCGTCTTTTCAGGCTTATTAAATTTGCAACCCGCATTTGACAGACACACGACCCTAAGTCACGTGCAACATATTGTTATTTTACCAAGATCAATATACAGTACAATTAGATGATATATTCATTAAAAAAAAATACAAAAGTCTGATACCAATGTATCAAATACCTACTATATTTATTCTTTAATCTTATACAACAGAATAAACAAAAATTCCAAAGTGAAATATAAATGTGTAATGTGTAAAATATATATATAATATGATTTTTTTTATTTATTAATTCATTAACAATAACAACACTATTAGAATTGTAAAGCTTGACCTTTTTGTTTTTTGTCACCACCCAATTCGAAATGTTTACATCTCTTCAAGGATAATTGAGCTTTGGTTTTACAGACAACACATTCCAATCTCAAGACAACTTTCTTGGTAGTCTTAGCCTTTTTGTGGAAAACTGGTTTAGTTTGACCACCAAAACCGGATTGTTTTCTGTCATATCTTCTCTTACCTTGAGCGAATAAAGATGATTTACCAGCTTTGTATTGGGTAACTTTGTGTTGAGTGTGTTTACGACATTCTTTACCTTTACAGTAGGTCTTTCTAGTTTTTGGAACGTTAACTATAAGTAAAAATTTATGTTAGTATTCAATGTTCTGTTAATGATGTAAGATTTTCCATATCTACTCCCCACTGGAAATATATAATAATCATGTTCCCTGGGCTACAAATTCTTCGACTTTCCCAAATTCATATTACTTCTTCTATTCAAACTTAATAGTATTGTTCTTGTTGTTGTAGATGATGATGATGTTGCATGATTTAACTTTTCATCACTTTTTTTTTCATAAATATTTTCTCTTATTGATTGAACAAAGTTTCGTTGGCTTTTTTAACTTTTAATTCTTTCTTTGATTTAATAAACACATCTTATAAGGATATTGACTGAGTTGATATTTTGGAAAATCATTAACTATACGGTATCTATGAACATACCCATCTTTGTCTATGCTGTCAAATGTAACTAGTATTCAAACTGAAAGGATTTTTTCAAAAAAATCTCTTTTCTCACAACACACAGTATTGGATTTTTTTCGTTACTATCGGGGCGAGAGGTAGACGAGGCGTGTAAATAAGCCCAAATTCTTCAGGAATTTTTCTTTAATTTTCACCCTCACTATTAATTCTTGCTTTTTTTTCTGTTGACTATTGGTATCCCGCACACGAAAAATATTTTTCTAATGGTTGGTATATACAGGAGGATAGGGCTACAGCCCTATCATTACTTAACGAAGAAAAAAAACTATTTGCTTTACTGGTTGCAATTTCCATATTTGGCGAGTATGAACCAGCTACACCAAGATAAACTTACGATTCACAAAACAAAGAACATAATTAAAATAAACAATATTAATATACATTAGAAAGAAGGTGTCGTTACTATACAATTACAGTACATAATTAGAATAGATTTTAGAATTATTATAAAGAAGAAAAAAAAATTATTGATTTAATGTCTGCATCCACCATTAATTGACAGTAATGGTGGTTGTAATTGTAGATGTAACTGTTGTTGTTTCTTGTGATTCAGTAGCATAGTAGTAATCATAATCAACATAGCAAATACCATCTGAAGTAACCGTGGTTACATTTTCAATTATTATGGAACCAGTTGTTTCTGCGAAAATATCACTAGTAATAGGAGCGTCAGTTGTTTCATTATCTTCAGTTGCAACAGTGGAAGTAACCAAAGTTAAAGATGTACTGGTTGTAGTTGGAGAACTAGTTGTTGTTGACGACTTAGTGGAACTAGATTTAGAAGTTATTGAAGTTGTGGAAGGCGTAACAAGAGTTGGAGTAGTACTGGTTGTAGATGAAGTACTAGAAGTGGTTGAAGTAGTTGTAACTGCTGGTGTGGTGTCTGAAGTAGTGATAGCTTCAGCAGCGACAGTAGTAGTATCAGCAGTTTCAGTAGCAACGGCGGTAGTTACATCAGCTGTTTCTGCAGTAGTAGTTTTAGCTTGGGTAGTTTCAGGAGTATCATCTTTACCTTCAGTAGTAGTTTCAGCTGCAGCTGTTGATGTAGTCTTTACTTCATTTTCACTATTTGGAACTACATCAGCAGCAGAAACAGGAGTTGTAGCAACAGTTGTATAAGTATGAGGAATACCAAATACAGTTGAAGTAACAGTAGCTGTGTATCTTGTAACGGTTTTGGTATTGGTATTGACAATAGTGTTGGTATAAGTAGCAGTTGGAGCATCAACGGTATAATAGTTGGTTTGAGTTTGTTGAACGGTTTTCTTCAACTTGATGGTAATGACATTACCATTAGCATCACGTTTGATATGAGCAGGTCTAGCATTGGTTTGACAAAATAAAGAAAATAAAACGAATGGGGAGTATAAAGTTGAAATCTTCATTTGGTATAATTAATAGGGAAAGGAATGACTAAAGTTAAGTTTTGTTATTGGTAATTAAAGAATGACAGGTAGTTGGGATAAAGGAATGAAACGAAGGGAATGCGTAATTAACTAGCAAGGTTCAGTTGTTGGGTATCAAAAAAAAATAGTTTGGATATTGAAGAAGTTGATAGATATTAAATACTTTAAAGCAAACAAAAGTAGGAAAAAAACTAAAAAAAATGGGAACTGGTTTTAATGTGTATAAATACTTTTTTTTTTTTATGAATAACCTTATCCATCAATTATTTGTTAATGCTCATCAACCTCATCAATCTCATCAACAATTAACATTGCATAAAGGTTAGTAATTTAATGCAATTCATATTGCTGGCTAAAATTACCCAATTGATACTTTAATATGCACTACTCTAGGTAAATTAACGTGCTACTCTACGCGTGTTGTATGTTTATTTTGTTGTATTTTCTTAGGCGCCTCGTATTTTTATCACAAAGTTAATTTTTTTGCTGGCTGCGAAAGACAAATTAAGTAAGAAAAATGTTGAAAATGGAATTTTCCACTGATAAATTGTATACCTGACCTTACATATTGAAATACACATTAAATGTTACATGATGACGCAACGCGATTGAAAATTTCAAGTTATTTTGACATAATTCATTGGTTTATAGTTTTATTTGACGAAGTTAATATTCACTTTTAATAAATCTTCACATTTATGAGGCAAATAGTACTGAAACTTGATTATTTATGTGGTACATTCAAGATTGACAATTTTAAAAAAACAAGCAACCAGCTAAAGTTAACTGTATGTTTACCACTATTCGTGGTAAATTAATTTAATAATAATTCTTAGCCTATTTTTAATTGCTAAAAACGCTTATAAATTCTTGAATATTTTGTACCGTAAGAGAAGTGGACGAAAAAAAAAAAAAAAAAAAAAGTTAATAATTGCATTACGCGGTTTATAATTTTTGTTTTTATTTTTTCTGGTGTACCTGGGTCAGATTCCTGTATATAGAAACGGCTAATAATCTTTCTAAACGACTTGAACTTTTTTTTTTTTTTCCTTAAAGATATGAAACATCAATTACAAGGAAGTATAGAGTATATTGTAAGCTATCAATGTAATTATTGTACCTCTAATGGAGATATTAAAATAAATGTTAAGATTCGGAATTAAGATAATATATTGCTGAAGAAAGTTATTTTCACTTGCAATAAAGTATTATTTCAGAATGCTCACTTTTTTTATCATTAATTTTCTCTAAGAAATTATACCAAAAAATTATTAAAATACATTTCCTGACTAAGAATAATTCTTTTTAAATGACCGTATTAAGTCACAGAACATAGCCGTAGTTGGTTTGGAAATATTCAAAAAACCAAGAGGTAGAAGTTGATGATCCTAAAGATAATAAGGCAGTACTTATGACATTAAGCATTTCCAAAGCTTAAACAACATACGAAAAAAAAAAAAAATACATAACGTCATAGAAACAATATGCTGCAAAAATTTAACCCATTGTACAGAAATCGGAATCCCAAGAAGCGCCAAAAAAACTATACACAGGACTTCTCTATTTGGTCGGAAATGGACTTACGGAAATCGCACCATCAAAAATAAACAAAAATTACAAACGGATTTGCACCCCTCACACGACTTTCAGCGGGACTAATCTAAAATTTTAATAATATCTGACATTTCGGATATAGCTCAGTTCATGATGATCCTTTTTTTTTTTTTTTTTTTTTTTTTTTGAATATACCGAACGAAGCGCTTACAAAGAGTACGTATTGTTTATTGGATATTTCTTTTTATACCGGTAGTCATCAATATCACGAAATCCGTAATCATTCTCTTAACTCTATGGACCATATTGGAAATGCGATTTGTTTTTTCCCTTACATGAACAGATATTTAAGACTCCACGGAGAAAGGGCTCTTACATCGATTAATATATAAAGGACATGATTTTCGGTATTTCGAAAGGTGATTCAGATTAGAAAAAACCAATAACAACAAACCACCTGAGCTACTTTGTGCAGTTATACACGAAATAGCCCCTTAGTTCCATCAATTTTACTAAAGAAATTCAAATAATTTGAATAATAAATTTTACACCAATTATTTTTTTTGGAAATACGGTTTAACCGGAATAGAGAATTTGAGTTTTTTTATTTTTCACTTTCCCCCAATTTTTAGCTAAAAAGACTTTTTTTTTGGCTGTTTAGACACACTCACACGCCCGCACACCAGATATTGGTTGACACAAACAAACTTATAAAACATCAACTAACTCAAACAAAAAAAAAATAAAACCGGGATTTTACAAATGATGAGCTTTGCTTATACTTCGCCTGTTCCAATTGTTACTCCATTCCCATTCATGAATAGTTACAGAGACAGTAGAACAAATGCAATCCTGCCTCATGCAGTGACATCAAACCGTGCCAGTAACAGTCCTCCACAACAACCTTTGCAACATGTTCAATTAATCCAACCACCACAAACACAACAGCTTTTGTCTGCGGTTGAACAACATGCACAGGAAAGAAATCAACAGATACAACATCAAACACAGTTGGATGCAGCTGTTAGATTACATCAACTTAGAAATTCTCAAGCAACCCCATCCAAATTAACTTCTGTTGAACATTCTCCTCCTTCACATTTCTCACAGCACGATAAACTTGTTCCACAATTACCACCTTTAACTCCACAATTGGCCACCCCAAGCTTACAACAAATGGCATCTACTCCACAACAGTTAAATCCACAATCACCATCTTCACCTTTGGCGGATCCATCATCCGGGAAAGAAGAATCAAGTAATGTTAATAAACCAAAACGTAAGAATAGACCAGGTAAGAAATTTGGAGCAAAGAAAAGATCATGGGTATGGACATGGTTTGATCAAGATTCATCTGATCCAAATGTTGCCGCATGTAATTATTGTGGTAAGATTATAATACGTTTAGCTTCTGATAAGGGATCACCAAAGAAATTAAATGAACATTTAAAGACCCATAAGATTGACGTTAATTCCATAAATTATTCAAGAACACCACATATTGATGGTCATGGTATCACTTATTCCAATTCTGGTCAACCATTAGATTATCCACCTAATTTTAGAACATTTAGAGTTAATGAAACTACCAATGTTGAAGAAACTGCATCTGAAACCAGTGGAGATGAATCACATAGCCATGATCATAATATTATTCAGAATCACAATCACAATCACAACCACAACCACAATCATAATCATAATCTTAATCATATAAACAAGAGCTCATCAAGAGTTGATTTGGATAATAATAGAAGATTCCTTTCTTCTCAATTTGATAATTCTCCTTATTCACCAAAGAAATTTAGATCTCATGTTTTGAAATTTTTAATGGAAAATAAATTACCAATAAGTGTTATCAAATCTAATTCATTTCAACAATTGATTTATGATTTAAGATCTGATTCTGTTTCTGATTTGACTGAATTGATATCAATGTATCCTACATTGATTGAAGTGAGTAGATTTTCTCATGATAAATCTGATGCAGATACACATATTACTGATGAATTAGCTCGACAACTTGTTAATCAAGTTGAATCCAATCTACCTAAGAACAATTCTACTACTATTGAAATTGATAATTCCCATAGTAATAATACCACAAACGATGTTATCGATGGTGAACATGAAACACTTGATTTAAAACTACAGACAAAATGTTAGTTTCAATTAACCCATTGAGTGATCCTATAGACTAGAGTTTGCATTTCCTTTGATTTATTTCGTGTATACAGATGTTTATTTAGTTTTTTTAATCTATTTGTTATAGTAATATTAATATTCATATATTCATATATTCATATTTACGTACAATCATAATACTGGTTAAAATATCATAATGATAATTCTTGAATATCTTCTTTTCTATGATTCATCAAATTATCAATACTTTGGGTTCGACTATCTAATCCAAAATTTCCCATTATTGGAGTATCACCTCTTCCAATTAACACTCTTGGAGTTTGTGAAGGAGTACTTGATCCAGATGGTACTGGACTTATAGTAGTCGATAAAGGATCATTATAAGTAGGAGGACTTAAATTACTAACATCTTCATAAGTTGGTGGCACTTCATCATCCCATGCTATTCCTAATCCTGATCTCTCAGTAATTGGTAATTTAAATTGCATTCTTAAAACTCTGGCGGCTCCAGTAGGTACACCCATTTGAATAGGTTTATTTGGATTATTTGATTTATTCTCTGAATCACTACTACTATTAGTACTTTTAGATGGTGATAAACTAACAATAGAATTGGATCTTTTCTTTCAACATTATGAACCAATTCTTCAGCAACAACAACTTCAACAATCATGGTATGATTCACAAAAACTCCTAATGTTGGATCATCAATATCACATGAAAAATTAGCCCCTGGTTTGGTATCCATTTGTATAGGTTTGTCATCGGTACTTAAATTAAGTACATGGTTTGCCATACCAGTAGAACATCCAAAAGTACTAATATTTGCAACAAGTTCAATTTTACCAGTCCCAGTAAAATCAGATTTCCAACCGGATTTTATTTCACCATAACTCACTGTTCTGGTTTCTTCTAGATATAAATGCTTATCCATATCAATTGGATGTGGGGTATAAATTGTTGGTTGAACAGTTAATGCTGGGTGATGGGTTGTTGTTGTTGTCCCTGAGGATCCATTTGGGGTTAAGAAATCTTCAATAAAATTTTCTTGAGCATGAGAAGGTCCACTTCGTATAGCTTCTTCCATATCATGATAGCCTTCGTCATTTGTTTCTTCATGATCTGGAACTCCATCATGCAATGCTTCCTGCGTGGGAGACGATGACGAAGCTTGTTGGTTTGAAGGACTTGGAATTAATGAAACATTAGTTAATACTGTACTGTGATGTATTGCTGAAGATGAATTCTTGGAGTTTGATTTAGAATTAACATTAGATTTCTTATATGCCTTTTCGGCTGTTTCTAACTTTGATACATGTTTGTCACAGGTATGAGCTTTAACCTTGATATTTTCTTCAATTCTCCATGTTAATTTTCTCATTCTCCAACGTCTTTGACGTGATGAGCTAACCACATTATCAATTTTCAATTCAATAGGGAAAGTAGCCTTTGGATAAATAACATTAGGTAAAACAGCTTTAGCTGTTACGTCAGTTGGTGGAAAAATTCTCATGGAATTTCTATCTGGACCTCTAATTACCAGTCTAGCTATATTTACTGGAAGTATCAATTCTTTTGTTTCACCATCAACTGTTTTCCCAATGGCCTTAAGTTCATATTTAATAAAAGAATGTGAGTTATTGGATCCTAATTTGGAAGATGGGGGTAAAGATCCTGGTAATAAATGTGAGAATGGATATGCGTGTTCACCTGGAGGAAACGTTGCCCTTACAGTTAAAACATCCCATCTTGCTAACTCGTTTGTTCTGACTTTACATTCATCACAGGACACAATAGAGTTTGAATGTGGCAATATGAATGGTTTAGTGTATTTCATAGTTTGTATTAAGGATAATGTTACTTTATCCAAATCAATCGTGGCAACATTTTGTAATCTTAATATACCAGATATTATAGATCCTGTTGATTCTTGAGGATTTCCGTACAATATGATTGGAGGAGATTCAATATGAATAGATAAATTATAATTCGATTTATTGGTGTCTTGAGGAGGAGATAAAGGCGATTTCATACTGACGCTTCTTGTCGATGAGGCACTTATTGATGGAGTGAGACTCTCAGTGGAAGAAGATGATTTACCACATGGGGTTGCCTGTTCTGCAGTCCTTTTCATGGCTGCTTTCTCGGAGGAAAGATGTAAAACCCTTGCAAGCAATGACATTGATTAAGGTTATTTTTTTTGGGGGGGCGGAAGTAGGTGTTAAATGGGGAAGTATGGAGATGTCCGAAAAGAAAAATAAATACTTTATACTATTTTAATGATTATCTGATTTATAACCGAGCTTGATTCCGTTAATTAGTACTTGAAATGAATTGTTATAGCCTGTTAATAAGGAATGAAAACCTTGATGAAATAAAATAAACCTTGTTGCCAAAAAAATAAAAAGAACTAAAAAATGAAAAAAAGATAATTTGTGGGTACTAAAAAAGATGGGAGGTGGTTATTTCATGTGGTTAATATAGGGCTTCCAGAAAAAAAAAAAAATTCTTTTCTCTGCCTTAACATATGACGTTTTTGCACCACAATTTCTCTTTTAAAAATTTTTTTTTTTTTTTTTTTTTTTTTTTCAAACCGGTTCTCCTATTTTTTACAGTACATTACATTACAGTTACAAAGGAGCAACATTAAAAAAAAAAAAAAAAATTTAAAGAATCATCAACCTTGGTTTTACTTCCGTTGACATAGGAGAGAGAAAAGAAAAAAAAATTTTTTTTACCACACTTATTTCCGTCTCGCTTTAAAATTTGACTGGAGACGACATGTGTAGGTCGATCACGTCATACAGTACGAAATACAATGTCGCGCAAGGCGAAATTCTTTGACATACACTCACACTCAAACAGGTGATGCTTACATGTACATAGTCATCCTGTATCAGCTCATTTACCCAATGAGTCTTGAAAGTAGGAGCGCATTTGACATGCGCTCTGATTACTCCTTGTAGTTGATATTACCATACTCATTATACTGTACTATGGTGCCTAATTAATCATCTCTTAGTACATGTCCAAATCTACAGAACGCAAGAATGGGTCGATTTATATTTTGCTCTACAATACGCTGAAGTCCTTCGTATAATACATTCTCAACTTATTGATCAAATTAAGTAATGTCAACCGCAGGGGGTTTGTCCCACTAGGTGATTGAACAATATGAAACCATCTCAAGTTGACATATTATCTGGGGGATGATTCACATAGACTTGATGATCAAATTAGGCAAGTCAATCCTGGATACTGTTTGTAATGTATAATATTTTGTCAATCAAATTAGGAAACTAAATCCTGAATGTTCTCTGTACCAATGTACACGCATGAAAAATAAATCTGAGGTGAAAGAAGAGGAAGAAGAAGAAGAAGAAAAAAAGAGTAGTAAACATACATTGAGTTGATATCGAATGCGCTTGATTCACTTTAACCATATCCCGATACAATGAAATCACGCCAGACATTAGTTATAGATAACGGATCGTATAACATAAAGGCAGGATTTAATCAAGGAGATGATTCATTACCAATTAAGATAACTAATGCAATTTCGAAAACCAAAGACGGATCTATTCATATTGGAAATCAATATCAATCACATACGAATAATTATTCAGGAATACAATTTAGACGACCATTTGAACAAGGAAATTTAACATCATGGGAAACAGAAAAACCAATATGGGATTATACTTTTGATAATTTATCCAAAAATAAACTTCTTGATCCTAGTAATATTCATTTGATTTTGACTGAACAGCCGTTTCAACTACCTCAATTATCAACAAATACTGATCAAATAATATTTGAAGAATATGGATTCGATAACTATTACAGATGTATTCCTGGAAGTTTGATACCATTCAGTGTTGATATAAATAACGTGAATAACGATTTTTGTTTGATTATTGATAGTGGATATAATTCTACTTGGATTATTCCCATGATTTATCAACAAATTCATTGGGAAGGGGTTAAAAAACTACCGATTGGTGGGAATTTATTAAATGGTTTATTGAGAGAACTTATTCTGTTTAGACATTATGATATATCTGAAGATCCAATATTAATCAATACCATCAAAGAATCCACTTGCTTTATGGCAAATGACTTTAATCAAGATTTGAAAAATAAGCAAAAACTAATGTGTGAATTTGTATTGCCTGATTTTAAAACCACTACCACTGGGTTTGTTAAAGACAAAAATAGTCCAAGTCTACCTGTTGATACCCAAGTGTTGAAGTTATACGATGAGAGATTTACTGTTCCAGAATGTTATTTTAGACCAGAAATTATATTTGACAATAATGGTGTAAGTGCATCTAGTACCTTGGTCAATAATGCTCCATTTAAAAACTTATCAGATTTAATAGTTGAAAGTATAATGGCATGTCCAGAGATTACTCGTCCTTTGCTACTGGCGAATATTTGTCTTGCCGGTGGTTCAACCAACATACCTCATTTTAAATCAAGATTAAATGATGAATTAAGAAAAGAATTACCTTCTAATTGGAAAGTAAGAGTATTTGATAAACAATTGGATATTCCACTAGATGAACTTGCTTGGTATGGTGGTATTAGTTTATCTGAAGAACCGGACTTGTTAGCAAATATAAGTATCTCCAAGAAAGATTATTTTGAACATGGGGCTAATTGGTGTCAAAAACAATTTGGATTTAAGAATATATGAATTCAAAATAAGAAGATACAAAAAAAAAAAAAAATACAAACTGTTCATTTTTTTATTAAATTCTATTGTTCTATAAGATGATTATATGTCAAATACCTACTCAAAAACAACCAACCATATCTGAACCAGACCATTTGACTAAAGTGTCCGTATGCCATAGCACCATAACTAATGCTTAACATATTCAAATCAGAATAAAACTTGATATCGTTAGTTCTGCGGCTAAGAATTTGGTTGCCGAAGAAACTAACATTAATGTTAATATTCATATAATTTTTAATAGCCAAAGTAATATAGTCAATGAATAATTCAACATTACTTAAAATTGTAAAACTATACTTTTCAGCAAAATTCAAACTTTTCAAAACATAAAGTTTGGTATTTTTAATATTGTCGGCATTTCTTAATCCTTTGACATATTGTTTGGTTCCATGGTATAATGAAATATGATTAGGATGACTTGAAACCCCTTGATCATCAAATGTAATTAGTACTGATTCTTTATCATCTTGTTTGATCACATTTTGTTTTAAACTGTTTACAATGTCATCAATGTTCCAAGTTTCATTCATTCCATCTTTATAATCCAAAATCTTCACATCATCAACTCCTAATATTCTTGCGGAATTCATTAATTCACTTCTTCGTATAGGTCCCATACTTTCAATGAAATTACCACTTGAAAAACAAATCAAATTTACTTTATTATTATATTTTTCTTTATTTAATTCAATTAAAGAAGGACTAAAAAACATAACTTCATCATCAGGATGAGCAATAACTAAAGTAATTGATGAATTAACAATTGGGAATTTCTTAGGAATAGTTAATGAAGTATATGGATATATTGATCCTTTGAAAACTTGATGTTTTATTTCAAAGTTGGTATATTTGGTCAAGGTCTGGGGAATAATTGTTGTTTGTAGGACCCATATAATGAATGATACTAAGTAAAGTTTGAATATTATTGACGGTAGTTTGAATATCATTTGGAAATATAAAAATTAGATAGCTTGTTGGTTCTAGGGAAGAAATCAAGTAAAATTGGTGGGGAGGAGGAGGAAAAAGGAGGCACTTGATAGTTTATATAAAATTTCAGTTTTGCTTAGTTGTCATAAGTACAACGAGAGAGAGAAAAAGAAAAAATAAAGAAAACATGTCCGCTACAGTTTGCGCCCTAAAATTTTGATTTTTTTTTATTTACTAATTCTCTTGTTTTTTTTTTTTTTTTTTTGGCCCAACGTGGTTTGTTATTTTCCCCTCAACAAAAATACAAATGAAATTGATGATGAGTTTTTTTTTTGCAACCCTCCCAAGGCAAAAAAAAATAGAAAAATAAAAAAATTATTATCCACAGTCACGCAAATTGTAAAGAAGAGGAGACATATCTACACTAATCATTAAATCATTAAAAGGAATCAGCTCGTTTAGTCCAAAGTAATCCCAAGTTCCATATTTACCATTTTTATCTTTTTGTAGCTCTTTTTATATCTACATTTTGAAAATGTATCACGTAACAATCAACCCCAAATTGATTGAAATTTCGTCATTATTATCACCAAAATCTTCTTAACCAATCCACATTAGTACCACATAATACAATAAACTGCTGAAGTAATTGAAATACTGGCATTTTATACGTTGTAAACATAGCTAAATTTGTCATGTTTAATATGTAGGATGATTTTGTAACTCATATCCATCTAGTTATGAGAGGAAAACTGGATATTTCAAATGGATGCGCCATGGCTAGGATTTATATCTACTCCTTCAATAAGTGCCATATCACCCAAATAATTTCCTCTAAAATCCCTTACTGAAATTAATAACCCGAAATGAAATTGAAATATTAACAGGACCATCTAACCAATTCGACTCCCTTACGATTCCATTTAAGGATCATTGTGTGACACACTTTTTTATAAAAAAATTATATATTCTTTAGACTTAGGAGAGGGGAGAAGATTTACAACAAGACAGGATTATTCATAAAGCTCCCTTCCCATAGGCACATGTCCTAAGGAAAACCTTGGCTAATACTATTCACCAAAACTGAGTATTAGACCTTATGGACTTTAGAGTATATGATGAAGAAACAGTATCCTGTATTATTAATTAGTACGACTACAATGCCAATTGTCTTCTACCAGTTAGCTGTTTGACAATCTAAACTATGGGATTCAACATGTTACGGGGGGGGGAGAGATCTTTAGTGAAAAATGTATAATCTACATTAATTTCAATTTATCTATATGTTTTATATATATTATAAATTTATCAATTCAGTTCATCAAATTAATTAGGACATATGGTTTATGACTCTTAGGTCCAAACAACGTGGAAATCATGTCAAATGGAGTGCGACCCAATACTACCACCACATTTTTCTCGGTACTAATTCTCCGAGAGCAAAAAATTATGTGAAATAATCGTCGTTTCGTTTCGTTTGGAATTCGTGCCTTGTGCGTTGTGTTATATCTATTTAATTGATTTACGTGTTATTGCGTATGGTGGGTTTCTTTAGCGGTGCTACAGAGAGGGTTGTTTTATTTCAGATCAAAATTTTGTGGTAGTATTGGATCTCATTCATGTCTCTCAAATGACAATTTCCTCTACTATAAGATTGACGCGTCGAAAATTTGATCCAAATAAAAAAAAAAAAAAAGGAAAAAATCTCATAATTGGTTCCTAATCAACTGAACAAAATCAAATTAAATAAATTGCAACAGTCAACCGGTATTCCAGCAATTTCTAAATAATGAAACGAAGACTTTCCACCACATTAAATGATCAAAATGTTTTGCTTTCTGAATTTGATAAATTTTTTATGAATTTTTTGAAACTACCTTCTAAAATCATTCAAATTATATTATCATATATCCCAAAGTATTTTATGGGGTTATTTTCAGAATGTGAAGAATTGATTCCATTTACTTTGCGATTTATTAGAAATCATGTAATGATTGGTTACATGAGACATGAAGATTCACATCCCCTTAGTTGGCTCAATATTACTAGTGGTGAAGTGGATGAACCAGTATTACCGATGAAAACATTGAAACAGATCATGTCGAGGTATGAACTTCAAATAAAGGATGCGTCGCTTTCTTTAATTGTTCAAATACAAGAATGCTTTATCGGTAGAAAATGTGAAAATTATCTCCTCTTACTTTGTTTGATACCAGATAAAAAATTAATTGGTATTTGGTTTGAGGCTTACTTTGATGTTTTATCTAGAATTGGTCAATTACACTTTTTAGATTTAATCAATATAGACGACTTGCGTTTTATATTCCCAAATATTAAGGCAGGTATTGATGTTGGGTCAGTCATTCTTTCCGCTTTAAAATCAGATAATATGTCCATGATAGAGTACAGACCTATGCGACTGAATTCAGTCGTAATGTTGAATAAGGATGATCCGGATTTAAACAATTTACCCACAACTTTAACAAGCCTTAGAGTAAGGGGTCGAGTCACCATTGAATTCAAATATTTTAGCAGATTCCATTCTCTTAAGAATTTGAAGCTTTTTAAAATCGATGTACATAATTGCCGATTTTTACCACCAAATCTTGAATCTTTGACAGTTAAAAGGTTGATATTATCGGAGACAGATGAAGTTACTATCCTACCAAATTTAAAATATCTTAAGTGTACCATAGCTGGTCAAGAACAAGATCTTCATAAATTTATTTCCCGGTTTAAAAAACTTGAAACATTGAAAATAACTTATAACGAGCTTGAAATTTATGAACCATTCAAGTTTCCACGAAGCTTGCGTATTGTTCATTTAGAAAACCCTGGTATGTTTCCACGTTATTATGATGTAGTTAATCTTCCGAATCTTGAAGAATTATCTATAATGGGTAGATTTCCTGAGGATTTGTTTGATAATCCAAACAGGTTTTCCAGATTAAGATCTTTTTCATATGATGATTGGATTACATCTGGGAAGAAAATTGAAATTGACTTTATTGAATTCCCAAAAAATTTGAAGATTTTAAAACTTCATGCTAATATCTCAATTAAAAAATGGAAATTACCAAAGAATTTAGAAAAACTTTCATTAGAATGTGTTAGATTTAAAGATAAACCACTTTTCCCATTGCCTTCCAAACTTCTTTTTTGCAGGATGAAATCAACGGATCTTAAAAACCTCGATAATTATCAATTTCCTACTGGCTTGATTGATCTTGAAATAAAAGGTAATACACAGTTGAAATCAATGAAAAATACAAATTTAAAAGAATTAACTAGATTAAAAAATGTTAATTTTCTTCGAAATGGTACTGGTGGGGCATTTCATTGTGAACCAGAAAATCCTACAAATGAAAATATTCGGTATAAGTTTAATAGTTTCACCACGACGAAAACTCAGAATTTTTCTGATCATGAAGATTTTTTTGATCCAGAATTTGAAGATGATAGTGAATCTGATGATGAACCTGATAGTGATGCCGAGTTTTTGGAACAAATGAAAGTATTTAGATTTCATCATTCATATATCAGACAATGTAATGAAAGAAATGATGGAGAAGATGGAAGAATGGATATTTATAGTAGTTCACTGTTTGATTCTGATGATGAATATGATTCATCATATTGAGTAAAATATTGGAGATTTCAAAAGGATTTGTTCTGGGATAGGATTCACGTGTATCATTTCAATGAGAACTACATAATTCAAATACCAAAATTCCTTGTTGAAATTAATAACCGGAAATGAAATTAAAATTTGAACAAGACCATCTAATCAACCTGGTTCATCAATGACTTCATTCAATAAATATTCTGTAAAATTCACTCGTATATTGTTAGATATTTTTTTAGATTTAATATAAAGACCAACATCAAGAATAAGAATAGATAATTCAAAAAGGCTCTCATATCCTAAGGTCTTGCCTGAAATGAAACTCAAACTAATTTCAGTTACCAGCACCGAATATTAGGAACCATGGACATCAGAGTAAACCATATAGAAAGAGTATTCTTTAGTACTATTGAGTTGAATTACTTTACTAATGTCTTATATCAGTTAGTCGCATAAAAAGGTATTCACTATCATTCATGAAATTCTTTGTTTATATTTCATATGAGTAGAGTTTAATGTTTCTCAAACAACAGATTTAAAAGAATTACGTTTCCTAAACTATTGCATAAATCTATACACTTTACATAAATTCGTATAGTATTTGAACTATTATTATCTTTTTTCGCAACATTTACCTTAATCTGCATAGTTTTCTGTTTATTAATCTGTTTCATTCAGTAAACACGGACATGACGGGGTGCTAGGTCGTAACACTCTTGGTCCCACTAGGGGTACATGCTCCCGCACCCACCCACCTGGGCAGGGAGTGACCGGGCCGTATCTGGGCTCGCCCGGCCCCCTGTCCCCTTCCTCGGGGACTTGCTCCCACACCCACCACTATTGGGCGGGGGAGCGGCTGGGCCCCCATTTTTTGGGGGGCTGGCCCAGCCCTACTACGCAGGTCCCCCCCTCTTTGGAGGGGACCGCGTAACCCCCTGGCCCAAGGGGGGAGGTACCGGGTATTCTAAGAGGGCTGGTCACAAAGCCCCCAATACCCGGTCCTCTAGCCTACAATTTAACCATCGGGACAGCTTTATTGCGTCCCGATAGTATAGAAGGTAACTTGTGACCAATTGTTACCTCCTATTGAAGAACCTTCACTAATCCACATTGTCCTTTTCTAGTTTTTGTGTGGATCCCCTTGATAGGTTCAAGATAATGATCTGCCCACATCACTATCTTCTTTGGAAGGTTCTTCTTCAATGTTTGTATATTAAGAACAATATTAATGGCTAGTAACCTCTTGCAGTTATATGTATCATCTCTGTCATACTTCTCTATCACTTATCTCCCAATGGTTGTCAAGAATAATATGGGGCATTAATCATTTGTAATGATCGGACAATATAAATAAATTATGGATTCTTGTATAAGCATTTGTAATCTTTGGATTTAATTGGGACAAATTATTCTTGAGACAACCAATAATTATCATTTAAATTACTTGAAGTTAGTAAATGAGCAAGAAAGTAATGTTATTAGCATGATTGATACATACCGCCATGGTTATTTAATGGAATCTTGTTGTTGATAATAACAAGTAAACAAAAAAAAGGAAGAAAAAAAAGTGTTGTAAAATAAAAATATTTTGATGGAAAAACAATTTGGCTATTTATAGTTGTCTATTTGTATACATTTTTTTTATTAGGCTGCAAAGTATAAATTCTAGTTTTTTGTCACCTCACACGACCTTCTTGAAAGATTACAAATGGAAAATTGACGCCAACTGTGTAATACTTGAATTAGAAATCTGTAGCCATATATGAATAAATTATGATGAAGAAAACTTACCAAATTGGAAGAAAAAAAGTGGAGATCTTGTTTTGGTAGTTTAGAATTTTATATCTGATAATGAATCTTATATAATTTTTACATAAATTTATTTTATAATCCTCTAATTTATTTCTATTACTTATACTAAACCTAAATGCATGAATATATATATGCTAGATATATATATATATATATATATATTTGTAAAATGAAAGACAAACTAAATTTATTCCAAACCATTCCAAACATCACCATAATAATTGAATAATTCCTGTGCTTTTTCATCAAAATTAATAACTCTACCTTCAGAACGATTAATTTTACCATTTTTGGTTTTACCACCAATTTTATCATAAGCACACCACATATAACCATTACAATAACGTTTATCCATAAACCAACCTTTTGTTGGTTCATCTTCAACATTTACAGCAGTAATATGTAAATCCAATGGAGGAATAATTGCACTTTCAATACGTAATGGAGATTGATAAAATGTTTTAAACTCATCCAAGTTTGCAAGATGCTTTAATCTTGATTTATGCTTAAATTCTTCTTCAAAATTAACTTTCTTATTTTGACCACAATATAAAAATCCTGAATTAAACCAAACTAAAGCATCATCTTCACTACTTACATGACCTGGATGAGGTGAACAAATTTCTTTAGATTCATGAGATGTTCCATCTGGTTTGGGTCTATCTAAATCAGGGGTAATTACACCAACCGCTGCTGCTCTATATCCATTGAAAATATAATTTTCATCACCATTAATTGCAAATGCTAACCAAAAAATTTCTTTATCACCATGAATTCTACTATTTACTGGAGTATAGAAATTTAATTGAAGCATCATCAAAATTGAATTATAATGAATATTTCTATTAAGTACAACCACACCAGATTCCATTTCATGAAAAAGACCTTTAAAAAATTCCAAATCTAAAGTATAAGAACTTATAATTGGAATATCAAATAAAACAGAATCTATTATTGAAGGACTTAATTTTTCAAAAAATTTCCCATCTGATGGTGGTCTAGTTTCATAAGTGCTTCTATCTTTATAAAAAAATGTTCCAGTAGTTTTATAACCATTTAATTGAAAGAAATATTCTGGATTTTGTGTCAATACAGTATCTGCATCAACAAGTATAAATTCACTAAATGAATTAAATAAAGTAGCTAAGAATTTATTGGAAAATCTGTGAAATTTCTTTTTGAAATTGGCATGAATTGCATTATAAGTATTAACAAACCATACTTCTTGTTGTGGTAATCCATTGATTAAATAATCATCAGGAAAAAAATCTGCTACCAGTTCAAATGATTTTGGAACACTTACCATTACTTCTCTTGCAGCAGTAACAATTTTATCTTTTGTTTCTTTAGATAAACTGTCATAAAAAACAATCTGTATAGGTAATTTATTATTTAATGCTCGTAATAAATGAATCAATTTAACAGTATCATCAGCATGGTCATCCCCAATAGATAAAACAATACCTTTACCATTGGATTTATGCAAGAATTTATTTAAAAAAAATGATGATGCTGTATCCTTTGGAGGATTTGTCTTTTGACTAGATTCTTTAATATAGTTGGACATTACTGGAGGTGTGCTTTGTACTTGACCGGTCCATCTTTCATAAACAGGATATTCAAATGATAACCAAGGGTAAATTCTATGTTCCAAAACAGAAGAATCTAATTCATGGAAATCAACCAAACTTTCTTGTTTAGTATTGATGAATTTTGGAGTTGAAGGTTTTTTCGAAGCTCTTCTTAATCCATCAACTAAAGCAAATTGATCATTTATAAAACTATTAGTTTTCTTTAATTGGGCTTTATTATCATTGGTGATGAAACATTTATTAAAAATTCTTAAAGTTGTTACCGAATCAACAATTGTTTGTTCATATTTCATGGTTCTAGCCCAAAATTCTTCATATTTCTGTATAACAAAGTTATGAAATTCACTCATTGATTCAACATCTTCTTCCTTTTTATTATTTTCTTTAGCAAATTCTTTTTTAAATTCATCTAAATGCCATCTTTTATAATCATTAAATTTAAATTCATTTTTATTTTCCAATTTCATTTCTTCATTAGGATCAAAAATCCAATTATTATCCTTAATAAACAAATTTTTAAAGAATAATTGACATCTTTGATTAAAATTCAAATTTCCAAAAATTGAATCAATTTCATGATTTTTAAATATTGTTTGATAAATAGATGCAGTACCTTCAACAGTTCGAACATCTTTTTTATCTTTTTGAATTTGTTTTTGTAAAATTTTGATTGTTAAATCATCTTTGAAAGGTCTTGATGATTCAAAAGAATCCCCTAGATGATTTTCTGAAATAGTAGCTGTTTCCTTACCAAGATCATGATAATGTGAATCATATTCATTATAAATGGAATGTAAACCATCAATAGGTGAATCATTTGAATCAGAATAATAACAGGATTTAATAAGCCATATGTTTATACCAATTAACCATAGTATGAATACAGAATATACTAAAATTCTTTGTTTGGACCTTTTCATGGTAATTTTCTCAATCATAATCTTGTAGTAATAAGAATAAATCACAGTCTAAATAGAACGTGGGAAACAAATGAACTTTGATATCAAATATTTAAAAAAACAAAAAATGGCAACCAAGGACAAAGTGGGAAATTGACAACACTACTGTAAGATAACAAAAATTAAGGACTTAAAAAAAAAAAAAAAGGATGCAAAGTTTATAAAGCGAATGTGGGTAAAATCTAAAAGAAGAAGAAAAAAAAAAGGGTCGAAGGGTGAAAAAAAATGTGTTTAACTGTTGTTGTCGCACTTTATAGTGATGGATGAAGTGATGGTTGCAACTGTGTTGATAGTTTGATAATGGTTGTTTAAATAGAGTAAGAAATAAAATGAAAATTTTTTCCTTTTCTTTCCTTTTCTTTTAAAAAACAAATTAATGGCAGAAAAGTCAAAGTTAAGTAAAATAAAGAAATATTTAATGGCTTTTATGTAAATCGAACGAAGCAAATTAATGGTTGGATTCTTTTTTTTTTTTCTTTTTTTAAAATAAAAAAAACAATTTTTTAGTCAAGCAAACAAACAAACAAACAAACAAACAAAATTAAAAAAAAAAAATGAGGTTCAAAACCTTCTTTAAGTTAACAAACACAAAAAAAACTTTGAATCTTTGTTTCATTTATTCTTGTCTATTATTTGCATTTATACTGTATAAATTAAAAAAGGGGGTAGTGCGCTGGATAAATACAGAATGTCCATAATATAAAAACTTGCATTTCGTGTATATTGCAATTATCGTTTTCTATGCATGTACGAAAAGAAAACGAATTAAAAATATTATCATAGAGAGAATGTTTAGTTGGAAGATAGTTATGTGTGTGTGTGTGTGATTAATATGGAACATTAATTAAAGGGTGAACTTGAAAGTTTCAATAATTGAATATAAATAGAATGAACAGTTTAAGAGAATTTCAGTATCACAAGATTGGGCAAGATTTGCCAGAAACCATCATTGAAAAATGAAACTACAATAATTTACTGACATTGGTTATCTTAGCCACATTTTTTTATTATCTTTTATAGTTCAAGCACTACTTGTAAGGAACGTTAAAAAAAAAAAAAAAAAAAAGAAAAAATTTGGTAAGATGTATTTGCCGAAGATTGTTCAGTACATTAATTTTTTATCTATAATTGCTTAGAGAGAGAGAGAGAGTGTGTGTGTGTGTGTGAGAAAAGTTCAATTTAAATCTAATAACACAAAATCAAATATAAAAAAAATTGCAAGCTTACACACAAAATTATTGTTGCTTATTTTGTTATCTTAAAATCAACTGATATGCAGTATTGTAGTGCGGTAAGCCCCCCATGTGTGTACTACTACATGTGTAACTGTATGTGTGCGTGTCTGATTAGATAATCAACATATGCATTAGGATTCAACTGATGTATAATAAGGTATAGTTCTTATTTTAAGTTATATTGCAGGTACATGTATACTTTATTACAATACAATTCAATAAGTATACAAACTATTGTACAGTATTTTACTAAATATAGCAAATAACAGTAACCATAATTACTTTCTCAATTACGAACATTGAAGACTGGAAGGAAGGAAGGAAGGAAGAAAGAAAAGTATTAAGACAGCTGGATTATGAAATGGTTAGAAAAAAATAAAGATAACAAAGGTGAGGTACTATAAATGACAGAAATTTGAATTGTATTATTCGGTGTAGATGAATATAAATATGTAATTGACAAGCCTAATTCAGTATAGTTTGAAATGTAATAAGGCGAAATATTACTGAATTTGATGATGCAGATGATGATGAAGCTGGTTAACTAAAACAGATAATATTTGTAAATCTAATCCCGATCTACAAAGAATTTAATGTATACAACAAAAAGAGGAGATAATAAAAGGGGGGGGGGGGGGAAGGAGAGAGAAGGACGAGGACGGCAAGGCGTACGTTTGGTTTTTGCACGCCTATTTTTTTTTTTTATTTTGTTTTAAATTGTGTTACAATTCTACAAATCCTTTTAATGATTAGCAATTTTAAACCTTTAGAGATGAAACTAGAAATTAATAGAATATTATATGTACTGTAACTGTACTACTACTGTATGGTTTGATGTAGTGTATATGAGTTGTTCTCTTCTTTAATGGTAATATCAAGTACAATACTTATAAGGCATTACTAATTAATTAATTAATTAATTAATAAATGGAGAATGTAATACGTTGAATTATACGTCTAGAATTGTCCATATAATAAAATTCATGGACCATCCTCGTCATTGTCTTTATTACGAATTCTTGTCAGATATAATGTAAAAGCCTTCTTTACAGCTTATTACACAAGAAATGTCAATATAATAATAATGTGAAATATTTGTTGAAAAATAAAAAAAAATTATAAATTATAAATTATAAATTTTAAAAACCCTAAGCCGAGACGTAAAGTTTTAGTTATTCAATTCAAGATTGGTAATTTCGTAAGCCACGTATACCAAAACGGAGAATTTCATTAGGTGGGATTTGACCTCAACACATACTTAATGCATAAACAATAGTAATTTTAAGATTGTTTTGTTAGACTTAGATAAGAAACTTACCCAAAAGAAACAAAAAAGTAAAAGGAAGATACTTCGGTATCTCATTTGTTACATGTACTGTAAGAACTAAAGATGTACATTAGTTTTGCAATTATCATTCATTCAAACTATTTAATGAAATATTCATAACGTGATATTTATTCAACTCAACAAACATGTTAAATAAAAATCTAACTTTAAAGCCATTTATTTAAATAATTAAGTTGAAGATATACTTGTATCTCATCATTTTTATCTGAAGAAACTTTATACTTTTGACTATTTTGTAGAAATGTACAAAAACGAACTAAGAATTAAACAAAAAAATAAAATCTTCGTAAACGGAAATTAACCAATTTCTCCTAAGAACCGGTCTTTAAAAATAAAAAAATAAATATGGTACAAGAACTTCAAAGCTTAATATTATAAAACTTTGAACCATATCAACGATACCATTTGTAGTTATGACGTGAACCTAAAAAAAAAAAGAAAAAAGTTTCAGATAGTTATTGATACATAATTTTGGTAGTTTCACTTTTTTAACGTGTAGAAATTTTTTTTTTCTTTTCTTTTTGAAAGACGTGTTTTTTTATGTTTTGTTTAAATACTGAATAAACTAATTGTAATCATGAGTATAGTTATTCAAATAGCGATAAGAAGAGTCCGATCTAACAATAATCGAAAGTCTTATCTAATAATGAAAGAATCATAACTTTTGCATTGTGAATTTTCTTTCTCTTTTATCTAAAAACCGAGCCTTGATTATTTCTTTGAGTTTATTCAAACAAAAATTCAACTTGACAAGTTTAACAAGAACAAAGTTTGATTGAGTAATAACTTGGCAGGAGAACCATTATTGTATGTTAGAAATCACATCAATTTAAAAGTCTTGAGTTGATTTAATCAATCAATGACAATGTCTTATTTTTTGTTCGTTGTTTGTTTAATTTAATTTTGATGGGGAATAAACCACAGAATTACTTGAAATGGTGAATATCATCGGTATTAATAATGATCATCATAATCATGGAGATCGTTATTGAATATGAAGTACAATTGCTAGTATATAATTTGGAGCCATTTTTCGGAACCGAATTACTAAGATTATGGTGTATGCTCCTTCCCCACCAAAAAAAAAAAAACGAGCTATTCAATTCTCCGCAGTTGACAGGGGAAAAAAAGAATTGTAAACCTCCGAAGAATTTCAATATCAACAATAATCATTGAAAGCCACGGGCAATGAAAACAATTAATATTTGAAATACTCCGTTGACAACTTCCTCATTTGGATGATTCATTTAATTGACATATAAATATATAAATACCATTATTATTTTCCTTTCCTGTTCTACAGATTTTTTGGTTTCTTTCGATCAAGCTATAATTCAATATCTTATCAATTATTATGTCGACATTTTCAAAATCAAATTTCAAATCATTGAATTATAATTCATTTAGACCACATTATCCAGCATCATTTTATCAAATTTTAACCAAATATATTAATTCTCCAATTCCCATTAATAATACTATTGATTTAGGTTGTGGTACTGGAGTTGCAACTTATCCATTATTAAATATTTCTCAAAATGTAATTGGATTAGATTTATCATCAAATATGATAGATACAGCAAATTCTTTAATTTCTAAAAATTTACAAGAATTGAATATTAATGATATATCAAGAATTAAATTTATTCAAGGATCAGTTGAAGAGTTTGTTAATAATAATAATGGAGAAGAAGAACAAGAAGATGGAATTTATGATTTAATTACTGCTGCTCAATGTATTCATTGGTTTAAAGATTATGAAATTTTTTTTGAAAAATGTCATCAATTATTAAAACCAGGTGGAGTTTTAGCATATTTTTATTATATTGATCCAATTATTGTTGATTTTAAAGGACCTGGAAATTCCAATAAACAAGAAATTATTAAAAAATCTTCTGAAATTTATTATAAATATATTTATAATGATGATAAATTTATTGGTCCATATTGGGAAAAACCAGGTCGTGATATTTTAAAAAATTTTTGTATTAATATTAATAATAAAATTCCTCATGATTTATTTACTGATATTAAAATTAATACATTTAAACCAAATATTAATAAACCTTATGCTAATGATGAATTTGATTTAGATTTAAAAAAAATTAATTTAAATCTTTCTGGTTATATTGATTATATTTCAACTTATAGTGGATATCATAATTATAAAGAAAATAATGGAAATCATGATTTATTACATGATGAATTTTTGAATGAATTATTGGAAGTTACAGGTTGGGATTTAAATGAAACTAAAATTGATTTAGTTTGGAATACTGGTTATACATTTATTAGAAATAAATAAATTGACAACTCTCTTAATTAGACCATTTAGGGATGATTGCAAATTGGTTCATAAAGCTTGAATATACTGACAATATACCCCATTGGATCAATGAGTATAAGCCAAAACAATAAATAGTAATTTAGAATATACTGTATGTTCATCACATCACAAGTAATTAAACAATCATGATTAGTCTCTACAAATACAACAGAATAAATAAATAATATAACAAATAAATATTTATATTAATATATACAATTTTGAAAAATATGGCTAGAAATGAATATCATAAGTTAGTAATATATACTTTGGATAATATCTCGTAAATCCAAAGGAGAAAAGGAATTCTATAGATTCTTCGACGTAATAAACCGACCCCATAAAGACTTTATATCTTATCTTGTGAAGAAAAGAAAAAAAAAAATAAGAAAAAGAAAAATTTGTGTTTTGTTGATTTCATTTTTATGGGAAATTTAATGTCCTTTTTATACTTCTACAAAAAATCGACTCTTTTATTTGTGGACTAAGAAATAAACGCGTTGGAATTATTTTTTTTTTTTTTGTATATTGACAACATTTAAAATAACCACACGGTATCTTTATAATTTAATTTTTGCTTTGCATTGTTTTGTTTTGGTTGTTTTCGATGGCAAATATTAATTTCAAATATATACAGTATCTATATACCATCCCTATAGAATACCTTAGAACTTTTGCAAACCAATTTGGTTTTTTTATCAATCATCTGTAATTAATAAATACAACATACCACAGATCATCAATCAAGAAAAATAATAGTTGATAGATATCATATCATATCGTATTATATCACTGTTTCTTATGTGATGTATCAGATAGTAATACTAAATCTTAGATAATGATTGTTAATCACCTTCATCATTATAATTTCCCAATACTCCTATTTCATTTATTATTTTTTTTTTTTAGTCTTATCAAACTCATCAATTTACGGATAACGGGTAACGCGTATTTGAAGTACTTTTAAAAATTATTTCTCTCTCCTTTTTTTTCTCCTCTTTTTTTTTTCAATCTTTGGGGGGGGGGGAGTATAAATACCTCAACAAATTTCACCTCAGATTCAACAAATTCTTTTTTTAAGAAAATGTTTGATTTTTTTCTTGCTTCTGCGTGTATATGGAGTTTTATTGAATCAAACGCTTTGTATAACTCTAAAAGTACGATTGTGAGTTCTCTACTATGAGTTCTCTATTACTAATTCAATGTCGTGTACATTTTCTAGCATTTATTTTCATTTAATTTATCATATTTAATAAATATATATATATACTGTATACTATTATTAATTAATTATTGTAGAATTGATTTTAAAGTTTTTGTCTCTTTTTTTTTTTAGTATTATTAATTTCACAATAGAGAAATATAATTTATATTCATAAAAAAGGGAGAAAACTATATAATAACCTTATTATTATTATCTATTATAAATAAGTTCGTTGAATATCTTGTGGTTTATTATTACCTTGTGCCAATATTGAAACATTATCAGTTGATACCGTTGTTAAACAATTTTCATTTCCATTATCTAATTTACGTTGAATTCTATCAACTGTAATATCACTACCATTTTGAAATGTTTTTAATAATGGTACTCTTTGTTCATATCCAAATCCAATTGACTCTTGAGTAATTAAACTTCCCAATTCATCATTATCAATAACTGAATGTTCTTGTACTTCTTTTTCTTCTTCTTCTTCATCATCATCATCATCATCATCATCAATTATAGCTTGATCATTATCATCATCATCATCAGTAGCAACACCAAATGGTTCATTATTAGTTAATGCTCTCTCAACATTATTTCCATCCAATAAAACCACAGAATTGGAATCAGTATTATTATTATTATTATCATCAGATAAATTTGTGATATTACCAATAAGAGATGATGATGAAGTTGATGAAGAATCACTAGATAAACTTGTAGAATCCGGTGCAGTTGACGATGGTGGTGTAGATGGCCCATTATTATGTGTACCAGATGATGAAGCTAATGATGATGCAATACTTCCTTCATCAGATGATGATGTTGATCTAGGATGTGGATCTTCAACTGTAGCACCTTGTAATGTCAGTTTAGCACCGGAAGCAAATGAATGAGATAAACTATGTTTAATACTTTGTCTTCTTTGTTCATTAGCGTTAATACCATTAGAATTAATAACTTCTTCATTGACAATTGCATCAATATTTAACAGATCAACTGTGGGTGAAACATCCATTTTTGGTTCATAAGCAGGTGCTGGTTCCCCTGGTAATACAGCAGGAATAACACCATCAATTGAAATAGATGGAATTCTACTCAATTGATCATCTGCAATTGACATGGATCTTGTCAGAATTGCTTCTTCAAATGTTGGTAAATCAGCTGAAGAAGTAGTATCAGTGATATCAACTAATGGTTTAATTGTGACACCATTATTACTATAATTAGGAGTTCTAAATATTGGTGCAGAACCAAGGGGTTCAACCACTGGTGGAGAAGATAATGGATCAATATCAAAAATATTAACAATATCATCATATTTAGGTAATTGAATAGATTGATCGCCACATTTAGAACTCAATAAAACCAATGGAGTATCCACCACAACTTCATAATGATGCATCTTAAAATCATCTTTAGGATCAGGTTTGGAAATTCTAAAACATACTTGTAAACGATGATTAATTTGAATATGACGGAAATTTGAATCAGGATATAATGCTCGAGTTATTAATGTATAACCATTTTGCATATTTTCTGGTGGTAAATTCTTACTACTTAAATCATCAGAAGTATAACTTGAAGAATTTGGTTTAATATAATCATGAGGTCCAATTTCATCTAAATTAACTAAATTTGTTTCTAATGAACCAATAATCGGAGATGATGGATTTGGAGGTACTGGACTTCCAGTATCATCACTAACAATAGATGCCCTTCTAGAAGTATGTGGCAGATCAATTGACCCAGAATCATCATCAATAGCTGATGTCATCATTATTTTATCAGTTCGAGTAGTTAAAAATGGTAAAGCAATATTAATATCCAATGGTGAAGCAATCAATGATTTATTTGTTGATGTGTCTTTGGATTTACGTTTATGTTGTTTGTTATTAATATCATCTTCAACTTCATAACATGAATATAATAAATTATTATCAGGACATTTAATAATTTCTTCTTTATAAGCATCAGGGTGATTCGAATTGTTTTGTTTATGTTTTGTTTTTAATTCACATAATGAAACAACACGTTCTCTTACTCTATTTTCTTTTGATAATGGATGTAAGCAAAATGGATCATCACTATCAAAATCATATTCTCGAGATAAATCTTTGGAAACATAAGTAATTCTTTCCAATATATTAAATTTAATTCTTTTAATAATGACATCTTTAACCAATGGTGCTAATTTAAGATTAACCACATGTTCATTTCCAAGAGAAACATATTTTCTTGGGAAAGTGATTATATAATGTACTGCATCATTCCATACCCTATTAACATAAATTGGTTTATCAGCAATAGAATTAGCCACATTGGGTGGGGTTCTAACCATTGGTAAATTATATGATGCATTAACTTTTAATTTTCTATTCAATTTATCACTTAATTTATTAAAATTGACCAGCAATGTATGTTGTAATGTACCATTAATGGAAATTATTGTTGGAGGAATATGACCCGGTAATAATACTGGTAATAAAAATACGTAAAGTCCAGCTTTGTAAATATCATTTGACGAACCCATTCCTGAAGAATTATTGGAATTATTAGTGCTAACACTATCAGAATCACTATTATCACCTAAAGAAGTTGAGGATGAATTTTTTAAATCATCAATACCAACAAGTTTGTATTCTCGGGTACGTCTAACCAAATCTTCAGCAGATAAATGTTTCAGTTTAACATCATTTGAATTCGAATTATTAATATAATAATCTGCATTTCTTAATGAGCTTTGCCATTCCATATTACCAATAACAAATTTTTCTTTAACATGAGCTCTATTATAAGAATCTCCACTTGGCCAAAGAATATTAGTAACTGATTGAAATTTAAACTTTAAATCTCGAAGTACCGTTGAATCTTTAGTTAATTCCACAATAACACCAAAAGTATGGGGGATTGGATTTGTATTATCAATTTTGGAACATAAATAATTTGGAGAATGAAATGATTTCATTTTAGTGAATAAATCATCAACTGCAACCTCTTCATCTTCTATTAAATTTGTAGTTGTTGTTGGTTTAATGATTGGTGAATTTGGAGTTGAATTAGAATTTAAATAATTATCATCTTGTTCAACATCGGTACCACCATTATCAACATCTTCATAAGTAAAACTTGCCGAAGTGGCCGGAGGTAAATAAATACAATCATTAGTATTTGAAACATAAATTTTGCAAGTTTTTGATACAGAACCTTGAGTTGATGTTTTTAAAGCTATTGGATTTTGTAAACCTAAATCTTGTAACATATGTAATAATTTTTTCAGAATAATTTGTGCAGTTTCTTGTTTAACTAAATCTTTAGTTTTATTTCTAAAAAAATTTGATGGAGATAAGGTTGGACCATGAACAAAAGATCTTGATCTTGGACGTGATCTTAAATCTGAACCATATGACGCACTATTGGATCGATTATGAATGGAAAGTCCACCAGAATTATTATTATTGTTGTTATTATTATTAGGATTCAGATTAGATCTTAGTCTTGATGATTTCTGTGTAGGACTAATAAGTGTAGATGCATCAAATCGAACATTTCCATTATCTATACTTTTACTTCTTATAGCTCGATCATTTAATGTCAACTCATTAAAGTTGGGATTAATTTGGGAATTTGATGTTGCTGTTGTTGAAGTTGCTGCAAGTTCTAATATTGATGGTTCAGTTTGATTTCTACCATGAGAAGTAACTTTATTTTTCCATTTATCAAAACTAAAATGTCGATTTGTCATTGTGATAAGGGGATTAGAATATTGGGACGAGGGGGGAGGGGGAGGTGGATAAACTATTAGTTGTTGTTGTTGTTGTTTATAAAACAAATAAATATTCTAAATAAACGTTGTTGGTTGTAAGAAAGAAATCTCAAATAAATAAAATTAATCAAGGTTGTTTTACAAAAAAAAAAAAAATCTATAATTTTTTAGGGTTGGTAAAATTGTTAAAGATTTATTATCTCGTAGTGTGCGTGTTCGTGTAGGTGTGTGGGTGTGCGTGTTTTGAATAATTTTAAATTTTTTTTTTTTTTTTTTTCTTCTTCTGTGTCTCCTGTATCGGTAGGGAATAATACAAAATATAATATGTAAGACAGAGTGGGGGGTTTGGAGAGTTATAGAGAGATACAGAAACAAATGAAAAGAAAATGGAAATTCAAAATCACAACTAATAAAGGAAAGGCGAATCATTTTTTTTTAAAAAGAAAAATAATAAAACTAAACTGTGATTAATATTGGGGAAATCAAGATATTGTACCGTATATCGTATACTGAACATTATACTCTGTACTGTACTGTATACTTGTTACAAGAAAAAAAATCAAAAATAGAATAAATAAGAAAATTAAAAAAAATTAAAGCCTGACCTTTTTTTTTATTTATTGCTTAAATTAATTAACGTTGTAAGTAAATGTACATTGATTAATTATCCAAAGGAATAAGAAAAAAAAAAAAAAAATTGAACAATTCCAGCATATCGTGTGCAACCCAAAGTGACCACGTGATTGCGATCGGAAAAATAAAGAAAATAGGAGATGGTTATAAGGATATTACTGGTACATGTACATAAATAACCCAACAACATCATAATAGGTTAAGTGATTAAGATATATGAATAAAGGTTAGGTATAAATATGGTTGACAAAAGTGGGTTAAACTGGTAGTTTAGGCTTTGCTTAGTTGGTTGAAAAAAAAAAAAAAATTTTTTTCTTTTTTGGGGGGAAGAAATATAATTTCTTGTTTAAGTTTTTAATGATACAAAATGTAGTATAGTGTTTCTTCTAAACTACAAATCTTGATATTGTATACTGTAGTAATAAAGTATCACTTCCCCCACATCACTATTCGACATTATAAAATAGTTGTCGAGAAAGATAGAAAGTTAAATTAAACTTTAAATTAGAATTCAGGGATGATATGTGTATTTTATTCATTTTCCATCATTCAAAAAACTTTAATCTTTATACTGTACGTAGTGGGTTATTCTCTTTTCGAGGAGGTTTATTTCGGAATTATCCCATTTTGCCGATATGATTCCAGGTTATACACTTTTTACTTTGTTTAAGATTGAACCAATCAATTCTTGTTTCTTTTCCAAATATACACCACAAGTTATACCAGCAATTTAAGAACTAATTAAGATAAGAAATTCACAATCATTGAAATCTGGGAAGTTTTTGGTAATACTGTATACTAGATAATTTTAAGATATTTTCTTGGATTATCCTACAGTATTACGCAAATGTAACACAGAACAACACAAGTTTTTTTTTTTTTTTTTTTGCAATGATCCATCGAATGCTTTTTCTACATCAATGTACTGTACTGTATAATATCTATTTTTCCATTTCATTTATTTATAGTCACAAAGTAAATTGGACAAAGGTAATGATCTCACACGTGCTTGTACCGTATAAATCTGACTGAATAAGTTATATTTCCGTGATATTACTATTGTATTTATTTGACATATACTTGTATAGGTTAACAACAGATGTCAAACTAGTTGTTTGTATTCCCAAGGGGGGAAGATAATAAATGTGGGGGTCTTGGTTCCAACTCCTAAACATAAGTTGTTCAATATCCAAGAAAATTACAGTAGTTACTAAAGTCAAATAACCATTGGATTTAACCAGTATGCGTTGCCATTAAATCACTCCATACTTTACATCTATCTTAAATACATCTAGCCCATAAAAGTGTAACTTTAATTAAAAAGTTCATTCCATAATCCGGTCTACATGGAGCTGTATATATCCCATAATTTAGTTTATCACGATATTAATTTCCACTATTTGTTGAAGGAAAAACTCATTATTTCTTGCCCCAGCTTTCAGTTGCATTTTACAAAAAAAAACTCGCCTTAACCTGTATCCCAAACTCGCACTGATCTCGCCCTAGGTATTTTTTATCTTTATACAATAAAATTCGAAATCAACAACAACCAAACGCGCGAGCGACATTATTTGACGACGTTTTTTTGGATCTACGAAATTCTGATTTAACGACTTTCTTCTCCAACGCATAAATCAACAACAACTATGAGCGAGAGAGAGAGAGAGAGAAAAATTTCATCATTCAAGAAAAGGAAAAAAAATCACAACAAATTTCATTATTCAACGTACCAATATCAATATCAAAGTCAATCAGAATAAATCATGTCAAATATATTAGAACAATCATTAGATGATATAATTGGTCAAAACAAATCATCGTCCTCATCATCGAATAATAGAAGAGGTTCATCTCGTAATCATAATAGAAGAGGTGGATCTCGTTCCAATCGTCATCATCCATATAGATCTTCCAATTCACGTCGTGATCGTCGAGATGATGATGGTGATTTATTTGAATCAAGAAGTAATAAATCAAGTATTCCTGAACAAGTTAAATTATTAGCTAATAATCGACCAACATTAAGAATTAAAAATATTCATCCTGAATTAAATGGTGAAGATTTAAGTAAATTATTTTCAAATATTGGTCATGTTGATTTTGTTAAATTTGATGATAATAATGATACAATTGCTTATATTTGTTTTGAAGATAATTTTGAAAGAAATAATCAATTATCAATTGAAAAATTCAATGGGAAAAAAGCTATGGGTAATACATTAGTTGTTGAAAATGCCACTAGTTTATTTGATAGAATTAATCCAAATACTTCTAGAGATAGAAGAAGAGATCTTTCCCCAGGTAGATTTGCAAGAAGAGGAGGAAGAGGAGGTAGAGATACCAGACCTAGAGATAGAGGTAGAGAAAGAGGATCAGGTAAACCTACAGGAAGATCTAGACATGTTAAGAAAAGTGCTGAAGAATTAGATAAAGAATTGAATGAATATATGGCTGATACAAATACTGATCAAACATCAATTCAAGAAACTAATGAATCTGCTACTACTGATCAAAATATGAATGTTGATTAAAAATAAAAAAAAATAAAACAAAAACTTCAAAATAACAATTATACACAATGTACAGTACAGTATATAACTTTTGTATGTAATAGTATAGTAATAATAGCAACTACTACGTTAACCCATACCTTGGGTTAATTCAACCATTGAAACATAAATATCCTTGGTCTTTTTTCTAAATGTTTTACCATAATACAAGAATGGGAAAACTAATCCAATAGTAACAAAATCAATAACACTTAATGCAATATAAGTATTTTGAGTACCAGAACTATCTAACCAATAAGAACAAGTAAAAGTAAAGATACAAGCAAGAGTATTATTAATAATACTAACTCCAACCATACCTTGAATAACAATATCAGGATAAGCATCCATTAAATAACTCATTGAAGTATCACCAATTGAACCCCAACCAAATCCAATAAATCCTAATCCAACATAAATAACTTGCCATGGCCATTCTCTTGCAGCTCCAACACCAAACATAATTAATCCCACTGGAGATATAATCAAAGTAATAATTAATAAATATAATCTATATTCAGCTTCCATAATACCGTTATTTCTTTTAGCAAGCCAAATAACATGATAATCGGAAAATAAACCTGATACAATACATCCAATAACGGCACCAATTAATGTAGCAACATTCATAATTGCTACACCAGCATTTGAATAATTCCATGGTGGTTCATAAAAATAAGTATCTTGAGTAGTTAAAAAAAATGTCATATAAGTATCTTGTAAACCCCATAATAATCCAGAAAACCAAACTCCTGGAAGAGTGAAAACTTTAAAATAAAGTAAGAAACGTCTAAAATATTGTTTAAATCCCGATCCTTGTAAATATGAAGCAGGGGTAATTAAAGCAATACTTTGCCAATATGATTTTTTAACTTCACAATTTGTTTCTGGATCAATATTTAAATGTAATGGACTAGGTGACGATGATGATGACGATGATAATGAATTTTTATTATTATCTTTAGCTTCTGGTTCAATTTGTCTTGAAATTTCAATTTCAAGATCTTTTTCTTTTTCATTAGGATAATCATGATCTTTTTTATCATCATTTGAAATTTCTTCTTGGTTGGCATGTTTGGATTCATAAACTTTAGTATATAAATTTCTTTCAAATACAGTTTCTTCACATCCAAAATAAGTAACTACTAAACAAGCACCTGTAATAATAGCACCCCACCAACCAACCCATCTGAAACTTTGATAATAAGATTCATATTGAGCAATTAATGGTCCTAAAAATGATCCAATAGAAGTAGCACTAATATATAATGTTAAAACAGCACCTAAATTATGACTGAAAAATAAATCAGTTAAACTTTGTTGAACTTGAGCTTCAGCACAAGCTTCACTCATTCCAACAAATGCTTGAGACCAAATAGTATCAGCAGTTCTTCTACTTGCTCCAAACCAAATACAACCTAAAGTACCACTTAATAAACAAATTAAATATGTTATTCTACGTCCATATAATGAACTTGCAGGTGCAAAAACAATACATGACCAACCAATAAATAAAAATAATACACCAGCACCAGTATTCATTGCATCATAACTAATTCCATAAATTTCATTTAAAGAATCTTGACTTGCACCAGCATCATTTGAAATTGCTGCAGTTAATGCAGTTATAAATGATAATAAAATTAATTGCCAAATTTTTCTTCTTGCACTCCAGTTAAGTGGATCATTTGGAGAATCAGTAGGTTGAGGAATTAAAACTAATCCTGTTTTTGGATGTCTTTTAAGTGATTTACTTGATGATAATGATGATGATTCAGATTCAATTAATTTACCAGTAAGGATATTAGTTGTTCCAGGAATGAAATTTTCATCATAATATTCAATAGGAACAGATGACATAATGAAATAATAACAATAAAAAGTATCTTAATCAAGAATAAGGATTAAATAAGGGATAAAGAAAACAGATAGATCTAAGTACCAAAGGGTGTAATAAAATAATAAATAATAAATGAGTATATATCAAGGGAGGAAGTCTTAAGTATCAAAGGAAGAAGTCTTAAGTATCAAGGGAAAGTCTTTTTTTTTTTTCCTTTTTAGTTTATATCTTTTAATTAACAATAAATAATTCAATAAATAAAATTATGATTTAATTTTATAACTGAAGTTTTTCTTTAAAAATTAGTGATTGGTTATGTCAACAAATATAGAAAGTCATCGTGTGACTTTTGAATAATTAATAAATGGATTTAATTTAAATAAAAAATAACTAGACGTAATTTTGGTATAGTTGTTAATAATGCTAGATTATGATGATGATGATTATGATAACACTGGTTGATGTTAATTAATGATATCTATTAAAGTCCCTCTTGATGATTAATTTAAGAAAAAAAAAAAAAAGTAGAAAAGTGAAAAATTTTGATGATGATAAAAAATTTTTTTTTTTTAAATTAATTAATTAATTTTATATTTGTTCATATCTTTTCTCGTGATGCGAATATAGGAAGGTAATATATAATTAAGGCGGCCTTTAGGACCAGATGAGATGGGGCGTTTATAAAAAAAAAAATAAAAATTTCCGCGTAGGGAAAAGACAAAACAAGAATGGAGGGGCAGAGAGTGGGGCGGGGAAAGTGAAAGTGGAGGGAGAAGACTGGCGGCTGAGTGGCTAGACCAAGATAATGAAGAAGAAGAAGAAATCGAGGAAGAAAGTTGCAAAATGAATTTGAAATTACAAGAGAAAAAAAAAAAAGTTCTTTTTTTCTTGCTCCTGTCAAATTGTGTATTTAAGCTTTGTTTTTTTCTTGGATGGTTTGTAGATCCACCTCCTGATGATGATGAAAATGAAGACGGTTATGACTATGAGGATGGCTATGACTATGAGGATGGTTATGACTATGAGGATGGTTATGACTATGAGGTAATTATAATTGTAGTTGTAATTGAGTATGAATGTATATTGATTGCTTGTTTGTTTGTTTGTCTATCTATCATATCACCTATTTTTTTTTTCTTAATGTCGTTTTTTTTTTTTTTTAGTCCCTAATTCAAATTATATCAACTGGTACTGTTTTGTTGATCTTTATGTTTTTTCCATTCTAATAATGGGGCCAATTGTTCAATTTTACCTGATTTATGTTGAATAAATGAATGTTCCAATAATTCATCAGTACTGGCTCTATATCTAACATCAACACATAAACAAATTGACAAGAATTTTTTAATTGAATTGGATAATAATTCAGGCTTCTTCAATTTTGGTGTACCATTAGTGGCAATTAAATATAATGCTTTAAGAGGCTCTTCATTTAAATATGGTGGTTCTCCTTCAATCATTTCAATTGTCATAATACCTAATGACCAAACATCAACTTTTTCATCATATTCTTTTTGTTTAACAACTTCTGGTGCCATCCAATATGGTGTACCAACCATCGTAGCACGTTTATTTCTTTGATCAGTTAATTTAGCACAGAATCCAAAATCCGTAATCTTAACATTACCATATGCATCCAATAAAACGTTATCGGATTTGATATCACGATGAATAATGTGTTTTTTATGTAAATGTTGTAAACCTTTCAATGTTTCAAAACATATTGTGGCTATTTGTTTCTCAGATAATTTGAATTCATTATTTTCAATAATTTCTGTTAATGAACCCCCTTCCATATATTCCATAATAACCCATAATTCACTTTCTTTTCGTAAATATGAATCCAAAAAGTTAACAATATTTTTATGTTGACTATCTTTCATAACCAAGATTTCGTTAATAATCAACTCTTTTCTAGGTTGGACATTTAAATCCATTTGTTTAATAGCAATTTTCTTATTATTAGCATTAATCATTTCTGCTAAATAAACATTACCACTTGCACCTTGTCCTGCTTTTTCAATGATTCTAAATAATGGTTTTGGATCTTGATTATTAACAACAGTTTTCAACTTAGCAATAACTTGTAAATCATTTAATCTTTCTCTTTCTTTTTTAAGTTGCTTAGCAGTCTTAACAACTCCTTGTCCAGTAGGAGCCGGTTCTGTAGATTTACCAGTTCCTGTAGTTGGAGATGGAGATTTCAGTTTACTTGAAACATCCTCCTTGGATTTAGATTTTAAATTGAGTGGTTTAATCTCTTCGTTAACTGAATTTAATGGCTTGGTAACTGAATGCGAAGCTCCAAGAGGTGTTGAAGTAAATTTCTGTGGTTGTTGCTGCTGCTGGTACTGCTGTTGTTGTTGTTGTTGTTGCTGTTGTTGTTGTTGTTGTTGTTGACTCAGTTTCAGTTGTAAATTAAATGGTTTGATATATTGTGATTGATCATTAGGTTTACTAAAATTATTAGTACCTTGTTGAATTTTAAGATCAGGATGAATTTTATTTTGACTAGTCTTGTTAATTGGAGGACCCGATGATGGCAATGAAGGTGGGGTTTGTTTAGGATGTACTGGAACATGATTAAATGGACGTGATTGTTGTTGTTGTTGTTGCTGTTGCTTTTGTTGGTAATGTTGATGCTGTGAGGATGGGTGACTAGTGGTGGTGGCACCAATTTTACCATTGGAAGTTGGCGGCGGTGGAGCTCTTCTAACAGGAACAAGATCGGACGCCGGGTCTGATTTATTCATCAAGTTGGACAATGGAGACACATTTTTATTCGAGGAGGATGATTGAGATGATGACGATGACGTTGATTCATCAGTAGTTTTATTATTATTATTGAATGATGAATTCATTGGGGAAGATGTATTTGAGGAAGTAGAAGAAGTTTGTTGAGTTAAATGATAAGGGGTAGGTGGCTTTGGGGCAACCCTACTTGGTTTAAATTGAGTTGATTTAGTTGGTGGCTTAGTCCATTCTTGTAAATTATTATCTTGAATTGTCATTTTTGCGGTATTATTACTAATCATGGTAGCATTAGAATTATTACCATTAATCATTGGTGAATTGATTGGGGTTCCAGTTGCTGAACCATTTATATCGGAATAAAATTCCAATACTTCAATAACAGCAGCAGGATCTTTCTTCCAATCTTCATTAGTGATTTTTGAATGTTGTAATAAACTTTTCCAAGTATCTGGTAATCCAGTAAAATTACCACTAGTTGGATCAAACCCAACATGAACTTTATGAGTAAAATTAATTGGACCTGAAACTCCTGCATTACCACCACTTAGTATAGAATTACCAATAGGAGGATTGTTACTATTATTGGATAAATTCGATGATGAAGATGCAGAAATTGGTAAATTTCCATTAGTAAAATGTTGAATCTGTAAAGTATTACTTCCATTAATTGAATTTTCACCGATTTGTACCAAGGGACATTTTGTGGTAAAAGCATCAATCCAATCAGAATAATCATTTTTTGATTTAACAGAAACTAAAATTGGTTTGTAATTAGTATTCTTAGGGATGATTTCAAAAGAATATGATGTTTTAGAATTTCCTGAATTTGGTTTTAAATTAATATTATTAATTAAATATAAAGGAAATGATAAATCAGGAGAATTTCCTGACTCACCACTTGGTTCTTGTTTATAAAAGTTCAATGCCTTTTCATTAATAATCATGAATCTTTTATTCCATCTGAAGGATGTAAACATCCCATCATCTTTAACATGAACCCATCCTGATTGACGTTTATTTGAATTAATGGTCAAATGAATAGGTTTATTTGACACTCCCATACCAGATACTTGATTATAAGGAGTAGATCCCAATGTATTTGATGTGGCTGAGTTATTATTGATTTTAGTTGACATATTATTGTTGATACTACTGTTGTTGATGTTGTTGATATTAGTGTTACCACTAGGAGGAGGAGGTGGAGCACGTCTATGATTCTTTAAATCAGAAGTATAAATACTAGTCATGGTACTGGGTTAATCTGATTTGGTAGTAAAATAGGAAATGTAACTGTCTAATAAAATAAATAAATAAAAATTGACGAATAATAAAAATTGGGAAATTTTATTTTATTTTATTTTTTTTTTTTCCTCTGTTTTTTTTTTTGACGATAATTGAAAATTAAACAAGGGGAAGGAAGAAGAAGAAGAAGAAGAACGAGAATTTGTCAATGAAAATAGAAAATAAAAAATTGAGGACGATGGTTCAATAATTGTTTTTGATACAACAAATGAAATACAGTATAATGATAGTGGATCTTAACGACGATGTTGGACGAATGAATGAAGTTAAAAAAAAAAAAAAAGTTGTAGATGTTGTAAAACTTGTTGTTGGTTGTCGGTTGTTTGTTGATTGTTGTCTGTAATTGGAAGAAAAAAAAATTTTTTGAGATTCATGCTTTTGTTTTCTTTTTTTTTTGTCTAATTGAAAGGGAGGGAATGTGAGTTTCAAGTAGAATTTCTTAGCGGATTGACAATTTTAATTATTCATCAATATATTACAGATAACACGTGTTTGTGTAGTAAGAGATATGTCATTAATGTGGAGGTAGATCAATGATCATTACAACAATTACTTGTGATCTACAATAATAAGCTAATAACACGTTTGCTTTATTTGATTGAACCAACACGCGTATTGATTCCAAAATGATTTTAGTAATTGTAGCAAGAAAAAAAAAAAAACTTTTGGTCAGGTCGTGTGCTTGCCACCAATATAGTGTTACAATTTTTATTGGATATATCATTATCACCATCTATATCAACTACAATCAAGTGATTTTAAAAGCCGTTAACGTTTTGATGATACTCGGTTAGAGTTTTCAGTAAGGCTTCATTGTCAATTTTGAATAATACAACCTCATTACACCCTCTGTGCATGTTCATGTAAACATTGTCACATTAATTATTCGTCTAATTTTCATGTTACAGCAAAAATAAAAATATATATCAGTAAGATCGATGAGCTTAGTAATGATTTCAAATAAACGGTTAATTCTAGAACCGAAAGAAATGTCATCATCAAAAACTGACACTCTACTCAAGTATCGTTAAACCCAACGTGTTTTTTTTTTCTTTGTTTCTTCATATGTGTAATTTGACAAGATAATTGATATAACCATTGGAAACGCGTCTTTCGATGAATTAAAGTTCAGTATGTATGGAATTACTTGAAATATAACCTGTTAACCTAACCTATGCATCATGTAAGAATTAGCCTATAAAGAAAATTTTTAATGAATAATATTCTTGGTTTCTTCTATTTTACACATACTGTATAGTATATATTATATCAAAATTTCCTTGTCTAGAATCTGCTTAGACCCTCTTAACTTCCGGGCTTATAAGTTGCTGCTACCAATTGACATTCAAGTGAGCGGAATAATTGTTTGTCCAAAATCAAAAACCAAAAAAAAAAAAAAGAAGCCCTACGACATTTGCCCTTTGAATGGGGCAGAAATCATGCCGACATTGTGATTTGATTTGATTTGATTTGATTTGCTGATGATTGAGGATGATAAATTTGTCAAGACAACATTCCATAATTACTGTACTAATACATTAACTAGATAATTCATTGGGGTTCATTCATTAATTTTTTCAAATAGTGGCTGATTTGTAATTTTTATCTAATCAATTTTGAATTTGGCTTCCAAAGAAAAAACCTTGAACGCAAAAGAACAAGAAGAAGAAGAAGAAGAAGAAGAAGAACAAAAGAAAAAAATTACATTTCTTTATCAACAACAATTGCAACAAACAACCTCGGTTAGTATAATATTATTGACTATATATCTATTCAATGCCATTATTTCGTTCAAGAAAGCATTCATCATCTTCACCACTACCCATTAACAATACTCCATCACAACCTTCTTCTCCTGCTCCTCCTCCACCTCCTCGTCGATCAAATTCAGTGGTTTCTGTGACTTCAAATGATTCATTAAAATCAAACTCATCTTCATTATCGACCACTCATAAATTAAAATCATTCTTTAAATCCAATCATAATAATGAAGATAATATCAGTCACTTGCTTGACAATAAATTAAATATTGCACCTGATAGTAGAAGTAATTCTGCTTCACCAATAAGACAAGAATTTCGACCTGAGTATAAGAAACGTATTAGTACAATTGCTGAGAATTCAAGTATTTGTTCAACTGATTATGAAGATAGTCAAGATGGAAGTTCATCATCATCATCATCATCGTCTTCTTCTTGTTGTTCTTATTTGGATGATGATGTTATACATGTGCATCCAATTAAGATTAAGAAATATTCTCCAGATCAACAACATCATGATATAACTAAATTGTTATCAAGTATGGTTACTTTAGGATTTAAAAAGAATTTTAAAAATTATAAAGAACTTAAAGAATTTGCTGATCTAGAAAGTAAACAAACATATTCATTATTAGATTCCGATAATAAAATTCATAAAATATCCAAAAATTTAAATGGTTCAAGTATTATTGATACACCACAAATTTCATTAATTAAGAATTTAGCAAGTAAAATTGAGAAAATAATCAAATATAAAAAGTATGATTTAATAATTAATGAAAAATCATTGTATGAACGATATGGTACAGTTAAACAAGTTATCGGGAAAGGTGCTTATGGATTAATTAAAATAATTGATCCTGATACAACAACCGCTAATCCAACTCCTACAACATCTTTGAATGTTAATCAATTAGCAAATAGTGGGAAAACATTATATGCTGTTAAACAATGGTTTCCTAGAAAAAATGAATCTCAAGATAATTTTATTGAAAGAATTTTATCAGAATTTGTTATTCAATCAACTTTAAATAATAATCATTTATTAAATAGTGTTGATTTGATGTGTGAATTACCTACTAATTATTCTCAAGGAAATTTACAATTTAGTCAAGTATTACCATGTAATTTGGGTGGTGATTTATATTCATATTTAATGAATCCTATGGATATTAATAATAACTCAATTAGTTATGTATCATTAGATGAAATTGATTGTTGGATAAAACAAATCACCCTTGGATTAAATTATATGCATAATCATGGAGTTTCGCATTGTGATTTAAAATTAGAGAATATTTTGATATCATATAAACCAAATCAAGATCATGATGATCCGGATAGAACTAGAATGGTTCTTAAAATTTCCGATTTTGGTAAATCATTTGTATTTAAAACAAAATTTGACACCGACGAACAAATGTTATCTGGATCCAATGGATTAATTGGTACATTACCTTATATTCCACCAGAAGAATTTATTGCTGTTAAATCAAAAAGTGAGAAACCATTTTCATCTATAAAAAAAGATTGTTGGTGTTTAGGAATACTTATTGTTGTATTATTTAACATTAGACGTTATTATTATTCAGGGATGAGTTCAAGTGTTGAATTAGATCGGAGATTTAGATATCTTACTCGAGATTATGCCATTGAGAATCTTAAGAATAATGAATATTCCAATGATGATGATGATGATGATGATGATGATGAAAAAGAAGAGGAAGAAGAAGAATGTTATGGAAGGGGATTTTTATGGGAATGTACTGATATAAAATCATTGGGAAGTAAATTTTATAAAGATAAATTATTTGAAGAATATGTTAATAAAAGAATGATTGCTAATTATGATTCTAAGACTAAAGAATGGTTAATTAAACGACAAGGTAAATTTAAACCAATTGATGAAATTTGCAATGTTCCAAATTCAGATAATTTAGATATGATCAATGATGATAATAATGATGACTTGAATGAACTTCGAATAATGATAATTTATAAATTATTAGATATTGAACCTAATTCAAGAATGAATACTAAAGAATTTTTAACCAGTGATTGGTTAGACAATATAGATATTTGCTAGCTATGTCCCCTATGGAAATAGATTAAAATGAATGAATATATATATATATAGATATATAAATCGTCCTAAATTTAAAAACTGTAAAACGAAATTAATACATGAAATAAAAGAAATACTAAATTAAAAAAGAGTTTAAAGTCAATCATTACCATAACCAAGTAACTAATGATTATTATTCTAAATCAAAAAATAAAATTGAAAAAAAAAAAAGAGAATGAAAAATGCAGCTTCTATATTATTAAAAATAAACTCCCTCCTCAAAAAAAAATACCTTGCAAAAAAAAAAAAAAAAAATCCAACATCAATAATGGATTCTCTTCAGCAAGGAGGAAACGGAGAATGTAGGGTGGGAGATTAAAAATCTTGAAATTGATCACGATAAGGATCTTCAACTCCACTAATACCATAATCCAAATCCTTATCTTCAGGATATCGATCAAATTGTGAAGTATCACCCACACCAGAAGTAATTGGAGGCTCATAAGGAGTTTCAATGTCTCTTGATAATAATCTTTCCCAAATAACTTCTTTAAACCAAGGATGATTTTTAACATCATTTGAACCACCTTGTAAATTACCTAATCTTTGAGTTAAATCTTTAACAATCAATTTTTGTAAAAGATCCAAAATATCAGGAGGTAAATAATCAGGATAAGTTATTGTACCATTAAGAATATTTTCATAAGTTTTCATTGGAGTTGGGTCATAAAATGGAGTATAACCTGTCAACATTTCAAATATTAAAATTCCAAAACTCCACCAATCAACAGATTTATTATAAGGTTTAGTAGCAACAACTTCAGGAGCAATATAATCTGGAGTACCACATAAAGTATATGTCACATCTTCAACTTCTTTAGCAAATCCAAAATCAGTTAATTTAATATGACCATTTTTATCCAATAAAATATTTTCTGGTTTTAAATCTCGATAAATTATATCTAAATCATGTAAATATTCAATGGCTAAAAAAACTTCAGCAGCATAAAATTTTGCTACTGGGGTTGGAAATCGTTGAGATTTTCTTAATAATGAAAATAATTCACCACCTTCTATATAATCCATAATCATAAATAAATTATGACAATCTTGAAAAGTTCCCCACATTCGAATTATAAATGGATGTTGAGCTAATTTTAACATTCTTCTTTCATCATTTGTATGTTCGATTTGTTTCATTTGAACAACTCTTTGTTTCTTTAATACTTTCATGGCATAAAATCTTCCATTATGAATTGATCTTGTTAAATGAACTCGACCAAAAGATCCTGTTCCTAATGTACGTAATATCTGAAAATCATTTAATGTATATTTCCCTTTAGTAGTAGTGTCTTTATTGATGTGTCTTGATTGTTTTTTTGTTAATGAAACATTACTATCATTACTCGGAGGAAGTTTATCATTATTATTATTATTATTATTATTATTGTTATTATTATTCTCTAGAGATGGTGAACCTTGAGCATAAATATTTTGTTGATGTTGTCTATTAGCTAGTTCCTGTAAATTAATATCATTTAATGATCTTATACTAGTATCTGTATGCTCCATAGATGTCATGATGATGAGGATGGCGATGATGAAGACGATGAGGATGCTTGTTGAATATTGCTTCAAAAAAAAAAAAAAAAAGAAAAGTAGTGTGAATAATTTTTTTTTTTTTTTCTCTTTCTCTCTTGTCGCTCTCTTTCTCTTTCTTTCCTTTTCTTTTGTCGTTTGGTTTTAATGTTGAGAAATTAAAAAAAAAAAAAAAAAATTTTTTCTCTTTTTTTCTTTCGTTGACTTTTTTATTTCCATAAATTTTTATTGTTTTCATTTTCTATTGAATTATTCTCAAGTTGATCAATAATTTGATAATGATTATAATTATAATGATAATCAATAATCAATTAATAATATGTTAAATTTTAATTGATTTTTTTGATTATCTCTATCTCTCCATCAGTGTTTTCTCTGTTACATATCTTACATGACGTCAAAATAATTTAACTATTGCATAATTTCATCTTTAAATAAATAAAAAAAAAAAAAAAAATAATAAATCTATCAAGAATTAGACTAGATGCACAAAAGTGTCACGTGACGCAATTATTATCTGTTCAAAAAAAAAAGATTGAAAAATAGAATAAATATTATTATTAACCATTTGTAGATAATTACTGTACAGAATAATAAGTACAATTATTATAAATAATCAAAGTTAAAATTATTCAGCAGTATGTACACTTTAATTAACCGATAAAATTTTAAATTTTATTAATAAATAGTGTCAATAATTTTAGTCTGATAACTTGTTAATCTCATCGTGTCTTAGCCCCCCCTCCTCCTTCCTGCCGCAAACCCCAACTATGATGTTCCCTTCGCCCATAACCCGTTGTTTTTTCTTTTTTTTCTCCCCCCCCCTCCCTAATCAATTAGAAATTATTATTATAATTAAAATTATACGAAATTCAGGGGACCAAAAATGCTTTGATTATTATAAATTAACCCATCTCACCTCATATTCATCTCACTTCATTTCATCTACAAGCATTATCTGGTGATGCTAATTATCAAAATACGTCTAGTTTAAGTTATGAAATTGTTATATTACTTATCTTCATTCATTTTTAAACATATTCAAATCAAAAATTTTATTTTATTCATTGTCATTGACAAAACATACATAAATATCATATATATCATAAACTTTACATAACCCAATATTCATCAGGTAATTCATCACTATCTTCTCCTGAATCTCTTGGATCATTCTCTACTTCGTCATCATCATCTTCTTCTTCTTCATCATCAACATCATCAACATCATCATCTTGTTCTTCTTCAGCTGTATCAACTTCATCTCTAGCTCTATCAATTTCTTCTTGAGCTCTATCAATTTCATCTCGATACATATCATAATCACTTCCTAAAAGTTCTCGATTAATATATGGTTCTGCTATCTCTTCTATATCGTCATCTTCATTATCCTCAGAATCGATAGCTTCTCTTCTTGATAAAATACTTCTATACAATTCTTCTTCATTTTCTTCATCCTCATTCTGTTGTTGTTGTTGTTGTGCTGCTTGATTAGTTGGTTGTGAGGATCCTACGGGAAGAGAGTCTTGAGAAATTAAAACCTTTCTACCCTCAATATCTAAGTTGTATCTTCTTCCGACTATAGCTTTATCATTGTTATTCCTATTGTCTCCACTTTGATTCTTACCATGTAATAATGCACTGATTTGTCTCAACGCTGTTTCCAATTGTTCTAATATATCATGTCCTTTAGCAAATAAATAACTCGATGGTGGTGCAGATATTCTTGATCCTCTATCATTATGAGTCAATCTTGTTCCAGCTGATGAATTTCTCTTCTTGAAAGTGTTACCAAATAAATTCTCAGTAGAATGATTCTCGCGTTGCTGCTCTTGTTGTTCACTATAATAAATTATCAAATTCTTAATAGCTCGAGTAAATCCTAATTTATCCAAATGTTGAGCTCTTTCTTGTACTGTTAATAGTTGACCTTTATCTTTCTCTCTTTCTTCTTGTTGCAATTTCTTCTTTTCACTATTCCTATTACTTTCACGTGATGGTCCTTGTTCACTTGATTGATCTTCCATAACAACATCTTCTTGCTCATGTTCATGTTCATGTTCATCATCATCATCATCATCATCAATGTATAATCTATGATGTGAATTATTATGATTGATCACATTCCTCGAACTATCCGTGTTTTGATAGACATCATATTTACTATATTCATGAACTGTACATCCGAATGATGAATATTTCCAAGTTAAATTAACAATAATCCAGATTATTGAACCATGGATATTATACAAGTTATTAAACATGTTAATTCTATCATTGTTCTTAATACTACTGCTGGTGTTTACAACAGTAAATGATAATAACCTTAACCACACTTTCAATAACTCGTCATTCGGAAACAAATTCTTATCAATCTTATCAATAATGGTATATTTGTGATCTTCAGTATGACTAATTGATTTAATCAATTTAACATATTCCTCATTTTGAATCAATTTAGTTAAAATATTATCACTTTGATAAAAACTGTCCAATTCATCGATATTGGTATTCATTAATTCTGGCAAGAAGATCTTAAAATTGGTCATATTTCCAATTAAAAACTGAGTCCATGTCTCAGGCCAACTGAATTCAACATCTGAAAATCCAAGATGAATAAATTCATTTTCATAACATTCAATCAATAATGTATTAAAATTAGGTGATCCGGCAGTAAAATTTCTCAATATTTCAAATGCTATAATCTTCTGTTGTAATCGAACATTCAACAAATCAGATGATGATAAACAATTATTTATATCTTGAGGATTGATTCCAAAACTAGCCTTGGCAAATATTAAATTTAATGAAAAGTAATCCAATACTTCTTTCTTAATCTCAGTAGCTTCATTATACATGAAATTTTTAATCACTTGTAAAATCTTTAATTGAATAATGTTTCGTTCATAAGTTTCTTCGTCACTCAAAACACCATTCACGCTTTCTGAATTTTGATATATCGTCAATAAACTAGATAAAAATTTATCATAGCCAATGATTTTATATCTAAAAGAACTGAAATCCAAAATGAAATTAGCCAATAATCCAATACAAATGGATTCATTGATCATTAATATTTTTCTACTAGCATCAATATCAATTGCACATGGTGATTCACCGCCATCATTAACTTTACAGAAAAATTTAAAAATTTGAAACAAATTCTCATAGCCATGAATGATTTTTAGGATATCCATAATAAACCCTCCTGTGGCTCCACCAGGTAATGATCCTGAAGTCATGGCCGGGCCATTAGAATTATTTCCATTCTCTCCATTTCTACCATTATTCGTTGCTGTTGGCCCACCAACGCGTAAAATTCCACCAATCCCACCAGACCGTGTACCTGTAACACCACTACTACTAACACCGACACCTGCACCTCCACTTCCAGTTATAGAAGTTAATGAGCTATTCACTGGAGAAGTCTCGCTACCTCTACTTGCTGATAGTATTTGACTCTCGTTGGCTTGATCAGTACTAAAACTTGTAAACGCATTACATTCAACAAAAATGTTCTCAACGTGGCCACAGATCGGGAGATTGAACGAATAAAATAAAAACAATTGGTAAAAACAGAACTTTCATGTAAAGTACTGATAATTCCTAAATTCCTTCCAAACCATGGCAAATCGCATTGAGGAATCTTTCTGGTGGCTCCGGATCCAAAGACATTATTCTTGGTTCTTCCTTTTCTTGGATTTAATAAATGATAGACCAAAAATAATTGATTAATCAAAAAACAATAATCATCTGCAATTTCAAAAACAAGTAATGATAAATTGACATTATACTCTCCAGGAGTATTGACAATTCTGTTTCTATACTCTTCTCGATTACTGGTATAAACACTCAACAATAATAATAAATCGGCCACTTCACCTTCGTCTTTATCAATCGTCAACATAACAGTAAAATCAACTAGATTCTTACCATGTTTACTACTGGATTTTAAAATCTTCAATACCTGGAATAGTTTACTTGAACTGTAACTGGATTGTAATTTTTCAACAATTTTATAATCAACATTAGCATCATGGATCTCATCATTTAGCTTTGGATATTGTACACATAAATCGGATAAAACCCTTGCTGGTGATAACAAAAACATGGGAAGATCATAACTTTTACCCATGGATACTGATGGTTTGGATTGGTTGACTATTTTTGTGGTGCCATTTTTGGTCTTTTTATTATTACGACCAGTATAATCATTATTCAAATCTAACATACAAATGATTCGAGGAAATAGTTTTCGATAACTTTTAAAAATCACTTGCCTATCAATATCTTGTGAAGGCTTTAAATTATTCAAATAGAATGTAATCAAATTCAACGCTGCCAAATTCAATGGTTTATTATCGTTATATTTAACCAACAACAATAATGTCAAGTATACCTTAATGGACAAAACAATCACTGGAGATGAAGATGGTTTCTGATTAAAACTTTTCCGTCTCTTCTTTTGACGGAATCATTAATCCCGGTACATGAAGCATCGGTTGGTGATGCCATGACTATATCATAATCGTGAACTTTCAGAAAGCTAAATATTTGTGCTGTGCAGGTGATCAATTCTTGTAATAATTGAACATCCACTGTTTTGTCAAGAATTGACTTATTCAATTCGATATTAGGTAAACATGAATCTTCAAATGCCATTTGATGAAATATTTTGTTGCTTGAAGTGGAATTAAACAACCCTGTATCAAAATGTGTAGCAATTATTTTGTCACATTCAAATGATAATCGGTTCAATAACGATGTTAATAATGTTATAAGTGAATCATTTGATAACTGTGAACTTGAGGCTAATAGCAAAGGTACCAAGCGTAACAGTTTGATTAGTATTGAAGTATCAATCAAGGAAACGTTATGATGATTATTATCTGTTACTATCAATAAAGAAATTATAAATTTCCACAAAATACTAGTATCCAACTGGTGATCTTTGCTATTGGTTAAACCCAATAATATATCCAACATGTAACCAATTAAATTCTTTACTTTATAACTATCCAAATTCTCTATATCAGTATCATTGCTATCGGTCATGGCATTCATTTGAGCATAATAACGAGGAACAAACGATTGAATGAAATAATTCAATAACTTAATTATTGGATTCAACACTGATTTCATGGAGATCAAACATTGTGTAATATTTTCATCCTTTTTGTTATCAACTTCAATACTAAATAAACATAATATATTTATAATGACTGCAAGCTTCTCTAATTCATTCAAAATCTGATTGGTGTTACTTATTGAAAGATTATTCAATTCGGTAAGTTGGTTAATTAATTCATTGAAATCGGAGGCAAGTTGTTGAATAAATTGTACATCCCCCACTAATTTGTATTTTAAATCTTTATTTCCAATAAGACTTAATCGTAAATCATTATATGCTTCATTTAAGTGAATCTTTGATCTATTACGATTACTATCTGGTTCATGTGAAAGTAAATTAAGTGGCATGGCTTGTAGTTTGGGATAAATCTTAGACAACAGTATTTTTTTTTTTTTGCTTTGACAAAAGGAAATAGGAAAATCAAACAACAAAGGAAAAATAAAATAAAATAAAAAAAAAAAAAAGGATTTGTTCGTTCAACTTTTGGCAACAGAAACTTTGTAGACGACTAAAATTAAGGGAGGAGAGAGAGAAAAGGAGAACGACAAAGAGAGGATGGTTCATAACTTTTTACAAGACTGGGAAACTTTACATATAAATTATCATCTATGAATCAATCAATATCTAATTATCGTCTTTAAATTTTGCTTCTCCAAAACTTCTGTGCTTCAGCTGCAGGTTTACCTGCTTTAATGTCTTGACTAACATGAGTATCAGCATCAACACGTTTTGGGATATAATCTAAAACACTAGATAACTGATCATTATCTTCTAATTTAACAACCCCATTCTTATCAGCAATTAAATAATCTCCAGGATTAATCGTCAAAATTTCTTGGTTGTCAATATTAGCAACTTTAACTTCTAATGGCACATTAATCCCAACTACTTTAACTAAAGGACCAGGGGCACTAGTACCTACCCCATATGACCATACTGGATATCCCAATTCATTATGCTCATCCAAATCTCTAATTCTACCCAAAATAACTGATCCATTAGCTTTACGATATTGAGCTCTAGTAGACATCAATCCTCCATATAAGGCATTATTGACGGTGACATATGGAGCATTAATGGTCTGTAATTCTAATGGTAATCCGATTACGACGATGGCATCTTCAGGAACTTGATCAATATATGCCTGTTTAACAGCTGGTCTTGGATCAGATTTTGGAGCATATAACACAGTATATGCTTTTCCCACAGCCGAATTTTTATTCAAAACTGGAGAACGTATGGTTAAATTTGGAATAAATCCTCCATTGGCAATCCCATGTTTGTTTAAAGAATCAGAAATGTCACATGGAGTATATTTAGATAATATGGAGATGATATCTTTGGTTGCTAATGATTTACTAACTGACATTGGTGGTAATTTAGTTGGTGATAATATTGATGATGAAATTGATAAAACTTTTTTGATTCTGCACAAAATTATATTTTGTCTGGGGGTTGGGCCGGGGATCTGTGGTACAGTAATTTGTGGGTTTTTCTTTTGTTGCTCGTTGTTGTGGAGTCGGAAATATGGAACTTATATCGAACCAATCAAAAAAAATTACATGAATAAAAAAGTCAATGGAATAAATAAATTAATAGATATATACAAATACTATATACAAACAAGATTGAATAACACCATCAATATCATTAGCTCGCACTTATGATCAATCATCGATACTGATTCTCTTTTTCAATTTGTCGAACTCTTGGTTAGCCATACTATGATCACCATCTTCCATTTCGTTAATATCACGACGCTTTTGAGGAGGTACTTTGGCATGACCAACTTGATCTTCTTTGACATCGTCTTCAAGAACAACAGTTGTTATTGGAAGTCGTATATGTGTACCTAATTTTTTTAAAAAATCTGGATGTAATTGATAATCTTCAATAATTCGTTCATTACTAACTTTATCATCCTTCAAATCCCTTAATATAGCACTTAAAGTTTGTGGATGAACCATTGTATTGTTGATTGGTTTCAGACTTTCATGTTGTTCCATTTGATTCTTAACTTGTTGTTCTCCCAAATCGTATAATTTCTTTCTTGACATTAATTGTCTTAATGCTATAGCGTTCTTGTCCCTTGCTGGGTTTAATTCAATAGTTTTGATTTGACTTCCTAATTTGTTAATTGAACTAAGGAACGTATTATCATATGTAGATGTTCCTTGTTCGTGTGGATCACCTCCATCTTTACCTTCTGGTATTATATGGGTCTCATCATTATTAGACTTGAGTTTATTTTTTAGGAATTTTGGATCGAAATTGGTGGCAAAATCTGGTCTTATCGGTTGTTCCACTGGTGATTGCTGTTCCACGGCAGATTCTTGTTGGTGTTGTTCAAATTTTTCTTTTAGTGTTTGAGATGGTAATTGTTTGACATTAGGTGTTCTATTAATAGTTGAGGCAGCAGTGTCTGATACTACTTTCGTAAGTTTTCTTCCTCCTTGTTTTGAAGCTCCTGAACCCATTGCTTCGATATTTTGGTTAGAGGATTAGATAAACAGATGAGATATCATCAATTTTTTTTTTTTTATTTTTTTTCGCTGCAGTTTTTTTTTTTTTCTTTTTCGTTTTACATGTTGTAACATCGTACAGTTGTATCAATCATACTTATAAAACATCGGAAATTCAATAAAGAATGTATTGTCTATCTATCTACTTATTAGTTATCTTTCTTGGATTTTTTCTTTTCCTTCTTGTCTTTCTTTTCCTTTTTGTCCTTTTTATCTTTCTTTTCTTTCTTTTCCTTCTTGGATTTCTTTTCCTTGATTTCTTCTACTACTACTTCTTCTTCTTCCTTAGATTCGACTCTAGGTTTTTTCAAAACTTTTCCGGAATCAACATCTTCATCTTCACTATCTTCTTCTTGTTGTTGGCCATCAATTTGATAATCATTTGCATCATAACCAGTAGGGAAATGTCTCATTCTTAGTTTCTTTACTTTTTGAACGTTTTCTCTAGGTACCACAACTTTTTCTAAGTCAATATTTGGAATTTTGACAACTTCATGAACACTATAAAAACGACTAATCTTAGCGTCTATTGGTTTAAATCCATTTTTTTTAGAAGAAGCAAATAAAGTATGTTTATTATTGCTATCATTTTCAATATCAAAATCTTCATCAACTTTGTATGAAACTTTGTTAACTTTAATTGTTTCATTTCCTTTGTTTTTCTTAGCTACTGATAATGTTTTCAAATCTTTTAATGGGAATCCCTTTGGAGTTTTAATTAACCATACTTCTTTACCTTTTAAACTTGAAGGAAATTTTCCATTGGATGAAGCATTTGAAAATTTAATAAAATTTTTAGGAGGAGTATATTGTTTAATTTCTTCTTCTCCTGAACTGGACAATTCTGAATCAGAATCATTCACATATTCACTTGATTTGTATGATGGGGCCATATTGTATGTAGCTGGTGACTCTGATTTATGATGTTATTAAATTTTTTTTTTTTTTTTTTTTTTTTTTTTTTCATAATGATTGAGAAGAGAAGAGGAAATTGGGGAACTATGAGAAAAAAAAAATACATATACCGTGCTGGAGCTACCATTTGTAAGTTCCATAAGTCAGAGAGTATTTATCCAAATTAACTAGTTAGCCATTACAAACAGACAATATATATAGTTGAAAAAGATTACCAAAAGAGAGTTAAATTTAATTAAAGACAAAGATATTTACTACAAAAATTTGTAAATTTTTCTAACTAAAATATTGAACATTAACGTTGATTTAAGAACCCTAAAATCTTCTATCAAATATTGATTTACAATATCGGATAATTAATTTTTTTCTTTTTTTTTTTTTTTTTTTTACTTAATGATAAGAATTTATTCTCCTTTGCCATATAATCTAATTATGTAACATTGGGTTGTATCATTACCTAACCGGTAATTCTCCTCAATACAATTTCACCATATCCTCTCAATTTGATGTGTTTTTCGACATCAAGATCTAATAAATTTTCATTCACAATACCACCATAATTTTTAGGTAATTCAGTCTTGCTAAAGAATTTCAGCATGTCACCATTATTTGAAACTTGAAACTTATTTAATGTTTCCTTACCAATCATACCAAGATTTTTGAAAAATTTAAATGTACCGCCCATAATTAATGGAACATTAATGAAAAATTTAGTGCTTGCTACCTCTGGATAATGATCTCCAAATATAGCAACAATTTCATTAGTTGCCTTTTTAATTCCTGAATCAGGTTTTAAAAATGATACATTTTTATAATCATGAATTTGAGCAACCTTACTATTATCCTTACTTGTAAAATCAATAATTTGTAATGATTTTTCCATTAAGCCAACTCTCCATCTTAAAAACTGACTCCCTGGCAATTCAACTTTACCAGTACGATTATTATTTTCAAGAATGTTCTTCGAATTTTTCAAATTTCCATAAATATTCCATGATGATACTTTTAAATTGGATTTTGGGAAATATATAATAGCACCCAAATTGTTTAATTCTTCATCAAATGTTTCACTAAAGGCAGCACTCAATGGTTGAAATTCATTTCTCCAATTCAAGGTCTTGATGAGGCTTTCACCAGCTAATTCAACATCATAGTCTTTATGAGCTAAGAATTTTAATAAGATTTCATTACGAACTGATTCAACAACATAAGGTTGATCAATGGTATTGATTCTAAAGCCATAAATTTCATCATATTTTGGATTGTCAAGCTTCGAAAGAATATAAGGAATTAAACCAATTAACTCTGCTAGCTTTTCAACTTGATCATAGGTTAAATCGGTCGATTGGATTGTTGATTTGATATCTTCAATACAAACTGTCATTTTGCGTCTAAACAATTATATATAAAACAAAAAGATTGGTTTTGAATGGTAAAGAGAAGACATCTGTTCATATATCATCCACATTTCATATTTGATTCTTTTAATTTATTTATATATTTTGAAATTAAAAGGTATATACGTACGTCAAAAGACATATCAAGTAATATAAGGCAATAATGTGTCAATTTCTCACCATCAAGGAGTATTATTTTTTCCCTACTTTGGAATTAGCGCAATGGATCAGCGATATATATAAACAAACACGTAACAAGAAACTACTAAACAAGTTACAGTGGATCTGTCTAGAATGGAAAACATTATTTCCGTGAAATAATCATGAAAGGTTTTTGATATTAAGAAAATCGATAAAAACATGATAAAGGCGACGTTTGCAACGACGAAGTTGCAAAAACAACAACTATTGAAAAAAAAAATTACACATAATTCAAAAAAAACTGAATACGACGTTGCTTACCTAATACAAGTACCTCAAAAATTAAAACTCGTCAATTAAACAATGATAGCTAGGAACCCAACAAAAAGGCAAGAATTATCTTGCAATTAGAGCCAAATCTATGAATACCATAGCATTATTATTATTACCGCGGCGATGATTAAATTTCTGCCTAAAATTGATCAGAATTTGTTCTATAAAGGAATGATAAATGCAAAATTTATCAAAAGAATTTTTAAACCTAAACCCTGCGAATCTTAACCACAATAAAATACCAAACAGAGAAAATGGTTCTATTTCTTTTTCATTCCGAAGAAAATAATCTTTCAAATCAGCCATCATCTTCTATGGTCAAATATTCTACTATTCTTAGCTTCTGATATTATGGGTATTGTGACTTCACCGACAATGACAATTTGAAAGTCTGAGCAGTAATAATGACGGGAATAGTTAAAAAAAAAAAAAGAAAGAAATTACGATCATCTCGCTATCACTATACAATTCATATTTATGTAACAAAAATTTGATAATTAACAAAATACTACATATAATTCCTGAGAAAAGTATTCTAAAATATCTTTCATGTGATTCAATAAATCAGAATGCCAAACATTTAATACATTTCTAATGAAGGTACCAAATACCTTGCCATGTAGATAAATTCTTCTGTAACAATTATAAACTGGCCAGCGTCGTTTCCATCTGACACCTTGATCAATATAATCATTAAATATTTGGAGACTGGTATCTCTAGCTCAAACAAGGACAAATACCAGGGATCAAACTACAAATACATTGGTGTCAACTATGGTAATCATTTCACAACAAGCGATATAAGTAACAAAATAACCCTGTACACCAATTAGTTCAATTCAATCCACAAAAACACAAAATGACATTCAACAAAAACCCTAATTCTTATCAAAGCATGAAACAAGTAAATAGAATAAGAAAAAAAAATAAAACGACCAGGGTGAGGATTGAACTCACGATCTTGAGATTAACAGTCCCACGCCTTAACCAGCTTGGCCACCCAGCCGATTTGATGGTCCAAACGAACAGCAGTTAACTTCACATAATGTCTGTCATATAATTTCAAATTCTTTAATACTTGGGTTTTTGCGAACATGACTTCGTGATATTGTAAAAGTTAAATTATATAGTATGATTAACCTATCAAAGAATCAGGTAGATTGCTGGTGATCAGAATTTTCAATTCCCACAACAATGATATTGCAATTTGTTTGTTGTGCAACGCAAAATTGGTTTCCACAAATGGGTTTGATCACATTTACAAGATCCTTAGTGATTGTGTATCACTTCATAGAGATGTGAAACATGTTCCATGGAGAATATGCTTTTCGAGTTTTATGTTATGAGTAAGTATTCTGTAACCTGCAAAATATTATCCTGTGCTGTACATGTATTTTAAAATTGATGCTTACCAGTTTGGGCCAACTAATGATGTGCTTTAGATGGGGATTTCATTGTTGGTTTTTAAGAGTAACTCTACAAATAAAACCCTGACAACATCTGTTAACAACAAAAAGTAGCGTTGAATAAATAAATAAAATACAATACATTTACATATAGCTATTACAAACCTTGAGCAATCTTGATCAAATCTGAGCTGTCAACAATAGTGACCTTTTCTTTTAATTTACCTTTGACACCCTTTGCGGCAAAATCAACAGCCACTTTTCCAACATCACTAGCATCAATTGAATTCAACCAACGTTGCAAAAATGTGTGTTTAGCCCAACCACCAAGGGTTGCAGCAACATCATTTCCAAACCCATGAGCACCTTCACGTTGACCAAGTAAAACACCAGGTCTTAAAATCACAGTATGATCAAAACCCAAGGCAATTACATCATCTTCCAACTCACCCTTTGTTTTCATATATAAAAACCTTGATCCAGAATTTGCGCCCATTGAACTAACCAAAACATATACTTTGGTTCCATTTTCTTTAGCTGCTTTGGCAGCAGAATAATTTGTCCCATAATCAATTTTTTTGAAATTTTCAGCAGAACCTGCTTTTGCTCTAGTGGTACCAAAAGCTGAAATAAAGGCATCAGTAGAATCATTTGATTTAATTAATTCTGGCCAAGATTCAGTGTTGGAGTCTTCCAACGACTTAATTTTGTTAGATGGATCAGTAAATTTGGGAGTTCTTCTGGTAATAGTAAGTATGGAGTTGAAAACAGGTGAAGATTCAGCATATTTAACAATTTGGGATCCAACAAGACCCGTTGCACCTAGGATAAATGTACTCATTGTAGAATTCAATGTTTTGAGGTAATTGATAAGAAATGATTTTTTTTTTATCAAGGGATGAATGTACAATGTAGAAATTATTGCTACATTTTTATATTCGTGGAAAAAAAAAATTAGGTGTACAATGAGCGGATAACAAATGAGGGCGCGGCAAAGATGTTTGTTTCCTTCCATTAATCACCCGCTATGCGATTATTCTGGATGACACAACGAATAACGGAACACCTAGAGCATAATTCGGATTCCAAGTTCTACCACAACCGGTGTTAGTGTTGTATACACAAGTACATTGTTCTGGTTGGATTATCGAATCCCAGTTTATGTATTCAGAAACTATCCGGAATAGTACCATTTCATACGATATCTTTATTTCTTTTGTATTACAATGATCTTCACTTATAATATACGTAATACAAAGAAAAGTTGTTGAACTCTAATGGAGGGGGTATTAAGGGATAGTATCCTAAGGATGTTAATGTTACTGCTATACTGTAGTCTTTCAATGGAAGGAACTTGTTTCCTCACATCGGCCGAAATAAAAATAATAAATTCTATCCATCGGCCGAATGACTAAGAATGGAAAAAGTCGTGCGTAGTGAATTTTCAAACGCTTCAACAGTTCCTCAAAATGGCTTATTGACAAGATTAACAAATACGAATATCTTGACCTAAACTTATCAATTAACAAATCATGATATGATTTTTTTAGATAAACTCAATTGATTACAATAACCATGGCGCAGTCACTTTTGATCACCCTAATAATCTAGCAATACTCGTTTAAAAACTCAATACCCGCTATACATACCAAATCGGTTTTGTTTTTCCCTTAGTTACTATAATTATTTGGTTTTGGATAATTCAACTAAAAATTCCCATGTTTCATTAAAATAAACAACTATGAATACAATTTATCTTTTTCTGAATTTTTTTTTTTTTTTTTTTTTTTTTATTGCTAACGAATAATGAACGTGTTGCCAAGTTATCAAGAAGAAGCACCTCCGAGTTATATTGAAAGCGACAATCAACAATCTGACTTTGTCAATTTTAGGAGCTTTCATTATTCTAACATTTCACAAGATGAAGAAATCAAATTTGAATATTTACAACCACCTCAATTCATGCCTAACATAACAGAAGCCACTGCTCATTTAAAGTTATTAAAATCATTTGGTGAATTGAAAAAGAAAATAATGAGTCTGAATGAAGATGAAAAGGAATGGAAAATGTTTATCACTCTTGCTGTGCGTAAATTTATTATATTCGTATCGGCTTTGAAACTACGCGGTCTGAACTTTGGAACCAATCAAAGAAACTTGGAAACAAGTCATGATAATAGAAGTCAACATTTTACTACTATGGCAAATCAATTGATTCCCCCGTTGGATGTGATTATGGTTTGGCATGCATTTATGTTAAATCCCATGAGCTTCTATGATGTATTTGTCAGAAATGACATGTACTACTTCATAAATTATCCATTACCATTACACATTATCAATTCATATATTGATGATAAAACGTTCGAGTTTGTGATTCCAGAAGAATTGAAAAAGAACTATTTGTCATTTCTTGGAGAATTCACCCATCAAGCCAGTGATTTAGTATACGATACTGATATTGCCAAGTTCCGTGAACAAAGGTTAACATTGTTTTGTCCACATACTGGTATTCCAATTACAAAAGATGTACCTTTGACCACATCCGAAGATTCTGGTTTTGTTGATGAAGGGTTCATCACAGAAAATGTTGGTTTTAAATATAGACATCTTAGCACCATTGGTATGACCACCAAGTTTCTAACCCATGATGAATTGAGAAAAATTCTACTTGATTATGATGTTGACTCACTGAGGATTTTAGAAGGTACAATTAAATTCTATTCTCTGATGATGGTTCGTCCGATGTTTGTCAACAGGAATCCAGAGCAACTCAGCACAGAAATATCCACTAGTTTAGTAGCTGCCTCTCAAGCTTTCCATGTATCCATGTCTCACAGACTTAATCCTACCGTTCCTTCACTTCAAGATATTTTAAGAAGAGTAAATTCGAGAAATCGTCGTCGTGCTGCTGCGGAACGTTTAACATTGGGTGGATATATGAGGTTCAACTTAATCTGTCTCACAGTTCCTAATGGTATAAAATTTGGAGAAGATTTAGTGGACTGTGTTATCCGTCAAGGAAGCTTTGTTGACAAAATGAATAATCTTAATTGGCTAGAATCTCCATTAAGAGAACCAGGGTTATCAGAATCATTGGTTAGATACCAAAGGTTTTTTGAATTATTGACAGATAAGACATTGAATCGTATGTTAGTTCCAACATTGGATATTGATTTAATGTGGCATACACATCAACTTATGTTATATGGATACATTAGAGATTGTAAGTACAGCCCATGCCAAAGGGTAATAGACCATAATGATAAAGTTCGTGAGAAATCATTAGATAGTGGATTTTCTTTCACTTCAAAGTTATACAAAGTTAAATTCAAAGAAGAGTATTCCATATGTTTTTGCAATTATTGTATTGCAAAGAGGGCTAGTAAACGTAGCATGATTTCTAAAGCATTCAAGTCACTGAAAAAGTTGAAAGCTGAACAAGATGATATGCAATCAAGCCCCTTATTTTTAAAAGATGGAGAAAGCATGACACATGTTAGCGAACACTGTTCTGTTGTACAAATTGTTCATTGTTCCGGATTTTCTGGTAAATGTTCTGGTGTTGCTGGATGTGCCCACGTTGGAGCAGTTTATTTGGGTGGAGCTTACATTGGTGCTGCTTACATGGGTGGCTGTGGTGGTGGTGGAAATTGTGGTAGTGGAACAGGATGTGCTGGAGGAGGTGCAGGCTGCGCTGGTGGTGCCGGTGGTTGCGGCGGAGGTGCTGGTGGTTGCGGCGGAGGTGGAGGTGGTTGTGGAGGAGGAGGAGGAGGTTGTGGTGGAGGTGGAGGAGGATCCTAAAAAAATAGTACTACGTTTATAGTTTTGTACTATGTCAGAAATATGTGTAGATGGATGCCATTAAATCAAGATATAAGTATTTATCAACTGATCGAATCATATATTTCTTGTCGCATGCAATTATCTAAAATTAAGGCGATGGTTTGCACTTTCAACGCATTCTTTAGAGTTCACTATCTATGGGAAAGAAGACAATTACTAAAACAAACAAGAAAAACGTCAGTCTAATAAACTCAATTTACGAATAATAGAACTTTCCTACACACTGCTATTCCACCCATTCATCGTCCTATGTTATGCGTGTTTGACGATTGATCCTAATAAAAAAAAAAAATAATACAACTGAGCTTCAACAAACCAAAAAAAAAGAAAATAAGGAAAAAAAGAAAATGTTTCTAACCTTTTTGTTCTTCTCTTCCATTCCAGGAAAAAAACAATATTATAATTTAGTCCCTTTATTTATTTACAAGCTAATAGTTACTAATATGAATCCACTTAATAGTAACATTTAATTTCACCAATATGTGTTAGCAAAGAACCTATTCCACTGAATATACTATCATGAACTTTACCTCAATCCAACTGAAGTTCACTCAAGCAATATTTTCCATTTGAAATTCTGTGCGTCAATAATTACCGCATGCATACGACCGGAATGTAATACAAAAACCAACACCATATTATTGTACGGTATATGTAAAAGAAACTAGAGTAATTTGTCTAATTTTAATTCGAGAGGCATCACTGTACAAGCTTAGTAATATTTATTCAAACTCATACAAAAAAAATTTTGTGTTTTCATTGATAACACACCATCTTCGTGTTTCATGTTTTTCATTCTATGTTTTTCATATTTTTTTTTTAATTCATCGATGAGTAGCTATTGATTATCATTTAAATATGCCAAAAGAAGAAGGAGAAGAAGAGGAAGATTTCTATTTTAGTGAAACCACACCATCAAATAAACAACCAATTCCACTTACCAATCTTGATTTTGTGTCAGTATTATATTATTCTACCCTTGAAAATTTTCAGAGTTATAGATATGTCAATGATCTAGAAGAGACTGATATTGGTATAACCAAATTGGCGCCTCCAAAGTACCTTCCAACTGTTCCAGAAGCAATAGTACATCTCAAATTGTTGAAAGCATTTGAAGTTTTGAAGAAAAAGATAGTCGGGGAGTCAAACATATCGGTGCCAAATGAATATTCGGTAAAACAATGGCAGGCCTACGTGTCTAGTGCGGCAAGAAGATTTCTCGTATTTTTATCTGCATTAAGAGCCATAGACATTGGAGAATGTGGTTCAGATGAAAAGGATGTGTTTGATCATGGAATATCCAGACATGCAAGATTTATCTCTATAATGGATAGTTTGATGCCACCATTGGATGTTGTTATGGTATGGCATGCATTTTTATTGAACCCCAAAACATTCTACGATGTGGCAATTAAGAATAAGATTTTCCATATTGCGAATGTTCCGTTACCATTACACAAATTGGATCAATTTATTGACGACAAGACATTTGAATTCAATGTACCCTTGGAATATCAAAACAACTATAGAAAGGTTTTGGAAAGATTTACTTCTCATTCGAGTGATTTGGTGTACGATAATTCGAAAATTTCCATGTATGAGCATTTAGTTACTTTATACTGTCCAATGTGCAACGAACCTATGACTACTCCAATACCAATTGCCAATGATTCGAATACTGGATTTGCAGATAAAGAATTTGAAGCTATTAATATTGGGCACAATCGTTACGAATGTTATCATGCTACTCCAAAAAAGTGGACGCATGATGAATTGCGTAAGCTTCAGTTGAAACATGATATTACTGATTTTACACCTTTGCAGGGTACATTCAAATATTTTACCCATGTGATATGTAACCCTAGGTTTAAGAACAGAAAGGGATTGTTGATTAGCATTGATGTTTCTCGTGCTGTAGAAGACGTTTGGGATGATAACAAAGACCTTGGAGAAATTTTAAAATCAATCAAATCCAAGCATCTTCGGCAATTAACAAGACAACGAGTTTTACTAAGAAATTATTTGCAATTTAACTTACTTAGTATGACTATTCAAGGGGGAGTCGAAATTGGAGAAGATTTGGTAGGCTGTGTATTACGCCAAGAACGATTTGTTGATAAAATGAATAAAATTGATTGGTTACATTCACCAATAATTTACAAAAGTTTAGCAGAATCAGCATTACGATATACAAGATTTTTTGAAATGATAACGGACCCAACCATCAAGCTGATTTTAGTTCCCACTTTGGATATAGATTTAATGTGGCATACTCATCAGCTTTGCATGTATGGGTATTTTCGAGATTGTCGCAGTTCACCTATCCAAACAGTTATAGATCATGATGATAAAATAGAGGAAGGTCGTTTGGATGATGGATTTTCCAACACTTTGAGACTCTACAAAGAAAGATATAAGGATAATTACTCAATATGTTTTTGCTTGTATTGTACTTCGAAGAGAACCGATAGTTTGACGAAAATCACCAAATTTTTTAAAACAAGAAAGAAAAATCAACAAGAAGAACAAATGCTTCGATCGCATCCTTTATACGAAGGTCAATTATCTCATGTTAGTGCTCACAATTCCATCATGCTACCAACAGAAATAGCCAAATCGAGAAGGGAAAAGAAATCAGTAGTTTGGTCTGATAACACATATATGATGTATTCCAATCCTTTTATATTTGTTGTTCCTCCAGTTGCACCAATAGATGATACACACTTCTATGGTAATGGATTGTGTAGTTCAGTGACCACACTGTGTGCTAGTGTTGCTGGTACTTGTTGCAATATGGGAACTTGTTCATCCAACGGAGGAGCTACTTGTGTTGGCACTAATTTAACCATTGGTTCATGTGGTAATGCCACTATTGGAGGAACTGTATTCGAAATTGGTGGTGTTTGTGGCGCTAACACTTCCAATTGTGCTGGTACTAGTGGTGGTTCCAGTAGTTATAATAACTTCTAAATTTACGTAGATAATTGGGATACCATTCAATGAGTAACACTATGGAACATGTGCCGCTCTGGTCAGAAATTATTATAATAGTACATGAGATAAGTATTTTGATTGTCTAGATTATCCCAACTATATCATGTAGTCTTGAAATTTATACTATGTAAACTTGACTATATAGTGAACCAGTGACTCGGAAATATCATACCAGTACGTATACGTTTCTTTGTTATCTAGAATATTATGTCTACATTACTACATACCACAGAGTATAATATTTGAACATTGTTTTGGAACCCATTAGCTTTCTCTGTACTACGACTAGCACAAACTGTAACTTTTCTGAGTGGAATGAAAGAACGGGGACTCTCCTTGAATTACAAATGATGTTTATTTCTCAAATTAATTCTCAAAAAATGAAAATTCCTCCTTTCCTTGGAAAAGAAATTCTTATTCTTGTGCTTTGACTTCTTGTATTTCCAGAAACGCCATCACAAATGATATGCTGGATGACAGCGTTTAATTTTTGCAAGATTAAAGCATCGAAGGTAGTACTGTGTATTACTAGCAAGATTTCAATTTAGCATTTGCTTCAATATACGTATTATCTATTAATATTTTACTATTGTTTAATTTTTGTGGAATTTTGCTGAGGCTATTAATCTGATTTAATCTATAAAGCAAATTCTAACTCTACGTAATGCTATAATTATGAATGGCGATATCAACACCAAAAGAACTCCAGAAAATACAATAAATCTCCTTGTAGAACTTTGTATCCCAATGCGATGAAATTGCTACAGCAAATAACCTGGAAGTACCAGCTAGTATGAATGATTAAATAAACATTACTATAATAAACTTTTAGCTGGTAATTACCCAGAAGTATTACCATTCATCATTTGGTGACTATGAAGTGTCTCAACCATTAGCAAATGTCACCATTTTGGGTGTTGATGATAAACCTGATAGCGTTATGTTTGGTAATGACACAATTGAATTTGATTATAAAAATGGTGCGATTTACATCACCGGATTGGAAAATTTCACTGAAGATGGTGCCTTTGTTGAAGACTTCAGCATTGAATGGTAGGGGTGAGTATATCGTTTTTTATTTAGTTTCTGTATTCATTGAATGTTTTGTGTAACTAAGTTTGCATGAAAAAGTTTCCACGATTAGTCCACCGTTTTTTTTTTTTTCTTTCTTTCTTTCTCTGTTGATAATACTCCTGACACTTACATTCATTGTTGAACACCGAGACAACCAACCAACAAACGAACAAGTGAACAAACCAACAAACGAAGCATGACTGACGTCTCTCCTCTGAGCGACAAAGTGGATACCTTTCTTTCGAGTCTATCACAACTATCACAAGAAAAATTACGAGAAGATCAGGAACGACAACAACGACTCCAACGAAACATTGATGAATTACACCTGCGACTGAACAGTACATCACCAATCAAATCGTCTCTCAATTCCACCAGTGTATCCTTGGGGAAATCACACTATGGATATAAGGTCCCCGATTTGAAATTCAACAGAAGTAAAGTCAACGAAAAGGAAGTTCATGGAGATGGACAGAGTAATGATGATGATAATGATGATAACGATGACGCTGGTCCTGAATTACCAAAACGACCAGCGAAATTTGATACTGATGATAAGGCACCACCTCCATTACCTCGAAGAAAATACAAGGAACAACAACAACAGAAACAACAAAAAGAAGAAGAGGAGGACCCACCAGCGTTACCGAGAAGAAAGAACAATACTGAAGAAATCAATTTATTGAACCCTGTGCCTAGGAAATCGTCATTTCCATTGCCAAAACAGATACCCTCAAAACCACTCAAACCAACGGCTACTAAACCAGACTTCAAAGCGGAGACACGACCAACTGTGGGACAGCACAGATCGTTCAGAGATATCGAAAACATGATAAAATCTGGTGATGTCACCCAAAAATCACCATCACCATCGACTGCATCTGTGTCAACATCTGTTGCACCACCTCCTCCGCGTCCAAGACCACCACCAAAGAAACTACTGGAGCCTGTTAAATCACAACAACCTGAGACTCCATCCACACCAGTCAAACCAATCAAATCAAATTGGCTCACATCATTGGCTACGGCAAAGACCACCACCATCACTCCACAATCACCTGAATCCAAGAATGGAGGAAACAAATCCCCGGTGTTGAAGCCCCGCGATAATAACAATGGCCAGAAGCATGATGATGATGGTGAAGAAGCGGAGTTTATTCTCAAGTTCAAAGAATTGAAACCAGCAAAGAAGAAACCGGTCGTTCCACCATCTCCTAAACCGATTATCCAGCCAAACCTTGTGGTTCCAGCATTAAAGAAACCCATCGCAAAGCCATTGAAACCAGTATCATTAACCGAAGGTAAAGATGTCAAGGTTACCAGACTGTTTGAAACCAAAGAAGAAGCTGAGTTTAAGTCGAAATTTGAGAAACTCAAGGCTGGTCCTGGATCTGGATCTGGTCCTGGTCCTGTTCCTGTTCCACCACGTAAACCTAAGAAGTTGGCATCATTCAATGAAACCCCATCAGAGTTTCAAAATAAGTTTAACAAGATTGCAGCCAAGTCTCCACAAAAACTACAGAGACCAGCCACTACTGGGTCATTGGGTAACTACAAAGAGAAAGACACATCTGAGTTGCGTTCACAGTTGGAGAGACTAGTTAGCGCTAGAAACAAAGCTGGTCCTGCATTGTCGTCTACATCTGCATCTACATCGCTGTTATCATTGCCATCACTGTCATCAACTATGAGAGATACTGTTGTCAAGGAACTGGTTGGTAAGAGGTTGGATACCCAGGCTGGAAATGATAAACTTGTGCATCCGACAAAGGCTAGAACAAAGGGACCGAAGAGAAGATTACCAAAGACGATGCTGAAAGGAGGATCCAATTCTGGTGAGAGTGTGCAATTAGAAACCCCACCTTTCAATCCACTTTTGGAGTTGAAGAATACCAAGAAAGTAGGACCTCCTGTGAACAAACATACTAAACCTAAGGAAGTAGGAGAATTGAAGCCAAGTAGAAATGTCAGTGGTGATTTCTTTGTATAACTGATTGGTTGTGTATACTAATGTTAATAAATGTAAGTGCCATGGTCTTGAGGTTAAATTTTTTTTTTTTTTTTTTATTATTTTTTTGGAAAAACTTGCAACGAAAATTAATAAAAAATTAAATTTCGTACAGTAATAAAGATGAACCAACTTATTAAGTGGCATCGATTTTGGCAGTGCAGGGGGGGGGGGGGGAAGCTACTTCTAAAATTTTAGATTTTTGAATCATTCGGCATTAACATAAGTAAAAATGCTAATTTTGGATTTAGTCAACAAATAATTTGCAGCCAGTTAGTGGTTACACGCCTTAAGTGGAGAGAAATGTTTGGTAATTGATCACATAGAAACAAAAAAAAATGGGGAAACCTAATATTAAAAATAAATATCATTCAAGAGGGTGATAGTAGGCGGAGGATATTGTTAACATAAAGTTCCGTTTATAGATTCTATTTTAATTCCCCCAAACAAACAAACAAATAAAAGAAAACATGTCACGATAAATTGATACCACTGCAAAAAAAAAAAAAAAAAAAAAAGAAAGAAACATCGTAAATAGGAAAAAGATCTTACATGAATGATATGATTAATTCTCCTCTTGACCCCGTGACTTCTAAGTCCCGTGAAGAACCGAGATTTACAATATTGGCTTAAGTTGTGTTCTGATTACACAAATTAAAATTCATTAGAGTCTACTTCCTTACGGCATTTGCGAAAAGACGTTATGGGCAATTAAATTTTTTATTTTTTTTTTTTTCCCATTTGTGATTTACATTACAGGCCAAAAATAAAGCAAAAAACTCCAGCTCATGATCCGCGTAGGGCGATCTTAATTTTGTGATGAATGAGTTGCAGATGGGGGAAAAGAAAAACTCAACCACAACCACAACCACAACCACAACGACAGTGACAGAAACTAAAATAAAAAAAAAAAAGAAATTTCTGGCGACAAAGTTTCCTTAAAAAAAATAACGACGTTGGCAATAAATTTTGGCGCGGAAAAACTTTGTGTTTCGGGTTAAAAAAAAGAAAAGAAATAGAAATAGAAACGATGAGCGAGGGGAATGCATTGAAAGACAGGCAATTACATAATACAGTAATTCAAGGATACCTGTGTCATCTGACTAATAAAACTTCTATGAGTAATTTTTTTTTTTTTACTTTTATATTTACATTTATGTTTTCTTTTTACTTTTCTTTTTATTCCTCTTTCGTTTATTTATATAAATATTGATAAGTTTGACCAAGTGTATCATTAGAGAGTTTTTTCTTTTTTGTATCTTTTCCATATTCATTTTTAGATATTTCCATTTTCTTATTTTTATTTTTATTTTTATTTTGTTTCTACCATGACGTTAGATGAAGAAGAAGTTTTTAGTACATTTAATGAGTTCAGAAGTGACACATTCACAGTTCCAACCAGAGCCATGATTGAAGATGGGTTTGTTAATGCAACTTTTGGGGATTCAGTATACCTTGAAGATGAAGCCACTTTAAAATTAGAAAGTAAAATGTGTGAACTTACTGGTAAACCAGCAGCATTATTCTGTGTTAGTGGAACCATGTCTAATCAAATTGGTCTTAGAACCAATCTTATTCAACCTCCATATAGTGTATTATGTGACTATCGTGCTCATGTTTATTTACATGAATCTGCTGGGTTAGCAATGTTGAGTCAAGCTATGGTTCATCCTGTTAAACCTGCTAATGGAAATTATTTAACACTTGAAGATATTTTGGATAATGTAACTTATGATGATGGAGATATTCATGCAGCACCAACAAAATTAATTTCTTTGGAAAATACATTACATGGAATAATCATGCCAATTGAAGAAATTGAACGAATTAGTAAGTTTTGTCGTCAACATGATATTAAATTACATTTAGATGGTGCTAGATTAATCAATGCATCTGTTGAAACTGGAATCTCACTTAAAGAATATTGTCAATGGTTTGATAGTGTTTCTATTTGTTTGTCCAAATCTCTTGCTGCTCCAATTGGATCAATCCTTGTTGGAGATCAAAAATTCATCACTAAAGCCAATCATTTCAAAAAACAACAAGGTGGTGGTATAAGGCAAGCTGGACTTATGACAACCATGGCTATTCATGCCTTAGATCATAATACTCAAAAAATTCAAAAATCTCATGAAATGGCAAAAGATGTTGGTTATTTCTGTAAAAAATATGGTATAATTCTTGAATCTCCAGTTGAAACAAATTTTGTCTTTATTGATTTAAAAGCTAATCAAATGGATCCAAAATTATTTGTGGAATTGGGAAGAACTAAATATAATGTTAAACTAATGGGAGGAAGAATTGCATTCCATTTCCAATTAAGCCGGCAATCTGTGGAAAATCTCAAGGCTTGTATCTTGGAATGTTTTGAATATGCTCAAGAACATCCTCATAAAAGTGATGGTAAAAATAATAAGAAAATGTATGATTTTGAGGCAATGAAAAAGGAATTGTTATAATGAAGGGAAGTAATATTAGTTTAGTTCATGATGTAGTAATATTTCTTAAAGGGTAATTATATTATGTTTTATTTATATTTTTTGAATACACGTGACTTGAATAATCGGGAGTTTTTTTTTTTTTTTTATTTTTTGACAGTGATTACAACTGTTGTAAAATTAATTGGCTACCATACTATTTAAAAAAAATTGACGTAAGACTTTGAGTTTCTTTTTCTTTTGTTTTTGCGTGGTGCCTCCTCCTTTCACAACCACGAATGACAACAACAAAAAAAAAAATAATGCTCCCCCAATGGGTTGGCACGTGTACAGTTACATTTATAAAATATAGTAGATACTCGCTTAATGGTGAAGAACATAACCATACAGATCATACATTTTAAAATTTGATTATTTATTTTATATTTATGTTTCCTTTATTCTTTTTGGTCTTTTTTTATATCATATATTAGGTTTCTTACCTTAGTAATAATTGTCTAAGTTTCTTCCTATATTTCAAATTTATTACGAGCAAAAGTTCAAGTTTTAAATTCCACAAACATAAACAAGCCACCACCAAACTCAACTTTTTTTTTCTCTCTCTTCTTTATTTTTTGCGTATTCCACAGAGATATTGGATAGCAATCAAACAGGGTATTTGTCAACTACAACCATATATTCAACAATATGAAGAAGGCTTCATCAAGTGCTGTATTCACCAATGATGACGGTTCAGCAATAGCAGATGAATATGATGGACCCTATATGTATGAATCAAATAATGGAAGTACTTCACTGTTTTCGTCCCCTCAATTAACAAGAAGTGATTCTACCGTGTCAGTTCCATACCTTGATTTATCCAAGTTGATGTTTGCCAATGATTTTGACTTTGGATTGAATTTGAATGAAGTTTCTGATAAGACCAAGAAAAGAATCAATAATATGAGAATGAAAACTAAGCAAAAGTTGCATAGTAAAAATATAGATTTGGATAAATTACAGGATGTTATCAATAGTAGTTTCCAAAGATTTGATGAGAGAGTTCATAAAAATCTTGTTAGTTCATCAACTGAAAAGGCATTTTATGCATTTTCTGTGTTTTTGATCTTTTGTTCTGGTTTAATAATTGGCAAATATCCAATTTATTTCCCCCATTTCCACACGGCAATATTTATTGTGTTGATGCCAATCAGATTTTATACTTATTTTAAACAATCTTTTCAATACTATTTGGCCGATTTATGTTATTATGTTAACTTATTATTAATGTTATTTATTTGGGTGTTCCCTACATCTCCTAATTTGTTTGTTTCAGTATTTTCGTTGTCATTGGGAACTTTATCATGGGCCGTAATCACCTGGAGAAACTCTCTTGTGTTACATTCCATTGAAAAAACTACTTCTTCATTTATTCATGTCATGCCTCCAGTTACGATGTTTGTCATGGTTCATGAATTGCCACTTGATCATATCCAAGAGCGATATCCTGGTATTGCAGCCATTGATAAATGGAATTTTCTTGCAAGTATTATTACTACATCTATTTATTACACCATCTGGCAAGTTTCTTACCATTATTTTATCTCCATTAGGAAAAAAGACCAGATTGAAAAGGGGAAAGTGACATCCTTCCTGTATTTAAAAAATAAAAACAAATCTACTCCGTTAGGTAAATTAGTCAATGGGTTACCATATTGGTGGATGCAAACATTGGCATTCACTTTAATTCAATTTTGTTACCAATTGTTAACCATGATACCATGTCCTATTTGGTTTCGATATAAACATGCTTGTGGGGCATTTGTTTCCTTTATTTTTATCTGGGCAAGTTATAATGGAGCAACTTATTATATCGATGTATTTGGAAAACGATTAGAAAAAGAAGTTGATAAATTGAAAAAAGAAGTTCAAAGTTTACAACAAGCCAATGAAAAATTACAATTTTCACCAGTTCAACAACCACATAATAGTAGCTTGGAAGATATCAAGACACTAGATGTTGAGACTGTTGAGAAAACCAATGAATTAAATGCCAGCAAAACACAACTTGTTGTTGATGAACCGATTCATAAATTAAAGACGCCTTGAATGGTAATAATATTGATACCTTATTTATTAGTTTTACGTTATCTTTTAGTTTGCATTTCTTTTTATTTCTAGTATAAGTAGATATTTTTGGTTTATATATTATAGTATATGATTTGATTAACGCACGACTTTCTTTATACAATTTTTTTTTTTTTTTTTCAGTGTTCAGTAAAGAAAATTTTTTTTTTTTTTTTTTTTTTTTCATTCGAACAATTGGATAGAAGGAAAAAAAAAAAGGAAGTGAAAGATCCAGTATTATTATTCTTGGAGTGTTGACCAACTAACGATGTTTAGACAAACAGTGCAGCCTATCTCCATCATCAAGAGATGTTTAAGTACATCGAATAAAGTTCTTTCAGAAGCTGGTAAAAATGCATCAAATCTAAAGATTGAAAAACACAATGATTTTTTGAATAAATACTATAATCCAGAAATATTGAAAAGTATTCAAATTGCAGAATCTGTGGTTAAACCAGAAGAATATATGAAATTACAACTAAGAGGAAATCATGCAAAATCTAATGTTCCACCAACACAAGAAGATTTTGATTATTCATTAAAAGATCCTGTATGGGAAGAACCAATAATATATCCAAATCAAGGTTTAGGAAGAGCTCCATATCCAGAAATTCCAAATGTTCAATCAGCCGATAGAAGTGCATTAAAGATAAGATTTAAAGATGCTCCAGTTGCAACTAATAAACAAGAACCAACTGCTGCCAAAAATCCAGCACAAATTGCCAAAGAATTATCTGAATTGACTGGTTTGGATGAAAGATATATTAGAAACTTATACGTACGTCCATTAATCATGAAGAGAGTTTCTTTAAAGACTGCCAAGGGTAATATTGCCAATTTCTTTGTTTTGTCTGTTGCTGGTGACAAAAATGGTATGGTTGGTATTGGTATAGGTAAATCAAGAGATGGTATTAGAACAGCTGCCACTAAGGCTCATTGGGCCGCTGTTAAGAACTTGAGAGCAATTAATAGATATGAAGATAGAACTATTCTTGGAAGTTTTGAACACAAGTATAGTGCTTCTAAATTGAAATTCTCTGCTGCTCCAATTGGTTTTGGTTTAAGATGTAATAGAATTGTTTTTGAAATCTGTCAAGCTGCTGGTATCAAAGACTTGAAAGGTAAAGTATTTAAAGCCAGAAACCCTATGCATGTTGCCAAAGGTTTCTTTGAAGCTTTGACCAAACAAAAAACAATTGAAGAATTGGCTGCTAACAGAGGTAAGAAGATTGTTGAATTGAGAAAAGTTTATTATTCCCAATAAAAGTAGTTGATGAATATTATTGAATTATTTCTTTTTGTAAATAGATATTCCTAATATAATTCAGAATTTATCTTGTAAACATTTGTATAAATACTTGTACTCTGTAACTCTTGTGTTTTGTTTAGGTTAGTTGAATTATCTTGTGACATTCTAGGCAAATTTTGGTTTACGTGTGTGATAGCCCTGGAGAAAAAATTGTCACAGGGACTGCATATTGGACTCCTATCAAAAAAACCAAAAAAAAAAAGAAAAAAAAAATTCAAACAACATTAGGATGAAAATTTCCTATACAAAAATATCAAACTAAAAAGTTCAGATACGAGAATTCTTTCTTACATAATAATAATAACCACTTTCTCAATAAAAGAAAAATCGTTATCTAATCTTTTATTTTTAACATAGTGTATCCTTTTTTTTTTTTTGGCATAGAAATCATATTTAGTCTAGGAAGGCAATCATGGTGGTTGATACAACATATTATGATTTATTAAACATTGAAACAACAGCAACTTCGCTCGAAATAAAGAAAGCGTATCGTAAAGCTGCCATTAAATTACATCCAGATAAGAATCCTGATGATCCAGATGCAGCTGCCAAGTTTCAAGAAGTTGGTCAAGCATACCAAGTGTTGAGTGATGACACATTAAGAGCCAAATATGACAAGTATGGTATACAAGAATCAATCCCACAAGAAGGTTTCGAGGACCCAGCTGAGTTTTTCTCAATGATTTTTGGTGGCGAAGCATTTAAAGACTGGATTGGAGAATTGAGTTTATTACTGGAATTATCTAAATCTGCTGAATTATCTGGGTATGGGGATGAAGAAAAAGATAAGAAAGAAACAACCACCGACGATAGCAAGCCTTCCTCTGAAGCAACTAAAACTACCGAAACAACTGAACAACAAGATTCTAAAGGTAATTCAACCTCGGGGGAAACACTTTATTTGGCACATGAATCACATACAGGAAATGAACTCAGTCAAAAGGAAGCAGAAGAAAAGAAACGTAAAGAAGAACTTGAGAAATTTGAAGAAGAATGCAGAATCAAGAAACTTGAAACAAGAAAGGAATTAAGTGACAAGTTAATAAATAAGGTATCATTATTCACTGAGACAGACATGAAGGATGATGTGGTTGAATCATTCAAGGCAAAGATAAGATATGAAGCTGAATCACTTAAGATGGAGAGTTTTGGGTTGGAAATTTTACACACAATTGGGCATATTTATAAAACAAAATCAAAGATTTTTTTGAAAAATCAAACATTTTTCGGCTGGGGTGGTTTTTGGACTTCTGTCAAGGAAAAAGGTGGTGTTGTCAAGGATACTTTTAAGACTGTTTCATCTGCTTTAGATGCACAAAGAACATTAGAAGAATATACCCAAATGCAACAAGATAATGAGTACCATGCTAAAAAAGAAGCTGAAGAAGAAGAAGCTAAGAAGAAAGCTGAAGAAGAAGTCAACAAGTTGGAGCATGAATTAGAACAAGTTAAAAAGGAACAAGAAGAATATAAGGCTCATGAACATGATAAACCAACTACTGCTAATAGTGAAGTTGATAAGAAGGAAGAAGAAAAAATACCAATCAAGCATACCGCTGAAGATTTGGCAGAAATGGAAAAATACCTCATGGGTAAAGTTTTGGCAGCCGCATGGAACGGTTCTAAATTTGAGATTCAAGGTACAGTGCGTGGTGTTTGTGATAATATTTTGGATGATAAAGAAGTGCCACTTAATACAAGAATAGCTCGTGCCAAAGCTCTTAGACTAATAGGTGAAGTTTTTATTTCTGTGACCAGAACTGAGGACGAAGCTGAAGAAGCAAGAGTTTTTGAAGAATTGGTTGCTGAAGCCAGTAAGAAAAGAGAAAAGAAAAAGAAACCTGAACCTCAACCAGAAACTGCGGGCAACGATCAATCTACATAGCTGATATTCTACTATAATTCATATATTCTCAATCGTTAATAGAACGATTTCTTAATTCTTTTACATTTGTGATAGTATACACAGAGTGTTTATATACGTGTAACCTACGGCGATTTTCCTGTCAAACACCCGTGCCGCATATTGGACGGAGTAAAACGGTTTTAATAGTGCTATTTTTTTTTTTTTTTTTTTTTTTTTTTTTGGGGATCTTTTCGCGTAAGAGCTCGACGGTAGAACTATAAAATTGCCAATAAAACCACGCCCTTTAAATTCTCCATTTTTCTTGGTTTCCGATTCATTAATCAACCTAAACAATGGCTAGAGAAATTGTCGAAAGCATTAGAAAACGTTTCCATGAGTTAGATCCATGTACTAACTCCAATTATTCCAACTTCAAAGTTGTCAACACTGATTTGACATTATCTGTATCATTTGAATCCAAAACCTTAACTGGTAAAGTGATTTATGATTTGATCAACTTGAAAGACTCCAAGGAAGTTATATTAGATACATCTGCATTGGATATTAATCAAGTCAAAGTCAATGGAACCAAAGTTGAATTTGAATTGAAACCAACCAAAGCGCCATATGGTACACCATTGGTTTTTCCAGTACAGGACAGGGAATTAACAATTGAAATTGATTTCAAAACTACTGATAAATGTACTGCAATTCAATTTATTCAAGGTGATACTGGTCCATATGTTTTTTCACAGTGTGAAGCAATTCATGCTAGAAGTTTATTTCCATGTTTTGATACTCCAGCTGTCAAATCTCCATATAAATTCACAGGTCATTCTCCAGCTGTTGTCACCATGTCTGGTAGACCTCAAAAGAGTGATCAACCAAACACTTATTTATTTGATCAACCAATTCCAATTCCTTCATATTTGGTATCAATTACTTCTGGTAATTTGCTCAAGGCACCTATTGGTCCAAGATCAGACGTGTATAGTGAAGAACCATATTTGAAAAAATGTCAATGGGAATTTGAAAAAGATATGGAAAATTATATTCAAATTGCTGAAAAGATTGTTTTTGATTATGAATGGTCTAGATTTGATTCATTAGTGTTACCATCAAGTTTCCCATATGGTGGTATGGAAATTCCAAATATGACTCAATTAACTCCAACTTTGATCAGTGGAGATCGTACACAAACCAAAGTTATGGCTCATGAATTAGCCCATTCTTGGTCGGGTAATTTGGTTACTAACAGTTCTTGGGAACATTTTTGGTTGAATGAAGGTTGGACTGTTTACTTGGAAAGAAGAATTCTTGGTGCCATTGCTGCGCAAGAAGCTAGAAAAGAGGGTAGAAAAGATGCTGATGAATATGGTGAACAAGTACGTCATTTTGATTTAATTAATGGATGGAATGAGTTAACAGAAACTTGTGAAACATTTGATAAAAGGTATACTAAGCTAGTTTTGGATTTGGAAAATGGTGATCCAGATGATTCATTTTCTAAAATTCCATACGAAAAGGGTTCATTCTTTTTATTCCATTTAGAAAACAAATTGGGTGGTATTAAAGAATTTGATCCATTTATCAAATACTACTTTAACAAATTTAAATATCAATCATTGAATACTGCTGATTTTGTTGATACATTGTATGACTTTTATGAACAAAGGGGTAAGAAGGAAGTTTTGGATAATATTGATTGGGAAACTTGGTTGTTTGTTTCTGGTCTTCCAGAAAAACCTGAACTTGATGTTACTTTAGCTACTCAAGTCTATAAATTAGTTGATAAATGGGTTGCTTACGTTCAAAATGGAGGGGAACTTCCAAGTGATGAAACTGACCACTTTGAAGGTGAACAAGATATGTTATTTTTGGAAACTTTAACTGCTAAATTTAAGACTTTGCAAGTTAAACCAGAGACTATTAGAGAATTCCCAAAGATTTACACAAAATATACTCAAAGCAAGAATGGAGAAATTATTTCTCGTTGGAATGATTTATTGATTACTTTTGGTAAATATACTTCTGATGATGAATTGGTTCAAACATTTGCTGCATGGCTTGGAACCATTGGTCGTATGAAATATGTTAGACCAGGTTATGTACTTTTGAAGAATGGAGTTAGTCGCGAATTTGCTGTGGAAACTTTCAAAAAGTATGAAAACACATATCACCCAATTTGTAAAACCATGGTCAAGAAAGATTTAGGCTTAGATATATAATCGCATAAAATAATGATAGTTTACGCAATCAGTAATATATAACTGTGGACACACCTGGCTTGATTATTAATAGCCTTTAGTATTCACTTCTCATTTTTGCATATTTATGATACGAGCTTCAAACTGTGGCTCCTCGAGTGCGGGAACTATTGTAATTTACCGCTCAAATATAAATTCTCAACCCCACGGCTTCAAATTTTGTAAACTTTTCAATAATCTTTTTATTCTTCAACGTTAAATATTAGTACAATGGAGTATGTTACTCATTTATCAGAAGAAGATCCTTCAGTTGCAACAACATCTATTCATGGTTTAACATATACCTATCCAGTGAAATACTACGATTTTCATGTATATTATTATTCTCATAAACCAGAATCTGCCAAGGAAGCTAAAGATTTATTAGATAAGATTGTTGCTGATTTTCCAGAATATGCCGCTAACGGTTCTATTATTGTCAAAAAATTACCTGATGATAAAGTAATTGGACCTCATAGTACTCAATTTTGGGAAGCTGATGTTTTCCGACCAGAAGTTTTCATTAAAGTACTCAGTTGGTTCCAATTGAATCATGGTAATTTAAGTGTATTGATCCATCCACAAACTGGGGATGATTTTAAAGATCATGTGGATCACGCTTTATGGTTAGGAACTCCACTTCCAATTTTCACTAGTGTTTTTAGCGAACCAGATGGAGAAATTCCTGAATATGGGGTTCGTCGTATACCATTAATTCAACAGAAAGATTGATAATCGCAAAACAACATTTAATTAAAGTCCACTGAAGTTTCCAATAAAAATCTGATTGTATATTACACTTGAAATTACGACATATAAATATAAAATGGATTTATTTATGTGTATTATAGAAAATGTAAAAGTACTTTTTCCTTTTTTTTTTTTTTTTCTTTTTTTCCCACTTGTTCTGTATTATTAAATGTTCACTGTCTCTAAATAATAAGAATTACGCATTGATTTCTTTCTTGAACTTGTCTAATCTCTTTTGGTGATCTTGAATAAATTTGACTACTTTTCTTCTATTGTCTCTCAAAATTTCATTTCCAGTAACATCAATTGAGTCCAATTTCATTAATTCTTTCAATAACATTTCATCAAAGTAATTAAACTTATATTCAGTCTCTTCGTCGGAAAACGTCTTGTAATCTTCTATGAATTTATCAATTTCAGGAACATATGCCAGTTCAACATAGTCCAAAATTTCCTGAATTTGTTTATTTGCCTTTTGTGCTTTGGTCAATTTCTTCTTGTTCTTCTTTTTTGGGGTTTCTTGATGTTGCTTCCCATTGCCACCAAGCAATTTGCCAAATACCAACAAAGTGGTAAAAACAACCAATGTCACAGATACAGTAATTGGTGATATTCTCAAGTTTTTAAAATCGTCAACAACATCTTCTGGTTTGATGGATTTGAAATATTCAATATGTGGTTGTAATTCTTCATATGAAGTTGGGATCTTTGACTTGACTAAATCAATGTATTGAGTCAATTGTTCCAAATGGGATGGTATGTTAGATTTAAATTCATCAAATTTATGAGCAACTTCTTCCATGGTATGTGATATGAATGGTTTACGATGAATAGATTAATGCAAATGCTAACTGAATATTTGTGTATTCAATTGTCTTTAATCGAAAAAAATTTTTTTTTTTGTTTCTCTCTGTTTTGTTGATTTTATTTTTGCTATTTTCTTCTTTCTCACAAAAATGGCTTCTCCCCCTGGGTAAATGAAATTTTCACACTCGCACGCAAGACAATAAAAACTTGCGATTGCCATGTTGCTGTTGCTAGTACAATGAAATTTGTTTAGTAATTTTTTTTTTTTGTTTTTTTTCTTTTCGAGTTGTTGATAAGGCGAGCCGAATAAATTCTTGGATTCAAATTTCTGTTGGTACTGGATAAAGACCCTGCCAAACATTTGACATAAACTTATCATTACTACAAAGAATTGAACACAACTATTTTGACTTAATCTATACCTACATTAAGATAGTTTTTATATTACATCTTAACCGCATAAACCTATTTTTTCTTTTCTCTTGGTATTTTTTTCTTTTACGATTGAATCGTATTTTCCATTATTTTTATTGTTTAATTTTCGTTGCAAAACTAACCCAAAAAAATAATAATAATAAAAAAAAAAAAAAAAAATTTAACCGCAAAACCACGGTACTTACATTTATTAATATTAGTATACACAAACATTCAGTTATACAAAGAAATCACCACTGACATCTCTACTTGGCTTCAATTCTCCTACTTCCTTAGGTTTAGTATGTTTGTTCACAGGAGGTCCTACTTTCTTGGTATTCTTCAACTCCAGAAATAGTTTAACAGGTGGGGTGTCTGATTGCACACTCTCACCAGAATTGGATCCTCCTTTCAGCATTGTTTTTGGTAATCTTCTCTTCGGTCCCTTTGTTCTAGCCTTTGTCGGATGTACGAGTTTATCATTTCCAGCCTGGGTATCTAACTTCTTAGGAACCAGTTCCTTAACAACAGTATCTCTCTTAGTTGATGACAGCGATGGCAATGACAACAGCGATGTGGATGTTGACGACACTACAGGACCAGCTTTGGTTCTAGCACTAACTAATCTCTCCAACTGTGAACGCAATTCAGACGTGTCTTTCTCTTTGTAGTTACCCAATGACCCCGTAGTGGCTGGTCTCTGTAGTTTTTGTGGAGACTTGGCTGCAATCTTGTTGAACTTATTTTGGAACTCTGATGGGGTTTCACTGAATGATGCCAACTTCTTAGGTTTACGTGGCGGAACAGGACCAGAGCTAGAACCAGGACCAGCCTTGAGTTTCTCAAATTTCGACTTGAACTCAACTTCTTCTTTGGTTTCAAACAGTTTGGTAGCCTTGACATCTTTACCTTCGGTTAGTGATACTGGTTTCAATGGCTTTGCGATGGGTTTCTTCAATTCTGGAACTCCAGGGGTTGTCTGGATAATCGGTTTAGGAGATGGTGGAACGACCGGTTTCTTCTTTGCTGGCTTCAATTCTTTGAACTTGAGAATAAATTCAGCTTCTTCACCATCGTCATCATGCTTCTGGCCATTGTTATTATCGCGGGGCTTCAACACCGGGGATTTGTTTCCTCCATTCTTGGATTCAGGTGATTGTGGAGTGATGGTGGTGGTCTTTGCCGTAGCCAATGATGTGAGCCAATTTGATTTGATTGGTTTGACTGGTGTGGATGGAGTCTCAGGTTGTTGTGATTTAACAGGCTCCAGTAGTTTCTTTGGTGGTGGTCTTGGACGCGGAGGAGGTGGTGCAACAGATGTTGACACAGATGCAGTCGATGGTGATGGTGATTTTTGGGTGACATCACCAGATTTGATCATGTTTTCGATATCTCTGAACGATCTGTGCTGTCCCACAGTTGGTCGTGTCTCCGCTTTGAAGTCTGGTTTAGTAGCCGTTGGTTTGAGTGGTTTTGAGGGTATCTGTTTTGGCAATGGAAATGACGATTTCCTAGGCACAGGGTTCAATAAATTGATTTCTTCAGTATTGTTCTTTCTTCTCGGTAACGCTGGTGGGTCCTCCTCTTCTTCTTTTTGTTGTTCCTTGTATTTTCTTCGAGGCAATGGAGGTGGTGCCTTATCATCAGTATCATATTTCGCTGGCCGTTTTGGTAATTCAGGACCAGCGTCGTTATCGTCATCATCATCATCATCATCATCATCATTACTCTGTCCATCTCCATGGACTTCCTTTTCAGTGATTTTACTTCTGTTGAATTTCAAATCGGGGACCTTATATCCATAGTGTGATTTCCCCAAGGATACACTGGTGGAATTGAGACACGATTTGATTGGTGATGTACTGTTCAGTCGCAGGTGTAATTCATCAATGTTTCGTTGGAGTCGTTGTTGTCGTTCCTGATCTTCTCGTAATTTTTCTTGTGATAGTTGTGATAGACTCGAAAGAAAGGTGTCTACTTTGTCGCTCAGAGGAGAGACGTCAGTCATGGTCGGTTTGTTCGTTTGTTGGTTTGTTGGTTGTCTCGGTGTTCAACAATGAATGTAATTGTCAGGAGTATTATTAACAAACAGAGAAAGAAAGAAAAAAAAAAATACGGTGGACTAATCGTGGAAACTTTTTCATGCAAACTTAGTTACACAAAACATTTAATGAATACAGAAACTAAATAAAAAACGATAAACTCATACCTGCCATTCAATGATGAATTCTTCAACAAAGGCACCATCCTCAGTGAAATTTTCTAATCCGGAGATGTAAATCGCACCATTTTTATAATCAAATTCAATTGTGTCATTACCAAACATAACGCTATCAGGTTTATCATCAACACCCAAAATGGTGACATTTGCTAATGGTTGAGACACTTCATAGTCACCAAATGATGAAGCAACAAGCTTGTTTTCAGAGGCAACGAAATCAACATATAATGATTTTTCCACATCGACAGATTCACCATCGTCGAGATATAACTTACCAGAAGCCTTACCATCAGCATCCAATGCAACCAACAATCCAAATGGATTTTCTCTTGATTCAGTAGTAGTATAAGCAGGTTCTTGCATTGGAATGATATGACCACCTTTTATATGCAATGGAATGTGACCTAATGGTGCCGATAAAGTTTCATTCTTTCCAGCGGTAAAGTTTTGTTTTCCATGTGAATAGAAATCATAATATACAGCATCTTCACCTGGGAAAACACCCTTTGTATGATTAACTCCTGGTTCTAATACTGGAGTAACTACCAAAGCATCACCAACAAAAAATTGATTATCAACGCCGGATAACTTTTTATCGTATGGGAATTGCCAGCTGAACGCACGTAAAATTGGCATACCAGAAACATGAGACTCATGAAGTAAGGTATAATAATATGGTAACAACAGATATCTAATATTCATTGACGTTTTTGTTGCATTGATTACAGATTCCCAAATATATGGTTCTTGTGAAATAGCACCCAAAACATTATGATTTCTATAGAATGGGAAAAATGAACCCAATTGCATCCATCTAGAGCACAATTCCATATCAGTATTTCCATTGAAACCACAAACATCAACACCAAAGAAAGGAATTCCTGAAAGACCCATTGAAAGTGCTTGAGGAATGGAAAAGTACATCATGTAGTAATCAGCAGTATTATCACCACCCCAATGACCCATGTATTTCCCAGAACCAGCAAATGTTGAACGTCCAATGATGAATGGTCTTTTATCTGGATTGATTTCTAACAAGGCATTGTAAATGGTCTTTTCTTGCAAGTAACCATAAAGATTATGAATATCATACTCTATTGTACCATCAGCATGGGTAGCATTTGGTGATACATCATGTGTAGCTAAATCATGATCACCTTGATCATTGTTAACAGCATACGGAGGATAGTTGATATTACCCTTTCCAGGAGCTAAAGTATTCATTGAATCAATCGATGAAGAAGAGGAGGAAGAAGAAGAAGATGATGATGAGGATGACGCAGTTGTCGAAGCGGTCTCTGCAATGGATGATGAAATTGACTTCCATTCACTTGAATTTGATTTATCAAAACCTAATGGATATTGAGTTGGTGGGTTGCCAACTTCAAATGGTGGGTGGACTGGATTATCATAATATTTATCGGTACCACAAGAACCTACACAAAAAGAAGAAACCTCATTCATATCTGTCCAAATACCATCAAATGGAATTCTATCATGCCAATCCTTGAATAAAGTATTAAAATAATCTTGGGTATTGTTACTCAAGAAATCAGGAAATACAGTATAACCTGGCCAAACAGCACCGATATACAAAGAACCATCAGGATTTCTTAAAAATACATCAGATTCATTTCCCGAATGGAATGCTTCGTAATCATTATCAGTTTCATTATTTGGATTAGGAACATAGATAGCCGCATCAAAAATAGGAACATAATGTTGACTATTGTTGTGCAATTCATCCAAGAATTGTCTGTATTTTTCCGTTGGATATCTATACGGATCATTCGTAAAGTCTTTATAACTATCCATATAGTCGATATCTGACCAAATTGTTTCTAAAGGAATATCAAATTTCTTGAAATTTTCCACAACTTCCTTAAGGTCATCAATTGTATCATATCCCCATCTACATTGATGATATCCTAAGGACCAATATGGTTGCATTGCTGGTAAACCAATTTCAGAAACATATTGTTGAATGACATCTTTTGGATCTGGACCACTAAAGAAATAAAGATCAATTACTCCCGAAAGAGCTCTCCAAGTAAGGGACTCCTCACCAACAACAATTTCTTGTATTGCTGAAGTTCTCCAATACACACCATGGGTTGTATTGGTTTCATATCTTTGATCATAGTAAACTGGATGGACACCATAGATATTGCCATCAACTGGATCACCAACATCATTAGCGAATAATGTTTTGACAACACCAGGTTCGTTTACCAAGCCATGAATAGATTCTCCTAATCCAGTAATAACATGTCCTTTAGGCAATGTAGTATTGAATTGGATAAATTGATTGGAAAACACCAATGGGTTACCTTTAGTGGAAAATAATGATTCACCAGTTGAACTTCTAATAACTTCAAAGCCGAAATCTTTCTTATCATATTGAAAGACTAAATCCGAGTCTGCAAAATTGAAGGAATTAACATCTCCTTCCAATTTAGGTTTTACGACAAGATTCTCTGGTAAGACGAAAACATCCGTCAAATTAACTGGTTCAATATGAATATTCAATCTTTTATCAGATTGATACTCAACAGTTAAATTCAAATAATCAAAATCATAACCATACATATTGGTTGCTTCATTAAGTTTCAAAATTCCTGTCAATCCTCTTGCAGTATTGGTTACATTAAGCAACGAGTAACCCTTGGCAGCAAGGTTGGCATCAATAGCCGTATCATTAACAATATTTGGAATTTGTTCAACTCCAAGAGTAAGTTCTGTGGGAACCGTTTTTTGAGCATCTTCAATGCTACTTGAACTAGAAGCAGCAGTAGTAGTAGTAGCAGCAAATGACAATACTCCTAAAATTGCAGTGGTTGTTTTAAGTATGGATTTCATTAGTGAAAACTTACTGACAATCACTAAAACAAAACGATTCGAAAGATGAACATGAAATCACATCTCCTATTTATAGTTTTCCCAGTATCTAACTGATTATACCATCATGTCCTAGTTTTCTCTAATATTTTCCGTTTATGCAAAAATAATTACAATGATGATGAAAGGATGAAATAATGCCTTATACATTGTCATTCCTATTTCGATCGGGGAAATTCAATCCGAATGATTGCTTTGGTTCGGATAATTGAGTTAATATCACCTTACTCCTCATGAATAGTTCTTATTTTGTGGATACATGAACAATGGGAAATGATACTTTGCTTCAATTAGTGTGGGGTGGTGGATAACTGAAATCAGGGGAGGACAAGTCCAAAAAATGAAAAAAAAAAAAATTAAATAAAAACCTCTAGTTACCAGGGTCTTGGAGGGGGGCTTTTTTGGGTTTATTTAGTTACAAAAGGATAATTTTATTTAGATATATCGAGAAAATGTCCACATCTTCAGTGATAATAGCACTGTTAACATTGTTGTTAAGAAAAAGGGGTCGGTTCCACCGAATAAAGTTTTTCTTTTAATCGGTGATTTTGTTTGCTCCAGGTTTTTGACATATGCACGTCGAAATAATAATTCGGAATATTTATCGGGTAGATTTTATGAGTTTATTGTTCAGAAAAAGTGGAGAGACTTCTGAATAGAGAAGAAGACTTAACAAAGTTTAAATTTATAGGGGGTAATAAATAAAGAGATGGGATAATGCGGTGGTGTTGCATTTGAATGTGTGAGGGGGAACAACAATTTTCCGTTAATTAACCCGTACTACAAGTAGTAGTGGGGATTGTTGAATATCATGGAATATGGTTAGAAAGTTTGATATTCTCAAATTAATCGATAAACTTCAACTATATTGGGATGGGTGTACCTAGAATTCTAATTTAAACAGTTCACCCCTTTATGGTAACTTCAATGGCCAATTCTGCCAAGTCAAACAGTTTAAAACTATTCTCATATCATTGACTGCTGGATCACAACATATTCTCCTGTCTTTCATAATTGTGGTGGTAACTATAAAATAATTGAAAGATGTCCAGAAATTCTTGAATTAGTCGTTGTACTTCCACCCTGTTTGATTTATCATTGGTATCATTAGACTAACAGGAGTATTTTATCTTATGGAATTCTAGGCTTAATGCATAACAATACCCAAACTAGAGAACCGTATCGCCAATGTGGTCATGCTGATAGCCACAATAGATTTATATTGTCATTTGGGACTTTTTATAGGGGGTATTTATTTAAGAAATTATGATTTATACTACTAAGTACTTTTCTTCTTGTTTAGTATATGGTATAACTTAACCAATCCAGTCATTCACTTTACTGAGCACGTATTATGAATCTTAGGTCCAAACAACGTGGAAACCACGTCAAATGACAATTTCCTCCATGATAAGATTCACGCGTCGAAAATTCGATCCAACATAACAAAAAAAAAAATATAAACTCTCGTTATTGGTTCCAAATCAACTTAGGAGAATCAACTTAAATAATTTGCAACAATCAACCGGGATTCAAGCCACCCATAGGTTATGAAAAGAAGACTTTCCACCTTATATGATGATAAGAATGTTTTGCTTTCAGAGTTTGATAAATTGTTCATGAATCTTTTGAAACAACCTACTGATATCATTCAAATTATACTATCATATATCCCAAAGTATTTCATGGGGTTATTTTCAGAATGTGAAGCGTTGCTTCCATTTACTTTGCCATATATTAAGAATCATGTTGTGATTGGTTACATGAGACATGAAGATTCAGATCCCCTTAGTTGGCTCAAGATTACCAGTGTTGAAATTGATGAACCAGTGTTAGCGATGGAGACATTGCAACAGATTATGTCTAAGTGTGACTTTCAAATAAAGGATGCTTCACTTTCTTTGATAAGTCAGATACAAGAGAGCATTACTGGTAGTAAATGTGAAAACTATTACTTGTCGCATTTATTGAGACCAAGTCAATATGCTATTAGAATTTGGTTTAAGACTTCCGTTGATGTGTTGTCTAGAATTGGTCATTTACACTTTTTAAACCCAATAAATATAGACGACTTGCCATTTCTAATTCGAACGATTAAACCTGCTGTTGATGTTGGCTCAGTCATTGTCTACACCATGACCAGCTCAGGTAAACATTACTTGGAGGATGATATATACGTTGAGGTGGATGAAGATGATCCAGAATTGAACGAATTGCCGACAACGCTAACAAGTTTGAAAATAGTAAGTTCAGCCATCTTGGAACCCCAATATTTTAAAAGAATGACATCTCTTAAGGATTTAGAGCTTTTTATAATATTGGTACAAGATTTCCGATTTTTACCACCAAGTCTTGAATCTTTGACAGTTCGAAGCTTATTATTATCGCCTACAAGTGGAGTTCCTTTCTTACCAAATTTGAAATATCTTGAGTGTAAGATAGATAGTGAGGAACACGATCTTCCTGAATTTATTACATCGTTGGAAAAGGTTGAAACATTGAAGTTGAGGTTTTATGGCCGTGAAATTAATGAACAGTTGAGGTTTCCACAAAGCTTGCGTTTTCTTCATCTAGAATCACAAGGTAAGTCTCAAATTTATTCTGGTTTAATTCATCTTCCAAACCTTCAAGAATTATCCATAACTGGTTTCTTTCCTCGTGACTTGTTTGATGATGAAAACAACTTAACCAAATTAAGGTCTTTTTCGTATAGTGATTGGAATATAGATGTGGATAACATTGAATTAAGCTTTATTAAATTTCCGAAAAACTTAAAGAATTTGAAACTACATGGTGATATTTCAATTAAAGAATGGAAACTACCACAACATTTACAAAGTTTATCATTAGAACGTATAAAATTCGAAGATAGACGATTATTCCCATTACCTCCCAAACTTTCTGTTTGCTTAATAAAGTCAACAAATCTTAAAAGTATTGATAATTATCAATTTCCTACCGGCTTGACTGATCTTGAAATAAAAGGTAATAAACGATTAATATCAATGAAAAATACAAATTTGAAAGAATTAACAAGGTTAAAATGTGTGAACTTCCTTGGAAATGGGGTTTATTATGGATTTCATTGTGAACCATCAAATCCTACAAATGAAAGTATTCGATACAAATTTAATAGTTTTACCTTGTGAATGTCTAACAAGAATCATGATCATTTGCCTAATCTTGGCTCATTATCAGACTTTGAATATGAATCTAATGGACAACTTTATATTATATCTTGATCTGGTTTGGAATATGATTTGTAATTAGAATCCGACTTGAAATCAGGGTCTTCAGTGGAGAAGGTGATATTTTTGTATCAATGGAATTATTTATGTGTTCTCACTCATCATATATCAAAGAATGGAATAAGATAAATAACAGAGAAAAAGGTAGATTATATATCTATAGAGTATTCTTTAGTACTTTTAAGTTGAATTACTTTACTAAAGTCTTCTATTAGTTAGTCGCATAATAAGGTATTCAAAGTCATTCATGAAATTCTTAGTTTATTCATCATACGAGTAGAGTTACTTTTTCTCAAACAACAGATTTAAAAGAATTACGTTTTTTACCCAATCTTGATGAGTATCCATAGTTTCACTATAGAAACAAGAAAATTACAATTATAGGATTATACTCTAAACTGTTCCATAAATTCGTATAGTATTTGAAATATTATTATATCTTCTCCACACCTTTACCTTACTCTAGTTTTATGTTTATTAATCTGTTTCATTCAGTAAACAGGGACGTGACGGGGCGCCGTGACAGTCTTGGTCCCACTAGGGGGACCTCCTCCCTGCCCACCTGGGGTGGGTGGGGTGACCGGGCCGTATTTGGGCTCGCCCGGCCCTCTGTCCCCTTCTTCGGGGACTTGCTCCCACACCCACCCCTATCGGGCGGGGAGCGGCTGGGCCCCCATGTTTTGGGGGGCTGGCCCAGCCCTGGAACGCAGGTCCCCCCATCTTTGGAGGGGGACCGCGTAACCCCCTGGCCCAAGGGGGGGAGGATCCGGGTATTATAAGAGGGCTGGTCACATAGCCCCCAATACCCGGTCCTCTAGTCTACAATTTTACCATTGGGGCAGCTCCATGGCATCCCAATAGTATAGAAGGTAACTTGTGACCGATTGTTACCTCCTACTGAAGAACCTTCGCTAATCCACATTGTCCTTTTTTAGTTTTTGTGTGGATCCCCTTGATAGGTTCAAGATAATGATCTGCCCACATCACTATCTTCTTTGGAAGGTTCTTCTTCAATGCTTGTATATTAAGAACAATATCAATGGCTGGTATCATCTTGTAGTTTCATGTGTCATCTCTGTCATACTTCGCTATCACTTATCTCCCAATGGTTGTCAAGAATAATATGGGGCATTAATCATTTGTAATGATTGGACAATATAATTAAGTTATGGATTCTTGTATAAGCATTTGTAATCTTTGGATTTAATTGGGACAAATTATTCTTGCGACAACCAATAATTATCATTTAAATTACTTGAAGTTAGTAAATGAGCAAGAAAGTAATGTTACTAGCATGATTGATACATACCGCTATGGTTATTTGATGGATACTTGTTGTTGATAATAAGTAAACAAAGGGAAAGAAGGAAAAAAAAGTGATGTAAAAAGAAAATATTTTGATAGAAAAATAATTTGGTTATTTATAGTTGTCTCTTTGTATGCATTTTTTTTTAGGCTGCAAAGTATGAATTATAATTTTTTGCCATGTCACACGACTATTTTTAAAGATTACAAATGGAAACTTGACGCTAACTGTGTAGTACCAGAATACTGTAAGCACAAGAACCAATTATTATTGAATAGAAACTACCATCTGATCACATGTAGAATGATAGGATATCAACTATTATAAGATTACAGCAGAGTTCAATTATAGTACATTGCATTTTTCTCTATTAGTTTTATTTATTAATCAATTCATTCTAGCACATTATGATTCAGACATATGTTATAGTTCTTAGAGTTAAATACTTACATAAATGTAAATATCCGATATGGTTTGGTTTTAACGTTATGAACGAGTCAGTCATCGAGAGCAAGATTGTTTTTCGAAGTTGATCCATAAAACCCGCAAAACAAGTGCAAGCCACAGTTTTTGTTTGTTGTTTCTTTTTAACATATTCTATTATCATAATGTAGTAAAGTAATTCCTATAATTTCCTGAGGGAAAACTGAATCGGATTTGAACAAAACATTTACACCCTACAATACATACCTGGATATTAAACCATTGACGTCATTGATTAGCTTATACATGTTTTTTTCCTGTTATTCCATTCCGGATATCCTAATGCAATACGGATTTCTTTCATGGATATGCATTGGTTGCAAAAACAAAATTCTAATCAGGAACATTTCCCTTCCGTCAATGATCATGGTGGAAAGAGGAGGGGCGGGGCGGAGAGAACGTGGAGAGATACCACAGCAGTAATTTTATCGTAAATGCGCTCCTGTATAAAATATCATGTATATTCTAAAATATGTTTTTTGAACAACAAACGTTTCCTCAATTTATGCTGTACTATTATTGTTATATCCCAGCAAGGCGAAGCAAGTGATGGAAAAAATCAAAAAAAAAAAAAAAAAAAAAAAAAAAAAAAAAGCAAAGTTAAAAAAAAAAAATGTAGATAAAGCAAGGAGATAAAATATTAGATACCACGTTATCTCTTTCAACCTAAGCAGCCCCCTAAATTAAAATTGCCCCTCTATACATGCCCCCTCCTTTCAATGTTTGTTTGATAATAATAATGACATTATTGTACGTCAACCGGAGTATAGGTAATCGAAACAGGTTGACTAAGAGATAACCATCATTCACTTCAAGGGAACAGAACCTTATCTCTTTAAAAAAAAAAAATAAATATGATTCGATTTTATGAAACTCACAAACGTTTTGATACATTGTCGTACAACTCCTTTTTTTTTTTTCTTATTTTTTTTCGCCGACATGGCCAGAACATATCGCCTTAGGGGGTACACTATGCGAAACTTTAATCAAAGGTATCGGACATAAAAGTATCTTGCTACAACTATTAAGGTTGATTTAAAAGTAAAAGAAAAAAATCAAAAAAATGTGTATATTGTGTATAAAATTGAAGATAAGAAACAACAAGAGGATGCTAATAAATAATAATAAAACCAGAATCAAAAGATAATTCAAAATAATAATGGTATACTTCTAAGTATACTAAAATAGCCAAGGAACTGAAGCAGTTAAACAAAGTGAATTCCCTTTCACTTGATGAATAAATATGAGAACTAGTGGTTCAAAGTAATGTTAATCAATAACATTAAAGGAAAGAAAAGAAACCATCCAGTAATAGTAGTAATGTGTGTAAGTGTCTATAATTTCTAATTAAAAGTCTTCTCAAGCAGAAGCGAATGACTTGGGTGAATTGAGTAAAAACCTAATACTAACATAACTCATGATATCAAAAAAGAAAAATAACAAGATAGGTAACCATATTAATAAAATCATATGATTACTTAATTTGCACACCATTGATTCTAAAGCTGATATGGCATTAATGAAATTATGTAAAAATAATTGAATTGATAACTGAAAGTTTATTAATGATACTTGTGGATGATGTTGTGTTATGATATGCAATGAAGAAAACATGTTTGAATGATTATCGAGTTAATGATTTAATGAAATATAAAATATTAACTTCAAAAAAAAAAAAACTTAGAAGAAGTTTTCATGTATTTATATTCTTATTTTTAATAGTAAAAGTGATGGTGGTGGTGGTGTGTATAATTTAAATTTTTTTCTTCTTAATACACACACGCATTACAGTCTAAATGCATCTTTATTTTTAGTGTATTGATAAGTGTGTGTGTTAAAATAAAAAAAAAAAAGCATTTCCATTGTTAATTTCTTTTCATGGATAATGCGAATAATGTTAAATGATATTTTTCACAATTTCCTCCTTGTCTGTATTACTTTTGTTTCCCGATATCCGAATCTAGAAATAAAAACAAATAAGCAAATGAAGAAAATCTACAATCCTCGAAAGTGTAATTAATCAATGAATATGTACACCCCATTTCCTCATCATAATCTTCTTGTCTTTCTTATTTAACAAGATAATAACCTGATATCTTTTTTTTATACCTTGAAGTATAAGCCCACGTTAATTGTAATAAGGTTTTTTCATTCCCACACGCACCCACACACATCACCCACACACACTAAACCAAAATGCCTCTCCGTAATTTACTAACACAAAGTTGTTGTGTTTTTGGTGTTAATTCTGGCTAAGCAGTGCTTGTGCGTGTGCATGTGCCTAATTTAAAATCAGAGCAAGAAAAAAATTTATTTTTTCCCAAGGCGAGTTCCCTACCAAATTTCAATAATATTTTATTTTTATCCACTTCATCTCATCTCACTTTCTTTTTTTTTTTTTCACTTTTTCCTTCTATCCTTTTTTTTTATATATAACTTACATTGATCATAATTGATAATATATTTCCTTACCGAGGAATTATTAAAGTGTATGTAACTACTAATTCATAAAACAGACTCAATTCATAAGGTGAATTCACAAGTTTATTCAATTAGTCAATTAACTTCATCATGATGATTGATCAAAAATTATCTACATTATTTGAATACAAAATACATGTAATAAAAATTTAAATTAATCTGACTTTAATTGCAAAAAAAAAATAAAGGGATAATATTCATCAATATCCCTCTCCTTGATTTCTGTTCTTGACAAGAATTGTCCTATTTGAATCTATTTTTGAACTAAATAGGGGTTATACTATTCTTACTTGTGTTTTTTTTGTTTTCATTTATTAAACTGTTCATATTTACTAACATTGTGAAAAAGTCTAAAAGTGTATAAAGAAATGAATATTTAGTAATGTCATTTGAAATAGGTCATGTTACATGCAATTGAATTGGTATCTTAAATATATAATCATTGAAAAGTAATCAGAACTATAATTGTAAAGACTTGAGCTTATCTTTTTGCAGAAACTCAACTTGCATTGGATTTTGCATTTAATTACAAAATTGTCTTCTTGTCAATATAGTCCAACCAATCTGGGGGTCATCACTTGCTCTAGAAGAGGTTTATGCTTTATTTGACATTGTTCTACTTTTTATCTTGTCAGTCTAGCCCCCCATCCAATGTGATTTACTTGGCCAGTGGGATAAATATTGCAAAAAAAAAAAAAAAAAACAACAAATAGAGTATATCTAAAGGTATTGTTTTAAGGTACTTTTCAACTTTTGTGATTCTTTTATCTCTCTCTCTCTCTCTCTCTCTCTCCCTCCCAGTTGAACCTAATAATCACACAATTATTCAATACAAGTACATGTACTTCAACAAGAGAAGTATACTTGAAGAATAAGATTAATCCAATTATCTATTGTTATTCTCACCCCCCTTTATCCTTGTTCGCTCTTTGATTATTTGAACTTTATCAAATGTTTTGTTAAATCCTGGAGAAAGAAACAAACTAAAGAAAGCCAAGATAACAAGGAGTATTTAGAGTGAGTGTGTAAGATCTGCACTATTTATTTTTTTTTTAGTCTTCGTAGGTGTTAAAATTTTGACTTATTATTATTGTTATGATTATGCATCGATACGTTTGCGTTTATTGTTGCTCTTTTTTTATAATTATCCTATTGTCGATTCCGTATTATTCCTCAAAGGAATAGAATCAGCAAACCAATAAATAAAACAATTCAATAGAGGGATTTTTGTTTGAAAAAAAAAAAAAAAAATTAGGAGATCTTTACATTTATGGATATAAAGAAATCTAAAACAATTGAGCAATCAAACGTACGTTTTAAAATTCTTAGTATTCAGGTTATGAGAAATCTTATTGTTATCTTCAAAGGATAAAGTGAAAAATAAAACTCCGATATGAGCACATTTTCCCCCTTCAAGGGGAAATGGGAATTACAAAACATCAAAGTCCGATTACTATCTCGGTCGCTGGGGTGTTTTGTTTTCTCCTTTTCATGAAAAACTAATTGGATCTAGACTTTTATTCGAATAATTTATGAACCTTTTAAATTTTCAATACTATTGAATTTTTTATAACGTTTGAAAGGGCGGTTCAAAATAAATAACTCAAACGTATGGCATACCCAAGAGTATGCGTACCAAGGAGTTAAAAGATTTCAAACTTCCAAGGGGGGAGGAGGGATATTAATTGTGGTTTTTTTTTTTTTATTATTTTATTTTGCATCACCTTATTGGCTTAAGAAAAACCTAGATTAATGGTCCGATTATGATCATTGGTTATCTCTTTGAATAAATTGTAGCTCCACAATTTTTGTTTATTTATTTTCATATCGGACTTGTGCTACACTGTAGGATCATTGGATTGGATAACCTATTTGAATTTTCTTGGTTTTTTTATCCTTGTAGTTTTAACTTTTCATGATAGTCTAAACTATACAATTCAGTCACTCTTTTAAGAATTGTTATAGAGCGAGTATTTATGACTGGGTGTTGTTACTAGACTGACTTTCGAGTGATTAATCTTAAGTGGTTATATGGGGTACATGCCACGCAATTTCTTTAATGCAATTCACCAATGTTGCTTCTTTCATGACAAGTTTCTCTTTGACATTGAATCACTACGACGTATTTCTCCATATTCATAACATCACAGTATAACCTTATATCACCCCAAATTCTAGTCAAATTAAACTATACAAACTATGCAACCTTTATTGTTTTAAACTTTACATCACTATTCAAATTATTGAATCTGTGATGATCCCCACTAGAGATTACGTTGGTACACCCTTTGCTACAGGATTGCCAATTTTGGTAGCAACTAAACAGAATTAGGTGAATTCACATCCCAATGAATTGAAGATTTCTTTGGTTGTTTTCCTACGTTACATCTAAGTCGCTACTATTTGAATCAAACATTTTAATTGATTTTCTTCTTTAATGACATCTAGATTTGTGAATGTACCACCTGAGATAGTGCTTGAACACACGAAATGCCAGCAACTTCTCCACTTACCAATACACATCATTGTTCATAACTTATTCAACTTGATAAAGAAATCATACAATTGATAACAATAAGAAAGTAAAGGACTGAAATATTTATTCATATGAAAAGATTATATAAAAATAAAACATAAATCAAACCAAGTTCTATTATTATTATTTTCTTTTTGGGACTTGTCATATCCCATGATATTCATTTGTCCATTTAAGTAAGTACACCTGTGTGTTTTGTTTACATAACAGTACATCTACCACCACTAAATGATCTAAGAATAACACGACGAACATTGTCTTTGGAAGCAGAAGCAGCAGATTGGGTTTGAGCTTGAGTAGTAGTTGGTTGAGCAGCCATTGTTAATTGTATGATTTGATAATGATTCAAAACAAAATGAATACAAGATATCAATTGTGAATCAACCAGAGTTTATATAGTTTTTCTAATGAAGATATTCCGTTTACTTCAATTTATGTTGTATCAATGTTGTGAATCTACTGTCAATACACATTTGTTGTAATTTGTTTTGATACAATCAGTGGATTTGATTGGGACAATTTCCTAATTTGGCGATGACAATATAAAGTCTTTAATTAAAGTCTTGCTACTGTTACAATTCATAATTATTTTAAACAACTTATAACAGGTAGTTGATTACCTATTCGGTTAATGACAATTCTCTCTAAATTATTATATATAATTCGTAGAAAATGTAGCCTGGAGTTCAATAGTCTATTAAATAACTAATTGTAGAGACTTTAATTTATGTTCCTTCTCCCGAAAATGTCACCAAAGCTTTATATACATAATTTAGATTAAATTAACCTCTACTAGGTCTGAAACACTGGTGTTCAACAAAGTCACTAACATTTCAACATAAACGTCATTTCAAGAGTTTTCAATCGCATATTGTCTGACTCATTTAATTTTTTTCTCTTACCCGCTTAGAAGGAGTCAACCACAGTTTAATATTATTGCGAAGTCAAAATTTCCTTAGTCATTTTGACATTTAACATTTTAACTCGTTACCGCCCCATGTAAAACCCATTCCTAATTTTCTTGCATCAAGAAAAAAAAAATAATGAAAAGAAAAAAAAAAAAAAAAAATAAATTAAGGACATACTTCAAACCATAATATCAAATCCACAGTAATAGAAAAAAAAAAAACCCTTTGATATCAAATAGAACTATGTCAAAAATAAAAACAAATATCAAAACTGAAGAGTTTTTAGGATCAGCATCATCCCAGAGATCTATTGAAATCCAACAAGATTCTTCAAAATCAAATAATGATCCACAAAGATCAAGTTTTTTCAATTATTTAACGAGATTCTCACAAAAACTTGATTCATTTGGGGTTGAAACCAGAGGTATTGAACGTATTCCACCATATGAAAGATCAACTAATCGTACTAAACAATTAATCAGTGTTATTGGATTATGGTTATCTGCATGTGGTGGTCTTTCATCAATGTCTTCATTTTATCTTGGTCCTTTATTATTTGAATTAGGTTTGCGTAATACTTTGATTGCTGGTTTACTTGGTGAAATATTAGGTTGTGCTATTGCTGCTTATTGTTCACTTATGGGTCCTAGATCAGGATGTAGACAAATGGTTGGTGCCAGATATTTATTTGGTTGGTGGTTTGTTAAATTAGTTGCACTTGTTGGTATTATTGGTGTTATGGGTTGGTCTATTGTTAATTGTGTTGTTGGTGGACAAATTTTGACTAGTGTCAGTGATAATAAAATCCCTCTTTGGGCTGGTATTGTAATTATTGCTGGGATATCTTTGATTGTTGCTATTGGAGGTATCAAACAATTATTAAGAGTTGAAACTTTATTAAGTTTACCAGTAAATGGAGCATTTTTATTATTATATGTTGTGGCTAGTCAAAAATTCCAATATTTAACATTAGATGATGTTATAACTGATGGTCCTACTATTAAAGGTAATTGGTTAAGTTTTTTTTCTTTATGTTATTCTACTACTTCCACCTGGGGTACTATTGCTTCTGATTATTATATTCTTTTCCCAGAAAATACTCCGGATTGGGAAGTATTCACCATTACATTTTTCGGTATTGCCATTCCAACTACATTTGTTGGTGTTGCCGGATTATTGATTGGTAATGTTGCTTTGACATATGAACCATGGGGAGATGCGTATGCCAATTTAGGTATGGGTGGTTTATTACATGAAGCATTTAGACCATGGGGTGCTGGTGGTAAATTCTTATTGATGGTTATCTTTTTATCATTAATTTCAAATAATATTATCAATACTTATTCCGCTGCATTTGGTGTTCAATTAGCTGGTAGAGTATTAGCAAAAATTCCAAGATGGTTATGGGCAATTGTATTAACAGCCATTTATTTGGTTTGTGCTTTGGTTGGTAGAAATGAATTTTCAACAATTTTAGGTAATTTCTTACCAATGATTGGTTATTGGATTTCCATGTATTTTATTATGTTACTTGAAGAAAATTCAATTTTTAGAACTGATAAATTTAAATATTTATTTGTTAAAGAATTTGATGATTCTGATTGTTCTATAAATGAAGATGCTAAAATCATTGGTACTGCATTACGTAAAAATCAACATTATAATTTTAAAATTTGGAATGATATTAATAAATTAACCCGTGGATATGCTGCCACTGTTTCATTTTTGGTAGGTGCAACTGGTGCTGCTGTTGGTATGTCACAAACATATTGGATTGGACCTGTTGCAAGAAGAATTGGAGGTGAATATGGTGGTGATATTGCCATGTGGTTATGTATGGGATTCAGTGGATTAGTATATCCTCCATTACGTTATTTAGAGTTGAAGAAATTTGGTAGATAACCAAAAAAAAAAAAAAAATTTCATATTTTAGTTTGTTCATATCATATATATATATACATTTATTTTAGAATTTAGATACTCTATTCATTAATTTTAATTTACTTTGAAGTAATCTTTAATGGTACATTTATTGTAAATTTATTCTTTTCTTTCTTCTTTTTCTTTGCATTATTTATGAAATTACCCGTAATTTCAAATTCTAATTTTATATAATATTCTCTAAAATTATAACAACTTTGAAAATTAGGAACCAAATTAAATTCTTGTCCATATTTTTTAGTTTTACTTTGTTCTTTAATAAACATTTGATTTAAATCAAACAGAATTCCATTTTTTTCAATATTAACATTATCTATTCTAACTGGAGTATATTGAAGATAAATTTTAGTTAAATCAGATAATTCAGTATAATCAAAATCAAGGGAATATTTGGTAAAATTATTAATTATATTAAGTGCTGGAGCTTTAATTATTTGTTCATATGCTAAATTTGAAAATGATTCAAATAGCATATTTGGAGAAATAAATATTGGAATTCTTGTGGTAGACATACCTGTGACTACCATAAGTTCAACATTAATTGATTTTATTGGTGATGATAATTTTTCAAAATCAATTGGAATAAATAATTTTTCATTGACTTTAAATGGAGTTTTACGTGTATATGGAATTGTTAATAATGGAGTTGTTATTTCTATAGATTCTTGACCACTTCCATCTTCTCTAGATAACACTAATTTGTTGGATAAATCTTTCACTTGTAACAGTTGATAAAGATCTTCCAATTTGGTTTTATCAATGTAATTTAAATTGTCATGTAATCGATTTAGTAAAGCATCATAATTGATATCACATACTTCATCAATTAATTCATCTTTTGGAAGAAATTGAATATCTTTATTGGCACTACCAATCTTAATGTTCTTACGTAATTGATGATTATATTTCAAAACATAACATGATACTCTATAACTTACTCTTGATATACCACCACCAGTTAAACTCTTCAGTGAAGGGGGTAATAAATAATGATTTTTGATTTTATGTTTACATTGAGATTCTAATAAATAATATGGAATGGTAAATTTAAATCCTCTTTTAAATTTATCACCTTGTTTCTTTAATCTAATTCCAGTACCTCCACAACCATTGTCTTTTTGACTGTCGGTGAATAATTCATAATCAACAATGGATAAGAAAATTTTCTCTTCAAAAGTATAAGTTCGATTAACTCCTTCTAAGAATATGAAAACTTTATCAATATCAACTTTCAGATTCTTTAAATTCGTTAAAGTTAACATCCCTGTGATATTATCGCCTTGAATATATTCATAATTATCATCTTTATCCAAAACAATATTGGCTTTAATACATTCATCAAAAAATGCATCTGGTTTCCCACTAGCACCAATATGATTTAAACTAAGTAATTTTTGACATACAGAATTATCATCATTGGTAATGGATGCTCGTGATTCAACATCAGAATCAGAATCATCAGTTGAAGAATAATTTGGTGGAGGAGGTACAACTTCATTTACTTTATAATGAAGGATATCTCTATACATATAATATGAAGGAAGAAGATTACCTGGTGGTGAAGTTCTAATGGAAAACAACTCTTCTCTGTCGGAATCTGAAAGTGTTGACGATGATGAAACTGCAGTTGGAGTTCCATATGATAATTTATTGGGTAATGATTGAGCTCTTCGTTTTTGATATTGTTTATCTTGTTCTTCTTGGTCTTGATCTAGATCTTGCTTTGATGATGATGGTGATGATTGGTGGTTTAGTTTATCTTTTGGTCTTTTGTGTATTATATTTCTAATAGATGAAATCATATTTAATTATAGTTCGTTAATGAATAAGTTAATGAAGATAATAAAAAAATAGAACATAAAGAACTGTCAATTAAATCAATAAAACAAAGAAGGAATAATTGACTTATTATATATTGCCAAGGTACCATTCGTAATCCCGACAATAAAAAATAAAAAAAAAATAGAACCATTTAAAAAAATCACATTTACGTTAAAATGTAAATTTTCTTAATAGATTTTGCTATCTTACCGAAATTTGTAATGATCTCTAAGATTTGGGGCCAAGTTTAATTGCCTTTTCATGAACATAAGCTTTTTATTTAAGTAATCTTACTGTTCGAACTAAAATTAATCAAAAAAAAAAAAAAAAATTACAATTCTTGGTATTTTTGTAAATGGTAGGGGTAAAAAATTGTGATAATACGCTTAAATAGTGATACAACAAAACTTGGAATTCTCATAACATGTACAGTAAAGGTTAGAGTTCGTTTCTTTTTTGTGTGTTTAATTGCTGTAGTTGAACAAAAACTCATGATATTGCATATAAAAATTGCTACTCTCTTCCTCCCCCGATTCCATTGCTGCATTTATTTAATTTTCTATCGAGTCATGAAGTTAAAGTCACATTGAACTTTCTTTTTAATTTAATGTAACCCCATGATTCAAATGTGTGTGTTTATACTGTATATTTTGCAACTCTAAAGATTCTTTTTTGATTTTCAAATCGACGATGACCTTGTTAATTTAATTTTGTACATTAACTTACAACAAAAATAATAATACTAAAAAAAAAAAAAGATCCTTTCTCGTAAGGCTGGATTGGTAGACACACGTCTTTGTTAATTTGGTTTTTTTGTGTTGTTGGGGATTTTGTGTTTTTCTGTGGGGAGTGACTGGGGAAATAAAAACCAACAGACAAAGCAATCGTTAAAAATTGGCCCTGGATTGCATACAGTACAATAAATAAGCCCAATATTTTATTAAACAAAAAAAGCGAAGATTATTATTCACTCACATGAACTTTACCAAGCAGGTTTTATTAGTACATAGAATCAAAAGATCTTTTACCATATTGCTGTTTCAGATTTTGATGGTGGAATTCTGGTTTTTTTTTTTTTTTTTTTTTCTTATTGGTGGATATTGATCACGGAACTTGTGGAAATTTTCGCTCACACATTTGCAATAGTGCACGACTCGGATAGAGGGAAGTTCCTCCACTGACGCAACCAAGCAAACAATTTTTTTTAATTTTGGGTCGAATTATTTTTTTTGGTTTATTCTTTCACGCTTCTATATTTTATTTTTTTTACACTATTCTTCCGATTTCTTGAAGTGATTCCGAATATGTATGTCAATGACGTAAGCAGCAGATAAGAAGGAGGGGAGAGGAAGATGTACTTCTTGATGCATAGTTGATATCATTTTACATATTCATTGTAGAAATATTCAGAGTGATGCACTCGATTGCATGTAGTCACAAATATTATATATCATATATTTATTTAGTAATTATCAAAAGTAAGGTACACACTTGTTTATATTAGTCACAAATATCTATGGTGGATTGTATTTGCATTTATTTTTCATGATGATGATGTTTTAAATTCTTGAAAGCATTTTTAGTATTATTATATCCCTTTTGAACACCTTTTTCCACTCCATTTTCAAAGTTCTCTAATTTATCATTAAGACGATCTGACCCACGTTCAACTTTACCAACAAATTGTTTGTGTTTGGATTCTCCATCCTTATTCTCGTGTTTATCTTCGGATCCCATTTGTAATTATAATTGTGATTTAAACGTAGTTTACTCGTTAGACAATCAAATTCCTACAAAAAGAAAAGATCAACAAGACCAATTAAGAGGTATACCAACATCTATTTATACGGAAATTTAGAAAAACGGTCATACATCTTTCATAAATAGAACAAATGGTCTGTTCAATGAGAACGTGTAGAAAGTATACCCGTAAGGCTATGATGGAACCATCGGATTGTTGTAAATAAAAAGGAACAAACCAGGCTAGTAAATGTGGATTTTCCAAGAATTACGCTTTACTTAGTAAAGAAAAAGGTTAATTCTGAGATTATGAGTTTGTAATGGTTGTATTGATATTCCATGTTTGTCAAACTTACTAATGAAGAATTGACAGTTACGTTGTATAACCTGGCAATATGATCTAATGATTTTCCAAAACCATGTGAAATCAAGAACATTTCGATATGCAAAAAAAAAAAAATAATAATAATATTGATGATGACTATAAACATAGAACTAGCTGGTTATTGATAATGTACTTGGATTATGCTAGGATTAGTTAGCAATTACATTGGTGATACTATTGAGTCCTACTAGTACCTCGAAACTTGAGAGCGAGAGAATCATTGTAATGAAAATAATCACAGTAGTTTCGAAAGAAGAAGAAGAAAAAAAAAAATATCTCTAGTAAGAAGTGAAAAAATCAGACACATCAGATTATTATTTACCTTGCTTTCGTATCCACGTCATGTTCAAAATTACGTTTAGACAACCACTTCGATTTTTTTCGACTAGTCGTATTAGATGTATGAATACATCATATCTTGGTGATTCATTAGCCACAGATGGGTCAATAGAAACCGTAGAATTGGATTATGATAAATACTCACCAGAAAAGGAGCCAACTTTCTTTAAATCCCCATTGATTTTTATTCATGGATTATTTGGATCACGTAAAAATACTAGAACTGTTGCCAAACAATTAAGTACTCGATTAGATCGTGATGTTTATTGTCTTGATTTAAGAAATTTTGGAACTTCACCTCATAATCCTCGATTAGATTATCCAAGTTTTGCTGCAGATGTTGAAAATTGGATCGAAGAACAAAAATTCCCGGATTTTGCTAAACCAATCATGGTTGGACATTCAATGGGATCTAAAGCAGTAATGGCCTTAGCTTTGAGAAGACCTGATTTACCAAAATTTGTCTGTGCGGTTGATACTGCTCCTATTACTGTTGCTAGCTCTAATTCTCAATTTGGTAAATATGTGAATCAATTGAGATTGGCCGTGGAAAAATATAAATATACTAATATGAAAGATGTAGATGCTAAATTAGCTGAAGTTGAACCAAATGAAGTAGTTAGACAATTTTTAATGACAAATTTGAATCGTGGGAAAAGACATGAACATGTTACTTCTAAAATTCCATTAGATATTGTGGGTAATGCAATTAATAAAGGAATAATTTGGAGTTGGCCATATGATCTGAATATTTCAAGATGGACTGGACCTACATTGTTTATTAGAGGAACCAATTCAAATTATGTTCCAGATGAAGCTATACCTGAAATTGCCAAATTTTTCCCTGATTTTGAAATCAGAGATATTGAAAGTGGTCATTGGGTAATTAGTGAAAAACCAAATGAGTTCATGGATGTTTTAACTGAATTTGTAGAAAGAAGAGAAGATGAATACGAGGAAATTTAGAATCATCTTATAGAGATTGTAAATATTAAATAAAAAACAATTAACGGGATTCTAAATATCACTTATTTATTTATTCGCTTGTTTATTTATCACTAACTTTAACACTTCCATCATTAACGAAATCTCCATAAATATCAAATCTTCTTTGATAATGTACTGGAATACCTTCTCTTGCTTTTGGTAATAAACTTGGATCCAATTCGGCATACAAGATTTCCTCACCTTCACCTGCTTCAGCAATAATGTTACCAAATGGATCGGCAACTAAAGAATGACCATATGCTTGATATCCACCACCTTCAACATCTCTAGCTGGTGAACATAAGATAACAAAATTTTCATTATCAACAGCTCTTGCACGAGCCAATAAATGCCAATGTAACGGACCAGTAGTGGTATTGAATGCCCCAGGATAAAACATGGCAAATGAATTATGTGGATAACGTGATGCAATGGATGCTAATTCAGGAAATCTAATATCATAACAAATTCCCAATCCAACATTACCATATTCTCCCAATTTAAAAACTGTGGCTTTATCACCACCAGATAATGTTATTGATTCTTGGAAAGTAATTCCATTAGGAATATCAATATCAAATAAATGTGCCTTACGGTGTTTAGCTATAATATCACCTTGAGGATTAAATGTTAAAGAAGTATTATAAATTTTATCATCTTCACCCTTTTCAGGGAATGAACCCCCAACAATAAATATATTATGTTTTTTGGCTAAACTTGATAATAATTGAGTAGTTTCTCCTTGTGGAATAGACTCAGCATAGTTTCTAAATTGGTCAACTGCATATGGTGAATTAAAACATTCAGGTAACATGACTAAGTTAACCTCAGGTGATTTTGAAACAGCATCATCAATGAACTTGGTGACTTTTGTCAAATTTGCTGCTTTATCTGAACCTGCTTTCAATTGAATAAGTGCAATTTTAAGAGACTTTGACAATGGTGATTTCAATACTTTAGATGACATAGTTTGATGATTGATATGGATATTGTCCAAAAGGTGTGGATACTGATTTAAAGATTACTCAGAGAGAATGAAAGATTAATCCCTTGCGGCAAAGATTACAGTATCGAAATCTCAACAAAAGAAAAAAAAAAAAAAAAATTAATACTGAAATGCGGATAAACTTCCGCTATCGGAAGGGTTGGCGCAAATTAGAATTAATTGTGGCTCATAAAATGGAAAGACAGATACTGGTAAATAGACCTGATTAGACTACAGTATCAGTTGTTTCTTCGGGTAGAAGCACCTGAGTATGACAACTAAACCACCGATTGACCGTACTACTCATATATTGGCTTCCTTCCACTCCCGCCCCGGCCCCTCGGATATAAATGGTTAAGATTGACTTGAGTACAATGACTGAGTATCACGTGTATTCTAAATATGCATCTATCACAATCCTTAAAACTAACGGACTAACAAATTAAGTTGAATTTTAACATGATAAATTCTAGACTGAATATTTAAAAAAATCTAGATCCATGAAATCCATGATTGGATTTCTTTGATTTAATTTTGTACGCGACAGAACCAAAGCCAAACGCCAAAAAAAAAATAAAAATGGAATAAAACACAATGAAAGAAAAAAATCTAAAACTACTGAAAATTTCATTATTTAATTGTTCATGGTTTGGTGTAATGCATAATACAAGGAGTTTCGGAATCGGTTAAACCTGCAGGTTTAGCATAAAAGAATAGAAAGAAAAATAAACATTGACACGATACGCGAAACTTTTTGGTGGTTTATGAAGTCGTATTCATGTTTCAAACCAAAATGAATCAAACTTTAACCCCAAATTCAACAACTTTAAAAAAAAAAAAATAAAATGATCTTGTGACGGACAAAAGTATTTCCAGATCAATTATACTTGTTTTATATTATCTTTTAATCTCTGGGATAATTCTTTTCAATATATGGGTCTTGTCTTTCTAAGGAAAAATTTATTAAAAGGGGGACGAGAGGGAAATTTAGTCATGTAGTAATTTAACTCTATTAGGCAATGTAATATCTATTTATGTAACTAAACTATGTTAAAATAAAAGTACACTAAGATATTCTTGTAACTTCATTACGGTAACTGACGCGTCTTAGTCCAATCATCGATCTAAAAATGTGACAAAGAGAAGAATAAAATTTTTCTTTTGAAACGAAATATTCCATTATGTTATTATTTGTACTGAAATGCACGACTTTGTAACTTTTAGAATAAAAAAAAAAGGACCTCGTGTAATTCTTCTCAAATTTAATTCCCACAATAGTACTACCCATATTTCTTGACTTACAATTTCTTCTTTTTCTTTTTTTTTTTTTTTTTTTTTTTTCCTATCTTGTTGTATATCATCTTTAGTTGGTTTCATGGAAGATTGCTTTTTTCCAAACATTCATTCTTTTGTTTATTTGTTTATTTATTTTGGTTGCTGTATTTCTAAACCACTGAAGAAACACATTATTACATTACCATGATAGACACTGACGCTTTTGTTCGAAGCTCACCATACAAATTGACCCACGGAGAAACATCTGATAAATTCAACTTAACTAATACTACTTCGGATTTATTGAAATTCCAACTACAAGAACAATATAGAACCACACTTAATGATTTGAAAACAAACGATGCAAATACTACTATTAATTCAACAGTTGATGGTGAATCTAGTTTTGTTCATTCTCAAGTAATGCAGGATTCATTTAATAATGTCTTGCAAACTCAAATCGAAGCAGGTGAGATTCATTTGTCAAACTCAACAGGAAATTTGTCTTCTACTTCAACAACAACATCTACTTGTGTTGGTGATGATAGCAACAACCCACTTGGTGCAAGGGTTGGTGATGAGACTGATGAAGATGAAGATTATGATAATTTGGATTCTTTCATATCTACCAAATCTAATAAACCAAACTATCTCAATTTAAAGATCTTGATTGAAAATTCAATTTTCGACAGTACTAAGATCAAAAATTCAATTTTGGATTTTTATGCCCTTAATGAGTTAAAAGCAGCCATTGAGAATAAGCAAGAATTACAAAACTACTTGTTATCAAAAATATCCACAGCACAAAGTTTCAACAAGATGATTGTCCTGGAATCCAATGTTGATAGCAACTTGTTGATCAAAATCATTAAAACACAGTCATCTTTACAATCTCAATTAATTGAAATTTCCACTGAATTGGAAAAACTCAAGGAAAAATTATCCAATCACTATTTTTCATGTCTAAGTTTAGGTTACATTGAAGATATTAGAGTTTCAAGAAACTTACAATCTACAAGTACTATACAACAATCACCATTAAACTCCCCTGGCAAAATACCCAGTAATTCAGCTTCACCTCAATTTTCCCTACAACTGCAACAGAACTTTGATTCTTTGATAGCACATATTGCCAGTGTTGCTGCTCAAAGAAATATATCTTTACCACATCCTCCATATACTGAAACCCCTGGATCTAAAATTTCATGGATCCAAAGTTGTATTGATTCAATATTGTCAAATACTAAATCAGGACAAGATGGTGATGATCTTCATGATGAATTGGTCTCTACCACAAAGAAAAATTTGAGCGTCGATTTTATCAAGAGCAATTCAACCTCACCATTGAGATCACTGGGTCGGGATAAAGTCGTATATGAGTACAAGACTGCATTAAATGATTTAAGATTTTCTTATGAGTATTTGTCCAAAGAATATGAGATGTCAAAGATTTCCTCAGATAAAATAATTCATGATTATAGAAAGAAGATAAATGATTTACAAAAGGAATTGCAGTCAAAGGCCGAATTAATGACTCCGCCAAGAACCACATCCATGGGCTCAGATTCAGATTCACTTGAAAACAAAGACAAGGAAATTACCCGTCTTCGTAAAGAATTGAATTTGTTGAAAATTGAAAAACTTGGCAAACCATATAACTCAAATTACAACGTAAGTATGTCATCATTTTTAAGCTCCCCAAATCTCGACTTTAACCATTCAGCAGCAATATCACCAATAACAGGTGAATCATTGAACATACCCGATACTACAGCACTGGTTGATGGTGATGATGATAACGCATCTGTGAATTCACATGGAAGACCTTCATCTTCCGGATATAGCAATGGAATCTTGAGAAAAGAGTTCAGGAAGATTGTCAGTGATATACAAGATCAATATGAAATGGAATTGGCCGAAGAACGTGTACGAAGAAGAAAATTAGAGGAAGAGTTGGAAAAAAGAAACTAAGTAATAAGATGAGAATTAACAATAGTTGTTACTACTTTAAAAGAATGATACTGTTACCCGTTGATCTTTAATTTATTTATTTTAATTTTTTGTTTATTATGTATTTGAGTTTGTTTTGTAATAATATTAAAGTTCTTGTAGTATATTTAGATTTATAGAATATATATGAATAATTTTTATGATTGAAGAGAATATCAACATCAATATCAATTTGTAATTGGCTTTAAAGGGCAAACAAGATTACCCCCAATATATCCATCGTTTTGAATAGATCTTCACATTTGCCCTACGCGTTTGCAAATCCGCTTCACGAACAAAATATATGCTGTAAGGGAAAAAAAAAAAAAAAAAAAAAATTAAAATCAGTATTGAATATGATGCAACTAAAAATTATGCAAATGAATAGATACAATGGATCCCAATAAGGACAAGAATAGTAATGGCAGACCAGATTATGGGAATGCATTTAACATAGGATATCAGAATCAACTACTACAGCAACAAGAATTATATCAACAACAATTTCAACAACTACAATCCTTGCAGCAACAGCAACAACTGAGTATAAATCCAATAGCTGGGAACTTCAATAGTAATCAGTTTCAACCTTTTCCCAACAATACTTATCCTCCACCTGTACCATATCCTTTGAATAATAATAACATGTCTCAAAAGTTTCAACCAGTTTTCCACCAAAATCCAGCTATATTTAATAATTTTCCCAATCAACCAATAAACCAACTGGAGCTGAATCACCTGCAACAGGAAATCGAATATAAGAATACAGAATATATAAGAGCATTTACCCAAAGGGCCAGACAAGCTGATCAATCATATCAAGAAAGTCATGATTCTTCATTTGAGCAAACAATGATAGAAGAACCAACCATGGATCAAATTGAACAAGTGCCATCAGAAGTGCTACAACCAAATTTAACATACTACACATTGGAACAGATTCAACAGATTCTTTTGAGGAATGATGTACAGTCAGTTGAACTCAATTTTCAATATTATATTCTGTTATCAGACCATTTCAGACAGAAAGCTCATCTGATAGTAGGCAAATGTACAGAAGAACACGCCATGGATACATATTATAAAATGATCAAAATTGCAATCAATTGCCTAAAAGTATTGGAAAAGTATAATTTGGATTTGTATCAGAGATTTTTTGTGTGTTATAAACTAGCTGATATATACCTACAAGAAACAGAGAATTTGGAAACTGGTGAAAACTATATCAACAAGGCTGTCTCCATTACACAGAATATAAATGATTTACCAAAATTATTTAATTGTGAATTATTAATTGTTCAATTTATTGAAAAAACCAACTTTAGAACTTTGGTCAATTATTTAAATTCAAAAATGCAATTCTATAGAGAACGCAATTTGAATACATTGGTTGAATGTTTAGAATTGATTAAAGTGAGGTACAACATTGTTAATAAGCCAGACACTGCTTTAGCTTCCTTATCATCATTAAGACATAATACGAAGAATGATCAAATTAAAGCATTTTGTTTGATTCAAATTGCAAATTTACATTTATTCCGTTCTGCACCTGAAATTGGTTTGCGTTTTGCAGAGCAAGCCGAAGAGATAATTGAAGCAAATAATATTGAATCATTAATGATACCTATCTTGTTAACTAAATTTGTTGCCCATATCCAACTTAATAAAGATTGTAAAAGGCTCATTGGACAGGCATCCAAATTCATGACAAGAAATGATAAAACTACTTTGGGGTTGAAAGATGGTAAAATATTCCTTTCAGTTTTGGTTCCTGAAGTGAATCATAATTTTGAATTTAAATTTGATTGGTTGACTACAGAAGAATTTTCCGTGGTGGCACATTTGTTCACGGGTGTAGCCTTATTAAGTGATTCAAGAAATAAATCCAAGGTTTGTTTTGAGAAGTCATTGAAGAATATATCAAAAATTGAAAAGACCCATAAGTTTAACAATTTGACTATCGATAAATTTCATCAAAAGCTTCAACGATTAAAGTTTTTGAAGTTTTTGACCAATTATTATCAGACAATCAATAATTTTATCATGAATAATTATCAAGTAGATCCGTTGAATAAATTTATGCGGTTAACTGAGAAGGAGTTTACTGATAAAGAATATGCTTTGTATAAGGGATTTTACCCAATGATTTATTACTGTTTCGCCATGTTTTATCATCATAATGCTGACATCCAAGCAGCAAAGTATTACTATCTCAAAGTAATTGAACAGCAATCAAACAATACTCCAACCAATGTTCAAGATTCATTTACCCAGTTGTTGTATGGAGTACCATGTGAGTCTATATCCCCAAGAGGAAAGTTCAATGAATTGTATATATTCTCCACATTTAATTTGGTCATTTTGTTAGATTATGAATTTAACAAGTTAAAAGATAAAACACCTTCGTATACAATAGAGTTAAAGAACAAATGTCTAAGTGAGTTGGAAGAAACGTTCAAAAATGATTCTATGATCAATAACTCGTTTAATTTCAACTTTACTTTGAACTCGGATATACTTACTGTAACGTATAATTTAGTGTTGAAGATCTTGTTGAACAAAGAAACTGATTTGGAATTAAAAACAAGAATGGAAGCGATGTTGTTAAAATCAGATACCAAATCCTCATCGGCATTTTTCAGTATCTTAATGATGTATTTATTGGATTTTAAAATCCCTGGAGATGAAGGAGAAAAACTTTTAGGGTATTATCGTGATAAATTGAAATTGGATAATGATACTGAAGATATATGTCGAATGTTAATTCTGAAAGTTTTCATCAAACATTTCAAAACTATCGGAGATCATGATAAGGCAGCATTGTCACAAATGCAATATGATCAATGTAAGAAGAAGTTAAGTGAAAAATTTGCATTTTTAGATAATAATTTAGTTCCCAAGAAAGGTTAGTTCATGCAATCTACAGTATCTTTGTTATTTTCCTAGAATAACTTTATTTATTGTTGTTTTTGATTGAACTATAACGATAATATACACACTTAATTAGATCTAATCCTTTTTAGATTTCTTTTTCTTTGGGGTTTCTTCACCATCTTCAGATTTTCTCTTCTTTTCTTTCTTTTCTTTTTTATCCTTCTTTTCTTTCTTTTCCTTTTTGTCCTTCTTTTCCTTCTTTTCTTTCTTTTCCTTCTTTTCCTTCTTTTCTTCATCCTTAGATTCAGTAGAAGTTTCAACTTCTTCAATCAAAGTAGATTTCTTTGGTAATTGAGGTTCTGGAACAGCCAATTTGCTTTCTGGAACTGGTGGTGGAGGAGCATCATCAAGATCTTTGTATTCCTTCTTCCAGTTTTCTGGAGTACTTTCATTAACTCTACCGTATTTGTCCAATTTACCATCAGCCTTCAATTGTTTCTTCTTTTGAGCAATTGGACCCAAACCCCATCTTCTTGGGTAAGTGTCTCTTTCCATGATACATCTCTTGACTTTAGCGACAACACCGTGATCACAAGATTGTAAATCAACAGTAGACATTTGAGCAATACCAATGGCAATGGCTTCACCTTTAGTGGTAATTAAAACAACTTCATCGTATAATTCAATACCTTCTTCGTATCTCAATAAACCTGGGATCATCAATTTAGCACCATAACAAACAGAGTTAACAGCGGAATCCTTGACGACAATTCTTTTGTAACCAACCAATAAAGTTTCCAATGGTTGAATAATTTTTCTCAAATAAGATTCATCTCTAGTGTTGTCATAAACATATTGAGCATCTAAAACATCATGCAAAGTAACCATATTATCGTTTTCACTCATGGCCCCTGATCTAACACGACGCAATTCTTGCATATGACCACCAACACCCAACAACATACCTAAATGAACACATAAAGTTCTCATATAAGTACCGGCTTCACAAGAAGCCCAGAAAACACCAAGTCCTCTTTTGTTGTCGAATTCAATCAAGTTAGAATCATAGACGGTTCTAACTCTCAATTGTCTCTTAACAGCAGAAATTAAAGGTGGTCTTTGGAACAAAGCACCGGTCAAGTTTTCTAAAGCACGGTTTAATTCTTTATCTTCAGCTAATCTATCATGTAATCTGACAATACAAACATACTCTTTACCAGCACCTTGTTGAGATTTGACCAATCTAGTAGCTCTGTCAATACAAACAATCAAACAACCAGTAACTTTAGGATCCAAAGTACCAGAATGACCAGTTTTTTCAACTCTCAAAATTCTTTTAATCCAAGCAACAACTTCATGAGAAGATGGGTTAGATGGTTTATCTAAATTTATAACACCAGATTGGATATATGATTTAATATCTCTGTTTAATGGGGAAGAACCTGCTGGGATAGGAGTATAATGTCCTGATCTGACAAGTAATTTATCATAGTTCTTCAATAATAATGGCCATTCAGAAGTATCGTTGGATGGTGATACAGATTCTGGCTTAATGATGTAATCTTCCTTTGACATGGTGTATAGGGTGGGTATTACAATCTTTTGAAAGAATAAAAAAATTTATGCCTAACAAATGAAAAAGGAAAAATTGATAATGGGTTGAGATTCCGATGAGGTGAAATTTTTTTTTTTTCTTTTGCTTATTTTTCCACTTTGTCGTCGTCGTCGCTGTTGTTGTTCTCGTCGTTGCACAAGACTAGTGAAGAGTGGGAAGAAAAGACTTTCTCTTTTTTTCTTTTTTTTTTTGGTACGATGCACACGTACTTTTGAACTCATCATTGACAGTGATGAGCAAATGGAATAATTTTAAGGGGGTATGAAGTAACTTCCCATTACAAATACATAGGCCAATGAGTTGACCATAGATTCTTGGTTCAGTTGATTGTAGTTGCTGCAAAGTGACAGTTTCATATTTTGCTAAGAGTCACCTTTTGGTATTCACTCGTATTGTTATAAATAAAACCATGTGATATCTTAATACTTTGGTATTGAAGAATCTAAATGTTCAACCCTCTTAATAGTTTTGTTCCCGCATAACATTGATCATTGTGTCTACTCGACCATAGTATATCATTTAGTCTTCTGATGTTATTACTGTAGTAGTCTACATGGAAATAGAATCGCATATTCGAAAGGAATACAGTAGTGTTAAATTATCCATGTAACATGACGTCGACAATACACAATCATTTACTGAACAATAATTATGTATGATTTAATTACATCGAATCAATCACAGTTTATATTGTTCATGAGTAGTGCTACATTAATAAAAATAAGGAAATTTAAAAATAAGTAAAGATATATATATTATAATCCGACACCAGTTCGGAACGCTAAATAAGTAACAGAATAGTTCGTAGGTTAATAGGTTGGTCGCGCAAGAATATTCCCAAGTAGATGGAATTGACTACCTGAAACATTCAGTCCAGTCATAAGAAGCGAAAGCATCAAAATTTTAATTGCATTGGCTTTCAAGAAGAAAATAAATCAAAAGTTTCCAAAATTTTTTTTTTTTTTTTTTTCGCTTTCATTTTTTTTTTATTATACTAATTTTTTCTACCAGTTTGTTTTAATATTTGAATGACTATTATTTTATTTCTTTATAACAATTATTTCTGCTGATATATAAGAAGTATATTTTTCTTTTTCTCTATGGATATGTGTCATTATGTCATCTTCAAGATACACAAGTCATTTGTTCTACCCAGGTATCTAATAAACTACTCGTAGATCTTGATACCTAAAACACTAATGATCTACTGGTTAATATCAATCCAATATGGTAGCTAGTATTGGCAGATCGATAATAGCATATATAAAGGTATTCAGAGACCTATTCTTTGTAACTGAGAATCACCAGTTATATGTACCACAAAATATAACCCCAGAGTTTTGCTAACTGTCCAATATCACTGAAAAAAAATAAAAAGTTGTAATCCAAAACAAAAAAAAAAAGAAAAAAAAAAACTACTTCTAAAACTACTGTTAACAACACTAAAACGATATCAACAATGTCAAATAAACCAACTGTTACAATCATTGGTTCATTAAATTATGATTTAGTCTCATTTACAAAGAAAGTCCCCGAAGCTGGTGAAACATACCAGGCTCATTCATTTGAAACCCATATGGGAGGCAAAGGATTAAATGAAGCTATTGCCGTGGCAAAACTATCACCACCAAATTCAGTTGAAACTAAAATGATTGGCAAAATTGGTACTGATTCCTTTGGAACTCAATTGAAGCAATATTTGATTGATAATGGTGTTAATGTGGAAAATATCACTACCGTTGAAGGAAGCTCAGGAGTTGCTGTAATTATGGTTGAAGAAGAATCTGGGGAAAATAGAATATTGATAACCCCTGGATCCAATGGACAATTGAAACCAACTGATGACGACTATGAGGGATATTTCCCAAATAAATATGATTCATCATTTGTAATTTTACAGAATGAATATCCAGACACAGTAAAAACGATCAATTGGCTAAAACAGCATCGTCCAAATGTCAACATTGCTTATAATCCATCACCATTTAAATCTGAATTAATTACAAGTGATCTATTGTCCAAGATTGATTTGTTAATTGTTAATGAAGGTGAGGCACTTGACGTCGCCAAACATTTGGGATTATTGGAAACCATGCCACAAAGTGTTGATGATGAAATTGAAAAATTTAGCATTCTTACCAAATCATTACAAGATTCTATTCATCAAGGAAATGTCAATGCAGTTATAATCACCATGGGCAGTAAAGGATGTGTTTATGTCTCTAAGGAAATTTCTGCTCCAAATTTTATTAAATCTAGAAAAGTTTCCAAAGTAATTGATACAACCGGGGCTGGTGATACGTTTTTTGGTGGAGTGGTTCTGAATTTAGCATTGGGTAAAACTATCAAAGAAGCTGTTGAATTTGCAACTGCTGCCAGTAGTTTGGCAATTCAGAAGAAAGGTGCTGCAGAAGGAATTCCAAAGTATCAAGACGTCAGTGCAATCTTTCAATGATTAATATATTGCGATTTGCTATATAGTGTAATAGAATAATTGCGATTGCAAATTTCATGTAATGAACTAAAAGTTTGAAAATTACTCACAATATTTTACAAAAGAAGTATAAAAAAAAAAAAAAAAATACCGAAAAAATAATTATGAATTAACCATAGTCATTATGACTCAATTATTACCAAAATATTACTATCTTACAGACAAGTTTTTGGAAATATTGTATTATTCTTCAATATTTCAATCAAATGTGGAATTCTCACATTGAACCAATAATAATTGTGATTTTCGTCATTTTTGTCCTAGATTTCGCTCTTGAGACACTAAAATAAATTGATTTTACACCGCAAGAGATTAAAAGCCATGTTGTAATCAAATGACTGTGTTAATTAGCATCCTGCATTAGTCATCAAAGATATGCATTGTACTGTGCTTTATGATAAGAGATATAGTATAATTAAACGAATACTTTAAAGTAATTAAACATGGGGGCTGTTTTTTTTTTTTTTTTTCCTTCCCCAATATGAGTCAGAATCAATAATAAAGCGGAAATATGCGCATTGGCCCAACTGCGAAAACGGCGCAAAAGCCCCCCCTGGGTATTAATTAAATTAATTATAAATTCTCCACCAGTTGGAACGCAATTGAAATAAATCTTGTTGCCTTCTCTTTTCTTGGTTCCGAATTGAGTTTTTTTTTTTTTTTTCTTTTTCATTTTCTCAGATATAGCCATTTATACTTTCTTTTTTAAGCTTGTTATTTAAAGTATACAGTGTTACAATGTCGTCTTTAAGTAATCCACCACCTTCAATAGATGATACGCTAGGTAATATCTTACCTTCATATGGTATGTTCACTTCAACAGTAGGAATGAATGTTAATGTACCAGAAAATAACGAAAACGAAGATATTCAACCACCTTCTTATATACCATCAAATGCCACTCAATCTGATAGCACTTCTATAGCTACTACATCTCATGGATCTAGTGCTTTTAATGAGGTATCTATGGGGTCATCAAGAACATCCATTAGTGGATCTGCTGGTGTGGGCGTGTCGTCATCGTTGGAAGGTATTGATGAAAATGGTTCATTCATTATTGCTGATGAAGACATGGGTTCATGGAAGGAAACCATTTTAGATAATATTCATCTTTTACCAAACATGACATTCTCATCTCACAAGATTTCTGAAGCTGTAAACCTTGAGATTCATTTTACCAAAGATATATGTGAACCAGGTAAGAAACCAGAATTAATTCAACCGGAGATATACGAATATAAGCAAGGTGATTTATTGAATGGATATATTTTAATCAAAAATACATCTAATGAACCTATTCCATATAATATGTTCTATTTGTTATTCGAAGGGAATTTCATGATTGCAAATAATTTGGATGCCCTGGATAGAGTACCAGTCAAAATTAGAAAGTTCTTGGAGATGTTTGATTTTTCGGCTAGTTGGAGTGAAGGGACTTTTTCTACTATGGTGGGTGATGGTAATGGACCATATACTTGTATGGATATTGATCCTATTGATGGAACATACTTGTGTTTTGGTAACAAGAGAATTATCTATCCTGGAGTAACATATAAGCGATTCTTTACTTTTAGAATTCCAAATAATTTGCTTGATTCAGAATGTAATGAACATGGATTATCAAAGCATGTCGAGTTGCCACCAACTTTGGGTTTATCAAGATGGGAAGTGGCTCATTTCCCAGAGAGAGCTGAGAATAAAATTAAGGATTTTTCTATGGTTGATACTTCTGTTAGCTATGGTGTTATGGCACGTTTTATTGGTAGAAAATCAACCTTTGAAGCCTTTGGAAAAGTTGAAACCAACAACAATTCTACCAACTCCACAAGAATTATTAATAGTCTTGGTGATGAATACGTTATTTTAAAAGAATTGACCAATCATTTCCGTATTATTCAGAAAACTTCTCTTCCAACCGATAGCGAAAGACGAATGAAATTGTTGGAGAATAAATTGATGTACAATAACTTGATACTGAGAATCAAAGAGAAGATTGATCAAGGACATGAATTGATAAAATCCATTGAAGACGGTGACTTTTCTGGAAGTGTTGCAATTGGTAAGAAACTCACTGATGCTGAAATTGAATCAGCTAAATACAGTCAATTGTACAGACCAGATCATCTTCGAGATACCAAATTTAACGCTGACAAAACGGAATATTATGAAACTTTCTTACCCTTAATAAAGAAATCAATTACCGGTACCAAGAATTTTGGTACATTGAGGTTGGCAACTCCAAAACAAGAATATTGTATATGTTACGTTCCACCTGTCAGATATAGAAATGGTCCAATTGATCATCTCACTTCATCTTGGAAATTTGAAATCCCACTTGATTTATCGATTAAATTACCTTCTTTGAGTGCTAAATCATCTCCTCAACTTCCAACCATCAAGGCAATCACTGCTGATTTTGTGAACTTGACAATTAAATCAGAAAAATATCCAATTCCAATTGAATTAAACCATGATTTGATATTTAATAAAGTAAACAACGGTAAATTCCTTGATAGTGATTTATTTTACAATAATATTACCAGAGAATTCAGAAAACAATCTACAGAATTATACAACATTGTTCAAGAACTCGGACCAGGTAATTTCAAATTAGAACGTCAATTGGTTGATGATTTAAAAGCAATTTGTAACTTAAATGATCGTTCTTTGAACATGACAGTTAGAGATTTTAAAGTTAATGGACAACCATTTAAAAAGGATGCTATAAAATGGGTGACGAATCAAGATAGTGCACATGCTTCAATCAAACTTGGAATAAACTTGGATAGCATGGTATTGAAAGGTGAAGAGAATACAAATAAGTCGAGTAAGTCATACGATCGATTCACTTTGGTTCCTGATTTCCAATCTTGCTTCATGACCAGAATGTATCATATTAGATTGACGGTTCATTTATCCAATGGTAGTTTTTCAAATATTAAGGTTCCAGTTAGAATTCAAAAAGTTTAATACAATGCATATGTGTAAGTAGTGTTTATGTAAATACACAAATTTGATAACAAGCAAGGACTACAAAAATAATTTCCCTTATTATTAAATTCTGCAATCATGGAAAACATTGCTCTAGTTGGTTTTATACCAGCAAGCAATTTTATATACATTAGCTTAACATTTTATTTTACTACACGAATCTATTAAAAATACGGACATGACGGGGGTTAGCTCATTACTCTGACGGCCCCACTAGGGGAACCTCCTCCCCACACCGACCACGGGTGGGGGAGTTACTGGGCCGTATCTGGGCTCGCCCGGCCCTCCGTCCCCTTCCTCGGGGACTTGCTCCCACACCCACCCCTATCGGGCGGGGAGCGGCTGGGCTCCCATTTTTGGGGGGCTGGCCCAGCCCTACTACGCAGGTCCCCCCATCTTTGGAGGGGGACCGCGTAACCCCCTGGCCCAAGGGGGGAGGTACCGGGTATTATAAGAGGGGCTGGTCACAAAGCCCCCCAATACCCGGTCCTCTAGTCTACAATTTTACCATCGGGACAGCTTTATTGTGTCCCGATTGTATAGAAGGTAGCTTGTGACCGATTGTTACCTCCTACTGAAGAACCTTCGCTAATCCACATTGTCCTTTTTTATTTTTTGTGTGGATCCCCTTGATAGGTTCAAGATAATGATCTGCCCAAATCACTATCTTCTTTGGAAGGTTCTTCTTCAATGCTTGTATATTAAGAACAATATCAATGTATAGTATCCTCTTGTAGTTTCATGTATCATCTCTGTCATACTTCTCTATCACTTATCTCCCAATGGTTGTCAAGAACAATTTGGGGGCATTAATTATTTGTAGTGATCGGACAATATAAATAAGTCATGGATGCAAGTATATTTCTCTTGTAACCTTTGGAATCAATTGGGTGCAAATTATTCTTGAGACAACCAATAATTATCATTTAAAGTACTTCAAGTTAGTAAATGAGCAAGAAATTAATATTATTAGCATGATTGATACATACCGCCATAGTTATTTGATGGATTCATTCATCGAATAATGAAAATTTGTTGTTGATAACAAGTGAACAAAGAGAAAGAAGGAAAAAAGTGATGTAAAAAGAAAATATTTTGACAGAAAAACAATTTGGCTTTTTATAGTTGTCTATTTGTATGCATTTTTTTTTAGGCTGCAAAGAATGAATTCTAGTTTTTTGCCATGACACACGACTACCACAATATGCAACCATTATTACTTCAAAGTGATCACTATGTAAGAACATCAATATGGAATCTAGATTAACGAAATATTATACAATTAAAGTAGTAATCCCCAGAGAGCTTATGCATTACAAATGAAACAAGTTTCACGAGGTAAAAATCAAATGAATTATTTATTTATAGGCTTGTATGAACGAATTAAGTTATCTTCCACAATAAGGCACTTCTAATCTAGTCATGAAACAATACCATATCAGTTAAATAATATTAAATGTATTGCAGGAGGTATTGGTACTTCTGTTACGACTTGATAGACTTTTTGGGTAATGTATGTTTTTTCTTCGAATTTCATTGCAAAAAATTACTCACAGTATACAAAGTCAGAAAATAACTTTTTCAATTATAACTTAGACTGAAGTGTTGTGGATAAACAAAAATCTAAGGGAGCAAATTAGGCTAATGCAGATACATCCTTTTATTCTGGTGATAAATTCCCTGGATCATGGCATAATGAATAAGTACTAATGAACAGAAATGGGAATATATCCATGAAACAACCAAATAGTTTGTTAGAACCATTGTGTACTACACAGAGTATATTTTAAGCAAGAATCAAACTATATTTGACTATAGCTATACGGTATATTACATATCATTATTGATAATTGACATCTACTCAATAAAAATAAAAAATAAAAATACCGTTTACAAAGCTTGATCAGAATATATTATGGACTGATGGATTCATGGTAACTGGAAAGGACAAAGGTTTTATCTTGCCACAGTTTATAACTTCCATTTTGTTTGCGTAAGCATACAGAATATAAGTTCAAGGGCTTGACAGAAAGGCGCGTGAATTATTAGAGTTCATTTGTGTTTATCATTCGTAAAATTTGAGTCATCACCAAATGCGGGTTTAGCGGTGATTAAGACCATAATGGATTCTATGAGTAATACCAGAGAGAAAAACAAAAACAAAAACAAAAATGACTACAACCGCAACTATGGCTTAAGCTGAAATCCGAGTTAAAACCGCTTGTATTCTTTTCATGTCGCTCTTATTTTTTTTTTTGTTTGTTTGTCAGGATGCACGGCACGAAGTGGCACTTGAAAAAAATTAACAAAAGACAACTAGATAAGGAGAACTTGTATATCATTAATGAAGATAGTCATTGTAGAGCTGGCAAAGGCATTAACAATATTTGGAATAAGGAATAAGCTATTGGAGACTTTAACAGTATACCAGTTAAAATACATCTACCGCTTATTAAGTTTGAATTATTTTTCGTAAATTTTAGGGGACTTCTTTCTTTTCTATTCTTTCTATCAAAATATCCTTATCGCACTGTTCTTCGGTCTAAGTTCAAGAAATTTGTTCGGCCTGGAAAAAAGGAAGCGTGGAAAAATCAAATAATTCAGTAACAATAGGGCAGGAAAAATTTTTTATATTTTTTTTTTTTCTGCACGTTTAATTTTGTGTCGGAAATTCTTCATATATTTTCCTTCTGAACATTTTTCCAAAAGTATAAGTACGATTCAATATTCCCTCATACAGACTCTTTTTTTTTTATCCCAATAGATTTTCTTTTTATTTATTCTCATTATAGTACATCATGAATGAATCCATGAATGATGATTTTATTTTGGGGTATGTTCCCATCCAACTATCCTCATTTAATCCACAATCATTGCTTCATACGTTTAATTTCCTAGGATTTAATGAACATCAGGACTTGGTAATAACAACATCAGATTCATTGAGACTCACTATTCCCACTCCACTTTATTCTCCCTACGAGAATGCTTTGAATCCCGAGTTTGTTGAATTTATTGGGCAATGGATCAACGGATTCTTTATCCTTTTCATGCTCATCCAGCTTTATCAATTAATAGTTAGAAGAAAGACTTTGCTGCGCATCTACAAATCTACACCTGGCTTACAAACGTTCAAAACGTTCTTAGTTTTGGTCCAGATTGTTTTGTGTACCTCGTTGTATCAACTCACTCACAGTGCATTTTTTATTGGTAGTCTAGCTACTGTTCTGTTAGCACTTGTTGCGGAGTTGGTTGAGTTCAGAAGATCTCCAGTTGCATTGGCATCGCTATTGTTGTATTGGTTTGTTAACACTATATTTTCGTTTGGTGTATTTATTCAAGATTCTTATTCAATGCACAAAATCTATGCCAGCTCAGGACCCGCCTATCTCATTGAGGCTATAGCACTCATCAATAGCTTGGCAATTTTTATTCTTGAAGTTGGCTTTTACAAGCCTGGATTTGAAACGACTAATGAGAAATTTTTGGACACCGTCAACTTGTTCTCATATTTTACATTTTACTACCTCGAACCCCTCATTAATAAGATATATGCTACTGATGATGTCAAATTATCGGATTTGCCAGATATATTGGGAGATATCACCTGTGACAGAACCAAAGCAAAAGTCAGCTGTGCTTGGCAGGAGGAATTGAAGAAGAGCAAGAAACCAAGCTGGTTGTCCACTGCCTGGGGATTTATTACTAGAAAGAAGGTGGACCCGAAACCTAATATGTTTCGTTCAATTGCTAAATCGTTTTCAGGAGAATTCGTTTTAAGTATTACCTTGGTGATTGTTCGCACAGGTTTAAGTTTTGCCCAGCCATTCCTTTTGAGAAAGTTTATCCAGTTCTTCACTTCGTACTTTTATAGTCCAGAGAAGCCACCAATTATTATTGGGTACTTCTGGGCTTCAGTGATGTTTATCACATCCATCGTAAACTTTATTAACTTCAATCAGACATATAAGTTACAATATGACCTTGGCTATGAGATCCAAAGTTCGTTAACCACAATGATATACGAGAAGGCGTTGAAGTTATCTCCGCAATCAAGAAAGAATAAACCTACGGGTGATATTATCAATCACATTACCATGGATATTGATATTATATTTTGGTTTTGTTGGCAACTTGGGGAATACTTAGCATCTCCGTTAAAATTAGTTGTTTGTTTGGTTTCATTATACAAATTATTTGCTAACGCCACTTGGGCTGGAGTAATCACTGCAGTGGTAGTTGCTCCACTTGCTACATTAGTGAACACTTCGATGTCAAAAAACTATATTCAGTTAATGAAAGATAAAGACGAGAGAACAAGCTTTGTGACAGAAATTTTGAATTCTGCTAAAAGTATCAAGTTCTATTCTTGGGAGAAACCTATGCTTGCTCGTTTAGGACACATTAGAAACGATAGGGAGTTGAACAATATCAAAAAAATAGGTGTGGTAAGTGCATTGGCCCAATTCTTATGGTCATGTATCCCATTTTTTATCAGTTGTGCCACCTACGCTGCTTTTGCAATTTTTTATGAGACTCCATTGACTCCAGACATTGTTTTCCCTGCATTGGCATTGTTTGATTTGCTTTCGGAACCGATGTTATTGATTCCGGGATTTATTGTTGAATTAATTGAAGTCTCTACTTCGTTATCCAGAATTGGCGAGTTCTTGACCTTAGACGAACTTGCAGATGATCAACATGGACACGTCAAAAGAGATCCGGAACCAAATGATAATTCCACCCATTCTGTGGTTGTTAAAGATGCAACTTTTGTTTGGTCTGATGAAAAAAAGTCTCAGTACAAGGATGATGAAAGTGAAGTCGAAAGTAATCCTACAAACAATGTTGCCTTGAAGGAGATCAATTTCCTTGCCGAAAAGGGGGAGTTGACGTGTATAGTTGGTAAAGTTGGCAGTGGTAAATCTACATTGATTAAAGCCATATTGGGTGACGTTCCTATTAGTATTAGTCAGTATTCGGATGATGCCACAAGTGGACCTTCTCCAAGCGTTGAGACATTCGGTTCTATCGCATATTGTCCACAAAATCCATGGATCTTGAATGGAACTGTTAAAGAAAATATTTTATTTGGATACAAGTACGAGCCGGAATTTTACAGGAAAACAATAGATGCTTGTGAGTTGGTTTCGGATTTCAAGAACCTTCCTGATGGTGACCAAACTGTTGTCGGGGAGAAAGGTATTTCCCTTTCAGGGGGTCAGAAGGCTCGTATCTCCCTTGCAAGAAGTGTTTATGCTAGAGCTGACATCTATCTCTTGGACGACATTCTTTCTGCAGTGGATGCACATGTTGGGAAGAATATAATTAGGAAGGTATTAAGCAATGAGGGTGTGATTGGTAACAGATGCAGAATCTTGGCAACCAATTCTGTCCCTGTGTTACACGAGGCCAATGATATTTATTTGTTATCTGGTGGATCTATTGTTGAACATGGTAAATTTGATGAAGTCATGACTCGAGATGGTGCTTTAGCTGCATTGATCAAAGAGCACGGACGAAAGAAAGATGATAGTTCTTCAACAACAACAGAAGAAGACACAATCGAAGATGTATCATCCAAACAAAATGATGAGCAACCGCAAACTCAAAATGACAAAGAGCAATCAGTTGAGGTGGAAGATGCAGAATATTTGGTTGATGAAGTTGTTGATTATGTTGGAGAGCAAAACAGAGGTGCTGTGGAAGTTGCTGTATTGCGTCGTGCTAGTGTTGTCTCTTATGGTCACGATTATGAAGATGATGAAGATGATGAAGCTGATCTTGGAGAACCAAGAAAGACCAGACATGAAGAAGAGGTTTCAAGAAAGGGAACCGTTCCATGGGAAATTTTTAAGCAGTACATTGTTGCGTGTGACTACAAGTATTTTTCATTCTACATCGCAGCCACATTGACAGTTGTTTTGGTGTCTGCATCTGAGAAGTATTTATTGAGTTATTGGTCACAGCTCAACAGTGAACAGAATGACACAGTGCAGCCAGTTTTTTTCTTGGGTTCATATGCTGCACTTGGTGTTTTTGCTGGATTTTTGACTTACTTGGGTGCCCTTGTTATCTGGAGTTATTGTATTGTGAAAGGAGCTGCTTATTTCCATAACAAAATGGCTGAATCAGTGTTAAGATCTCCAATGTCATTTTTTGATACTACCCCGATTGGACGTATTTTGAATAGATTTACAGAAGATATCGGTAAGATTGATATGCATCTTCCATGGACAATTATTTCCTTTGTAACTACCTTGCTTAATGGTATTGTGACATTTGGAGTTATTTTGACATTTTTACCTCCGATGTTTTTGATCATTGTTGCTTTGTTATTGGTGTACAACTATTTCAGAATCCGTTTTGTTCCAACTACGAGGGAGTTGAAAAGATTGGAATCAATCGCCAAATCCCCTGTTTTAGCTACTATTCAAGAGTCTATCAATGGTGTTGACACTATTAAGGCTTTTCATCAACGTGAACGTTTTATCCACAAAAGTAAGAAATTGATTGACGAGAAAACATTAATTGGTGTGGTGCAACAAAACTGTAACAGATGGTTGTCAATGAGATTGCAATCCATATCATCTAGTATAATGTTCTTTACTGCTTTGTTGGCTGTAATAACTTTAGGAGGAAAGCATCCTATTTTGCCAAGTATCTTGGGTTTTGTTATGACATATTCTATGAGTATTACTTATATTTTGAATTCACTTGTTAGAATTTGGGCCGAGATGCAATCAGGTGGTGTTGCTATTGAAAGAATAATTGAGTATTGTGATTTACCTTCAGAAGCTCCTATGATTATTGAAAACAAAAGACCAGCTGCCTCATGGCCTGCAGAAGGGGTTGTAAAGTTTAAGAAGTACAGTACTGCCTACCGTAAGCACTTGGATCCAGTCTTGAAAGAAATTGAGTTAACGATTGCTTCCAAAGAAAAGGTTGGTATTGTTGGTCGTACCGGAGCCGGTAAATCTTCCTTGACTTTGGCGTTATTCAGAATAATTGAAGCCACTGGAGGACATATTGAGATTGATGGGGTCAATACCAGTGAAATTGGATTGTACGATCTTAGACATCACTTGACAATCATCCCACAAGAAGCACATACATTTAGGGCATCAGTGAGAGAGAACTTAGATCCATTTGGTGAATATAATGACGACAAGTTGTGGAAAGTATTGGAGTTGGCACACTTGAAGGAACACGTGTCCAAGATGGAAACCGAGCCACTGGAACAAGAAAAGAAGAATAGTAAGAACCCTGATGAGTTACCCAAAAAAGTTGGATTGGACGCACAAATAGAAGAAGGTGGTTCTAACTTGTCTGCTGGTCAAAAACAGTTGTTATGTTTGGCAAGAGCGTTGTTGAATGAAACCAGTAAGATTTTGGTATTGGACGAGGCTACAGCTGCCGTGGATTTCCAGACTGATAAGATTATTCAAGAAACAATTAGAAGTGAGTTCAAAGACAAGACGATTTTGACAATTGCACATAGAATTGATACTATTTTGGATAGTGACAAGATTTTAGTTTTGGACCATGGAAAGGTTGCAGAGTTTGATTCACCTGAAGAATTATTGAAGAACAAAGAGAGTATCTTCTATTCCCTTGCAAAGGAAGGTGGCTACATCAGTTAAGAAAGTGGGAGGAGTAAATGCCTGATATAAAGTGCAATTATTAAATTTGAGATTTTACCTAGTTTAAATATACAGTTATTGTTTAACTTTCTTTTTTTTATGTCCAGATTTCATAAGTATTCCGCTCAGGTTAATCATCAATTAAATTATTTATTATTTGATTTTCAACTGCTGTTATTCCTCTTTGAACCAATTCATTCACTTTGTTGTACTATTATTAGAGTATGTCATAACCTTTTCCCAGTATACTGCAATACTTGCCAGTGGTGATGGAATGTGAAACTTGTGGGATTAGAGTGATTTGTATTGACCTTAATTTCGGTAAGGTATAACTATATTCGGCAATGACTGATCTCGTTAAGCAAGGGTGGCAATGCTTCATTGGTTCTTCTCTCCATTCTATTCAACAAGCCCCTGCATATAATATCAATTAAATATAACTTCATTAAAATGATGAATAAATAATGAAATGTAGCTAATCTGAAATACAGCCAAGAATATAAAGCAACTATTTACGGTGTCGGAATTTGAAAGTTTAAACTAAAGCCGTCTTTAAAAGGTTATAGCAATATATCTCATCCACAATATTATCACTATAGCATAAGTCTCTTTGATTTCAGAATTGAAATTCCATTCATGAAAAATTATCCACCACGTTCTTTTTTTTTCTTAGCAAAATGCAACCTTAATTACAATAGTGTATTCACCATTTTGGATCAAGAACACAGTGCTAAGGCAATTAATATAACTTAATGTGGCTCCTTTATGATAAATTTCCACAGTAACATAACCATTGGTTAAATTAAAGTGTACAAGAAAAATCCAATTTAACAATTTACAGTAGAGGATTTAATTCTTGTACTAAACCATTTGATAAGAGGGTAAGTACACTTTAGTACAAACATATTGTAGTATCCTATTAGGGGCGTGATAATCATGCCACCACAGTATTTATAACAAAGAAGCAATGAATATAAAGGCTTGAATTATGTATTCACAATTGGGAAATAGTTTCATTTTTGTTTATTTATATATTTCACTGTTTTCTCTTCTAGGAATCTTTTGGTTTAATTTGTTGACCTCAAAGGTTATCAAATACAAGAAAAGTAATAAAGAAAATGAAATTTCTTAACATAAAAAACAATGTTGATAAATCAAGCGCCGAATTGGAAACGGATACTGGTTTGAATACTTTGAATGGTGACAAAAAAGATAACATTGTCACAAAAACAGACAGTAAGATTTCAGTAATTGAACTGGAACAGGAGGAAGATCAAGTTGCTAAGAACCCCTTCTTGGACCCAAATGTTGAAAAATATTATCGAGATTTATATACTTCAACAAATTATGAAAGTTATCTGGCATTTGATCCAAGTTTTGAGTGGACCCAAGAAGAAAAAAGAAGAGTTGTTCGTAAACTTAACCTTCGAGTTGCATTCGTTGCTTGTTTTTTATTTGTTGCACTTCAAGTTGATAGAGGTAATTTGGCACAAGGTGTAGCAGATAATTTATTACAAGATTTAGGTTTGACAACCAATGATTATAACCATGGTAATACTATTTTCTTGGTGTGTTTTTTGGTTGCAGAAATTCCTTCCCAATTGATCTCTAAAGCCTTAGGTCCAGATATTTTCATTCCAATCCAAATATGTGCTTGGAGTATTGTTGCAATGTGTCAAGCTGCATTGAGTGGAAAAGCTTCTTTCTTCGTCACTAGAGCATTGATAGGATTATTGGAAGGTGGATTCATTGCAGACTTGGTTTTGTGGTTGTCATATTTTTTCACCAGTAAAGAGTTACCAGTCAGATTATCTTGGTTTTGGACATCATTATCATTAGTTCAAATTGGTACTTCATTATTAGCATTTGGGATTTTACGTATGAGAGGTATTGCGGGAATGGCTGGATGGAGATGGTTATTTTTACTTGAAGGTATATTTACCTTGTTAATCGGAATCTCGTCATTTTATCTCATGGTGCCTTCCGCTGTACAAACTAAGAATTGGATGCATCCAAAGGGTTGGTTTACAGAAAGAGAAGAGAAGATCGTTGTGAACCGAGTATTAAGAGATGATCCTACTAAAGGTACAATGCATAATCGTCAAGCAATTTCCTTTAAAGCTCTTTGGTTTAGTTTAGCTGATTATAATTTATGGCCAATTTATGCAATTGGATTAGTTGCTTTTATTGGTTTAAATACATTTGGGCCATACTTTACCTTAATCAACAGACAACTTGGTTTTTCCGTATTCAATACAAATTTGCTTACAATCCCACAAAATGTTATTCATATCATTTTCATGTTAATTCTTACGTGGTATTCTGAAAAAATAAATGAAAGAGGGTTTTTATGTTTACTTGCTCCATTTTATTCGTTGCCAATAATTGCACTTATTAGATGGTGGCCTGGATCTGGAGTAAAAGTTTGGCCAACTTGGATATTGAATACATTATATTTGGGTCAGCCATATATTCATGCCCTTTGTGTGGGATGGGTTTCAAGAAATTCCAATCACGTTAGAACAAGATCCATTTCATCAGCTGTTTATAATATGTTTGGCCAAATTGATGCTATTATAGGTGTTAATATCTATAGAAAAGATGATTTACCATTATATCATCGTGGTAATATGCAATTATTTGTCATGACTTTACTTGCAATACCAGTCATCTTATTTGCAAAGGGATATTATGTTTGGCAGAATAAAAGAAGGGATACCATTTGGAATGCAATGTCTGAAGAAGAGAAAGAGAATTATAGAAGAAACACTACAGATGAAGGTTCAAAAAGATTAGATTTCAGATTTGCCCATTAAGCTCAGGTAGAAGAATTGTATATCTTGTTTATAGATATAATAAAACCATCACACAGTTTACCACAAAACCTGGTAAGTGAACCAAGAAGTTCCAACAACTTAATATCTTAATATAACGTAAGTTGTTCATCTTTACAAAATTGTATTGGGGTAATAAACCAGCAAAAATGAGTAATATCATAAGTGAGTTCTCTATATTGACCACCATTCAAAATCAGTCTAAATCTAGTAAATCATATGGTTCGATAATTACTACCAAACATTGGTACTGTATAAAAGTGTACTATAATGTATGAGAATGTTATCCACCTTTATTAAAATGGTTTCTCCTGTACTGACTTTTGGTCCTGCATATATCCAACTCTGTTTTATTTCGCTGTGACATCTACCGCCCTTAAGGAAAGGACATCAGGTACTAAGAACAGCGGGGTTTAGCACCAATACTTTTAAAATGTGGAAATTCTGTGGCATTATTTGCGCCTTGGTATTGTTACACTAAGTCGTTTCTGTTGTGGAGCGAATGAATTACATGGAAATTGATTGAGTATTCTCGTGTGATATTATTTTACTAGACAATTTTTTTTACTTTTGTGGTATAATATTCTAGTCTACTGTACAAAAGAAAAAAAAAAAATGAGTCAATCCGGTACAGGTCTCCCACACAACCAGTGGGAGAGAGAAAAAAAAAATTTATTAATTATGGGGGAAAAAAAATATTGTTAAGAAGGTAAAATTTTACCAGGCTGGATAAGATATAACCAAAGAGAGAGAAAGAAAAAAAAAAAAAATTTCTAATCTCCAGATCTCACTTCTAGAGGCACATATTAAAAGAAAAGAATATATATTTAACGAAAATAATTTATTTTGTTATAGCTTTTAAGAAAGAAATAAAAAATGGAGATGTCTTTGGATACAGTATCTCCTCCCTCGAAGAAGAAAACTAAAGCTACCACAAAAAACCCCATAAATGGTACTGTTAATACAAGGACAATCAAAGTTCCTGGATCTAAAATAGAGAGAGTGGCACAAGCCTGTGATAGATGTCGAGCCAAAAAAACCAAATGTGATGGAAAAAACCCTTGTTCTACTTGTCAGTCTGTGGGATTAGAGTGTATTGTTTCAGATCGGTTAACAAGAAAATCATACCCAAAGGCATATACCGAAACACTTGAAGAGCGTGTGAGACAATTAGAAGCAGAAAATAAAAAATTAGTTGGGTTACTAGATATGAGAGATGAACAACTTGAGATGCTCAATAGCTCTGCGTTGGCAGATGATAAAAGCCCGGAAATAGATACAGATCTGCTGAACAACTTGAACAAAATCACTGCATCGAATTTGAGTCTTTTGGATATACAGAATAGTATTAATCTGCACGTCCATAACGGAGAAGATGACACTTGTCCCTGTGGATGTTCCAACCCTCATGCAGTCCATGAAAGACCGGTCTCAATAGCTGGTTCTATTTATGGTTCCAACAATGTTAGAGGTGTTGTAGGAAGTGTCGCTGATGTGCCTGTCTCCATTGCTGGATCAATCAAGTTAAGTGATGACGAAGATGATGATGATGATAATGATAGCTTGCTTAGTATTGAAGAATACAACACCAACCATCGACGTGATAAACACTCCCATTTTGCCTCATCAAACTCAACCAATAAAGAGCAGAGTCCAGCTCCTGGTGCATTTGCGGCTGCTACAGCTATTGCTCAAATGCAGAAGACCAAGTTATTTCAACAACAACAACAAAAATTGGAAAAAGAAACCGATAAACAAAGCATGCTAACTTCATTAGTTGCAATGTCAATACCGCGAAGCACTGAGGAAACGTTATGTACACCGACATTACTTGCTCGTATTTGTCAAGCATATGGGTACGATTCAAAACCAGCCATTCTTACTGCCAATGCATTGGCATCTTTGAAAGAAAATATGAATGCTAACATGGAGTCACCCATTCCTGCGGAACTCGAAGATACGTTGAATAAGATGATCATGAATCGATACGATGTTACCAAATTATCCGAACCAGAGGCGATTATATTCCTAAAAGAGTTGATAAGTCTTCCTGTGTCCAGGCTAGATATGGATCAACTCATTACAGTATATTTTCAAGAATGGGGTAATGCATTACCAATTTTGGATAAGAATTCATTTTTAAAGAATTACATGAAATTGAATCACATTTTGGAACAGGGACACTATAGTGAGTATAATGGAGAATCTTCTTATGAACTGATTGAGAAGTTTGGAGCTATTATCATCTTGGTTTTAAGTTTAGCTTTTCTTGCAAGTAAGAAGAATTATTTAGGGTCATTGAGTCCACAGACACCTCCAAAGTTTATTGCCTTGATGAAATATTACGATTACTTGATTCATGAGTTTATTAGACCAAACTGTTTAATTACTCAATATTGTTCCATCCAGACTTTACAGATACTTTCATTGGCTTTGCAATATTGTTTAGTCACCGGTGATATAGTTAGTTGTTATGAACTAAGAGGAAGAGTAATAAGTATGGCTCAACAATTGAGATTGCATAGATGTCCTGCAGCTGTTCTTGGTTTGAGTGGTAATAATTCCGGGGATATTGATGTTCAGAATTTTATGCAAGGTGAACGTCGTATTTTATTTTGGTGTATTTATTGTCTTGACGTATATTCAGCTTTAAATTTGGGTATACCAAGGTTATTCAAGGATTACGAAATCGAATGTGCCATGCCGTTCTCGGGAAAAAGTGACGATGACAATGGAAATAACGAGGACAATGTTAATATTTTAATTGTTAACAACACCAAGTTGTCAATTGTGGGTAAGGTTTCTAAATTGGCTCTTAGTGTTATGTTATATTGTAAAGTTTTGGCAAATATCGTGGATTCTATTTATTCTAGGTTTGACAACAATAATATTCAAAAGAATGCATTAAATCGAGATAGGATGTTGGATTGTTGGAGAAGGGAATTGCCATCTGAACTTAAATTTGAAATAGACATCAATGGGTTATCATTGAAGGATCCTAAGAATATTGATGGTAATTCTGGCAGAAACTATAGTAAACAACAGTTGACATTAATATTCTTGTACTATCACGCAAAAATATTAATCTATTTACCTATTCTATCAAAGTATGGTAATCACCACAATGTTGGGTTATCCCAAAAAGAACAGCTTCTGAAAGGTGAAGGTGATGTGGCTACAATTGTATCTAGTTTAAGTTTAGTCCAGCAGTCGTCAATTCAAATATTAGAGGTTTTGAAGTGTTTATCTGCCACATCTTCATCCAATGTTTTGCCAATTCCAATTCATATTGTCCGTGAGCAATCATTGTTGGCCTTATTGGTTGCTAAAGGTACCTTAGATTATATAAAGGGAGGACCGTTATTTATAAATCTGAAGCAATTGTTGTTAGATACTATGAACAATTTGAGTATGAATTGCCGATACGAAGTTCCTGGAGGAATCAATAGGAGATCAGTGAAACTTCTTGAAGTGACTATTTTAAGTATCCTTGGCGTGAATATAAATAAGGGAAACCTTATTGGAAATAACGGAAGAAAGAAGCTGTCAAGTTTACAACAGCAGTCACCTCCACAACAGCAACAATCACTTCCAATTACTAAAACCGCTGTTGAAAGAACACCAAATGGTACAAATATCAATAATAGCTCTGGGTTGTCAAGAATAAGGAGTGCCAATAATAGTGCTGAGTCAAATAATGGTAGCGATAAACCGTTTGTTTCTGCCCAGCAACAATCAACATTTGCATCACAGTTTCCAAAACAGGCCACGTCAATGCAACAAGATTTGTCTCGAAGTAGCACATCCAATAGTGGGTCAGTTGATCTAGATACATCAACAAATTTTATGGAAGACACCGAGTCATTAGAGGAATTACTTAGTTTTGATCCATTTAAAGTTAATTTGAATCGTCAAATGTTGATGAACGAGTTTGTTACGGATGGGTCACTAGGATTGCTTCCATTTTTAGAAACAACACACGATGGTAAGAGTACGGATGAGAACCTATTCTATAATGGAACTGAGTTTCATATTGGTGATAGTACTAAGGAAAATGTACAAAATGACAAAAACCAAGACTTTAGTTTGTTTAATCAGAATAATTTCTGGTAGTGTTTCACACATATATATCGTGTACATATCTAAAGTATTTATTTATAAGTTTTGTTTTATTTATTTGAATGTAACTGTATATAATTGAAATCATAATATGTTTAGTCTCAAAAGAACATAAGAAATATAGTAGAGCTGAAAGTTTTTTTTTCATATTGTATATATTACAGTTTAGAATACGATACAACTACTAAGGATTTGTGTAATTATATCTTGCTTTACGATGGTACTGACACCGTATAATAATAATAATAATAAAAATAACTATCGAAAAGAATACAAAATGAATAGTTGAAGGCTGTGAAAATGCCCCACCGAAGATAAATTCATTCAGTAATTTTCTTTTTTATTATTATCAGATTTATTAGAACATAGCACAGTGTGGCTCTCTTGGCAGAGATGAATGAACATCAAACCTTAATTTTACGAATATCCAATTACTGTAACAACCACTGTACAGCATTTGGCAACATTACAATATCTATGATACAGAGGCAAGTGAATACATAATTGGAATGAAAAATAATTCTGTCAAAAAAAAATAAAAAATTAAAAAATTGGACAAATAAACGAAGAGCCGAAACACATCATGCTGTTTCTATGGCGTAACCAAGACCAAAAAAAAAAGAGAACAATTCAACTTTAACGAAAAAAGATTAAAAAAAAAAATAATTAAAATATCGAATCTCAGTGTACAGTAAACGACACATTGATACCACATGTATGAAGATACGAAAATTATATACACATTCTATTTTATAAAATCCTTTAATTAATGATACTATTAATTTGTTTCTAATTCAAAAAAAGAAATCCTAGTCCCTTGGGAAGGTTATATCTAACTAAAGTACACATTTGAAATAGTAGATAAGGTTGTAATATTGGGGCAATGTGGCAATTGCCAAGGGGCGGGCCGAGTGAGAAAATTGTTTGTTCGCGGGGTCACACACACACAACTCTCTCTGGATTGCTATTTTTCTGTAAATTTTTTTTTAGTTTTGTCTCACAGTATTTCATTTCATTTTGTAATTGATTTTTTTATTTTTTTTTTTTTTCTTGTTCTAGGTTGTTCAAATAGAAACAACATATAAAACGGTTATTGAGTGCTTCTTTTTTTTTTTCTACTCTTTTAATTTACTGAATTTTAGTGGTATAGAAAAAGTTCAAGTATTACATTCTACTGTTACCGTTTCCAACTAATATTTCGAGTATTCGTACGATATTATGACAGAATCACCACAGTTGAGTGCGTCATTATTGAAATTAAAACTACTTGATGCCTTACGAGGTGGTGACACCGACAAGATTGATTCCATTATCAATGAATTATCATCATGCAAGGCAACATTACAAACCCAAGATATTACTCAGTTGAAGCAGACTGTTTTACATTATGCGGTGCAAGTGGCATCATTATCAACAATTCAATACCTAGTTAATAATGCCGATAAGTTTTCCTTGGATATCAATGCCCAAGATACTCAAGGGAATACACCATTGCATTTGGCTGCTGCATCATCAAGATTAGATGTTGTCAAATATTTACTTTCATTACCAAATATTAATGATACTATAGTCAATTTGGACAAGAAACAGCCCGTTGAAGTTTGTAAAGATGCCAACATTGCTCAGGTGATGCAATTTGAAAGAGCAATGTTTGTTGAAAAGGCAGCTACCAATTTACGACAGTATTTTAGCAATAGGGATTTTGAAAATTTGGAAAAGTTGTTAATTCTGAATCCAAGAGCTTCTGAATTATTAGACATTAATGGGGCTGAACCACTGACTGGAAACACTGTGTTGCACGAGTTTATTAAGAAAGACGATTTAGCTATGTGTGACTGGATTTTGAAACATGGAGGTGATCCATTTAAGCGTGACAAACATGGAAGATTACCGATCGATTTGGTAAATGCAAAGAATGATCCATTGAGGAAATTGATCAAAGCCGCGTCAAAAGATCAGACTATAATGGATCCAGTAACCTCAACTAATAATGCCATAAAAACAGGAAATGCACCTGTGTACAAGGGTTACTTGCGTAAATGGACAAATTTTGCTTCTGGTTATAAGTTGAGATATTTCATGTTAGATCAAAATGGAATTTTGTCGTATTATGCGAACCAAGATGATACGAACAATTCTTGTCGTGGATCTTTAAATCTTGGCTATGCAACATTACACTTGGATTCATCTGAGAAGTTGAAATTTGAAATTTATGGCAAGAATGGTTTGAGATGGCATCTTAAGGCCAACCATCCAATTGAAACGAACAGATGGGTGTGGACGTTACAAAATGCGATAACTATTGCTAAAGACAATATTAAGAAGAGAAATCGTTCTGCTTCATTGAAAACTGGTCATACACAAATAGCATCAACAGGAGAAGCACCACTGAGTGCTCGTAATGATGTTTCCCTTGAGTTACAGGATGAAAATGACCCAGTTGTTGTGGAGAAGAAAAAACGTCACCTTAGAATACCTGGAAGAAAGAAACATAAACGTTCAACAAGTCAGTCATCTGTTGAATCTGGGGATGAGTCTGCAGGAGATTTGTCAAGATCGTCTACTTTCAAAAGTAACTTGAAGGAAATTAATGAAGGTTCCACTTTGAGTGGTATCGACACGCCACATTCAGATCTGCCAGTCTCTTCAACTAGACATAGATTTAGTAGTGAAGAACAACGTTCTGGAATCCATGAGCAAGATAACGAAAACTTTGATTTAGAGCTTGAAGGTTATGATGGCGGTGATTCTGAGAGTGAAACAGAGTCTAGTATTGACCTTAGTCAATTGGATGACCAAATTGCCACCACCAGAAGGTCATTGCAAGTTGAATTGTCTTCATTATTGGAATTATTTGAGAAGTTTACTGATGCCAACTCGTCCGATGCTGGTTCTGAAGGAGCTGAAGTTTGTGTAGTTGGAGGCAACACAATTAAAGCTATTCATGAATTAATTCTCAAGTACAATAGCAGTGTGGATATAAGGTATGAAAAGTTGAGGAAGGCATTAGACAGACAGTTAGAAGTCAATACTTTATGGGAGAATTCCATTCGTGATTTGGAGAATCAAATTACCCAGAGAGAATCAAAATTAGCGCAATTACAGGACCAGAGAAAGCAATTGAAAAAGTATTTTTCCAATGTCGGCTCTACCGGAAATAAAACCGCTGGCACATCATCACCACTTCCTTCTCATAGAATGTCTATAAATGAAGGAGAAACACAACCTAAAACTACAAAACTCTCTCCTGATGACGTATTGGCTCAAAGTCCAGATTATAAGCAAATTGAAGAAGTCGACGAAAAGTTAATTGAAGCCAAAGATGAGACCAACGGGTTAAAGGAAACTGAAGAATTACCACAAATTCCAGGTGCTCTCCCTGAAGAAGTTCTTGAACAGTTTTTGGGAGAAGAATCAGATGAAGATGAATTTTTTGATGCAGATGAGTTTGAAGAAGAAGAAGAACAAGAGGAAGTAGTGACCGGAAGAGAAGGTGAACTTGACACTGACGTTCAAGACATAGATCAGAATCCTGAACTTCTGAAGCAAGAATTCTTAGAGAACAAGGAAACTGAAGAGGAAGCTTTACCAATCTCCAAAGCAGCCGTAGCAGCTGGAGCTGTCGGATCTGTCGGAATTGGTGGAATTGCTGCTGCATTGGGAGCAGCACACGAAGAAGTGAATAAGAAAACCAAGGACCAGGAAGAACAAACACCAGCTATTAAGGAGACGGATGATATTGGTCCGTTAGATTCCATAACCGACCAAGAAACAGCCGTTGAAGAAGAACCTAAAAAATTGGAAGAAGTTGAAAAACCACAAGAAACAACTGAAGAACAAGAAGAAGAAGAAGAAGAAGAAGAAGAAAACGAAGCTGAAGTAGAGGAGGAGGCTACTATTGATGACGGACTTAATCCAGCTCAACGTGAGGCAAATAAATTACTTTTCAATGAAGGTTCATTTCTTGGGTATGAAAACCCACCAAGAAAAAGATTGGCATTGGATGAGGATAATAGACCTAAGGTGGGGTTGTGGGGTATATTGAAATCGATGATTGGTAAAGATATGACCAAGATGACCTTGCCAGTTTCATTTAATGAACCTACTTCCTTGTTGCAAAGATTGACTGAGGATATAGAATACAACGATTTGTTGAATAATGCTTGTCAATATGACGACTCAACTTTGAGATTAATTTATGTTGCTACGTTTGCTGCAACTGAATATTCTTCAACCATTAATAGAATAGCTAAGCCATTCAATCCATTGTTAGGAGAGACTTTTGAATATGCAAGACCTGATGGTAATTACAGAATTCTTGTTGAACAAGTTAGTCATCATCCTCCAATTAGTGCTTGTCGTGCTGAATCGGTAAAATGGGATTATTATGGTGAAAATGCTGTTGATTCTAAGTTCTATGGTAGATCCTTTGACTTTAAGCACTTGGGTAAGATGTTTTGTGTTCTTAGACCAAATAATGGTGTTAGAAATAAGAAGGGTGAGTTAGTACACGAAGAGTTGTATAGTTGGAAAAAGGTCAACACTGCGGTTGTTGGTATTATGCTTGGTAATCCTACTGTTGATAACTACGGTAAGATGATTGTTGAAAACCACACCACAGGTGATATAATTACTGTTGATTTGAAGCAACGTGGTTGGAGAGCATCCTCGGCTTATCAATTATCTGGACACGCTTTGGACAAGAATGGTGTGGCCAAATGGGCTATGGGTGGACATTGGAATTCAAAGATTTTTGGAAAGAAAATTACTCAAGACCATCATGCCGATGCTCATGCTGGGGAACGAAAAATGTCATTATTGGATGATCCAGCTATAAAATCAGGTACTAGTACAAATACCACCAATGATCCATATGCAGGAGGTAAATTCTTGATCTGGCAGGTTGCTCCTAGACCAAAAGTTCCATTTAATTTGACTGCGTTTGCCCTTACTTTGAATGGTATTGATGATAATTTGAAGAAATGGGTAGCACCAACTGATACAAGGTTAAGACCAGATCAAAGAGATATGGAAGATGGATTATATGATCGTGCTGCTGATGAAAAACATCGTGTTGAAGTTAAACAAAGACAGGCCAGAAAAAAAAGAGAAGATAACAAGGAGAAGTATATTCCTAATTGGTTCATCAAGAAAAAGCATCCAATTACTGGTGATATGTTTTGGGAATGTAATGGTACCTACTGGCAAAGAAGAAAAGAAAATGATTTGCAGAATACTGGTGACATATTTTGAGAGGATGACTAGACAAAGAAGAGTAGAACCCAGATGTTGGATAGAATGTTTCATTATACTATTTCTTATTTTCTCAAGTTTTCAGGTAAGTATATAGGAAGTTTGATTTAGAAGACTAATTATATTTAGAAGTCAATGTACTGTTTGTTTTTTTAATTATGTTTATTATTATTATTATTATTATTATTCTTCTTCTTTCTTGTTTTAGATTATGAAAAACAATTTTGGACTACTCAACTTCTTGGTTACTATTATTAATCTCTTTATCCACCATTTGATTCAACATGACTTGACCATACTCTCTTAATTTGCCTTCTTTAATTATATTGATATCGAAAATAGTTTCATCTTTCTGGCCACCGTAGGATTTCGGTAAATCAGTAGATGGATAAAACCTGGTCAAGTTCCCATGATTGAGTACTTGGAATTTCTTCAATGTTTCTTCATCAATCACCCCAATTGCTTTCAAAAATGCAAAGACCCATCCCATTATATAAGGAACATTCACAAAAAATTTCACTGACAATAATTCCGGATAATTATCACCAAAAATTTGAATAATATCTCTCATACCTTTCTTCATCCCCAGATCAATGCTAAACATTGACACATTATTTGTATCTTGTATTTGAGCAATACGATTAAAATTGGGGTCAGTAAAATCAATAAATTGCAAAGCTTGTTCCATCATTCCTATTCTCCATCTTAAAAATGGATTTCCAGGTAACATTTCTTTTGAATTATCTTCACCATATTTTTGAAAGATTAATTTAGGATTTTTCAAATTACCATATAAATTCCATGTTGTTACACGTAAATTATTATTAACGTCACCAAAATTCGTAATCGATCCCAATAAGTTTAATTCGTCTGGGAAAGTTTCTTCAAAGCCAGCTTTTAATGGTTGAAATTCATTTCTCCAATTTAAAGTTTTAATGATTCTTGATCTTGCTAATTCAACATCATACTTATCAGCCACTAAAAACTTGAGTAATATCTCATTACGAATATTTTCATTGACGTATTCTGCATCAGTTTTGTTAATACGATAACCAAAGATTTCATCATATTGAGGATTGTTCGTAGCAGCAAGAATGTCAGGAATTTCTTGAATTAGTGTTTCCAATTTGGCAGCCTGTTCTTCATTTAAATCGGTAGTTTGAATAGTAGATGCAATATGGGACATTATATTTGTAATTAACTAGGTAAAGCCAAAAAAAAAAAAAAATTCAAAGATATCCCGATACATATGGAGATATAAATACTGAATGCCACCAAAATAAGTTTATCACCCAATATTGAATTCTTGGTAAAGTTCCAGAAGATGCCACCTAATTTGACTGCCGATCTTGGGGAATACAAGAATTTTCTTGTTTTGTTTCATGATAATATTTTGGCAACCCTGTCAAATATCAGATCGTACCATTTGAATAGTTAAGTATGTCCTTAACAACTTTAGCATTTAAAAAGAAATCTGATAATGGCTTTCCTGTGAATTAAAATGGATAATGTTACTCTTAGTTCATGGATTGACATTATAGTACACATACAGTTGGAAGCTTTTTTTTGTTTTGTGTAACTCATTCCAGAAGAAAAGATCCAATTCTTAAGAACAGAAAAATAAAAAAAAAAAAAAAAAAAAAAAAAAATTGTAAATGAAAAATTTCAACCTACATATTACCGTTCATCAATCAATACACGAAGACATCATGCTACGCCGTACCGTTTTTTCAAGGTCAAGCAAAACGGTAGTTTTGAATCAAAACATAAAATGCATCCGTTTGGGAGGTTCAAGATTGGTCCATAGTTCATCAACGCAAGATATAGAAATAGAATCGAAACATGAACCATCGCTTGAAAATGCTTCCAGGGCAGAGAACCGACATGATTCAGAAATGGAAAATCAACCAAAATTTAGTAACATTCTAGACTCTTCTGAAGAAGATGGAAAAATTGACTTCAATAAATTGAGTGAATTTATCAAGAATGCATATAAAGATAGTGAAAGCGCAAAACCTGTTCCTGTCGCTAGAGCAGAACAAATTGAATATTTTCAAGAACTATTTTCCAGTTATGGCTCATATCGAGACCTGTCTTCATCACGAGCTAACAGACCAAAGGATAAGCTTCGTTCTCAAGGTATCAATTTTGTACCGGACGGGTTTAAGACCGAATTGTTTGCAAGGACCAAATATGCATTAGAGCCAACTTTGGAGTACTTGGACTCATTTAAAGATTCCCAGGAGTTATACAACTATACTGTATCTCTCTTTAATAAGTTTCAAGAACAAATAGCATTAGCTACCAAGAAAGCGAAAAAGGATGACAAGCAATCTCAAACAATTAAAACTACAAATGAGGAAATTTTTTTGAATGAACTATTCAAAAGCTCAAATAGACATAAATGGACCGAAAGCCATGAAAAATACATTAAAAGTATTAGAAACCACTCATCAATGTATCCAACTGATCCTCTTTTGAATGTATTGACAGTTCCAATTATCTTCACCCGTATCATCAGTACTTTGGGGTTTAAATTCTACAATGGTCAATTGGCATTGACACTTTTTGATTTGTTAGAGAAAGATCCAAATTTGTATATAATAGCAGCCAACCAATCTGCATTCAATGTAGCGCTACGTTTAATGTGGATAAATAATGGAATTCTTAATTTGCACCCATTCCATATGTGGTACACACGTATGAAATTTTTGGGATACCCTGGAGATCTCACAACCTTAAATATCTTGAGAATTGTTATTTCCGAGTATGATAATTTAAGCAATGGTAAACTGATTTTCAATAGACAGGGTGATAAGGTTTATATTTCAGATACCAACTGGAGAATGAAATACTTCAGGGCAGAATATGAACTTATAATGGCGAGATTAAAATGGCATTCAAGGAAAAATGCAAGAATGAATACTACGAAACAAAATGGATCTGGCGCGGGCCATTCATTCTCACCTTCTTGGGGTTGGGAGTCAATATCATAAGAATGTACAGTATATATAGATTTGAGAAACGTTGTTTTAGTCTTGACTAATTCAAGACTTTCTTGTACATAATACACGACCTTTTGTTCGGTTTCTATTGTTGTTGTTGTTGTTGTTTTTCCTAGAGCGCTGGTCGTTCCTCACTTTCCTATTTTTTTCTTTTTCTCAAAAATCGGTAACTAATTGTATTTGAAAACAGACTTTTTTATTCTAAGACATTCAGAAGTCTAGGAAGTCTTATTGGTTTGAGTTTTCAATCCCGATAACTATCCTTAGAATACAAAATTACTTGATTTAACAATGTCTCAATTTGGAGAATATTACAACAACTATCTGTCGAATGAGAATCAACAATATACCAATGAAACGCCTACAACAACAGGTGTGCCTACTATCAACATTGGCCTGGAAAATGTCAATCTTTCCGGCATGGGTATCAAGAGAGAGAATTTTGATAACTTGTTAAGTGGGTCCTTTGATATCAAGAAGCAGTTGTCTCAATCATTGAACAATTCAAGCTCCGGCGTTACTGGTGGCGGGGGAATTTCGAAGCCCCATTCAAGAAGGAATTCCACGTATATTAGGTCTCAGGAGGGTAGCGATAATGAGGATGACAATCAAGACAATAACGAGAAAGATGGTGGTAATGAACGAAAACGTAGAGATAATATCAATGACAAGATACAAGAATTATTGACATTGATTCCAACCGAGTTTTTCCAGAATAATAATAATAATAACAAAGATAACAAATCAAAACCAAGTACCAAATTATTGAAAGAAGAAAGTCCAGATGATGATCCGTCAAAAAATTCAGGCACTAAGGATGGGAAACCCAATAAAGGTCAGATTTTGACGAAATCGGTAGAATATTTGCAATATTTGCAGAGCACAATTGACGAAAATAACAGGAAGGAAGTTGAATTAATTATGCGATTAAAGACTTTAGAATTGAAAGCTTCAAACCAATCCACTGAGAATATTCCTATTCGAATTGGATACACTAGTGCAGAGAAGGCTTTGGGTGAGATTGGTGTTGGCCCATGTTCCGAGCAATACTTCAAGGATGTTTTGGTAAAAGCAGCAAGTGCAAGTAAGTCAGGAAGAAGAGGTAGTACTTCAGGTTGAACTTGAGAGAATGATGTATATGATATTAGTTGAATGGATTGGTATTTTAGTTTTTCGATTTTTTTTTTTTTTTTTTTTGATTTTAATTTTAATTTTATGTTTTGGATATATAGGTGTTTGTTTAAATTTGACTCTTTGAAGTGTAGTTTGTATTATTAATCTTGATATCGTTTGTATACATACATTTGCAAGTTTTTATGTAAGTATAAAATACCTCTTTACTATGATATCAAGTGTTCTATATTTATTTTTTAATTCTTCCTAGACGTTCATCTCTATCTGCGTTCTCCTTTAACATATAAGCAGGCAAATACTTCCCAGTTGGTAATTTCAACAACGGGTTTGGAACTGTTGTATTTATTCCCCCGAGAGAAGTATAGCCTTCATCATACATTTCACAATACTCCACATCACATCCAATAAGAAAATCCCAAATATCCACATAGTTCCAATGCAAGATGGGATGTATACGCAAGAATTTTGGCCAATTATGATCAGTCATCTGTTCATATTTCAAAGTATCTCCATATGGATCCGAATGTCTGATCCCAACAATCATGGATTTGACATTTTTATTTATTTCATTGAAATATTGTTGAAATCCTTCCTTCATAGAACTTTGGATAATTATTTGATTCAAATGGTAGTATTGTGCTGAGCGTTTAATGAAGTCAAGTAATTGTGGGAAAGGGGTTTCAGAGTTGACATAAATAGAATCCAATTTATAATCAGGTGGTAATAAGTTAACTGTAGGGTTCTCAAAATTAGACGACGAAAACTTCTTATGAATAGTTGCCATTAATAATATCAACATAACAAGGCAGTCCTTTCCACCGTTATATGATATGGCTATTTCTTGAAGACTAAAAGGGATCAAATTTAGTTAGTAAAATAACAAATTTTAATAAATCAAAGGATAAGGGCCAGATATTAAGCCATGACAAGGTATTAATGAAACGAATAAACATACCCATGGAAATCTATGGATTCTTCTAATTTTTCAATACTAAGGATCACTTTCTGTTTTACTGATTCCCGCAAATCTTTATCAAACTGGTACTGTTTGCGAGTTGTCGACGTTTCGGTCGTACCGTTTACCGTGACGGGAACTCGGTCATGTAGGAAATTCTGCACCAAAGTGAAACATTCTCCACATCTTTGTAGAAAACCAACTTGAACGTCTCTAGTGTGCTGATTTGTCATTGTTAATTCTTTTATGTTATTATTCCAGTGATTTTGTATTGATTGTGCAAGGAGAAAATGCAGATGATGAACCTCAACTTAGATCAAAGTTGTATATCCGATATTCGAAAAATTCTTCAACTGTGAACAGAGTGAGTGAGTGCTGAATTTTTCTTTTCTTTTTTTTTTATTTCGTCGCACATTGTCTACGTCAAACTTAAATCCATCGGGAGGGGGGCACGAAGCGGAAAACAACAAAAAAAAAACATAGGCAATAAAGGAAAGAAAATACGGACCGAAATCATATGATTTGCGGGGCAACAAAAAAGTTGTTTCCTTTATTTTTTTTTTTTTTTTTGCAATGGTAGACTCATTTACTATTTCTTATACTGTGAGATCAAATCCTCAAAGATCTTTGATCACCTGGACACGACCAGTGACAGTAATAGAAAAGAACCAGCAGCTACGTCACTAATAACCTCTAGAACATATCTTAGGATGTTATCTAGAATAGATAATATAATAACGCTTGATTCTTAATTATCCATAAGTAAAATAGACAGGGAAAATCCTGGTCTATTTATATTGTTCGGGTTACATTTGACGAGCCACTGGTTCTTAATTCCGAGCGTGTTACTAATCACTCTAATTACCGATATCGGCCGCGGTCAACAGTAGAGTAAGGTTCGTCAAACATCGATATAATAAATCATGTGACATCTTCCTTACAAGACCGATAACAATGATAAGCTTGATATATTAGACATCATCACTTAAATACATTATAAATAAACTCAATGCTAAGTATAAACTAGCAGAGTAGAATCAAGGTCGAAACCTAACAAAAGTTAAAGTGGACTCAGACACAATTATATGTCGAGCACTGTTGGATTAAATTTCTGATCTCACATTCCCCCTTGATCCAAGCGGTGTAAGACAACTCAATAGATCTCAAACAAATATCACTAATCAGTGCAACACGAATGGCAACAATATCTTGTATATCCATAATAACAATGCGACGTGGCAGACTAGGAACAACATCAGGAGACCAGTAGACTCTGCCAAGCAGAGGTCCTTTGATGACCAAATCATGTAGTTACAGAAGCACCATAATGGACTCATAACATATTTAGGCATCATTAGCCAAATATTTCTTCAACAAAAACAATATGGAAGCGAAGTAGTATACAAGTTGATAAGGTGTCGCCAAAGAATCAGTAGTCCATCAAGGCACCTAGATCACCATGTATACGTTTAGCAAAATTATTGAACATTAGACAACACACCTTAAGACTGATACAGTATCAAGTTCAAGTGTGAGAAACATTGGGAACATAATAAACATAATAGTCCTAGTACATATAATAAATTCTATGAATCTGGTTAACTTTATAGTTACAACCAATATAATGAACACAACAAGCATAATGATTAAGGTAAGCATAATAAACATGATAAACATGATAAACATGATAAACATGATAAACATGATAAACATGATAAACATGATAAACATGATAAACATGATAAACATGATAAACATGATAAACATGATAAACATGATAAACATGATAAAGATAATTAAGATCGTAAACATGACATGGATGATTAATATCGTGAACATGCTACGAATAATAAGGATGATGAGAAACAAAAGACATAGTTTGAGGAGCATAGCATCAAGCTGTATAACGAATTGAATACACCATAAATTAGGTAGAAACAACTATAGTCTTGAACCAACTATACCTCATAAATTCGTCTTTAAACATCAGGTCATATAATCACAGATTAGTTTCCGTATAGCAATATAACGTAACTTCGATGAATTCTAAGTTCACTTATTCAACATAAACCATTTATTGACATACAATATTTCAGTGCGAAGATCAGACTTGAGGACTGATAAGTCAGTACTTTCCCCCTCTGGACAAGCATCTGAAATCCCACAGACATTGCGAAATAACTTCAGCCAAATATCAAAACGGGAATTAAATAGGAACCAGTGTCAAAATTGGAAATTTGAAACATGTAATCATTGTCCTTCACCCAATTAGACAACCAAAACAGAAAATACATTGCTTCACTATCAATATATAAATGCACAAAGATGTATTATATTCATCAACTTTATCCGGCGAGACGGAAAAATAGAGAGGATGATGAAAGTACAGAAAATAGATCTGCTGTAACCAAACAAAATATGCATGGACATTAAATACCAGATATTTCGAAGAAAAAAAATAAACAACTCAGGATGGTAGCAAAAACGAAGTGTGAGCTAGATAGCACAACAGGTGAAAACATTACAGGCCAATCCAAAGTTAACAACAAACAAGAAAGATGCAATCCAACATAAACAGCAGGAAAAACAGGCATCTGCTCTCTTACATCATGAAAGAATGCTTAAAGGACAAACTTATCAAGCACATTCAAAGAAATAATCGTCAGTCAGAAACGAACTTCAGTCAGAAACGAACTTCAGTCAGAAACGAACTTCATTCAGAAAGGAACTTCATTCAGAAACAAACTTCAGTCAGAAACGAACTCCAATATATGGCAATCTCTAGTTTGAAAACAAAACTTCAAAAGAGAGGAGAACATTACCAGTTAAGCAAATGCCATGAGGAAAAAATAAACTCCAGCAGGAATATAAACTTCGTAAAGAATTAAACCCCAGTAAAAAAAAATTAAACTCCAGTAAAGAAATAAAGTTCAGTTAGGAACACCCTCCAATAAGGAAACAAAATTCCAATGAGAAAACAAGCTTCCCCTAAGAAAACAAGCTGCCACTAAGAAAGCCAATACTTAGGAAAGAAAGGACCTCCAATTCACATGGCAAAGCGAAATAATAGTAGGCAGGTTGAAAAAAAAAAAAAAAAAAAAAAAAGGTACAAAATAAGACTATGACATTGCTTCTTCTGATATTCAACACTAGAACAGGAATAAAACAAAAGTATCAGCAAATAGTCCACATAGACAATGACAACTTAGGTAATGAAAAACAACCAGTAGGAACAAATGAAAAAAAAATCAACGAGGATGAAACAAGAAATATCAAATACGTGAAAGAATGATCATCAACTAAGTAATAAACTCATGGAACCTTAACATTCAAATTCTGACAATAAAATAATGCACGTAATTCTTAAATAATGAAAGTCTCATCAATAGGCAATTCAAGACAAGAACCACTTCTGGTCCAACGAACCCAATCGACAGCGAAATGTCGGGCTTTAATTGACACATTTAGATAGATGATTCTTCAACCTTCAATGCAACAGCACAACAGTCAGCAAAGAAAAGAAACCTCAATTGAAAAAAATCAGCAGTTCAAATCATGATGATAAACATGTGATAAAGAAAAATTTATCATATCCAACTAGTACGACTCAAATATGAGCACCAGAAATACCAGATAAAAACATTCTAACAAAAAAAATAACGACACCTATTGCACATTGTAGTTCAACTTAAGGAACACTTGCGACAGGCGGAATCAAAGTATGTTCATAAACAATAATTTAAAATCAAAATAAATCAAAATAAATAAGAACGATAACGAAAATCGTAATTGCCGACCAATAATAAGGGCACGAAAGAACTAAATCCGTCATCAACAGGAAATACACTATGCACAAAATATTTTCAACACATTTAGGCAAATATTAAGGTATTTAGTATACCATCACTAGGATATTTGATGAACATTAATTATCAATAGGTAATAAGTATTCCAAACAACAATAAGTTCAATTTCAAATATAGAAGGAAATGAAATAAATCACAATAAAGAGTGGCTTGTAGGCAGAATAAATAAAATCATACCGAACAAGTAAAAACGAGTTTCAACCGTTCATAGGGAAACTGATTTTAATAAATGTAAAACTTGAAGTCCCATCAGCAACACTAACCAGTATAGTAGAAGATCAAAAAAAAAAAAAAAAAAAAAAATCTTATTCAAAGGGTATAACAATTGCAAAAAAGGAAGTTCTTAGAATAAAGTATAACAGTCAGGGAGTAAATGCAGTAAACACTGAACAAAACAATGTCCCTAAAACCTGAACAGAGTATCAAATACTCTTCATTGAAATTAAAAAAAACTCCAAATTTGTAAACACATTTCTAAAAAAAACGAGTAATACATAACACCTCTAGACAATAAGTGATTGGAGTCAGTTAAGTTGACAATCCATTAAACAACATCATCCAAGAAAAATAGATTCTAAATTCCTAATGTCTCATGAAAGATAAGCTTCTGAACAGAATTTCACAGAATCTAATCAAACAAATAAAGGTATCACATCTATACCATAGAAAAATTATAACTTAAAATCAGAAATCAATGTTCAACAGTTTCAAATAGTTATACAGTTGTAAAACTTCGAGCATGAACTTCGAGTAGATCCTTTCATAAACTAGAGCATGACCAATACTGGTACTGCCAGCTGAATCTAATTCCAAATGCTTCTTTAAACAACAACTGAAGTATCTTTAAAGGGAAATGGGATAGAAAAGTATGGAACAAAAATGACATGTGTGTGTCACTCATAACACATACACATAGTCATAGTAATAGCAATTATCCAATAATATCAACCCCCCAAAAAAAATTTAATGAAATAGACATGTATCCCCTGGTAGTATAAATATCACCAGTAACTTTATAAAAGGGAATATATTTCTTATTATTCTCATAGACATAATAGTAACTGCTGTTCTATCGTTAGAACATACTTATGTGTAGGTGGCAATGACCGAGGCCCATAACCTGTGAGATCAAATCCTCAAAGATCTTTGATCACCTGGACACGACCAGTGACAGTAATAGAAAAGAACCAGCAGCTACGTCACTAATAACCTCTAGAACATATCTTAGGATGTTATCTAGAATAGATAATATAATAACGCTTGATTCTTAATTATCCATAAGTAAAATAGACAGGGAAAATCCTGGTCTATTTATATTGTTCGGGTTACATTTGACGAGCCACTGGTTCTTAATTCCGAGCGTGTTACTAATCACTCTAATTACCGATATCGGCCGCGGTCAACAGTAGAGTAAGGTTCGTCAAACATCGATATAATAAATCATGTGACATCTTCCTTACAAGACCGATAACAATGATAAGCTTGATATATTAGACATCATCACTTAAATACATTATAAATAAACTCAATGCTAAGTATAAACTAGCAGAGTAGAATCAAGGTCGAAACCTAACAAAAGTTAAAGTGGACTCAGACACAATTATATGTCGAGCACTGTTGGATTAAATTTCTGATCTCACATATACAAGAACTGCAAAAAAAACTCTTTCGTATCATTATCCCAATACCACCAATAGCTATCAGATATTTGGTTTTCATCAGCAGGTTTGTCAATTTCTTTATTATTTGGAATAATTATAGCAATGTTATCGTATGGTTCCCCGTATATAACCAAGTATTGATAATTATTATCCGAATCATCCTCTTTTTCATCTTCATCATTCTCATCATCACTACCATCATTTTCTATATTTTTGTATTTCTCAATGAAATTATGACAGTTGTTTTGATTCTTAGATGTCAATTCATAATAAGACATTATTCTAAACATGGGCTCAGTGGCAGTGATATTAGGAAACTTCACAGTAATCAATATTCCAATACGAAGACTGTTGGGATCTCGAATTTTGGTTATCTTATAAGCAGGTTTGCCTATTTTGCTCCAGTGTCGCTTTTCAATGGTATTAATGCTGAGAATATTCTGAGAGCCCTGTAGTTGTAATTGTCGCTGTCTATTTTGTTTTTCATCCAATATTCGTCTCCGTTCTAGGTTAAGCATATGTTTTTTGCCTCCCAAGTGAGAAATGTAAGACGATTCATTTATATGAGTTGTGAGACACAATTTACACTCGAGCATACCCAAATGATTTCGAAAAACATATGGGTCATTATCTAAATCCAATACATGGGTGGCTAATAAATCTTGGATTCTCTGTTTAGTATGAACATTTGCATCTTCTTTACTGGCAATACCACCAGCGCCTTTCTTTGAGTTAACTCTTTCTGAATAATCCATATGCCTGTATCCGTATAATTCCTATAGGTTCAGCACAGACTTTGGTTCTAATCCACCTTGCGATTCTTTCAATGTGAAAAAAAAAAAAGAAAATAAAATTAAAAAATAATATTAAGAAAAAAAAAATATTAATGATGATGATGCTACAACAAATGTCGCTTGTCGTTTTTGAATGTCGTATCAAATGAGTTCAACTCAGTTACGCGTCTCGACGAACAGAAGTAACCAAAAAAGAGAAAAGAGAAAAGAGAAAAAAAAAAAAAGATTCAACCTTTTCAATTCCAAAAAATTCTTACGAACCATATTCACTGTTAGTGTATTCCTTATACAAATACTATAAAGGTAGATCTCAAACTTTACTTTTAATTTAGAAATTCGAGATTTTATCAACATTAATCAAATAGTTAAAGCATAAATAATAAGGGATCCCAAGTCTTCTTCAATATTTGTTTTTCTTTTTTTTTTTTTTCTGGTTGTTATTTTCTTTTGTTTTTTTTTTTTAATTTTTATGAAGAATAAACCTGTTCAATTACCCAACTAATTTTTGTATTACCAACATTTAAACAATGAATTCACCAATACATATAGGAGATTTGACAACACAATCCATTCAGCAACGATTGTTAGACACTCATATTAATGGTACCGGAAGTTCCCCGGATTGTACATCAACATCAACAGTCTACGCATCAATATATTCAGGCGTTAAAGCTATACAATTAACTTTAAATTTCAATGCTGACAGTTCCAATGATGAATCTGAAGATAAGGAACTTATTATTTTGCGTAGAGTTCAAGACTCATTTATTAATGTGACACAATTGTTTGAAATCTTGGTAAAATTGAACTTGCTTACCGTAGGACAATTGAACAATTACTTTGATAATGAAATTTTGTCCAATATGAAATATTTTGGTTCTTCGAGTAAGAACCCACAGTATTTGGATTTAAGATATCACGAGAATACATACATAAAAGGTATATGGATCTCGTACGATAAGGCAGTTGAATTGGCATTAAAGTTTGATATTTATGAAATCACAAAGAAATTATTTCTTGTTGATGTCCATGATTTTGACAAATTACCTAGGGTCAATAAAAGAGTACACGAAGAGGATGACGACACTGAGAAAGATTTGTTAGACTCTCCTTCAAAGAAGCAGAAATTAGACAAGCACAAGAATAGGAGTTCATCTTATAAGAGTGTTGATGATGGTGATGATTCACGAGCCCTTGTTGATTCATTATCGAGCAAGAACACAAATCATCCATTTACATTACCTGCAATTACAATCAATGATACTAACATTGACATTGCCAATGATATCAAGATGAAATTGGGAGAAGTTTTTAAGAGGGATGACGAACAAGCTGGTGGTATTTCTTTTGAAGAAGCAAAGACTGCATTCTCGGGTCCAATGTCTAAGTATTCTTCTGACGCAATCATTGACATTCCATTAGATCAAATGGGACAAACTGCTTTGCATTTTGCTTCAACGCTTGCATCGTTGAATTTGGTTTCCGTATTCATTAGGTTAGGATTAAACTCCCCGGTTAGAGGCAACATCAACGGAGAGTCACCCTTAATTTCGTGCATACAAGTTACCAATGCAATGGAAAAGGGAAATTTCAGTAAGATTCTCAGTGAATGGTTGTATCCTGATTTGTGGCTCTTGGATACCAAAAAGAGAACTATTTTACATCATTTGGCATTGCAAATTGAAAAAAATGACAGCTTCAAATTTTATACTACAAAGATCATAGAATATATTATATCCAACAATGATCAATTATTCTTAGATTTGCGTTCAAAATTACTCAATGCGCAGGATGACGATGGTGATACTCCGTTGCATATTGCAATTGAAAAGGAGTCCAAGTGGTTTATCAAGGTATTGCTAGAGTTAGGGGCAGATGTCAACATAGCGAATAAGCATGGTATAAAAGCATCTGATTTTGAAATCATAAGAGATGTGACTACTTCTGAAAGCAATGATCAAATATTTGACTTAATTTCCACGGGATTGGAATTTTTAAGCAAAAGATTAGAAATTGGTGGTAGCACAATCCCCCAAATTGAAGAACCTAAGCAAATAAAGATGCCAACTGTGATAGAGCAAAATGAAAACTCTACGTCTGGGAGAATTTTTCAGAGTATACAACATTTGCTCGCTAATACCAATGCTGAATATGAAAGTATATTGAATTCCAAAAGAGATCAAATTAAACAACTAGATAGGGCTCTTCATGATGCCACTATTGTAACTGCCAACAACCGTTTTAACTCAAAAAAGATTACTGAGAAGTTAATACAGTTAGATAACTTGAAATTGCAAGTAGCTAACGTAACGGATAAATTGACTTTATCAAAGCAAGAATTGGATGAGAAATTGGATGACAACAAGGAATACGATGCTGATGAACCGTTTGTAATTAAGCCAATCTTTGACAGGATGAAAGCAGGCGAATCGGTGGAAGACTTAAGGAATGATGAGACAGTATTACGTCAATTGCAACCTGCCCCTATTCTAAGGGCAAGAATAAACGCCTACAGAGAAATAAATGCCCGTTTAGAGAAGGAGTTGCAAACATTGGTTGATTATAGCGAATTGACTGCAAAGTTTAAGAAAGTTGTTAGTATATGTACCAATGTGGGTATCAATGAAGTTGATGAATTTTTAGACGGTTTGTTAGAAGCAGTTGAAGGCCAACAGTAATGAGTAACTTGTGCTGATATTAGATTATGTGTATATTAGTATTTAAATGCATTAAATATCATTACAAACACGCGCGCATTATAACAACAAAATAATGGCGCATTCCTCAAAACATATCAATTTACACTAGACCTTGATATGAGTTTAATGCTGATTGTATAGCAGTGTCTAATTTACCAATACGCCTGAAGTCTTCTAAATTCAACGTATCAGTATCTTTATCCTTCCCAACCAATTTGAAATATTTCTCAGCTCTTGCCTCTGGTGTTTGTTCATCTTCAGGCAACTCCACCATTGGTCCCACTAATTTATAGGTTGCCTGCATAATTGGTAGAACATCCTTATAACTAACCTTACCTTCTTTCTTATAATCGTACATTTTAAAACTCCAGTTGATCTTTTGATCTTCAGTGCCTCTGCTTGTAATACTCAATGCGATAATGAATTCTTTGAAATCGATATATTTAGAGTTATCCAAGTCAAAAACACGAAATAAATAATGACAATAATCTGTAGGATCTCCAAATGGAAAGAATTGTTTATATACTTTAACAAACTCCTCTTCGGACAATTGACCCAGCGGACAGTCTCTGAGAAAACCTTTGTACCACTGTTGTAGTTCCCGCTTATCAAAATATGTGGCTTGTCGAAGTTGTTTCAAATCATCCTTTGATAGTTTGGATACTGCTTTTCCCATAGTTCATAAATATTATAAAATTGATCTACTCTTATGACTGGATATTCTTAATGTTGCTAATAATTTACAAGTGCTTTTTTTTAAAAAAAAAAAAAGAAAAAGTAACAACAACATACAGAATTAAAGCAAAGCAAAGCAAAAAAAAAAGAAAAGAAAAGAAAACAAGGTGGCTTCGGCTGATTGGGGTTGGTTTTTGTTAAAGTTCGTGCGAAAGAGAAAAAAATTGCGTAAAGAGACTACAAAAGAAGAAATTCAAAAGAAAAATCAGAATCAGCATAAATTGAAAAAAAAAAAAAATTTTGAAAACTTAAAAATTTTCCCCAGTTCTTTTTTTCAAAATATAACTTTTATATGTTTTCAACATATATAAAAATCTAAGATGTTGAGAAACGCTTCCAGAATTACCACTAAAAGATCATTTGCAACTTCATTTGTTGTTTCTGCCAATTACGGAAAACCACAAAATCCACCAATTGATACCGAAATCAAGTTAAAGATCCAACCAATCGTAAGAACTGGAGAAACTTTTGAAGTCAAAAAAGCCAGATTATTATACCAATCAAGAAAGAGAGGTATCTTAGAAAGTGATTTGTTATTGAGTAGATACGCCGATGCTCGTTTGGATTCCATGACTATGGAAGAGTTGGATGAATATGATAAATTATTGGATGAAGCTGATTGGGATATTTACTATTGGGCTACAAAGAACTACACCGTTACTCCACTACCTGATAAATGGAAGGATTCCAAAATTTTGAAAGAAATCCAGAAAGTGGCAGAAAATAATGACAAAGTTATAATGAGAATGCCTGAGTTAAATTTGAAGAAAGACTAATAATGATACTTTTTGTTATTAGTTTCTTTTTAGTATCATCTGTATATAATGTTTAGTATAGTCACTCGTTCAATATACTTGAGTGCCCGTTATTTATTTGAACAAACCATTTCTGTGAATTTGTGCACGACCCATGTACTTGTTGCGAGGTTTTTTTTTTTTTTTTTTTCTTCTTCTTCTGAAAACAGAGAAAAAGACCAAATTGAATGGAAGAAGAAGAGAGAAAAAAAAAAAGTCATAATAAAATGAATACTTGAGACAACATTAGCAAGGAACATTGTACATAGTATTATCCAGGGAATCAATTATAATCATTCACGATTCATTATTTAAACGAACTTAGAAGATATTCTTTATTGAAAATTGTTATTTACACGTGAAGAACTAATATAAAGAGCATATTTATTTACTTATTTTGTATTTTTAATTCCTGCCCACCCCCTAGTTACCTTTTTACCACAATACCCTAAATGACATACAACGGTAATACTCACTACATTCCTAGATATGGCAAAAATTCATCTAAGAAGTCATATGATAATTCATCTTCCGGAAACAGGGACAGCTCAAATCTACTGAATAATCAATCTCCAAGTTCTTATATTGGGGCAGCAGGCAAAGATTACGATGGGGCAGCAGCAGCATCATCATCATCGTCATCATCTTCGTCATCATCGTCATCTAATTCAAGTTCATATTACAGCAGAAGAGAAATGTATGGTAATTCAGGCTATAGATCACGATATGAGTCATATACACCGAAAAATAATTCATCTAATTCTAGTTCATACTATAGAGGAAACTCCACTGGTGGCGGTAGCACATATTTTGGATCCGGAAGTCATCTGAATAATACACATGGAAATAATAGTAGCTCCGGCCTAGGTGGAAGCAACAACAGTATGGGTAATGCTAATTCAAATGGACCAAATAGAAGATGGCAAGGATTTGATCGACTGTATGATTCTTATTCAAAGTATCAGGATGGGGGGACTGATAAGTTTATTTCACGAACAGGAAGTTATAGTAATGTCAAAAAAGAGAGCAACAGTGTTTCTGATTCAAAGGATGAAAGAAGAAGAGTGTCCGCAATGGGTCTGTCACGATATAATAAGTCAACTTCACCGCATGATAGTTGGGTCTCTAGGTCTATAAGTGATGACAATATGGGCAAGGAAAGAAAATATTTCGATGGAAATGGTGAAAATAGGTCCAGTAGTAATGAAGTATCCAGAAAGTCAAGTTTGAAAAATGAACCTAGTCCATTGTACAAGAGTGATTCACGCAAAAGTTCATATGGCGATATTGCAAGTTCTAAGTACATGAAAGACGGGTCAAAAAACGCTTCGAAAGAAAGCAGTAGGCGAAGCTCAATAATTCAGAATGAGAATAAAAATGGCCTGGAATCACCGAAGACCCTGACAATGGAGAATACAACTTTAAACAATTTTTCTACCGCTTCACATACAGAAAAGATTTCTGAAGTATCTCCCGGCACTTCAGATGTGGATGTCAAGATCGACATAACATCACCTTCTACATTATTGAGAAAGAAAACGTCATTTACTGATTATTTGAAGTCGGCAAAAGCTAAAGGTAAAGAAGACCATGATGTCACGAAGGATGATGTGAACCAAGAGAAGCATACTGTCAAAGACACAATAGAATCCAAAGTTGAGAAACCATTGACTACAGGAGAACTGCATGTTAACAATGATATATTAATTGATCCAGACGACAAAAGTGACCAGAAACCATTAGAGGTTAACAATCAGGAAAATCCGAAACCATTGGAGGCAAACAAACAGGAAGACTCAAACCCTGCAGATACTAAGGGAAACGACGTTTTGTCAAATGAAGCAAAAGAGGTTAATGATAATAATATTGACGACGGTAATGAGAAAGATAATGAAAATGACGAAATGGATACGGATTTAAGAAGAAAGCTGTCGGCCACGGATTCATTTGCCGATACTTCAGTTCTTTCTCCAGTGAATGAATCTGATGTTGATTTTAATTTTGAAGAATTAGCTGCTATTCCAGAAAACTCTAAAGAAGAAGACAAGCTGTCTCTCGATGTTTCACATAATAGCAACGATGGAAACATCTCCGAAACTGAAACCGTGATTGAAGAGGATCTTCCGACTTTGGACGAGGGTGAAAAATTAATACGTAGAACCAGCCATGATATTGAAAGACATAATTTGAAAGAGAAACAGCTCAAAGAGAAGGAACAAAATGATATTGCTGATAATGATGTCGATGAAATTAATAATGTGGCAGAAGATGTGAGCATGGACTCGAATGAACATCGTGCTGAGAAGACTGATGATTCCCTTCCCGATAATATGGTAATTAAAAATGAAACCAATGAAGTACCTCAAGGTAACAATAACGACAATAATAATGATTATCAAGAAGAGAACCTAGAAAAGATACAGTCAAATACAGAGTTCGGAGACGAAGAGAGTAGCACTGAACATCAACCAGTGGAAAGGACGATATCAATTAAGCAAGAAAGCAAGCATGGCAAATCCAAGAAATTACCATACAAACTTAAGCGTGATTCAAGTGGAAGATCGTTATTGCAACGGGCCTGCAAAAAGGGTAACTTTGATGATGTGAGAAGTTATATTGAAAGAGGTGCTAGTGCAAACGAAAAGGATTTTTGTGGATTCACCTGTCTTCATGAGGCCGCATTGGAAGGTCATACTGAAATAGTGGAATATTTGATTCAACACGGGGCCAATGTCAACGCAAAAGCAGATGAAGCCGGGGATTCGGATACTCCATTGATTGATGCTGCAGAGAACAAACATCTCGAAACTGTTAAAATTTTGTTGAAATATGACGCCGATCCTACAATTTTCAACATCGATGGGTTTACAGCATTGACTAAAATTTATCAGGAACATGATGGAGAAGAGGGTTATGAGGAAATCATTGAAATCCTTGAAGAAGCAAATGCTAAATTTACCATTCGTGCTGCGCGAGAAAGTCATTCGACATCCAGTTCTCCGGAAAATAATAGTTCTATTATTGAAGACCCTAATGATGCATATTTTGCTAACCTAATAAAACGAAAGGGAATTTACAAGTATGCTGCTGAAAACTCAAAAGAAGCTACGGCGGAGTACTTTTTCTCTGGACACAGTTTAGAAGCCAAACCGGATATATTGATTTTAGCTGCAAGAAATGGACATGCAGAATTGGTTGATATTATATTAGGGTTGAGCCGTCCAGAGTATAACATTGATACGGAATCCAGCTGTGGAGTGACAGCATTATTAGCTTGTGTTGGTCGTGGTCATTTTGATGTTGTTCGATTTTTGTTGCTTAGAGGTGCAGATCCTTTCAAGACGCGAAAGAAGGACGGATTAAACGCATTGGAGATTGCACAACATTCCCCACATTATGATGAACGTGAAGTCAATGAAATTGTCAAGTACATGGAGGATAAGAGTGGCACGAAGATCATTCTCAACGTTACATCTCGACCTGTTTCTAGAGTGACATCCCGTGCTACATCCCGTGCACCATCTGTACCAATTACTTCGGAGGACGAATATGAAAAAGAACAAGAACAAGAACAAGAACAAGAACAAGAACAAGAACAGGAACAGGAACAGGAACAAAAACAGGTGGTAGAGGAACAAGCACAAGTAAAAGAGGAGCAGGAACAAGTACAAATTCAAATACGTGAGGAGCAGAAAGGCGAAGAACAAGGGGAACAAGAAGATGATAATGATAAACAAGAGAAAGTGGAAGAAGAGCAGAATGAGGAGGAAGAAGAACCTAGAATTGTTGACAAGAAGGATAATGGATTCAAATCGCAAGAAATTAAGGAGCCGATTGAAGATGTGATTGAAGATAGCGCACCGGCAGACTCGGACGTAAGAAATACCAATCTATCTCCTGAGTTTAACACGAAGCAAGATCGTGACGAGACTCAAGAAGATAAAAATGATATCAAAAACTTTATTACAAGAGTAGTAAGTAATGAAGAACGGAAGAGAAAACATGCTGAAATTGAACATGATGGTTTTGATGATTTGCAAGATTTAAAGAGGGTGAAATCGGAAGTCAAGTTCAAACTGACAAAGGGAGATTCTTCATCACTAGACACTCTTGAAGATGATGTTTCACCAGCGGAGTCATTAACAGCACTCCATTCACACCAAGTATCAACAAAAGTACAGGAAGAACAAAGGATTAAGAGTGTTGAAGAAACAAGGCTCTGGCAGGAAAAGGTTGAAGCCAAGAAAAGAGCTAGAAGGGAAATGTTTTTGAAATCTGAAAAAGAAAAAGAACAGAAACGTAAAGAAGAGGAAGAAAAACGCATTGAAGAGGAAAAGCGAGAAGCTAAGGCAAGAGAAGAAGAAAAACTGAGATTGGCAAAGGAGGTAGAAGAGAAATCCAAGGAACTATTAGAAAAGAAAGTAGTTTTGAGAAGAAGCTTAACTCAGAACCATTATCCTGTAGGTTTAAGGTGTGTTAAATTTGATGGTTCTCCAAACGTAACTTCAGTGGAGAGATTTTTGCCTCTTTATGTTTTTATTATTGATAATAAGAGATATGTGACAGACTTGCAAGTTTCTTTGGTCACATCGACAGTTGTTTCAAAGATTTTAGAAAATGTTCACGAGGATGAAAAACGGGTTGCTACTTCAGCTGAGAAATTGAAGCTCTGGAAATTGTTTTTCAAATTTATTGGATTTGATCACAGAAGGGCTGATAATGATATTAGATCTTTGAGAGTAGAAGGACAAGAAAAGTTTCAAAACTTGTTAATTCATTTCATTGAAGAAGGTGCCATTAAACTGCATTTGGATAGTTTTCCAGTGGTTGCCGAAAGCTGCCAGAGAAACAAAATCGATGTCTCCTTGGATATATTAAGTGGATTTGATGATACTTCCGTTGATGGTTTGGTGGTTGATGGGAATGAAGAGATCATTATCGACTCTAGTAAAGTTAAAAAATTTATTCCTCCACATTTGGGCTACCGAAAAGATGTTCTTAGAACTGTCACAGCTTTATCACAGCCGTTATGGTAGTGGTGTAGCAATACGTAGAAAGTATTATACTAGATTTATGTGTATGTATTTATTATGTAAAGTGTTTACAATCTTTCTCAATATTAATTTTTGAAAACTTTTTACTTTGCAAAGGTATTAAATCCGCCTGATACGAAATAAATTTGTTGCCCTAGTATTAGTAATCTCTGAAAATTGGTACGAAGAAACACCACAATCATTGTATTACGTATATTGTCACTGGAATTGTAGATGGGATGGTAGTGCTCAAAATGATAGATCTTAAAAAGAAAGAGACCAATGCTTCCACTGAAAATATAACACACCAAAAGGAAAGGAAAAAAAAAAAAAAATGGTAAAAAATTGAGAAGCTCAAGTACCTATACTGTAGTACTCATCACCAAAGCTAATGCAGGAGCAAAAAATGTATGTTTCGTTAAAGTGTTGTATCTATGATTGTGATATCATGTACTGACAATAGACCATTAGAATAACAAGATCATCTTTATATGATCTGCAATCTGAGTATGAATCAGATTCATCAGAATATGTTGCACCCAAAATAGATCTAGAGTTCATTGAAATAAAGTCAAACAGCGATGGAGTTAGGAACGAAGAAGAGAATGTGACCGAGTCTATAGAACAAGACAAAGATGACGAATTCGAGTTTCCTTTGTTTGCAAGTGCTATGGAAGTGGATCCTCTGTCATCAGACAAGATTGAGGACAGAGGTAGAAGCAAAGAAGTAGGAATAATGAAAGTATCACTTCGTGAACAATCAGAAGAAAGAATAGATAATGAAAGACCAAATAGCTATTACTTTGCCAAGTATACAGACCAAGAGAAGAAACAATTTGAACAATGTAGTGTTACTGGGGATGATATTTACGAACAAATCTATATTGTTGACGCACAACCATGGAAATGTCTTGATTTAAATAAATATAATGCTAAAGTAGAACTCGAACTCAGCAGAGACAAGGAAAGAAAAAAGAAGAATAGACCTGGTAAGAAGAAGCGAGAGATGAAAGTGGTATGCCGTCAACGTAAGTTGGAAAGAGCCAAATTGAAGAAATTAGAAGAAGAGGAAAAGAAAAGACAATTGAAAAAACAGAGGTATCAGAAGAAGAGTTTTGGTAGAAATAACAGTCTAAATAAGAAATTTAATAAATCTGGTGGGGCTAACAAAAAACCACAACAGAAGCAAGATGCTAAACCGAAATATAGAACTGAATAGTTGTTATAATCTATAAAATGTACACTTATTGAGTTCATTTTTTGGGAAATAGGAAAATCACTAAAAAATAAAGAATTAAAAAAATTAAGTTTCGCTGTGGGAAAAAAAAAAAAAAAATGTAGAACCCGACAGTGTTGATTTTGTAGTTAACGAAACATTTCCTCTACCACACATTTGAATGGTTCAGTAACACACTCATGACATCTCAAGCTAACGAAATACCACGAAATGAGCTTGAAGATTTTGAAGCATTCTTAGAATCTGACTTTAGAGCTGAAAAATTTGCAAACGAGTTGATAGTAGCCACTAACGGCCACGATAATCCAGAATTAGATCTAGGCACGTCGATCAAGAAATTAACATTTGACATTGATGAATGTGATAAAAGGATTGCAAAAATATCGTCATCTAACTATGAATCATTGATTTCAAACTTTCAACAGATTACAAAATGTAAACAAATTTTAAATGATCATTTAAATCCAGGATTAGACCGAGTAAATGCACCCTTCCAACGAATCAAAAAAGAAGTTATAGAACCGTATGATGAAGCTGTGAAATTGAACAACGCATTGAAGAAAATCCACTTAACTTTGGAGTTATTGCGTAGTACAAGTTTTTTTATCTTTATTATTCAGCAAGTCGAAGAATTGTCTAATTCTGTGAATGATAAAGACTTGGTAAGGTTGGCAAAATTACATGTTCAAATTAAGAAATTATATGAAAATGCCAGTCAAGAAAAGCGATCAGAAGTAACCGTCTTGGCTATCAAAATCATTCGTGACTATCAGTCTAATGCAACAGCAAAAAGGTCCAGTTTGATCAAGCAATGTGTGAACGTGATAAATGGTGATTTCAACCACCTTTCTACATTGGAATATAAAAATCAAAAATTGCATTCGAATTTATCAGCCTTGTACATATTGGACAAGAATGAGTTTTATGATGTTTTTGAACGTGCAACCATTGCTCGACAGGTCCAATCAGGGGCAGCACAATTGTCTCGGGCGCTACAATCACCAAGAAACTTCACCGCTATCATGTCTGAAGTCAAAGAATCATCGGGTGAATACTTTGGAAAGTTAACAAATGTGTTGAGTAAATGGACGGCAGGAATCGATGATGAAAATGAAACATTACTCTCTGTCATTTTGAAGAAGTATAATGTTGATGGTATTTCAGATTTATATTGGATCCAATTGAATCAGAGATTTAAAAAGAACATTGTTGCCTCGATGGCAAGAGGTGGGCCAATTGCAAAGAACTTAAAGGTGTATTACAATGGCATAACCGCCTCGGTTCTGGAAATGTTTCAATCAAGCACCGAAGGAGAGCTATTACTAGATTCGTTAGCAATGATTGATTACAAGTAAGTGTTAATTTGTATCGAATTTTGTTCTTTTCTTTTTCAAGTTTTATACAGTATACACAAAATACTCATACATATACGTATATACCACGCTATATTATATATTCACTCTCTGTGATCATCCTTTCCAAGTAACACATAAGCAAAACCGTTTCTTATCACGCCTTTAGTAAAGTCTTCTACTTCTTCATGCAAAGAAAAAAAAAGAAAAAAAAAAAACATAACAATGAACGGTTTATTTATATGAACTAAATGTTTCTTCGGTAAACACCCTATTGAGTTACTTTTGATTTTAATGAAGTCAAGAAATCTCTATAAGAAGCTTCACTTCCTGTTTTGTCCTCTACCAAACAACTCGAGGCCCACATTCTCAAAGCCATCAAATCACGTTGTTGTGAAATCTCGATTGGTTCATTAGATGAAGCGCCAACAACAACATAAAGATTTTTCCAAACAATGGAATCATTTTGTTCTCTGATTCTACCAATAATTTGACGAACTCTATAATTGAATTCAGATTCTTCAAGAGAATATTCTGGCAATTCTGTCTTACCAGTTGGGATTTCATACAAGTTTTCAGTACCAAATAAGTCCTGAACCAACCCTGGAACAACGTTACCAGATACCCATAAAAATAACTCACTACCATTATCAATCAAATATAAACCATAATTTTCCCAAGAGGATTTAGAGTCATTGATTGGTTCTGGAAGAACAACGTCAATTTCAGCAGCAGCACTTTCTTCATCTTCTTCATCCTTGACACCAGGTAATCCACAGGCATCTGGCATATTGTGTAAAGAATAGACGGTTGGGTAAATCGATTTAATTAACTGAGGAATTGGTAATGAGCCCAAGCTGTTTAATGCAGCAGCTCTGTGATCCGATGGCACTCTTTCCCCTCTGAATGCTAAGTGTTTGGTTAAACAGAACAAAAGCAATGGCAACATTCTCAAGTTGGTTGAAATTTGCAAAGGAGAAGCTCCCGAAACATTTCCTGCAACCAATTCCTTTCTGTAAATATTTAAGATATCTACGACTCTAGCAATCAAGTATTCTCTGGCCTCCGGTAAGGAACTGGCCAAAGCCTTCTCTATGGCCTTGTGTGTAAAGTAGTTTGTGATTGCCAATTGGTCGGCAGACGCGTAGATATCGACTAATTTAGAAGATGTTGGCAAGGCCAAGTTCATCACTCTGATTCTTCTTTCACCGAAACATGTCGAATGTAACACTGCTGCTTGGAAGTAAACTACAGGCTTGCTAATGGTTTCTTCTATTGACATTTCAATGAGATAGGATTGATCTCTTGGGAATGTTGGGAAAGAACACAAATCAGATGATCTATTGAAGAAATTACCATAGAAAGAAGACATTCTAAATCCAGTAGATCCTCTTACTCTCAACACGGCTTCAAGAGCAATATCTTGAGATAAGTGATCGCTAACTTCTTTGGATAATTTGGCAACATCTTCATACTTGTTACTTGTCCAAGCTGGATAGAAGTGGGTTTGACCAGCAGTGTATCTTGCAAGATTAGACAATGTGGCAACATCTTGGTAGGCAGAAGATGTCAAGAACAAATCAACTGTGACTTGAGAAGAATTACAAGTCACAGCAAATGATTTATAGAAACTATCAGCCGGAGTCAACAACGCCTTGGCTTCTTTAGCTTTACCAGCAACACTGGCCTCATCTCTGACACTCAATTTACCTTCACCAATGTTTGGTAATGAAGCAGCAAAACATACTAATTTACCACCAATGTTGCTAATCATCTTGTGACCTGCTTTCAAAGCTGGACCCAATGCAAAACCTTGATTAGCATTGTTTTCAAAATAGGATGGGAAATCCAATAACATTTTTTCAATGGCTTCTCTATTCTCATCTAAGTTTACCAACAAACCTCCTGGTGATGGTAAAAATGGTTCTTCAATATCAGCAACAACCAATACTTCAGTTCCCTCTAAACCTTCATTGAAACGGATGTAGTGCAAGTTAGAATCAACCCCAATAAAAGAGACTCTAGCAGTTTTGTTTTCATTTGGAATTCTATCCAAACTTTCCAAAATGGTTCTGGTAATGGTTCCGGTTAAGCCACTTTGTATGGCATGAATAGAAACATCAATGATAAAGGTGTAAACAATTGGTTGTGGAGCTCTAGCCATATACTCTTTTGGAGCAACAAATTCAACAACCGAATGATTCAACTCAACTCTATCAAACTTGTTCTTCACTTGACCACTGATTTCGTCGTAATCAAATGCACTTGGGATATCATTCAACAAGTTACAGAAATTACATCTCCAACGTCTACCATTTTCAGCCAAGGTCACAAATGGGTTAATGTAACCACGACAACGACGACATCTACTAATGACAGTATCAGAAGTGACTGGAATGTTTTCGTCTTCAATTTTCAAAGCATTATACGGATTAACAACAATTGCTAATGGTAATTTGGATTTTTTCAAAAGTGATGAATTGGTTGGGATAACATTCAAAGTAGATCTGAAATAATCCGGAGTGGCATTCGCAGTCTTAGAACCTGGAATTAAAGTGGCATTGTCTGCTAAAGTGATTGGCGGTGGTTGGAATGACAATTCCGCAATTGGAGGTGGAAGGTCCCTTGACAAATCTGTCGTGTATAACGCATTCAATGGTACACCTGAGGCAATGTTATTTGTCTGCCCGTAGCCACCATATCCAGCGCCTCCAGCTGCACCCGTAGCTGGTGGAATTCCTCCCATTCCTTGTCCGTAAACAGCGGCGTTTTGTCCAGGTTGAGGTTGGTAAGGGTCATAATTAAGACGTGGTGATTGTTGGGCTTGGGCTGGTTGTTGTTGATAAGCAAATTGTGACACCGGGGCACCAACCGCAGGGGAGCCACCAACATTCATCTGTTGAAATTGATTTTGCATTTGGTCAACCCCATATGGCAGTTGTTGTTGTTGTTGTTGTTGTTGGGCAGCTTGTTGCTGTTGGAATTGATTTGGACCTGGTGGTGGGGCAGCAGCACCGGTCCCTGCTGCGTATTGTGGTTGTGGGTACGCTCTTCTTCTACCAGACATTACTCGTAATTAATCCTACAAATTAAAGTAAATTGGAAATTGGACTTATTGATAATAGTGGAAAGATAAAAAGTGACAACTATGTTGATTATGTTTTTTCTCAGACCTTTGAAAATCGTCTCGCTCAGTAAGATTTGTCGTACAGTTTTCCAAAATTTTTTTATATTTTTTTTTTTCAGTACAATTTTTTTCTTCTTGTTTTCAATATTATTTTTTTTTTTTTTCATAGTACGTGGTCAAAACTTCTATTTTGTGCACTCTATACTCATTTGGTAGCGTAATGAATCACGTGCACTTTAGTGATCTTGTGGAGCAAATATCGCAAGCAACTACGATAACTAATTTTTTTTTTTTTTTTTTTTCAATTTTTTCAATTTCGAAGAATGATTTGAAGTTATAAAAGATATTGCTATTTATTCAATTTTTATCCACGGGCCTATCTACTCGTCAATCATTTAAACGAACTATTGCTACTCATAATGTCAGACTCTGAAGAAGTTGTTGCAGTCCATGATTCACATCTCCCTGTTGATAATTCAATCACTAGAAAACTTAAGGACGTAGCTGCAGGGTTTGTTGGTGGAGCAACTCAGGTCTTGATTGGCCAGCCGTTCGATTTAATCAAAATCAAATTACAAACAACCGATGCAACTTCATCTGTACAGGTCATTAAAAATGTAATCAGAAACGAGGGAATATTGGCATTCTACAAGGGTACTTTACCACCTTTATTTGGTGTTGGGGTTTGTGTTTCCCTTCAATTTTATGGATTTCATGAAACCAAAAGACAAATACTTCAATACACTGGGCAACCAAGCTTAAACTTGTGGCCACAAACATACATTGCTGGTGCAATGGCGGGTGTGGTGAATACTCCTGTGACTTCTCCAGTGGAGCAATTGCGTATTTTGAGTCAATCTTCTGACAAACCTGTATCATTACGTGAAACCGTTGCAAAGATCTATAAAGAGCAAGGTGTCGTTCATGGGATATACAGAGGATTTGGAATAACTTTGCTTCGTGAAATTCAGGCATATGGTATCTGGTTCATGACGTATGAAACGTTGATCCAAAAGATCATCGATTTGCAGCATTACAAGAGTCGTGACCAAATTAGTACACCAGAGTTGTTAGCGAGCGGGGCTCTTGCTGGTAATGCTTTATGGCTTCTGTCATATCCGTTAGATGTCATCAAATCCAATGTCCAGAGTGATGGATTTGGAAAAGAAAGTAAGTTCAACGGTAGCGCATTAAAGGCAACCAAGTACATATTTTCACATCATGGGTTTACTGGTTTCTGGAGAGGAATTGTTCCATGTTTATTGAGAGCAGTACCTTGTAGTGCTGGTACCTTTGCTAGTGTTGAATTGGCCTTGCGTTTGATGGGTTAATTGTGGTTTAGTCCGTAGTATATACAGTTGACATATAAATATATATAATAAATATTCATTTTGTATTTTTATCTTTGTTTATCTATATTTTCATGCAATTTTTGCTTAAATATTAGAGTAAATTATTACTGCCAACTTTGGCTCATGAAAATTAAAAAAAAAAAAAGAAAATTTTCTATTCCTGAAATTTCCAATAACACTTTATACTAAATTAAAATTTTAATATAATGTATATCAGTTTGTTTGAATGGATTTTCTATCAAACATGACATCAATACTTACTGGTAGATATAAGTAACACCTTGATTAAGAAATCATACTCACGTGATTTTTTTTGTCTGTTTTTTTATTTTTTTTTTTTGTTTTTTTTCCTGAATGGTTTGATTGCTCGTCTCCTCACCTTCTTACTTGAATTTATGTTCTTATTCCCTTAATCCAATCACATTCCCCTTGATTACCATAAACCATAAAATAGACTTAAATGCTACCAATAAAAACATCTAAACCATTAATATCACAATCAACCCTTAAATTTGTTGCTAGATTTTTGTGGAATACTAAGAATGTACCTCCAAAGAAGGCACAGAGTTCCCACCACCAACAGTCAGAGAATATTGCCTTGGCTGATGCGTTAAACTTATTAGTTAAATCAACAGAGGAAGTCAAACGTCCATCATTATACGAATCCTTAACACATGGTCCAGCGGAAGAACAGTTGAGCAATATCGAAGTGAGCATTCCAGAGACTCAAGCACGTGTATCGGATCAGCTCATTGCAAATATCTTGCTAGGTATTAAGTCATCAAATATTGACTCATTACACGAAACAATAAACTATTCTCAACTATATGAAATGAATAGTCGGGATTTAAGTTCATTCATAGCAGGGGTTGGTACTGAGGAAACATTGTTCGAGATCTTGGAAACATTCTACAACCATAATAAACTAAGTATTCGTGTTTTGACTGATATAATATTGAATAAGAACCTTAAACATTTAGAAAAGTTGCCTATTGGTTATTCTGATCTAAAAGAATACAAGCATTTTACTGACTTGGATATTACGAAACTTGAAATAATTCTATTGAAGAAGTATCACGATTTGAAGCAACCTTTGAGCGTCATAAGGTTATTGAAACAAAGTTTGGATACGAAGTATGTCCCTTTGATAAAATCACATGAACTATCTCCATTCTATGAACGTATTGTGTGGAGATTTGTGTTTGAGTATTTAAAACAATTCAAAGAGCTGTACTACATTAAACAGATGAATAACAAAAAGTCAAGTTTTATAATCTGGGAAGCAAGCACCAAGAACAGCAACTTGGTGGCACGGGATGTGCTTGACCATCACAAGGACTTGAATGAATTGCAGAAACATTTCTTGACGATTGCAAGTGCAGATAATTTGTCGAATCTTCAGTTAAAAAGACTTAAAAGAATGTCGATCAAGTATAAAATTTCCCGATTGGATCCAATTGATACGAAACTTTATGAAGGCTTGAATGATGTATTAGAAAGTGAGTTTAATCCTGAGCATGCAAAGAAACACGAACAGATGGCCGAGGTACAAGTTCGAAATGTATATGTATAAGTTTAAATATCGATTACCGAATGTAACTCAATATATCAGTACCACATACAATATGAAGCAATCTGTGACGTTTAATAAGTGTTATCTTGTCCTGTAGATTCTTTCCTAGAGAAAGTGTACCGCTAAGGATTTCTTGGGGGTTACTTGCCGGTACCGGTCGCTTGATATAACCGCATTCGTAAAGCGAAAAAAAATTAAACCAAATTACAAGCGCGGAATGTAATATTGTGTACGCCAATCACACTGAATTCTCGATGCAAATAAATGTGAAATCTGGGCAAGAAATCTTCTATAAAGTCGAACTGTTTCTCCACAAATTTTTCACTTGCTTATTTTTTTTTTTTTTTTTTATATATATATTTATCATAAATACAAATGAAAGTAATCACTGATGGCCAAGTGTCACAATTCTTGAATGTACACCTTAACAAGGACTCCATTATTAACAAATTCCAACCAACTTTACTTAAAAGTTTAACCACCTACTCCCAAAATTCAGATGCTATTGTTCCTCCACGTACTGTTCAACAAACAAATAACCCCGATTCAGATACAACACATATTTACATGCCTTGTATTTCTCCAGATGAAGTTGGTATTAAAGTAATTAGTGGAGGGCCAGGGAATAACACTAAGGGATTGGGATTCCAAGGTTGCGTATTGATTATGGATGAGGTCACCGGGCAATTACAAGCTGTGTTAAACGCCAACACATTGACAGCTTTTAGAACAGCCTTGGCAAGTACTTTAGGCTTGATTAAAAAAATCCCTTTGGAAAATGAGATTCTTCCTGAAGTTACCGTATTTGGAGTAGGATTACAAGCATACTGGCATGTTAAACTTGCGTTGATTTTATATGAAGGGAAAATTAAACAAGTTAATATATTGAACCGTACATTGAAGAATGCTGAAACATTAACAGGGAAACTTTCTAATGAATTTGGCAGCGATGTCAAATTCAATGCATTCCTGTACCAAGATGAATCACTGGGATTTCTGTCTCATGTGAAAAATAGTTCAATCATATTTGGATGTACTCCAGCAACAGATGCTATCATCAAGAAGGAATATTTAAATCAAGATCCTCAATTTCCTAAATTCATCTCCTTAATAGGTTCCTATAAACCACATATGATTGAGTTGGATTTGGATGTATGCAAGGACTTGAAACAAAAAGGAGTATCCATTATTGTCGACTCAAGAGAGCATACCTTGCATGAAGCTGGTGAGTTGATACAGGCCGAATTTTCTGGTGATCAGTTGATTGAAATTCATGAGTTGACATCAGAAAATGATGCCAAAGTAACTGACCCCACCATCAATCTTGCAGTCCAGAAGATTGTTGGTCTATCTATTATGGATCTTAGTATGGGAAAACTTGTCTACAATGAAATTGGATCTGATGCAGTTGTCATTGATGACTTTTAGTAAATAGGTATGCTAGTACCGCGATATATAAGTGGTAGTACAAGTTAATAAATTCTTCGCTTATGTAATACTAGTTCAGTTTCCGGTGTATCACACGTAGCCCCCCCAAGAAAATGATACCAGATAAAAAAAAAAAAAAAAAGAAGAGCGAGCTCTTCCGAAACATATTTTTTTCTTCTTTCTTTTTGCTATTCCTTCTTCCCCCCTTCCAATTTCTTATCTACATACAACAACATGGGTTTTGCCAACGAAACACTGGCCTTACTTGGTGGTGATTCATTATCATGTTTGAATAAGAAAAAATCCAACACTAAGAGAAACTTATCATACCTTCTCAATATTATCACTGTATCCATTATTGCATACTTATGTTTTTTCTCAACCCACAATGATACCCCTCCAGAAGTGGATACACTTAAGAAAAAAAACATCATCATGATGGTCACTGATGGTATGGGACCAGCTAGTTTATCAGCAGCTAGATCATTCAGACAATTCAGAGATAAACTTGCCATCAACGATATTTTGACACTTGACCAATATCTTATCGGATCCTCTAGAACCAGATCATCCAGCAGTTTGGTGACGGATTCCGCTGCCGGTGCCACCGCATTTTCCTGTGCCATGAAGTCATACAATGGAGCTATTGGTGTTGCAGCCGATAAAACCCCATGTGGTACTATCTTAGAAGCATTAAAGTTGCAAGGTTATTATACTGGGTTGGTGGTGACTACCAGAATCACCGATGCCACCCCTGCTGCATTCAGTTCCCACGTTGACTACAGATTCCAGGAAGATTTGATTGCCCAGCACCAGTTGGGAGAGTATCCATTTGGTCGTGCTGTGGACCTTATTTTGGGTGGTGGTAGATGTCATTTCTTACCAGCTTCCAAAGGTGGATGTCGTGCTGATAACAGAGACTTGATTGATGAGTACAGCAAATCCTGGCAGTATGTAGGTAACAGGGAACAATTTGATGAACTTCAAGGTGGAAAGAATGTCACATTGCCATTGTTGGGTTTGATTGCCAATACCGACATTCCATATGCTATTGACCGTAACGAAACAGAATACCCATCATTGGCAGAACAGGTCAAGGTTGCCTTGACTGCGTTATCTGATGCTACCAAAGATTCCAAACAAGGATTTTTCTTGCTTATCGAAGGGTCCAGAATCGATCATGCCGGACATCACAATGATCCTGCCGCACAAGTTAGAGAAGTGTTGGCCTACGATGAAGCATTTGAAGAGGTCATCAAGTTTATTGATTCTACCGATGTTGAAACCATTGCTATTTCTACCAGTGATCACGAAACTGGTGGATTGGTTACTGCTAGACAGGTATCTGAAGACTATCCTGATTACTTGTGGTACCCAGAAGTATTATTGAACAGCACCCATTCCGGTGATTATTTGGCTCACAAGATTGCTGATTACAAGAACAAAGACGATACTACTAAGCTCACCAAGTTCATCAAACACGAAGTCTTGGAAAAGGACTTGGGTATAAAGGACTACACTGAGTACGAAGTACAGGCAATCCTTGACAAGGTCAATGATCCAGCAAAATTGTTGTATGTTTTGAACAACATTGTATCCCTCAGAGCCCAAATCGGATGGACTACCCATGGACATTCTGCTGTTGATGTTAATATTTACGCCCATACCAATTCTCCTGCAATCAAAGTCAAATTGGCATCATCCAAGGCATATCATGGATTATCAGGAAACCACGAGAATATTGAAATCGGGGCATTCATGGAAGAAATCACTGGTTCTAATTTGAATCATATCAGTCAGTTAATTAGAAAAACTGACCATTCACCAATTGGAAATGGCAATGATATGGTTAATGCAGATGCCTTTCATGGTAATGTTTAAATAGAGTTTCAATGATGTAGATTATATAGTATAAGGTTATATACTATAAGGTTATCATGGTATAAAATTTTCTTTTTGTTTTACATTCCGGAAGATATGGGTGTGTATTTAAAACACTTTATTACAAATTATGCGGTTTTCGGAATATTAAAAATAGGAAATATGGGTCAGCCTTACGTTGTTTTGAATTATATGCGTGGCTATCATAACAATAGAAAAAAAAAAAAAAAATTAAAAAAAAGGAAAGCACTGCATTTGTGTAATGACTATTTTTTTTGAGCCAGGCTTGTTATTCCACGGATATTCAAAAGAGATGTGGTGCTACCGATTTTTTTCTTGTATTTTTTTTTTTTTTTTTTTATTTTCTTTATCTGCCAAAGGTCTTTCGCCTGGTATTCCATACGAGGAATCATCAGTCAACGCTTAATCTGCTGCAGTTACGCCTGAAACTAGTTTCATGCTTGTTATTTTTTTTTTTCTCTTAATTGACAGCTGATCGGTACATGAATCCTAAAACAGCAATATCTGTAGCAACAGTAGGACGTATATTAACATCAACATTCAATCTGTTTCTATAAGAAAAAAGATTATTACTTACTTTGTTATCAATGGGTATGTGGTGCTTCTAGAACGGGTTAGACGGAACAAAAAGGGAACAGTGGAGTACATATAGGGCCAAGATATTTGCCGATAGTCATAAAAAGAGATTGCTGTAATAGATTATCCATTCTGGGAAGGAAGGAATACACAATTCAGTTCAAACATTTCAGAAATTTTTTTGGTACCATTTACTTCCATGGAAAAGGATTGCGGTTATGGTTCTCCTCCTACATACACAAGAAAATAAAAAAAAAAAAAAAAAAAAAATGGATACCCGCATGCGCACTAAACTCCTGTTTATTCATTTTCGGAATATACAAGTGGCTCGTACTGTACGCCCTGTTTTGTACAGGTTTTATCAACGAAAAAAAAAAAAGAATTACCACAGTCATTCACAAAAAAGAAATTCATTAGCTGGTAGGTACATACATATCTGATGACTGAAAAACGCAAAAACCTAAGTACAAATGATAAAAACAAAAATACCTCAATTGCTATAAATATGATGATGATTTCCTCACCCCCTTGTTTTCAATTCTCTTATTCTGGTTTATGTTTGTATTATTTATTTAGTTCACACTTTTATTAAATTCAATTTTTATTTTAACAAAGTTATTACTACTTATCAATTATTTCATTGATTCTTAGACATTCAATTCCTCCCCATTCTAGTGTTTATTACAAAGATACAAAACAATGTCTATACACGAAGATAGTTCTGATTCTGAAAGTGTCAGACAGGATTTCAATCCAACTGCTTTCCAGCCGGATCTCGAAGCCCAATCCATCAATTCATCCGATTCGCAACCATCACTTAAAACTTCTGAGCTACCTTTGAGAATTACAAGAACAGAAACAAAAAAATCCTTAGTGGACTTGGGTATGACTTCATCTATTCCACATCCAGATTTGAATGCTCCTCCAGTTGAAAATCCTATTTTCCCAGAAGAATATACTTTAGAAACCACAACTGGTTTGGTCCCTGTTGTTACATTACAATCATTGGGTAGAGTTAAAACAATTGCAGAAGGTGTAGGTGAAGAAGTTGCAGAAAAAATTTCCAAACTTGAAGCGTTAGATCCAGAGATTGAATTCGTCACATTCACTTTGGGTGATCCAGAAAACCCTCACAATTGGCCAATGAAAATAAAATGGTTTTATACCTTCCTTATTTCAATGTTTGTTATTTCTGCTGCTTATGGTTCTAGTTGTCTATCAGCTGGTCTTTTTACTATTAATGATAAATACCATGTTCTGACTGAAGTTTCCACCTTGACTGTTTCATTAATGGTTCTTGGTTTCAGTTTTGGTCCATTAATTTGGGCTCCTATGTCTGAACAAGTCGGTAGAAGACCAACATATTTCATTTCTTTTGGTTTATACGTCATTTTCAATATTCCATGTGCCTTAGCTCCTAATCTTGGTGGATTACTTGTCTGTCGTTTCTTGTGTGGTGTTTTTGCTTCCTCAGCTTTGACAATTGCCGGTGCTAGTTTGGTTGATATCCATAATGAAACCAGAGGTCTTGCATTAGCCTTTTTCAGTTTCTGTCCATATTCTGGTCCTGTCATTTCCTTGATTACTGGTGGGTTTATTGCTGTCGATACCAGAAGAATGGATTTGTTAGTATGGGTTAATATGGCATTTGGTGGTGTTATGTGGATTGTTATCAGTTTGATGCCAGAAACATATGCCCCAGTCATTTTGAAAAAGAGAGCTAGAAGATTAAGAAAAGAAACCGGTAACGATAAAATTATGACTGAACAAGAAGCCACTCCTATGAATTTCAAAGAAATGGTTAACCAAAATTTAGTTCTTCCATTGAAATTTGTTGTCACTGAACCATTATTGGACTTGGTCTGCGCCTTTGTTGCCTTGATTTACGCATACTTGTATGCTTTCTTCTTTGCCTACCCATATATTTTCAACAAATTATATGGATTTGAAGATGATAAAATTGGTTTGATGTTTATACCTATTCTTATTGGTGCTTGTATGGCTGTCAGTACAACATATATTTTGGAAATTCAATATGGTAAAATGGTTAAGACGAGAAAACCTGAACCTGAAGATAGATTATGGGGTGCTATGCTTGGTTCTCCATTCCCATGTATTGCATTGTTTATTTTGGGTGCCACTTCATTCAAACACATCATTTGGGTTGGTCCAGCCTCTTCAGGTATCGCTTTCGGTTATGGTATGGTTTTGATTTACTATTCATTGAACAACTACATTATTGATACCTATGCCAAATATGCTGCTTCTGCGTTGGCCACCAAAGTTTTTTTGAGATCTGCTGGTGGTGCTGCATTTCCATTATTTATTACCCAAATGTATGAAGGTTTAGGATTGCAATGGGCTAGTTGGTTATTGGCATTTGTTGCCTTAGCTATGGTTTTGATCCCATTTTCTTTCTATAAATTTGGTAAAACCGTTAGAGCTAAACTTTGTAAAGAAGATTATTCCGCTCAATTATAGATTAATAGTGATTCATTGTTGTTTTCACAAATTTTTTTTTTATTTTTGTTTCATACATTCATATTTATATATCCTTTACCTTTCTTGCATTCAAAATTAATATTAATATTAGTAAATAGACATATTTTAATATTCATTTCATTTATAAAATAATAGACAATACAATTTTAGATTATCAAAATGACGTTGAAAATGTAAAACTTTGTCCCAGATCGTAACTGTGTACATCTGTAGCAAAAATAAAGACAAGAACGAAATGTTGAAAATAACAACCCAAAAAAGAAGAGAGCGCGATAGAAAATATGAAAAAAAAAAAAAAAGATAAAAACATAAAACACAGTGATTATGAATACTCCACATGTATACTTAACATCAGTTAATCTTAATCTTGGTATCACAAATGAAGAGTTCATGGCTTAACTTAGTGAACATATTAAGTTTAATAACCACAGTATATTTGCAAGGCTGTGTAACAGCTTCGCAGAATTTATCATCTGCAGAAGTGGTACAACAAGAACAAGAAGTTGATTTCTCACCAGTTAATAATTCCATGCCAGTATTCATTTTTCCGAATGACACTGACCACTCATCAACTGAACTTAATTTATTGCTTCTCCAATCACCAGCTACATCATACGCACATGGAACCTCTCATGAACTACAGAAAAACGATTCTGTTTTGGATGATTGTCATTTCATGTCTTTTGAAGAATGGAAAAAACAAAAAATCATAGACTCTAACAATACACCAGTGGCTTCCCATTCCAACCGATCAAGTAATAACACAGACATCAAGTTGGTAAATTCCACTTCCAACAAAAATACCAGTGTTTCAAGCACAAATATAACTTCAATTGAGGCTGACGGGAAAGTGTATAAGGATAAATTCAATTTTGCATCCGTAGATTGTGCTGCCACAATTGTGAAAACCAACGCCAAAGCCAAGGGTGCATCGGCTATACTTAAAGAAAATAAAGATTCATATCTATTAAATGAATGCTCTGTACCCAATAAATATGTTATCATTGAATTATGTCAGGACATTCTTGTGGATCTGGTGGTCATTGGAAATTTTGAGTTTTTTTCATCTATGTTTAAGGATATTAGAATTAGTGTAAGTGATAGGTTCCCGGCCCAAACTTGGAAAGAATTGGGTCAGTTTACAGCAGAGAATATTCGAGATGTACAGAGTTTCAAAATCCAGAACCCTTTGATTTGGGCACGATATTTAAAATTGGAAATATTGAGTCACTATGGTAATGAATTTTATTGTCCAATATCAATAATTAGAGTTCATGGTAAAACTATGATGGATGAATTTAAGGAAGATGAAGAAAAACTGAAGGGCACTCTGGTGGAAGAACAGGATGTAACCCTATCGCCTCAATCAATTGAAGACGAAGAACTTTTACTAATTAACCAATCCACACTAAATGAGTGTCCCGTGGTAATGCCTCATTTACAATTGAATGAGTTTTTAAAAGATTTCAACACCAGTGAAACAGATCTGTGTCTCGTTGTTACTAGCGACTCTGTTGATACACAAACTACTACTGCACAAGTATCATCGTCAACAATAGCCACACAAGAATCCATTTACAAGAATATCATGAAACGGTTAGCATTATTAGAGTCAAATGCAACATTGTCGTTACTTTATATCGAAGAGCAACTGAAACTATTGTCCACTGCATTTGCAAATTTGGAAAAACGTCTGTCGTCCAATTTCAACTCCTTAATCACTTCTGTTAATACAACCTTGATAAGCCAATTAATTACCTTTAGAGAATCTTATAATAGTCTTCACGATCAGTATAATACTTTGTTCAAAATCCAGGAAAATAATCATAGACAAATTATGCTTGGGACAAACAAGAAAATAAGCCAGTTGGTCAATGATTTGACATTCCAGAAACGTGTCTCGATATTTAATAGTATCATTATTATTTGCCTATTGGTTTACGTTATACTTACTCGTGATGTTGATATTGCATTACAAGATAACCAGTTGGATGAACCAGAACTAGAGCCAGCGCCAGAGCCAGCGCCAGAGCGAGATCAAGACCAAGAAAACGAGGAATCAGCTGATGGAAAAGAAGACGGAAATATTGACACTGACAGAAAGAGTTCTCAACTGCAAACGATGTCATTATCAAAATTGTCTTCTTCTTTCAACCCACAAAAAAGAAAAAAATCGAAAAGAATCCGTAAGAAGGATTAGACCAAAAAAAAAAAAAAAAAAGAACAAACCCCATAGGAAATATAAAACTTATCAAATTAGTTCATCACATTTATTTACTACAGTTACATACTTATCTATTTACAGGAAATAATTATTAAGTGGTGCCAGCTCTCCAAATTATTAATTCATGCAACTATGATTGTTTTTTTATTTTTTTTTTTTTGTTTTCAGGAGATTGATGGATTGATTGACTCATCTGAAATAACCTAGTATGAACGTCTAGATCTTTCCTTATGATCAAATGATCTTTTATTTCTTCTGTCATTTTGACCACTGCCATATCCTCTGTCATTGTGACCACTGCCATATCCTCTGTCATTATGACCACTGCCATATCCTCTTCCATTACTTCTAGGGTCTCTGCGACCATATGACGTGTATCTACCATAATCATCATCGTAATGGTCATTTGAAGCATGATTTGAGGAACGAACACGTTCAAAATATGTTCTCAATGTATGCTGACTAAGTCTTCTTTTGAAAGCTTTAACGTGATTTTCATTTAACTTGGCTTCCTCATCCATGACAAGACCACGGAATAACATGACATTATCCTTAACCAATGCTTCAACATTAAATCTGTACTTACTAGCCATACTTCCCAAAGAGGCCATTGTGGAAAAGAATAATTCAGAGGCAGCATCGTAAGGACTCTCAATGGTACCAATGAATTGCAATTTTTCAAATTGAACATCTCTTGATCTAATGCTCTTATTGAATCCACCCTTAATATCTCTTTCTAATTGTGTAAGGTACGGCTTGTCGGTAGCAGAGGTAAACAAAACAGCTGTACCACTAGCACCATTTCTACCTGTTCTTCCCACCTTATGAACATAATCTGCAGTGTCATGTGAAGGTGATAATTGACACACATGGGAAACATTTTTGACATCAATACCTCTAGCAACAACATCAGTAGCAAATAAAATACTTCTATCATGCTTCTTAAATCTGTTTAATGCCCTTTGACGCTGTGACACAGTTCTGTCTCCATGTATAACTGCTGCAGAATAATCCAAACTTCCTTTAACCACTTCACTTGACATAACACTATCAAAATATCTTGCGATCCAATCGACCGAAACCTTTGTTGGTAAAAAGACAAGAACCCTAAAGCTATCTTCAGTTTTTATAAGATTAGCCAAATACAGCATAAATGTTTCCATTTTATCAATACTATCTTCACATTTGATAACGACTTGATGAACGTTTTCATGTACATCTGCGTCCTTAGAATCAACAGTGTTCAAGAATTCATACTTTCTGTGAATATGAACTTTGGCAAACTCGTCAATCTCGTCACCCACAGTGGCACTTAACAATAAAGATTTAATTGGTTGGGGAGTGGTTCTGCAATTTTTGAGCATATCGTCGACATTATCCAAGGTTATTCCAAAACCCGTGTCCAACAACTTGTCTGCTTCATCATAAACACGAAATTCAAGGTTTGAGAAACACTTAGCAAAACGACGATTATCTCTCAAATTAGCCTCCAATCTACCTGGGGTGGCAATAACAATGTCCTCTGGTCTTCTCATATCAAAAACATTAACTTGCTTTCCAATAACCATTCCAAGACGGGGTCTATGTGCTTGTGGCATATTACGGATAATTTTCAAATATTCATCTTTAATTTGTAATGCCAAGTCACGAGTTGGAGCAATGACAACACTGCTAACACCTTTATGTTCACTTCTGAGAGCTCTGATTAAAGTTGGAATAATGAAAGCTAATGTCTTACCAGTACCGGTCTTTGCTCTACAAACTAACCCCTTTTCTGTCTTTAAAATTGGGAGCAATGATTTTTGTTGAATAGGAGTCAAATCATGGAAACCGGCTTTATCCAAAGCTTTGAGAATAACATCATCTATAATTCCCTTTCCTTTAAAATCAGCAAATTTGACTGGTTCAAATTTAGTCACTTCTGGTGCTTCATATGGTGCTTCATGTTTAGAAGTAGAAGATGGCTTTTGTTCCAGTTCGGTTTTAACAGGAGTTGATTGCAATGATATGTCTTCGTTATGACTCTCTAATTTAACTACTGGATCTTTACTAACAACGTTTGGAGTCCCCTGGTTTAATGGCTCATGCTCTCTTTGGTTAACAATGGTATAATGAAGACCACGAGCATAGCGTTGAGGATAATTAACGCATATCGATTTTCGTAAAGAAAAAACAGATCTCGAGATTAAAGATTTACTGAACTTATTAAACATGAATAGTTGTTGATGTAGTTTAGCAATAATTCAGAAAGAAACAATTTTAACGAATGTTATACATGACCCTTATTTTTTTTTATTTTTTTTTTTTTTTTTTGTATCAGTTGCATCTCAATTTGCCTCAGTTGAAAAATTTTCATTTGAAAAAAAGTGATGCCATATTATATTGCATATATTTTTCATCCATATCCAATTAAGGAAGTCTACATATTACGAAGTGCAGAATGTACTATACGTAATATGCCGCCAGATATATTCTCTAAAGCACATCTACTTTACTACCAAACCATAGAATGAGTAGAGTATAATATAAACCAATGATATCTGGGTGTTATTAATTACAGGTGTTGTTAACTACCTTTTTGGTAGAATTAGTCAGCATATACGATGGTAGTCATGTCAATGTGAATAGGACCACCTTTCCCTTTGATGAACACGTGGTTATATTAAATGTATACTGGTTTACTCCGAACATTCTAACCTGAAATCAAGACGATTCATCCTATAAATACGGCGGAGAAGCTCCTTTCCCTTCTATTATGATTACTTTATGTAGAGAGTATATTGAGATCTTAGTCTTTTAATACTTCTCTATCCTTACACCCTTCTTAAATATATGGGAAGAGATCATCAACCAAAATCAAATCTGAATAACACCGAATATTCCTTCACAGTATAGTTTGCCCTTGCTTAAAGCATTAAGCTTCCTTCTTGTACTAGAGTTCCAGATCTAACGAGAGAAGAATCATACGGTAATTGAAATTGTGTGCGTAGAATGAATACAAGACATTTCATTTAAAATTCCACTAAAAAACGTCCTATCTTTGTTCAAGAACAACGTTACTTGTGAAGCAAAGTGACTATATACAACTTATTGTTCCAAGTTCTTCAACCCACTTGAAATGCTTTCCACTTTCTTTAACTCACCTGACTTTTTCATCTGCTCCATATCTTCTTCTATTATAATTTCTAATGCTTTGGCACATCGAGGTAATACTTCCCAATCTAATACTTCGACTTCTTCGATTGTGAATTCTTCCATGACATAATCAACAACCAGTTTTCTTTGTGGTCTACCAATTCCAATACCGAGTTTTGTGTAGTTCCGACCAACTTTTTTATCAATCGATTTCAACCCATTATGACCTCTAGTGCTTGTTCCAGGACCTCTAACTTGAAATTTGCCAACATCTCTTTGTAACTCGTCATGAAGGACAACTAATCTAGTATCCTGATAAGGTGCGAGATGCTTACAAAGATACCGACCCTGAACATTCATTAAAGAATCATTTGACTTGAATAATATAAGGTTAGGGTATTTCAGTGATAGATAATAGTCTCCTTTCTTGTAAATATGGTCCTTCCAGTGAACTTCTATGAGCTGGTTCATCAAACGATGTCCTGCATTATGCCTTGTGCCTTTGTACTCTGGTTCTGGATTCCCTATCGAGGTAATAAATAATGTTCTTTTTGAAGTTTGAATAACAACATCTACTTTGATCGGTAAAAATGGTTTCAATAGGCCACGGAGCATTGGAGCTCAGATGTTTGTAGTCCAAATTAGAGGTAGATCTTTTATTGACATTTTTTATTGTTCTTTTTTTTTTTTTTCTTCATAATACCGTGCACATACTAGTTAATTTCGCACCGGACGATCTACTAAACTTCGACAGGAGATAAAGCGATAGTAATTGATAATATACGACTTCTTTTATATTTTATTATATTAAAGCTATAATTATATGTGGATTGCTAATTCAAGTGGAATCATATTTAATTATTGCACCATTTTTTTTTTTTTTTTGTCTAGACAGAGTCTAACAACTGGACATCCAGTATCTGCATTCAAGAATTGTTCTAATTATTAGATCTTTCTTTTAACAAAATCATCAAACTTGGAGTCAATAGCATGGACCGAATTGGAAATATCTGACTTCACCTTTCCCAAGCTTTCTTCTTTGGATTTTATCCAACTCATAGATTTTTCCATTCTATAATGTTTTGGTGGTAAATGTTAATAATGGGTTACTCCATGTGACACCTGCTGCTGATATTTAGTACATACCTTTTGCGAGCTCTTTCCTGATCTAATGTCTCATATAGTTCTAACAACAGATTACGTTGCTAAGCTCATAAAGTTAGTATATTACCACTAGTTGCCATGGGGGTGGAATAGCTTTTTTCAAGAAAATTTATGAATCACATACGTTCAAATTTTGGTCCATCTTGGTTCTGATAAGAGCCACTTCTTCAGTATACAGTATAAATATGTGTTCAAAGCAATCACTTAACTTTTGCCAATCAAATTCTTGATTTTGGTTGATTTCAACGAACTGCTGGTAATTTGCAATTGTCTCGGTCACAAGTGTTGTCTCGTCATATTCAATTCTTTGATTTTTCAAAAACTCAATAATTGAGTTCAATGACTCCTTATCTTTGTCTTGTGGCTGAGTAGATTGAGCTGACATTAGATTATTTTAAAAAATGGGCTATACAGATAAATATTAGTAAGGAGGTTGGAATACGGGTATTATTGGGACTTTTCTTTTGCCTGGTATTTTTTTTTTTTTTTTTTTTTTATTTTTTCTTTTTCTGATTTGGCAACCATTTTATATTCTATACAATAGTTTTTATCGGTTTCTTTTTTTCTTTTTCATTTTTTCATTTTTTCATTTTTTTGATATTTGAAAGTTCTTGTTCATAATCATTTGTTTAGACAACATCAGTCATGAGTTCAGAGTTTAATAAAGTAACCAATTTAGTGACTACTCAGTTGAAGCAAGCAGAAAAGAGGATATTAAAAACTGATCAACACGATTGGAACAAATTAAAACAGACTTCACAAATATTGAAACAAAAAATCAAGTTTGCAGGAGGTTCATACACTGTTGATCAAGAATTTAACGACTTGGAGCAAATTGTACTAGATATGGATAGTCAAGTCAAGAAAATATTGAAGTATATTAAAGTCTTTGCAGAAGGTATGCCACAAGTGTTGGCGAATTCAATGAAGATAGCCGAAGGGTTTCAGAATTTGATGGATCCATATTCAAATTTGAAGTACGACACTCATGTCCTTCAAGGAGCATTTAATACTTGGACAAGAATCACGAATTATAAACATAAAATTAAAGATGTTCATGTCGATATTGAGGTCAATGACTTGATAGAGACAGTTACGAAAAAACTCGAGGATTTTGGCAGCATTTTGAAAATAGTTTTTAAGAAAATCAACATTAGACAGAGTGCATTATTAGATTATGATAAGGTATATAATGACCATGAAGCCTTGGTTTTAAAACAAGCACAATCGGAACTTACAATGTGTCAGAACAATAACTTATTTTCGTTGAAGCGTAAGTTGGATGATTACAACGCAAAGTATGAAAAAATAAATTCTGGATTAAAGAAGGAGCTTCCAATCTTCATCGACAATGGAAGAAAAATCATTGATATGATTCAGACATACGTTTATTTTGCCCATTTGACTTTTTGCTACCAGATATCTCTCCAACTTCAAGTGCGTTTCCACATTGAAAAGGATATCAATGCAATTATCACCGACTTTACAAAGAAAAACGAAACAATCGCAAATCAGATTGAATCATTGTCCTTAATTAACTATCAGCCAAAAGATTTCCCAGATGAACAATCAAAGGATCCTAGGGCTACTTGTTGTGTTGCTATGTATGATTTTGACGGGAATGCTGCAAACGATTTAACAATTAAGAAAGGTGAAACCATCGCATTAATTGATACTGACGGAGAATGGTGGAAAGGACAAATTCATGGCAAAACTGGATATTTCCCATCTACATATGTTAAAATTGATTAGGTTTAAGACCAAAATATTATTTGAAAATGTGTCTATTGTGCACTTGTTTTGTTTGGATATAGCGCCAGAATCTATAAAGACAATTTTTTTTTTTTTTTTTTAGACATATAAAGTTTCAAATATCTCTAGTTACCTCCCCTAATACTCGAAATTAACCAACTTCTACTGATCGAGTCCTTTAATCTCTGACCGTTAGCCATTGTCCATCTTCCCATTGCCCAAAAATGTTGCAAGCTCTCAAACTTAGGAGCAACCTTTGAATTGAAAAGTCTAAACGGTATACCTTTGGAAGCAGCATAATCTCGAGGAAGAGAATTAGCCAATTCAACTTTGAGCGACTTACTACTATTCTCTAATAACAATCTTTCCATATCATTGTTGTTGTTAGCGACTTGTGCTTGCTTTTTCTCTTTGGTGATCTTAACCGTCAGATACAGAGGAGTCTCCCATGGACGCATGGTAGCATCTAAAGGCACCCAACGGTCTTCGGCTCTCCAAGATTCAGAGGCCACCATCTCTTTAATTCTCGACACGGCTCTTTTGAATGCAAATTTTTCATCATCCCCGGTGAAGGCCTTAGTATTTGTATAATTTTTATCTGACTTGCTATTTTCTTTGAAATCATCAAATGATTTGGTATATGATTGATCATATGTTGAAACATTAGGACGATAAGGGTTACTTAAGTCAATAGATGCACGTGCAAAAGCCTCCTCGTCTTGTACTTCAAATACTTCCCCAATAATGTGTTTATCGTGGTGTTCCTTCAAATATACCATAAAATCTTTGTCATTTGCATGTTGAACTTCTGGGAAAAACAAGTAATCCACATCAACTTCACTTCTCATAAAGAATTGACACCGTGATTCATAGATCGCATCTAATAACGTGATAAATCGCCTGGCTTCGTTCTTTTTCTTTGTTGTCATAATTGGCACATTATCTAGAATTATGGTTTTGAACGTAGATGCAATAGTGATGTAATCAGATGAATAGTACAACCCCTGACATATGTCTTCAAAATCCAAATAGCAAACTTTATTTTCATTAAATGATAAAGGAATTTGGGTAGTTCTGCCATAAACGGAAATAGAAGTTGGTTTGCCACCTAAATCATACAAAGAATATTTCGCATCCATGAATTTCGAATCAACTGGTACTTTTAATGCTTCCCGCTTAATCAACAGTAACCACTCTTCATCATTACTTGGGTTGTCCTTCTTACTCGTCATATACAGGACACACTTTGATTCGTTGGCAAAATAGGTTCTATAATCTTTTTCTGAGTTCATATCGATCGAGTGGCATCGAGCATTTAATATACCCACAAAATCTTTGAATTTCTGTTTGTTAAATTTGGTAGAATACAATTCTTCTGGTAGTTTATTAGAGGTGGCAACCAATACACCTCCTAGTTTAAAGTAGAAGGTAAACAAAATTTTGATAATATTCGCTGACGCTATATCAGGAAGAACAAATTCGTCCAACATTAATACAGTATTCTTTTGGATCATTTTCTGGGCCACTTCATAAAGGAAAAATTCATTCTCCATTGAATACCTATGTTCTTTTGAAACAACCTGTCTCATTCGTTTCTGTTGAATCATATGCATTTCACTGAAGACCCACAAAATAAAATTATTATAATGCCAACGCATTTTCGATTCATAAGGTAAACTGGCCGCAAAGATGTCCATCAACATGGATTTTCCACATCCAACCTCGCCATTGATGAGCAAACCCTGCGGTGAAGCAAAGTTCTGCAACTCCTCTTCATCAGTCATGTACTTAACTATCTGCATCCTACTTGCTTCAGGATCCTTTCTGAATACCTTCAAGGGTGAAAACTGTGTCTTGGATTTTTCCTCTCGTTCATAATTAGCTTCGATCTGACGAACTAACAATTTGAACTTTATCAGTAATTCTTCAGGGGGTGTATATTGTATAACTCGATGGTATAACTTCTGAAATTCCTTCATAACTCGTAATTGTGATTCATCTTTCTCCAATAAATTTTTCTGGATATAACTTTGATAGATAATATATGGATCAGTAACAATTAACGATGATGAAGTTGATGATGATGATGATGATGAATTCTGTAAATAAGTTTCTTTACTAAAAAGGTTCACAGGTTGTCTTCCATCTACACCTTGTATTCCTCCTGTAATAGTAGAATATGCCTTCTTTGAAACCACATTACGTGGATGTAATCCTTTTGGGAATACTAGCTTCATCTCTATAGATGTCTATGAAAGAAAAGAATGGTCTAAAATGTCTAAGATATTATTGCTCTTAGATTTTTTTTTTTTTAAGATTTTCATTTCTTTTTTTTTTTTTTTTTTTTGATTAGATTATGAAGTATGTATACATTATCGATCTCGGTAATCGTGAATCGAGAAATCCTATTTGGCCACAAAAGATAAAAGATGCAACATATCGTGAATCGCACAAAATCAAAGGATGAGTAGCTACATGATTTACAACTCTAATTCTTTATTTACTGGGAGGATACTTTCATCCTATTTATTCTTTTCTATTAAGTCCCATTTTGGCAAACTTACGATCCAAGGAATTAGAAAGACCATTCATTTCTTCATCAGTTCTACCGTACAATTCGTACCACCATTTAAGATCAGCATAGTTTAAGAATATCACTTGATCACTGCTAGTGTTGGACTCGGTTGTTGATTTAGCATATTCTTTGTTCAAAAACTCAGATGGTCGAGAGTTGAAGTAATCCCACGCCGAAATTGTACTTTCTTGTACCTTATATGTTTCGAATAATTCACGTTCCGAATCACAAATGAATGTTCCGTACTGACACGAATAATGATGATAAAATAACCGTTTGAGGAACCGACTATTAAATTCAAATTGGGTTGGATTTTGGCGATATATTTGATAAACACAGTCCAAAAACTGATGAAATATTGGTGATCTATCGCTACTTCCACCGTAAACAGACGACGTTGGAACATACTTCCCATTCTCAAGCCCATCCTCAGGACCAGGAGAAGAAGAAAGACCATTTTGGGCGGTATTTTTAATCTCTCTTGCAGCACGAGCAGCCCTTTGGAAAAAAGAAGTCACACTTGCTGCTGCACCACCACCACCGACACCGCCACTGCCACCGCCAGCAGCGTCAGATGTTAAAGACTCAGAGTACACGGAGCTCTCCATTGAAACATCCGAAGATTGTTCATCTCTTCGACTACCTGACGATTCTACTCCCAAAGTACTGTTGACTTTCTTCTTAACAATTGCTCCGATACATCCGCCATGATCCGCTCTTGTAGAAAACTTGAAACCAAAACTCACCCATTCTTTCTCTACCAATACCATAAAACCTTTCATGGTTCGATAGTACGGATCAAGACATAGTTGAGCCAATGCAGACACTTGTGAAGTTCTATCCCATCCATCAGAACAATGGATCACCACATTAGTATTATTCAAATGTATCGACTTGGTAATACGATCTACCGACTGAAGAATGATAGACAATCGGTTTAACCATTGAGTCTTTGTCAAAGCTTGTTGCAACGATGCAGCAGATACTGCCAGCTTATCATAACTTCCAGGATATTTGTCCAAGTCATTTAGTATTACTGTGAGCTTATTCAATGAATCACGCATGACATGTATGTTATCAATATTACAGAAAATTTTCTCAACATTTCGTACCCGTGGTGGAGACTCATTTCCAGTCATATTGCGATCACTTGACGGATCATCATTATTAATGTTACTAGACACAACACTTCCATTACCATTGGTTGGCTTGCCTCGATAATTATCCACATTCTCTGTACCGGCACCCAACGCATGTTGGGCCATAGCATTTGTAATTGGTCTCAAATCAACTAGCAAATTTCTCTGGGGTTGCTGCAGTTGGAAGTGTACGTCTTCATCTGTTTCATTTATCCTATCATTTCTTTCCCGTTCTTGGCTCAGGAATATCTCACCAATCAATTTTTCATCTTGGATAGATCTATTTTGAATGTTCAACCCAACCAAAGGTTGAGCACATCTTGCAATTACGTTTCCATTAAGATTTCCCTTATGTTTATACACTATAGCTGGTATTCTCTGCTTTGATCTGAACTTACCCGCATGCTTTAATACATTATCAGATATGGTGCTTGGAACCAATAAAACTTTTGGATATGACGGACAAAACTTATAATCATTGTTTATATTGGTAACCCTCCAATATGAATCTTCGTTCCCTATCAACCCCAATCGAGTATATTCATCAATTGGGTCATAAATATCCCAACCTTTTGGTTCCAATCCTTGCTCTAATGTGTTTGGTCTGTATTCATATGCATACAATTGTTTTATATCATTCTCTGTCTTCGATAAAGTTATTAGTGAGCTTAGTTTTATAAACATTTCAGTACATATCAAGTCATTCATAAAGTCAAATGAATAATATGTAAAATCCTTACATTGTAATCTAATATGTGATGCACTATAATGATCAAACCCTTCTAAAGTTATTTTAGGTGGATCTTCGGGGCCGACTCCATTGGAATTGTTTCTATTATTTGTATTATTAACATTGTTTATCCAAGAGGAGCCTCTTGCTTTTGACATTCTCTCAATCATAGGATAGCATATCCATATTTCTTTGGGTCTTGCTGATGTTGAGCTTTGATTGAAGCTAAAGACTAAATGAAAAGATGATAAATATAGTTTACCGGGAATGTAATATCCTCGTCTATTTAGGACAACCCCATCAACAGTAAAAACGTTATCCATGACCAAATGCTAATAGGTGCTATAGCTCCAAGTAAACAATAGTAACACTAGCAATAATAATTATAATACTAAAAATAAAAGACAAAATAGTGCGTGCAACTAAGTGAGGAGCGGGGAGAAATGGAACTCACAAAACGAAAGAACAATATCCAAAATAGTAATCAACCAAAAAATGCTATTAACAATTTTCGATACAATTATGTTCTACGTTTTCTTGTATTGTTGATATGGGTATCACTGTGTGTATGCGTGATGGTGAACAGATTTTGATAGAATGATGTTGACGAGAACTATCGCACCCACAAAAATTTTATAGATAATAATAATAATACTCTGACAGCAAAAAAAAAAAAAAAAATGAGAAAGAAGAGGAACGAAACTAAACCAGCCAAAAACAGATTGCTCTTGAAACTATGTGCCTGGTAGCGACCACAGCAATATTTAGTAGAGCAAATCCAGCTAGTATTGGCTTACATAGGTTATGGATTACTGTGGTATAAAGCCATTGTACACTGATTACAAATCTCTATTTACGAATCTACTTACAATCCTTCAAATTTACGAATACCATGTTCATGTTTCTGCATGTTACGTAATTGTTTTGTGGTTAGTTTCTTTTCTTTAATCTTTTGTTTTTTCTCCACAGGTTGATCTTCTTCAATACTTTCTTCAGATGGTGAGGCCTGCTTTGATTTAGTCAATTTGTTAATATCGAGAAGTTTCCTTTTTGGTTTGGAAATGATCTCAGAAATATTGGTTCTTCTTTTATGCAAGGTGTCATGTTTTTCCACCTCATCCTCTACGTCCTCATCACTTGATGATGCTGGTTCACTACCTGAGTTGTCATCATTATCACTTAAACTTGTATCTGTCCATGAATCTTGGTCATTATCATCTTGACTATCATCACTGTCGTTATCACTAACGTCTTCATCGTCGACTTCCACATTTGACCATATTTTCAAAGTATCCATACCAGCACTGATCAATCTATAGTCATAATCGATATCTAAAATACCAACTTCATCAACAGCTCCATGCTTGCCTCTTGAGACCGAATGTAATCTGGTTTCAACAACTTTCCCAGATTTATAGTTAACCCTATGTAGCAACCCTTCACTGTCACCACACCAAACGGAATTAGCCAAACTTTCATCATCAGTATTCATGGTTGGGATAATGGCATCTATTGAAGCAGTTTTATTCACCTTAACACGAGTCAACTGGTCCATAAGACTATTCTTAGAGTTCTTCCAAACACTAATTATACCTTCTCCATGAGTGACTAAAACAGTATCATTCTTTTCTGAGATTTCAGTGCTTGGGAAACACATTGCTAAAAGTTCATCCTCCTGGTCATCTGATTGGGTAATTATTCCCTTTCTGATGTCGATGTGAGATAAGGTGGTGGACCCTAAGGTCAAGTAATGATATGCCGAAACAGCTGGCATGGCAAGTATGTGATTTATTGAGTCATCATGAGCTTGATTAACTTGGAACTTTATTTTACTGCCACTTAAATTTGAACTATCATATACTAATACATGGCCATCTTCGGTTCCCGCTAACAAAAATGGATGAGTTGTGGAATGGCATAGTTTTGTTAAATTATCTTTATTGTTGGTATAATTAGACAGGGCATCTACCTTACCGACGACTTTCCCGGTTTCGGTGGCTGCCTTCTTTATTATATTATCAGTCCCACAAGTATAAATGAATTCCCCTACTGAATTTTCCAATGGTTCAAAAATAACATGTCTACATGAACCCTTGTGACGTTTAGTTTTCCAATTTGTCATAATCAAATCTTCTTCTTTAGGAATATTGGAGATGTCCAGAATCAGGGTCCACCATTTTGATTTCAGTTGCGAAACTGATTTATTGACATGGGCCACCTTTCCCTTAGAGTATGCATCATTTTCTTGTTTGTTATATTCTTCTCTCTTAGCTTGAGTCGATTCCTCTAACTTTTCGGCATCATATGTGTTACAATATACATGACCTGTAACTTGACCAGAAATAAGAATCGGTTTAGTAGGATGAGCGGCCACTGTGAATAGTGGATCTTCGTAATTAATTTCTAGAATTGGGGATACAGAAGATTCTAACACCTGAGCTGCATTTGACGAATTGGATTTCTTTTTGGCCATTATCCTTATCAGTGTGTGTTTTTTTAAAAAAAATGCTAGTTGATGCTGTTACAGTTTGAGTTTCTTTCCTAGTTCTTTTTTTTTTTTTTTTTTTTTTGAATTTCATTCTTTTTGGGCTAACTGATTCTGCGATGAGGTGCATGTTGTCGCGAAGTAACAAACTATGGGGCCCAATATGCCGTATGTAGTGTACAGTATGTTTTCGAGCAAAAGAATTATACGTTAATGATTGTTCATTGAAGTCAATATCATGTAACATCATGTTAAGGTTATGTAACATCATGTTAAGGTTATGTTTAACATAGTCCTGAAATGATTATGTGGATTTGCAATATTATAACTTCATTGAATTATGGTATTTTCTATACGATAATTCTTGAAAAAGAATACAGGGATACAAGTCAGTTCTCAAGTCCTTATCACATCACTCCTCGATGCATGAGTATGATGCTGCTGCAATATCAAAGGGAAACACACATATTCTATAATTTTCCTATCTATTGTAGTGCACAAATACGTTGAGCTTGTGAGTAGTTCAAGAATTGGTGCCTTGGTGTGCAGCAATTAGTAGCCATCATCTGATGGTGAACTCTTCGTTTTCAAGGTACATACACATCATACATGTACAGTATATTCAATTGCGTTGAATCGCCAAATGTTTGTATTCTTAGGTGGTTCAAGGAATATAATAACTACGGATTACAGTAAGTAACAGCTTTAAACGACACCATAAGTCAACTTACAAATACTTTCGCGAAAAAAAAAAAATGTATAAACAATTGGACCATAATATCAGGACATTTTTCTTCAAAACATTCTCTCTTCCAATCGGATGATGTGTATTTCTAATTGATACTTAGCTTCTTCCACTTTACAGATTTTTTTTTTCCTCCTTTCCTTTTCTTTTGAATTACACATTCAATTGAAGTTTGTAAATTTCTTCTAGTTATCAATAACATCCTCGATGACGTTAGTAAAGCTACCCCAAAATGCTAAAGTGGCAGTTTTAGGAGCTGGTATCCTGGGATTAACATTTACCTACTTTCTTTCCAAATATCGTCCTGACATTCAATTCACAATTTTTGAAAAACAAAGACGTCCAGGTGGTTGGATGTCTTCGCCGTCATTATTTATCAAGGATACAAATGAGTCAATTGTGTTTGAGAAAGGTCCCCGAACATTACGTGGGGTCAAGGATGGTACTTTACTTATGATTGATATAATTCGGCAACTTGGTTTAGAATCACAAGTTGAAGTACTTAACAATAAATGTGTCGCCAACAAAAAGTATATTCTCGACTCATCGGGTGAAATAATACAAGTTCCAGATTCAATTGGCACGGCTTTAAAGTTTGCCAAAAATGTAGAATTTATGGATGTGAAAATGATGTTTGGGATAATGAAAGAACCATTTGTGAAACCATTGAAGGAAGATGAAACAGTGGAACAGTTTTTAAGAGAAGAATAGGAAGTACTGTGTTGACAGATAATGTTGTAAGTGCAGTTTTACATGGGATCTATTCTGGTGATGTTGGAAAGTTGAGTGTAAAGAGTGTATTGCCTTTCTTGAAAGACGCTGAAGATCAATCTGGCTCAATCATCAAGTATATTTTGAAATCTTTAACAAAATCAAAGTCTAAACTGAAATCCACAGAGCAATTATCTATCGAATTGCAAGAATATGAGAAACTGATCTCACCCAACGCGGAATTGTTGGACTTACAGAAAAGATTAAAAAATTATCCAATGATTAAATTTCATGATGGTATGGAAGTGTTCCCTAAGAACTTGGCAGCATATTTAATCAATAATACTAATACAAAAATTGCTTACGATTGCACTATTGATAAAGTGGATCCAACTACAGGGAAGGTCAATGGAGAACAATTTGATCATATCAGATCAACCATAAATACCAATGAGTTATCTAAGACATTACCGCCTACAGACCCACTTGTTCCAGAATTAAAATCCATCCATTATGCAAGTATTTTTTTGACAAATGTCTACACAAAGACCTCAAGCTTAATTCCTAAGGGAAGGCCAGGGTTTGGTTTTTTGTGCCCAAGATATAGAAAGGTTACCCAGAATGAAGATGCATTATTAGGTACAATTTATGATTCTGATGTTGAGAATAATGTCGAAGGTTTGTTCACCACGGCCAAACCAGTTCATCGAGAAAACAATAAGATTACTATCATGATGGGTGGTCATTATTACAACAACTGGTCAATACCTTCAAATGGCATAAATTTGAGTATTGTGAAAAAGGTTTTGGAATCGAAATTAAAAGTGGATTTGTCTAAATTCAATATTAAGGTCATAAAAGAAGGTGAGCCATTGGAGCTTGATACTATTAAGGATAATGATTTGATTATTTCCTATAATTTACATTTAAACTGTATTCCGCAGTACAATTTAGGATACCAAGAAACCCAAGCTAAAGTACTTGAAATACTTGACCAAGATTATAAACTTTCATTTGGTGGTACTGTTTTTGGTGAAGGACTCGGAGTTCCTGATTGTGTAATTGATTCATTCAGAGATATTTTGAAATTGAAATAGATAATGTAGCTTGTATATTTGATATTATTAAATTAAATAATGGATTGAATTTATTCATACAGTGGAAGTATATCTTCTTCATCTTCTTCACCGCCATCATCTCCATTTGTGCCATGTACTATCTCATTTTTGGCTCGAGTTATTATTTTAGATTCTTTCACAACGTAATTTATAACAAGGGATTTATCAAAGAATTCTTCATTTTGTAAAGTCCTCATGGCAAGAGTAGCCAGACTGACACTTGCAAATATGATAAACCCAAAACCCTGCCTCAAATTAATGGAAATAACGTCACCAAATGCAGAAAATAAAAGGTATAGATTATGTATCATGATTTGTTTGTTTATCTTCGTGTTCAAATTTTTCACATACAATGTTTGCATTGGCTTTAGGTTCTCAAAGTCCAACCTTATCTTCTTGGAATCATTGGCTTTGTCTGATGAGGGTGTTTCTTGTGATCGTTTGGTTGAAGGCATTATTGGATATGTGAATATAAATATAGTTCTATCGGTGGCAGTATGATTGTTGTAGATGGTGTTGAAGGAAATGAGATGATCCTTCAACTGGATTGTTTACTCGTTTAAAATTATTCGTGTGTGGACCAAAAGCATATTGATGGGCAAACGAAAAAAAGAACAATATATCACGTTGCGTCCCCCAACAATTTCGGTTGCTGTCAAAATCAGTAATTTCAAGTTTTAACCGAAACGATCTCCAAAAAACCCAAAACAAGAAAAACAATCATTTCAGTTTGTCAATTTTCGATTGCTTGTTTTTTTTTTTTTTTTTGTTTTTAATCTCTTATATTTCTATCATTTTCGATTCTAATTATTCAATTGGTATAAGAATGTTTGTTAATTCTCTGTTTTTCCCAGGTATTTTAAAAAGATCTTTTGGATCTATTAGATCAATCAGTTCACATACCACTCCAAAATATCAATTCTTAAGATTTAACAAAACTTTTCAACCAATTGCAAGAGTTCAAAGAGCTTCATATAACTCTTCCAATTCCAGTACTTTAAAGTTATTATTCGCTAGTGCGGGATCTTCATTTTTAATATTATCTGCCTTTGGTAAGAAAATCCATAATGATACTGCGACACAAATTCAGTCGAGATTGCCATCCGTTGATGTCACTAAAGTCAAGTCTGAAATCCAGGAGCCATTTAAAAAATCAAGATTTAATGGATACTTAAACTACGAACAATTAACTATTGGTTCTGTGGTTGGGTTATTCTTGGGTGTCATTATTGGAAAGTTATCTCAAGTTATTGTTTTTGCTTCATTAGCATCTTACTTCTTGGTTGAGTTTTTGGAGAGTAGAGGTATTATCACCATTCCATGGAATTACTTTATTACCGTTGGAAAAGAAAGAATTAGCTTGAAACAATTGTTTTTTGAGCAACCAAGCTTCAAGATTTCTTTTGTTCTATCATTTATTATTGCTGCTTATAATGTATAGAGGCTAGGTACAATGTACGGTTGGTGTTAACTATTATAATAAATATGTATTACAAAAAAAAAAAAGTATTGTTACAGCATTGGAGTGTTTTCTCGAATACCATTTGACGGAACATTCTCCTCCGCAATTGGTGTATTTTCGATTGTAAGCTCCCCACTTATAAGATGTACCGTAGAACTGATATTTTCTTGAGCATCATCGTCTCCTCTTCCTTCCACTTCATCTTGTTTTGGTTCATCATCCTGAATGTTGTTTTCTTCCTGCTTTTCTTCGACTTTAGTTTTATCAAATATATGATATTCTCTCAAAGTTGAATCCAATAGATCATCTTCCAAGTTTTGTCCATCATTTCCTAGGATAGACTCGTAGTCCTTGTGTGGTAATTCCCATCCAACCCCCAATTTATTCGCCATATAACTCACAACCTCGTCACAGTATCCTAATAAACTCACATCAAAATTGCAATGACCTATCGGATCTCTATTTATTAATATCTGTGGAACTTTTTCAGGTACTTTATCAACAATATCACTGACAGGTGCAACTTTCAATGAAGTTCCCGCACAGATCAACAAATCACACTCCAAGATATCCTCTCTAATATGATCATGGAAATTACTAGGTAATGCCTCTCCAAAAAAGGTAATATCGGGTTTGAAAACCCCGTAGCTTTCATCGAAATAGTAATCATCGTCTTTTTTCAAAATGTCATTTTTGCGTTTTGTACACTGCTGACAAAGTGGAATTTCTTTAGCTCGAATCTTATCAAAAATGTCTTCTCCATTGATTTTCAAACCACATGTCACACAACTAGCCGTTGCAAAGGACCCATGACACTGAACTAGTTTGTCCTTGCTTATTCCAGCATAACTCTCTAAATTGTCAATGTTTTGTGTGTAGTTACGCAATAACTTTCCTTGGTCTTCCAATACTTTGATAAATGAATGCATTGGACTAAACATCTTTTCCGGAGGTAATATCATATGAGCAATCGAATAAAATAGACTGGGATCTATGTGGAATAGCTCCAAGTCAAAAACTTCCTGAGGATCACTTAACCCTAAATGTTGAACCATTGAATAGAACCCTTTGGATGATCTGAAATCAGGAATTCCCAAACTAGTCGATATCCCGGCTCCAGTTATCACGAGGATCTTCTTAGAATTGGCGACTAAGTTCAATGCATCCTCTATCGTAGTAACATCTTCTCTTCGGTTACGTATGGATTTCACCTTCATCATTGCATGGTTTAGTATTTTAATATATTCCATAATGTTTGAACTATTTGGTTTCGGTAAATTCTTCGGTACAAATCCCAATTGTAAAATTAATTTGATTATATGTTCAACGGATGCAGCTGTGGGTAAATACTTTTCAAGAAACTTAATGTTGCCATGTGCCTTAAGGTACTTCCTGGTTTCTGATATCAACTCAGGTGGAATATCCTCAAAATCAAAATTAGGTTCTAAATCATCTGATGAACTACTATCACCATTGTCACTGTCACTGTCATTATCATTATCACTATCACCATCACTACCTCCACTAGAAATGGAAATAGAAACGGATTCGCGTTCTTCCGAGACCCCGGAAACAAATGGGGCACGATTGGATGTTCTTGTTAATCCCTCTGAATCATCACCATCATCATCGTGTTCCTCCTCCTCCTCATCTTCATCTTCATCATCATCGACATCATGTTGTGAGACTTGAGGTGTATCATTGCTATCAACGAGGATTATTGGGTGTTGTAGGTTATTGCCATACGTGCCTTCTTCATTTTCGTCTTCGGAAGAAGATACTTCCTGGAAGGGAGCAATGGAAAATTTCCCATTAGATGCTTTGTTGTTTGAATAATTACTTGCTTCTGGATCTGGTTTAAACCTTTTGGCGTTTTGTTGTGCTTCATCTTCGTCTGAGCTCGAGTCTATAAGGACAATTTCGTTGCTATGATACATTTAAAGGTTGTTCAGTATTTGGTATATAGTTATTAATAATACAAAGGTGACTTATAATGAATACAATGAACTAGTTATAAAATATAATGATAACAAATTTGCGACAATTTAAATGTTGGTAGTTGGATGATACGTTGTTGTCGTGTAATGCAAATAAATTTAATTTCTGGAGTAAACGTGTATGTGAGAGTGAATGTTAATTGACCCTTTGTTTTGTTTTGTTTTGAGATTATCTTTTTTTTTTCTTTTATTTATTTTTTTTTTTTTTTTTTTTCGTTCGTTCGTTTAATTCGTTTAATCCGTTCTGTACCTGGCGCATCCTCCCTGATAGACCACAACAAAATGGGATATGAATAATTTGTTATTTTGATTCATCGATAATGAATTTATTATTCTAGCATTGTACTGTATTGATCAATGATCCAATGATCTTCTTTGGTATTTGCCTACTAGTTTCCACATATAATGGTTAATTTCAAGTAAAACTTATATTAATCAGCAATAAGTTATTATATAAGCAATATGATCCAGAGCAATTTTCACATTAGTTAATGCTTACATTTATTTTATGCAGTTTTACCCCTAGGTATAGTAATGTATCAACATTAACCTGTTTCTTCTGTTCTTTGGTGATGAAAACTGTAACAGCCATAACCTAGCTTTTGGTATTCGCACGTCTCGCTTTAGGAAGTATGAGATGAGATCTTAAACACTTCAATTAAATTTTTCTTTTTTTTTTTGTATTTACTATATTGATATCAAAAGCATACTTTCAATATAAGAATGTCATTTTCATTTGGATTTACCAAGGACGATTTTAGTGATGATGAGTTAGATGAATCATCCCATATACAGCCGATTAGTTCCATAAGGGACAAAGATAATAAGACTGAGAGATCTGCATTGGACACATTAAATGTAAGTCCAGAAAACCTTCCCAGGGAACATTCATTGGATTCATTATTATCTACATTACAAGATGTTAGAATTACTTTTGATAATTATACCACTAATGGGGGAAACATTGTGTATCGAAGAGAATTGTTTGATGTCAAGCATCAGATCATGGCAGAAGATGAAGGAGAAAACACCAAATTGAGCGAACTTTTAATTGATGAAAACAATAATGATTTACAAAAAAATGTGTATGAAGGAGGTTTTAAAAGTTGGGAATGTTCATATGATACTGTTGATAAACTAGCATATTTAATCAATAACAATCAATTGACAAGCAAGAGTATTTTAGAATTTGGATGTGGAACTGCATTACCGTCTTGTTTCATCCTTTTGAAAAAGTTACAATTGCAAAACAAACAACAATTGAAGTTAATATTGTCTGACTTTAATTTTGATGTTCTTCGATTAGTCACTTTGCCGAATATTATCACCCATTGGGCATCTACTTTACCAGTAGAACAATTGCATAGTTTAGTTACTAGTGAAGACATTCCTCGTTTCAACAATGATGAATTGTTCTTTACAACCAGATTACTAGAGCAATTTAAAAAAGATCTTTTGGATTACAATATCGATTTAAAATTCATCTCTGGAGCTTGGGGTAAAGACTTTAATCAGGTGGTTGCAAATGACAATATTGATCTTATAATTAGTTCAGAAACCATTTATTCTCCAGAAAGTCTACCAGTGGTTGCTGAGTCTATCAAAGAGATTTTTACTAATTCAAATGCACAATCATCTTTGGCATTGGTAGCAGCAAAGAATATTTATTTTGGTGTTGGTGGATCATTGATTGAATTTATTAATTATTTTAACAAAATAAAGAGTACCGAGTTTGAAGTAGAAGTTGAAGAGATTGATGATGCTCAATTGAAGAGATCTTTGGTTTATATTAGATATAGTAAGTAGTATATAGTAAAGTGACATATGGATCCACCAAAGTGACAGATTATGATCTGATTCACAATTATTGGTCTTTAGTGCACGACTTTTTTTGCTGAAAACTTTGCTGTACCAATCGCGAACCATCTAAATTTGGAATAGAAAAATCTTCTCAACCTTTCTAAAGACGAAAAAAAAAAAAAAAAAAAATAAAAACGACAAAAGACATTTGAGTCAATTTCCATTTACTTAATCAAGTTTGAGTATTATACAATCACAGGTATGTAAATGACGTTACTATACACTGTGAAATGAAAATAGGTAATCAAGGAACGTTAAATTATTTTTATATTATTTATACTTGGTTATTTCTTCTTTTTATTTCATTAGGGGGGTAGAGCCTAGAGAATTTTTTTTTCAAGTAATACTCTATTTGTACTGGTGGACATGATACAATGTTTTTGGGGATTATTACTAAAGTAACTGTATGGATACATGGGTAGAAGTATTCATTCCTGCAGCAATGTTAAGGGATATTCAAATATTGGATGAACTAATTGTCAAACAACCCAGCCCAATAAATAATAATAATAATAATAATAACATCTACATCCACATCAACAACTGACAATTTTATTGGAGATACTAATTATCAATGGGAACTACAATTCATGTGTTGCAGGTCTATGTGTTATGATTGAACTCCATGCTGATTATTGTTTGGAACCAAACCCCATTCCATGTTGAAGTCGTCCCAGTACCAATTTTTGGGATTCTTTTTTTTTTTTTTTTTTTGTTCTTTGATTCTTTAGCCAATCAAAGTTTCTACTAATAACATCTCACACACCACCAGAAAAAAAAAACATGCGATATATAAAACCACTTGAAAATTTTCTACCTACTACTCGTAAACTTTTATTCTGGAAATATTTTACTAACATTCTATTCAACAGGACCAACCATGTTTATGAAATCTTTACAAAGAGCTGCTGTCAGATCCAACACTGCCATCAGATTCAACAGCACTGTTGCTAAAACTGCCCCAAAAACTTTGTCCAATGCTTACATTGGTAACTTGGAAACCAGATGGAGCAAATTACCAGAAAAAGATCAACAAACTTTAATAGATGAATTGAAAACCAGAATGGAATTACCATGGCAAGAATTGTCTCCAGCCGAAAAGAGAGCTGCTTACTACATTTCTTTCGGTGAATGGGGTCCAAGAACTCCATTGTACCTTCCAGGTGAAAAAGCTAAAGTTTTCTGGTATACTTTTGGTACCGTTATTGCTTCTGTTGTTTTGTTTGTCGGTATCAGACAATTAGCTGCTCCTGCCCCACACACCATGAACAGAGAATGGCAAGAACAATCTGATGAATACTTGAAATCCAAGAATGCTAATCCATTCACTGGTTACTCTCAAGTTCAATAAATGGGTTAACTTTATGAAGGAGATGAAGATACACATACAATGAAGACTGAGTTATTAGAGAAAATTGTGGTTTATTTGTGGTTTTGTTTGATTTAATTATTATTGTCAATTTTTTTTTTATATATATTTCTTATGTTTGTTTGTTCTTCTGTTTTAATGAGTTTTTGAAAATCTCCCCTCTACAGTCTACCCATTTCCAACCCTTATTTCATCATTCATCAATTTTTTTTATTATTATTATTATTATTTAGTATTCAATTGTCATTCGCTTGATAAAAGAGGTACTTTAATACCTTTTTTATATGGCACCCCACAAGGGTAAACTATTCCTTACTCTTACTTATTCAATAAACTTATGTTCTTTTTATTTTTAACAAGTACTAATTATTTGTGTATGTCATCAAATATATATTCCAAAATCGAACAAACCATATACGAATGTAATAAATTTTTCTTTGGAGATATATTATAATATTATATAAATATAAGAATCGTTAAATTAATGCTATACAAAATTAAATAAAAGGTTAAAGAGTGAATTTAAAAACTTTTCTTGTTTTTACCATTATAGTTTGGTTTTCTTAACGGTATGGAGCATCAGCATCAATACAGTATTGTAATTCTTGTTCCCATTTATCACCATTTTCCAATAATTTTTCTTTATTATACAATAATTCTTCTCTGGTAGCAGTAGAGTATTCAACATTTGGTGTTTCAACAATAGCATCAACAGGACAAGATTCTTGACAATAACCACAGTAAATACATTTTGTCATATCAATATCATATTTATAAGTTCTTCTACTGCCATCAATTCTCTCTTCAGCTTCAATGGTAATAGCTTGAGCTGGACATATAGCTTCACATAACTTACAAGCAATACATCTTTCTTCACCACTTGGGTATCTTCTTAATGCATGTTCACCTCTGAATCTTGGTGAAATTGGACCTTTTTCAAATGGATAGTAAATGGTATATGGTGATCTGAAGTACATTTCCATACAAATGTACATACCACGAGCAATTTCACTTAAAAAGAAAAATTTGGTGGCTTTAGATAACGCACTTTCGTGGGATTCTTCCCAAGTTTTAGGTCTTGGAAGTCTGAAACCTTTGGTTGGAGAGGCATGGGTGGAACCCCCTGTGGCCAAATATTCACTAGCTTCTGGAGCCAATGCTGGTTTCAAAAGCGGAGTGGTGGTGGATAAAAAACGAGTTGTGGACTTGGAAACTATAGGTCTAGTAGATGATGATATGATGGATCTGAACATGTTTAATTCTTCTGTATTTGTTTGGTTATATTCTTTAGTTCTATAAATTTAATCAAAGAAAAGGAATGAAAAATATTACGGTTGATGTGATTGAATTGAAGGTTGGTTAAATGAATAAATAAATAGTTGGATGGATGGATGGAATATATAAATATGACCTTGGGTAAATAACACAACGTAATTGGTCTTTTCGAAGTTTTTTTTATTTTTTTTTTTTTTTTGGTGATTGAAAACTTTTTCCTTCTCTCTCTTTGGATTGACCCCTCCATATTTTTTTGGGTTGTAAGAGAAAAACAAAATTATCTCATTGGCTGTATTTTTTATGCGCGACATTAATAACAACGACATTGTAATATACGACATTAATTCTGTATTACTGCAAATATATTATATAACCTATAAAATTGAAACTACCACTTAGAACCTACAAGAATAGCAGCTGGATCTGTGGGTTTTTCAACCGCATTAAAATGAGTTTTAAGCAACCTGTCAGTACTAATATTATTTTCCTGTTGAAATGAGTTACTCCACAGAATGAAATGTTCAATATCATGTGGATGCAAGCTTAAATCAAACATTGGAACTTGATTATACTTTGACAATGCTTCACCGACCCACTCCTTCTCTGGAGTTGTTGAAGGAGCACTAATTTGACCACCTCCATTGATACATCCATTTGGACATGCCATTATTTCAACATAATCCACCTTTGATGCATCTGCTACTTCATCAGGTGTATCAGATCTATCCTTAGTCGACATTCTTGCCCTCCTTCTTGCTGCAAGAGGATTTGATTTGACAGTGGACTTGCCTCCTGATGTTGGCTTTAACTTTCTAACCAAATTTTGAATGTTTCTGAACCCATTAACTACTGCTGAACTGGCAATCTTCTCCCCATCATACATCAATCGTAATTCATAAATATCGGAATTTTTTCCATTGATTGTTTTTAAATCAAATTTTTCATCATCGTAGCCACCTTTCAAAAGCAAATGTTCCTGAAAAATTCTCAAATAATTATATGCATATCCACCAGAAGCTGAACCTGGATCATTCGACCATGAATATTCTATAAAGGGCCAGTTTGCTGGAGCACAACGTTGGTAAATTTCATTCATGGGGGTATTAATTTGTAGAATTGACGATGTATTACCTTCAGGTAGTAATTGGTACTTTGGTGTTTGCTCATCAATTAATGTTACCAATTCTTTTGCAGTCAATACACAATCAACGTCTGGAATAGGCTTTTCTGTGGTATCATAGATTTCTGGTCTTGCGCTTTCAAGCTTTTATCAAAACAAGGCATGATTGATACATGATACACTCTTGATTTAGAGATATTCAATGATGATGCAGTTAACGTTTTCAATAAACACCCAGTGATTTGTTGTGGTGATTTGACTGTTGAAACTCTTGGCAATACATAAGGATGTGTCTTTTCAGCATATAATACCCAACCTGGACATATAGATGACAATATTGGACCATCACTTGACTCTTTGCTTTCCTTCTTGGTGATTAGATTTTGTGCCTCGTTAATCAACGACAACTTTCTTCCCAAAGATGTGCCCACAACATAAGTGAATCCCATTTGGTGTATGAACAAATTAATTAACAATTTATCAATGTCATCCATGGATAAATTATATGCTAATGCTAAAGAAGCTCTCGACTGTTGGGAAATACTAGCCACAAAAATTTTATCACCACGGTTCTCCAATGCATTTACCAACTCTTGATGAGAATGTTGAGCAACAAGAACCTCCTCTGCTGAAGTTATACATCCTGAACAAGCTAAACAATCAGTTAAGGATATTTGTGCTGGTGAAAGATTTGTTTGTTTGTCATCGATTTGTGATATTTCTAAGGGATTTCCTTGATCATCAATCTGAATTTCAACTTCTCCATTTTCATTAAGACCAGAGTTTTCTTCTTTGGTATTATCCTGAGTTAGTGGTTTGATACACGCTATACCTGGTGAGATAAAATCGTTAAGATCATCTGCTGATAGTATTGCACTCATTGTTGGATGTGATATAAACTGATCTCTGATAAGTTTTTAGTTTTATTTTTTATTTTTTTGATTTTACGATGATATCTCACTGCTTATTAATAAACTTTTTTTTTTTTTTTCATGGTGCTTGCGCAATCGGTGTACTGTTGCGTAATCAAAGATGTAACAAAAATTATTTGCTGCGGAACTTTTGACTACTTTGGGTTATTGAATTTTCTAAAAGGGTGGTTCAAAGGTAAGACTTGATAATGGATAGTCAAATCAAATTCATATCAATAATTGGTTCTGTTGTTCAATATTATAGAAAAGATAAATTTTTTCATTTCATGTTTTCTTGGAATTTTTGTATAATTTTCTTACTAAATCTCAAGTTGCATTGAGATCAAGCCGTTCAAAATGGTTCGCGATAAAACAAGATAAAATTAAATTACTGACACTCTATTAGCACTATTCAGCAAATCCTATAATATGTCGTGCAATCTAGCTGTTAAAATCATTATACTTTCGTTATCATAATCTAGCAGCTTAGTGGGCCGCTAATAATTATACATAAAACTACATATCCTGTATCATTGAAACTCTATTTAAACATTACCATGGAACGCATCAGCATTAACCATATCATTGCCATTTCCAATTGGTGAATGGTCAGTTTTTCTAATCAACTGACTGATATGATTCAAATTAGAACCAGTGATTTCTTCCATGAATGCCCCGATTTCAATATTCTCGTGGTTTCCTGATAATCCATGGTATGCCTTGGATGATGCCAATTTGGCTTTGATTGCAGGAGAATTGGTATGGGCGTAGATATTAACATCAACAGCAGAATGGCCATGGGTAGTCCATCCAATTTGGGCTCTGAGTGATACAATGTTGTTCAAAACATACAACAATTTCGCTGGATCATTGACCTTGTCAAGGATTGCCTGTACTTCGTACTCAGTGTAGTCCTTTATACCCAAGTCCTTTTCCAAGACTTCGTGTTTGATGAACTTGGTGAGCTTAGTAGTATCGTCTTTGTTCTTGTAATCAGCAATCTTGTGAGCCAAATAATCACCGGAATGAGTGCTGTTCAATAATACTTCTGGGTACCACAAGTAATCAGGATAATCTTCAGATACCTGTCTAGCAGTAACCAATCCACCAGTTTCGTGATCACTGGTAGAAATAGCAATGGTTTCAACATCGGTAGAATCAATAAACTTGATGACCTCTTCAAATGCTTCATCGTAGGCCAACACTTCTCTAACTTGTGCGGCAGGATCATTGTGATGTCCGGCATGATCGATTCTGGACCCTTCGATAAGCAAGAAAAATCCTTGTTTGGAATCTTTGGTAGCATCAGATAACGCAGTCAAGGCAACCTTGACCTGTTCTGCCAATGATGGGTATTCTGTTTCGTTACGGTCAATAGCATATGGAATGTCGGTATTGGCAATCAAACCCAACAATGGCAATGTGACATTCTTTCCACCTTGAAGTTCATCAAATTGTTCCCTGTTACCTACATACTGCCAGGATTTGCTGTACTCATCAATCAAGTCTCTGTTATCAGCACGACATCCACCTTTGGAAGCTGGTAAGAAATGACATCTACCACCACCCAAAATAAGGTCCACAGCACGACCAAATGGGTACTCTCCCAACTGGTGCTGGGCAATCAAATCTTCCTGGAATCTGTAGTCAACGTGGGAACTGAATGCAGCAGGGGTGGCATCGGTAATTCTGGTAGTCACCACCAACCCAGTATAATAACCTTGCAACTTTAATGCTTCTAAGATAGTACCACATGGGGTTTTATCGGCTGCAACACCAATAGCTCCATTGTATGACTTCATGGCACAGGAAAATGCCGTGGCACCGGCAGCAGAATCCGTCACCAAACTGCTGGATGATCTGGTTCTAGAGGATCCAATAAGATATTGGTCAAGTGTCAAAATATCGTTGATGGCAAGTTTATCTCTGAACTGTCTGAATGATCTGGCTGCTGATAAACTAGCTGGTCCCATACCATCAGTGACCATCATGATGATGTTTTTTTTCTTAAGTGTATCCACTTCTGGAAGGGTATCATTGTGGGTTGAGAAGAAACATAAGTATGCAATAATGGATACGGTGATGATATTAAGAAAGTATGATAAGTTTCTCTTAGTGTTGGACTTTTTCTTATTCAAACATGATAATGAATCACCACCAAGTAAGGTCAGTGTTTCGTTGGCAAAACCCATGTTGCTGTATGTAGATAAGAAATTGGGAGGGTGGGGGGGGGAAGAAGGAATAGCAAAAAGAAAGAAGAAAAAAAGAGTAGTTTATTTTGGGGGAAGATTTTCTTTTTTAATTTCTTTTGATCCGGTATCAGTAAATTTTTGGAAGCCACGTGTTGGAGGTCACGAATAATTTGAAGACAAGAGATTTTTTTTGTGCAATTTACGAGCTACCACTTAGAAATTAATCTTTCAATGAAGGAAACAACAGTTTGTCAGCAACAGCTAAAAGCAGATCCTGGATTTGTTCAATGTATTAGTGTAGGTGTAGATTTGGAAGGAAAAAACAACAAAGTACACCTCTGTATCACTGTGTGGTACTGTCGGGGATACTAATTTTCTTTACAAGAAATACTTCACATTGCTCTGACACTGAACCAAATCAATTACACAATGCACAGAGATGGAACCAGCTGTGAGTTTATCTCAAAAACAAAAAGCCTTGTACATCTTCTTTACTTAATATACAGTACGTGGTTAAAAATATGTACTAATCTTACTTCGTCGGTGACTTATGACGAGGAGGGGGGCGGGGGGAAGCGGGTGCAGTACAATCTGATTTCAATTAGTTCTTTAAAATTTTTATTTTTGTTGATGACTGTATTATGATTGTTTTACGTATAACGGTTACATGAAAACATTCATTATCACGGAGATTATGCAACGAATCTATAACTCTTTTTTTTGGTCCATAGGATATAACTGAAGAAGGAATGTTATTTCACTTACTTATGAACAAATTAGCTTCAGTTAATCTATTTGCAAGATTCTTTTGAAACAGAAGTATTCATTGAACATCAATCCTTATGAAATTTCTTTTTTTTTTTAAGGCAAGTGTAACGGTTTTGAAGATACTGTAAGTTCAAGCTGCCGATTATTGCATGATATTTTTTTTTTCTTTTTTTTTTTTATGTATTAAAAAGTAGTGGGTAAGGGAATTTGGCGTATCTTTTCCGATATGAAAATAATCCCAGATGTTCCGGCCAATAGTTACCACGGCCCTTTATTCAAGTCAAAAAAAAAAAAAAAAAAAAGAAAAATAAAGGAAAGGTGATGTTTTTTTCTTTATAACTGGGGGTAGATGTTCCTGGCGCGTCACTAAAATAATAACAATAAATCGGATTTTGTTTTCGAGATTATTGATTTTCCATTATCATATAATTTTTATTTTTCAACAAGAATTACGCTACAACAAAAATGAGAAAGTTTATTCATATTGTCTTACTTCTGTTGTTCTTTGTATTTTCTTTTGTCCTTGGAGATGGAGATATGGATATGGATATGGATGAACGTCCTGAATTCCATCCAATTAATCCTGAATCTAAAACTTTCCATTGGATCTTGAGTGTATTCATTTTATTGATTTTATCATCAATAAGTACGTGCTTAGCCTTTGCCAATAAAGTTCATTGGTCTGTTCCATTGCAATATATCTGTACCGCATATAGTGTTATTGAGTCGTTGTTTTTAGATTTTCCAGATAATGTTGATAATCATGAAAATCGAACATCCAAGGGTACATCATGGTTCCTTAGTATATTATTGGGGGTTACCGTATTTGTTGGTACATTTATAACTGGAAGTAATTTGATTGTAAATAAGTTTTATCCAAAATTGGCCAAGAATTATAATGAATATGGAATTTCGTATAAAATTTATAAAGCATTGTCATTTTTGGTGGTGGTTACAGGATGGGTTAGACTGATTTTATCACCTGTGGCATTATTTGGTTTTTGTTATGGTAAACATACCGGTCAATGTATTGCTCATCTTTGTATGGGATCAGCATTTATTTTATATGCCTTTGTATTGTCATTCATGTTGGTTATTCCATGGATTAGGAAACATCAATTACAGTCGATAAATTCTCAAAAATCAGTTTCGCCCGAAATGTATGATTCTACCGTGATGATGGTTTGGGGGATTGTTAATACCTTTACCGAACATAGATGGGGTCGTGAGGGTTGGCTGATGGGAGATTACCAACATACATCTATGGGTATTGTCTGGTGGTGTGGTGGATTATTGGGAATGTATTTGGCTCGAAATAATCGTAGAACATTTGTTCCTGCATTGTTGTTGATTTTCACTGGTTATTCAATGGCAGAACATGCTCAGCACTTGGCCATATCAACCAAAATACATGCATTTTTTGGGTTAGCCTTGATGAGTGCTGGTGTTACACGAATCATTGAAATCCTGTTTTTGTTGAAGGATAAAGCTTGTGATCCATCGGGAAAAATCTTGTCATTTCAATATTTCCCACCATTTTGCTTAGCTCTTGCTGGGGTGTTATTCATGGGGGCCACTGAAGAGCAATTACAGTTGGTTCATGATTTAGGATCCGATCATTCCGCATATATTTTGGTTCTTTCATCAGCTGCATTCATGATATTTCTTTGGATACAGTTATTATTTTTGTTTTATTTGAGATTGGTTGGGTATAATGAAGATGGTGAGCTCAATAGTAATCAAATATACCTGAGCTTAGAAGCAGAGGAGTTTGAGTTGGGTGATATAAGTGAAGACGAAACACGTGAAACACCATCTGATGGTAATAGATTAAGTGATTAAATAGAGAACTTGTATTATTGTAAATGGAGGTTTTGGGTGCACACATATTTTTTGCAATCATGTTTGAGTTTGGCCCCACGACCTAAAAATTTTCACACATTTAATATAATACTATTTTTTCCATGAAGTGCAACATGGTTTTAAATATACCTTTAACTGAATTATATTATGAGATATGAAGCAGTAGTATATTATTAACTGTGCTGTCTGTAAGTGTAGGTTCTTTTCGTCTTTTATAGAGTTTCCTACAAAAGGTTGCCTTTGATTTCCTAATTGGGAAAGGGAAGGAAATTTATTTTATTTTATTTTATTTTATTTTTTTCCCCTCCGTTGTTCTGTTTGAAGTTCCACGTCGACATAAAAATAAAAAAAAAAAAATTTTTTTGTCATTTTGTTGTTTTACTTTGCTTTTGGGTTCGACCTTGGTATGCATTGTAATTGAAAGACATCGTGCTTAAGGCGAGAAACGTCGCGCTAAATCAATTAATCTCGTCCTCCTTCTGGCACGACATGGGGGTACCTTTGTTTTTTTTTTTTTTTTTTTTTTTTTCCTCATTTAAAAATATATATTTTCTTTTGTTTTTCACCACCACAGAAAAAGGAAAAGGAAAATCATCCTTTTAACTTAATATTCTTTCTTTTTTATCATATTTATTTATTTGGAATATTCTAAGGTTAACTGGTATTCTTGAACATTCTATCAGGAAGAAAGAAGCAAACAAATAAACAAACAGGGCTTAATAAGCAAAAAGTACCATGTTACCAATAAAACTACTAATTTTAATCTTGGGGTACCTCTTATCACCAACGATTCAACAAAGCATTATTCCACCAAGAGATTATGAAAATAAAAACTATTTTTTAGTTGAGTTAAATACTACAGATACTCAGAAACCATTAATTGATTTTATAAATAAAAACAAGGACCATTATTCATTTGAGTATCAATTATCTTCTTTGGACAATCATTATGTATTCAGTATTGATAAAAATCACCCACATAATTCATTCTTAGGGAATCATAATTCAAATGAATATAATTTAATGAAAAGAGAAATTGGATATGAGGATCATTATGAGGATTTGATTTCTTCGGTACAAGCTATTCATATGTTACCACCAAAAAAACTTTCCAAAAGAATGCCTGTTCCAATTCATGAAGAAGATATTCAAGATTTTACCACATCCAAAGAGATAGTTTCTCGTGATAATGACAATGTAGCCACAGATAAGGCACATCAAAAATTAGCCCAAATTTCAACCCAATTAGACATTCATGATCCGGAATTTGCTTCTCAATGGCATTTAATCAATTTAAAGTATCCAGGAAATGATGTTAATGCCACTGGACTTTGGTTGGAAGATATATTAGGTCAAGGTATAGTTACAGCCTTGGTTGATGATGGGGTTGATGCAGAAAGTGCAGATATTAAAGATAATTTTAATGCTGATGGTTCATGGGATTTCAATAATAATGGTAAAAGCCCATTACCTAGATTATTTGATGATTATCATGGTACTAGATGTGCTGGGGAGATTGCTGCAGTCAAAAATGATGTTTGTGGTATTGGTGTGGCTTGGAAATCACAAGTCAGTGGTATTAGAATATTATCAGGTCCCATCACATCTGCTGATGAAGCAAGTGCCATGGTTTATGGATTAGATCATAATGATATTTATTCTTGTTCATGGGGTCCTACAGATAATGGTAAAGTTTTATCTGAACCAGAAATAATTGTTAAAAAAGCCATGATTAGAGGTATTCAAGAAGGCCGTAATAAAAAAGGTGCTCTTTATGTGTTTGCATCTGGTAATGGAGGAAGATTTGGTGATTCTTGTAATTTTGATGGTTATACAAATTCTATTTATTCAATTACTGTGGGAGCTATTGATTACAAAGGGTTACATCCAGAATATTCTGAAGCTTGTTCTGCAGTTATGGTTGTTACATATTCTTCTGGATCTGGAGAACATATCCATACTACTGATATCAAAAAGAAATGTTCTGCCAGTCATGGTGGTACTTCTGCGGCAGCTCCTTTGGCTAGTGGTATTTATTCATTGGTTTTATCTGCTAATCCTGATTTGACATGGAGAGATGTTCAGTATATATCAGTATTGAGTGCTACACCTGTTAATGAAGATGATGGAAATTATCAAGTGACTGCATTGAATAGAAAATATTCTCACAAGTATGGTTATGGTAAGACTGATGCATATCAAATGGTTCATTTTGCAAAGAATTGGAAGAATGTTAAACCACAGGCTTGGTTTTATAGTGATATCACTGAAGTTAATGACTCTATTAAAACAGCAGAAGATAGTACCAAAGTCATCAAGTCTTCAATCACTGTTACCGAAGAAGATTTGAAAGTAATGAATGTTGAAAGAGTTGAACATATTACTGTTAAGGTTAATATCGAAGCCAGTTATAGAGGAAGAGTGGGAATGAGAATTATTTCTCCAACAGGGGTGATTAGTGATTTAGCAGCATTTAGAAGAGGTGATGCTTCCGGTAAAGGATTCCAAAACTGGACATTTATGTCGGTTGCTCATTGGGGTGAATCAGGTTTAGGTGAATGGAAGGTTGAAGTATTTGCTGATGATTCTCATGGAGATAATGTAATTATCAATTTTAAAGATTGGCAATTTAGAATTTTTGGGGAATCAATAGATGCTGATAAAGCAGAAACATTTGATTTAGAAAAAGATTATGCTGCTGTTAGAAGAGAATTATTAGAAAAGGAAAAAGGTGATAAAAATAAACCAGAAGATAAAACCACTAGTTCTTCTTCTTCTTCTTCCCAAGTTACAAAAACCGAAACAACTGAAGGTAAAGAGACTGAAAATTCTAATGCAGGTACATCTAAGGGTAATCAAGAAGAAGTATC